>ML978123.1:647359-1294718 GCA_010015805.1 Rhizodiscina lignyota
TCACGCCTTCCATTGACAGGCACTGATGCATCTTCTGCAGGAACGTCCGGGCAATTCTATCCGCCAAGCGCCATACACGGGAGAGAAGCAGCCTGCGGAAGACCTGCGGTAGTCTGCCTAAGGCCAGACGTGCTGTTGCAGCCCGCCCACGCCTCGTCGCCCACTGGTTCGGGGCATCCTTGCTGGCAAAAGAAAGCACTTGTGCGTGAGAAACGGGCCATCGTCACTAGTGACCGCGCAGCGGGCAGGGGAGCTTCTGTCGTATTCTCAGCGTCGCGACCTTCGTTCGGTACCGTTCACCGTTCTGCATGCATTGGACTGGCAGCTCAATTATTGACTGACAGCCGGCCTCGACCATTCAGAAAAATTCTCGCGGACGAACGCATGTCAGTCGCCGTCGCTTCTGGCGGGAGCGCATGCAAGACGCTGAGCCTTGACTTGTCGCAGTACGAGACAGACGTGCCCGCTAAGACGTCGCAGGCCTCCATCAGTTCGCAGGGAGGAATTTTCTCCGGCCAAATCTTACGCGATGGAAGCTCTTGAACGTCTCCACATAATCTAATCTCACACGTCCAACGATCACAGATGCTGCCACGACGCCCAGGCTGGAGATAAGGCGCGTCCTTACATCTCATAAGAGTCAAGACGGCGTCTTGGACGTTCACGATGCAAATTCAAGAGCATGAAAGACTGCCTGAGGCCATCGGCCCCACTTCGCAGAATCTATAAGCATCGTCGGTATTTCTGTGAATGAAAACCTCCGTTCTGCATGGTTGGCAAGCAAGAACGGCGCATGACGCACGCTTCATTGCTTTCTATTCTCATCTGGTGAGGATCAGTCGAGTGAAGTGCTCATCTCCTTCCTTAACTGTGACGCTGATTTGGAACACTCGCTGAGTGCGGAAATGTCTCTGAGACTCGCCCGCCTGGTTACACTGCGGCTCTTTTCAAATATACCTGAAACAGTCCATCAACGCAAGGCTGAAGACCAGCTCGCCTGCAATTGCCGGCCTAACGAACGGAAGAACTGGCGCTTTTTATCCAACGGATGATTCAAATCCAGCTGCTTGTTCTGTCTGCACTGCATGCTGAAATGTGAGCAGACGGTACGAGCCCTCCGAAGTCCGCTGCTTACACCACCTTCCGCTGCTCTGGTTTGCGTTGTAACTTCCAAAAACGTGCGATGCAACTCTACCTATTCGATAGTTTAGCTTCCGATCGAGTCAGAACTAGTCTAGACTTCTCCGGCATGGTGCGAGCCGCTGGAAAGTCCAAATAGCCGAGATCCTTACCATGCGGCATGCCTGATATTGCGCAATGTCCGTCCCTTGTCGCCGTGAATATGGCACATTTTATGAGAGAGCGGCTGGAAATAAGTTATAATAGACTCATTTGAGAACTGACTCGAACAACATGAAGATGTGGTCAATCTAAGGAAATTTACCGGCACACGGTACATAAGTTAGTGTTGTTCAGCAATTTCGCTTGGGAGCTTTTTGAGATGATATTGGCTTTGAATATCTATTGTAGTTTACCACCGAACTCATTTCCTTCCACGTGAGAGAAATTACTGCTCGTTACATTTCGAATAACAGTCCGTCGGAAGGAAGATATGTGCCGCACTGGATGACAAATTATTGGAGATTTTGGTGACAGCCTATAACTGTACTAAAAGTAACCAATTTTAACAATAGCCCGAGATCGATGAAGTATCTCATATCAATCCTGATGCCCAGCTTCCGAAATTTGAAGGCTAGAAAGCATTGACAGGTCTGTCCAGTCGCGCATTCCTCCGCGTCTCGTCGTTAAAAAATGCGAACTGTTCTCCTCTCCATCCAGTACGACGGTTCTTCTTCTTCCAGAGACCAGGTTCCACAAATACCCACGCGCTCAAAATAGTCTTGGTGCCTTTGAACAATAAGAAAAAAAATATCCGTACCAATTGATCTTTTCTTCGCGACCAGAAGGAGCTGGAGATCTCCCTGTTCAATCATATGCCACAATGCTGTCCGATCTTGCGGGCCGCGGGATAGATAGCAGTCGGCAGAAGCGACCCAATCCTCTGCTGGATGAACCACATTGACGTCTAAGAGCAAACCTCTGGGGTATCTGGTACTGTCTGATGGATATGTTTTCGGCTGGCTTATGATTCGGTGAACATCTTCCAGTTGCATCGGCGAATGTGATTCGAATATAAAACGTATATCGTAGGCTAGGCATTCGACTCTTTTGACTTCCCTGAGTTCTACTTCGCCATCCCAACCTGCCCAGGACCACGACGGAAACGAGGCTTTGTCAGACTTAGAAATCTCTGAGCTCCTTCGATATTGTCTTATTTCTTTGGGAGTTCCAATAGGCCTTGGTTCACGTTCGTTCTCCCAGTGATACCATAGTAGTCCGTTGATTATTTCAAGACCATCGTCATCCGACTCACCCTGATAATACGGAACGCCCCAAAGCTCGTATATCGGCACCGATTTGTGTCTCTTAAAGTCTCTCATGATGCCAGCAAAAGCATTCAATCTATCCTCAAAAAATGAGAGTTCTTTCTTAGAGTACTCAGCCAGCAGTCGGCTGAAGTTGTCCAGTTTCCTCCCAGTACCCACAATTGGTGGATATTCTGAAGGTGAATGGGGGGCGGAATAATCATGGCTCTGCATTACTTCGTATGACGATAATATCCCCTCCATGAGCTTTGATTCAACAGCGCTCTGGCCCTTTCCGTGAATGAGGTCCATATCGCATTCCAAACTTTCGGAGCAGCTCAAAGTATTGCACTCGAAATACACGTCACTCTTCGCGAACACCAGCCGTCGCCGTGAAAAGAGTGCTTCTTGGAAAGTCCACCCCCTTCTGGCCCAAGGAGAATTTGGCATTGTGTTAGCCAAATGCATGGAGGAGACAATGCTGAAGTTCCCACACGTCACAACCGGTTGGCGTGTCCTTAAGGTACCGTTAACGCCAGGGAGTCCACTGTGGCAATCGTCTCCGTCTAAAGCAACGATTGTGAGCTCTGCGGCTTGGTATATGCTATCCATTTGGCTTATTTGGTTGTGTCTCTCTTCGATGTTATTTTGATCGATGCAGTACTTATCGACCTGTTACCACATAGCGAGTATTAGCGAGCTCTCAAACTAGGGATTTGTTCGAATATGCTCACCCAAAGATACCGATATCCTAATGACAATGTAGCAACTACTGCATCTTGAATCGTTCTTGGAGGTCTTTCAAAGCGGAAGACATCCCGATTTTGTTCTGTTTGAATTTCGGGGTCATTACTATCTTGTTTACCCCAAACGTAACTAAGAGCCACGTAGGATGCCATTTCAGGGGCAGCTACAATAGAGCGCGAGTCGCAATCGATTAGTTTCAGACTGGGTAATGGACGTTCATTAGTCTTGCACGGCGTATGAATTGAGATACATCCGTTCAACCAAGATTTGAGTTGGAGGAAATCGACCTGCTCCCCAATAATCCGGGGGTTGAAGAGCTTTCGATCTATGCGGTCGTTCTTTACGAGGAACAAGCACCCAGCCTCTCTATATTGAGCTCTGAAGTAGAAAGGGTCGATAGACCGTGGAGTAACCCCCAAGCAGATCCTATCGTTTTGGAGATCCTCTGCTGCGTTCATGAGGCGTTCTGGGTAAATGAACGCCCGAAGTCCGTAGTTTTGATCGTGGTCTTGGACCTCCACAGTACGTGAGAGATGCAGCATATCACAAAGAGGACACCCATTCAATGATGCACTGTTGCAGCGGGTGCCGAGTTCAGCGACCATAATTCCGGCTGTGGGTATGGATTCCACTCGAATGTGATTAGCATCCATATTGAGGGCCCGTTGAAAGTTGATTCGCCGACACTGCTCGCAGATGTTTTGGTCCCAGAGCATCTGTCCCTCGTCCACTGTCAGGCTTGACGTTGTGTTATCAATACTGTCGCCTTGGGCCGCCGTCGTCATGGTGCCTATCGGTTTTGTCATTCTGTCTGCAGCAGTAGCTGGTGCGACGAAGCCGTCTCCGCTAGCTTCCAGGCCTGAAAGTGGTGATGCATCTACTGATGACCCCTGAGACTCGTCTTGCTGCGCGGTGACGACCAAGGGCAATGTGTAGACAAGGCTGAGGTGGTAGTGGAGGTACCTACGTTTGCAGAGAGTCTGCGCTATTCCTGTTTTGGATGAGAGAAGGCCTAAAGGAATTCTTAGGTTAGAAGTGTTTCCTTCGACTTTTATTTCATTATTAGGTATTCCATCTGAATATATTTGCTTCCTCATACATCCTCCTACCTTATCACTCTCAATGATGCACCAATAACCAATTATGATAAGTTTCAGAGGCTGTATGTCTCCAACCGCAATGACTTAAAGCATTTCATGGGATAACATCAACTCGTTCTTGCTTCAGTATGTATCCGTTAATCATCTATAGCCGACTTGAAACGTTTGCCAGTTCGGAAATCGCGCTTGCATTCGTATCGCGTAACGGCATGGTCCCCGGAGTCGACCTGAACGCCTCTTCCATGATCGCAAGACCAGCCTCCAATTCTGTCTCTGTTAGAGTGATCGGCGGCGCAATTCTGAAGACTCCACCAAAGCTCGCTATTGTTGCCAGCTGTGCCCACAGACCCAACTCAGTCATCTTCTTCGCGATTGCATTACCCAGCTCCGGTGCGCCGGCTTTAGTCTCCCGGTCTGCCACGATTTCCAGGCCAGCCATGAGACCTCGACCACGCACATCTCCGATGCAGCCGTATCGCGAGTATAGTTTACGCAATCCGGACTGAAGCTTTTCACCAAGGCCCCGCGAGCGTTCAACGAGCTCGTCTCTGACAACAACCTCAAGCACCTTGTCGCCAACGGCAGCAGGCAGCGGGTCGTTGACGTGTGTGGTGTAGAAGAGGAAGTTGTTCTCCTTTGCGAATTCAGCAATCTTGTTGCTTGTCACG
The DNA here is from genome assembly GCA_010015805.1 of Rhizodiscina lignyota. Classification (NCBI taxonomy): domain Eukaryota; kingdom Fungi; phylum Ascomycota; class Dothideomycetes; order Aulographales; family Rhizodiscinaceae; genus Rhizodiscina; species Rhizodiscina lignyota. The sequence goes on from ML978123.1 coordinate 652,301, forward strand.
ACCGCGCTCAGCGGTAGCCCATTTCCCAAAGTCTTGCTGAGCGTCAGAATGTCCGGGACTACGCCTTCGTCTTCCGCATGATGCTGGAAGGCGAACATATCGCCAGCCCTGCCAATACCGGTTTGTGCTTCATCAATGATCATGAGCATCCCTCTCCGCTCGCAATGTTGTTTTAACGCCTTGAGGTATCCAGGCGGCAACTCTAGCATCCCTCCACTGCTCAGTATCGGCTCAAGGATAACCGCCGCAAACGATCCGCAAGATTGCCGATCTAATAGATCGAACCCATAGTCCAGTTCCGTTTGCCAGTCGTAAGATCCGTCTGCGTGCCGGAAAATGGAACGATATGCGTTCGGAGAAGGAAGCGCCAGATTCCCTACTGCATTCGGCCCATAACCAGCTCTTCCTGCATGGTACTGTGCACCAATTGCGCCGCTCGTCATGCCATGCCAACTCGCCGCGAGTCCCACAATTTCAAACTTTCCGGTGAAGAACTTGGCCAGCCGAATGGCAGCTTCGTTACTCTCTCCGCCAGTGCTCAAGAAGACGGCTTTGTCGAGGCCTGGTGGTGTCAGACTCGTCAGTCGCTTCGCGAGTGAGATGACTGGCGGACTGATCATGCCACTGAAGAGATGATCAAGGCTCTGGGCATGGTCGTTTATTACCTGAACGATTTCAGGATGACCGTGTCCGATAAGACAAGACATTTGTCCCGAAGTCCAGTCTAACATGCGGTGACCAGATGCGGTGTAAATGTATATCCCCTTTGCATGTGTGATTATTTCAGGATGAAATGATGTTCCATAATGTAGTAACGAAGCTTCTGCATCTTTTCGGAGTTGCTCTTCGTTGATGTGAGAATAGCGTGGAGACATTGAAATAGAAGAGATGCGACGATAACTGATGAATTACGAAAGGGGATCTATGAAATGCAGGTAAATAGGCCTTTTAACCTTAGACACAACTTATCTATATATTGCAAATGTTAAAACCTATTTTCATGGGCCAGTTTTAGCGCTCGGTCGTCGGAAGCTTTAACGTTGCTAGGAAAGTATCTCCAGGCGGAATGGTTGCAGCCCATATGGGCCAAGGCAATCTTTGTCATATGTACTCCGTACGGAGTAACGTCACCGCAATTGAATCAATCGTGGACATTCTTTCGGTAGCTCCAGCTTTATCTCCATGCCTCTTGCAGGATGGCTACTTCACTTGTGTCCAGGCCGCAAGGGGATAATGCAATAGAATGTGTCGAAATAAAGGCGTTACTGCACCAGGTCCGCTCGCTATCATCACGGTGTGACTACATTGGCAAGACCACATGGAATTATTCATAATTATCTCTTCCGAGTCAATCCCTTCAATAGATACTTGCAATGAACGCACTATCTCGTCATTTCAGTCCCTCATTCCTCTTCACACTTAAAAACGTCAAACTCCACAGCTGCCGAATATCGCTCTCCGTCGGGCTCTGCCCCGGAGGCGGCGGCAGCGAACCCAGCGCAAACTGCTCGAACTTGCCATCCCGATACTGCCAGCTCCAGACCTCCTGGCTCAACTGGTTGCTATTCGCATCGATCAGATCCCAGAGATGGTTATATGCGCCTTTCACTTTATTGAATACCGTCGAGTCGCCGCAAAACGCTGGCTTTGACGAAGAAGAGCATCGCTCGAGCTGTCTTTCGAGACCTGCGGCCATCATAGCTAAAGGCCAGCCCCAGACAACCGTTCCGTGATACGCATTGTTCGTCCAATTGGCGGCATAAACGGGGTTGTCTCCGTAAGCTGGATTCGCAATCAGCATCCCGACGTCTGTCGACAAACCCACTGGGAACGGATTCAAAATGTGCTCTGCCGTCTGATTCAGGAATGCGGACAGCTGATCATCGTTGGTGGTGTTCAGCAGGAAGTGGCGGAAGCAGTCATCGCTGTTCATAACACGCACCACGGACTGGCCGTTGTTCCCTTCTAGTGATAAGCCGTGAAACTTGACAGTGCCATTGATCAGGCTCGAGTCCGAAGGGAACGGCAATTTAGAGCCAGAGACGTAGTTCTGAACCAGTGACTTTGCCTGCGAGACTGGGACGTCGACTTCAAAGAAGTGTAGCGTGTTGTCCTCCCACACTTTCGCATAACGCGCTGCGTCGTCCTTCCATGTCGGATGTTCAGGAAAGAATCCGGCCTCTGAAAGACTCGCGATCGCTCGCAAAGCAGCTGGTACAAGTGCCGTGTTCACATCATATGGGATGCGACCTCCACCGATGCCATACGTAGAGTCGCGCCATTGGCCTACGATTTGGCCCTCTTTAAGGTGGACGAGATTACCTTTCGTCTGGCCGCCAGAAGCAGCGAAAGGAGCGGATGTGTTCATAATCTTTTCGGCGGTGATGCGGGCGGTGTCTGCGTATGTGAGGCCTTTGTTGATAGTGGGGAAATACGCTGTTGCTGGACTGGACAAGAAAGATTTCGCTCGCTGCTTGCCGATGGAAGTAGCCACAAAGTAGTTGTTCATCAGCACAGGAAGGTAGTAGTCGGAGTCAACTGCAGGAGCTGTAAGCATTCGCAAGCTGAGAGGATAATTGCGTACTCACTCATCTTATAATCACATTGATTCATGGTACTTGTGATGTTCATTTGCTTGTTCAGATAAGTGGCATAATCGCCAATGGTCTCTTCATGGCACACGCTTCCGTCTGTGCGATTGACTCGCTGGAGAGCGGCTCCGATCACCGCTTCGATTGCACCACCCTCACCCGTGCTAAGAACTGGTTGAAGCAAGAGAGTAGCAATCATGCTGTCGCGACCAAAGTATGTGAGGAAACGCCAAGCACCGGCGAGAAGCTTATTCGTATATGACAAGAAGGAAAGTGATGTTGTCTGATCCACATTTTGCGAAATGAGCGATTGCGAAGCTGGGTTGAGGACTTCTTGCCGAGTCAGTTGCTCAAGCTGCGGGTAGTTGAATGAGGCATTGAAGACATATGTCCCAGGATTAAAGAAGACAGTTCTGTTATCAATTCTCATCCGATCATTGCCCGACTTCGAGGTAGGTGAAAAGGATAGAGTTGTTGTCGTTACATTGTCGAGCCAAAGCCTATCCAGAACCACACCCCCGCCCCTGATCTCGGTGTATTTAATGGCATCCTGAATCTTCGGAACGAGGATGCTTGGACCTTCTGTAAAATCTCGGATTGTCCGGATGCTTCCAAGAATGGCGATATCCATTCTCGCAGATGAGTTGACTCGCAACAAACCACTTACGCCAACCACGGGATTCTTGCCTACTCCAGATTCGTATATCGGCATGAGCGGCTGCTGAATGGAAGTGAAATTTTCCAACCCTATTCCAAGGGAACCATTCTTGCCATTCGTAGGTTGAAGGTAGGCTAAAACGCCACTGTTGCCGGCTGGCCACGCGACCAACAATCGAGGGCCAATGATAGTCAAGTTACTGTCTGGCTGTGGAGAGGTTACGACAACCTGAGAGCTGATATTCCGGCAGTCTGAATAGAAGTAGTTCTCGTACGGAGGGTCGCTAAGCTGTAGCCGAAGAATCGCTCCGCTGGGACATGGAATTGAACCTGTTGACGAAGATGATGGAGCGCTGGCTGTTGAACTAGCTCCTGAGTTCGGAGGATATACGAGGTGGCTATCAGAGCATCTGCAGTATTTCAGTAAGAAGTCCAACATCGATTAATTGAGACATACGAGTACATCTCCGGGAGGTAGCAATCTCTTCCGCATTTCAAAGTTGGTTCCCCATTGATCACTGGGCACAAGAAAGTGCCATAGCAGGTGTACTGCGGCTATGTTAGTGCCACTTTCGAGGGATATTCTTTTACTGCAACGTTTCTTGAGGCATTCTGAGAGTCAAAACGGGTATTGTATACTGTCTTGATTCTTTAAGCGTAGAACATTCCGTACCTTTGACGGTAAATAGAACGCATCGCCGCATGGCTTGAGGCCCTCGGCTTGAGGTGAAGCAACAGCAATATCGAAGCTGCTAAGCAGCAGAGCAGCCAAAGTCGCCTTCACCCACTGACGCATCATTTTTGATCAAGTCGCACAACGTACTCGCACACCTGAAATGACGAGCTCTCTGAAAATGAGGAGACATACAGAAATACATATACTTAGCCTGCACGGCAGTTCTCCAAGTTGCCATGACAAACGTAACCAGCGAAGAGAAGATCGACGTCATGGTCAGCAGTAGCACTTCCGCTTCTCGGGAAGGAGTTCAGGATTTCTTTCTCAACCAAGACATTTCAAGCGAGACGACAGCAATTGCGGGGTGAAAGATTCGGCGCGCCGTGGGAAGATCATCCGGAGCCAGCCACGCGGTGGAGAAGATGCAGGAGAACGGACGAGTAGCCTCGTGTTCGGCGGGAGCTTGGGCCAGGGTCGTTCAATCTGGGGAAATGCTTCCACGACTGACGATTGGGCGTTTGATGCGGTGGTTACTCCGTAGAATGTGGGAGTTGTCACTGGGTTCACGCCAAGCAGGAGAGTGTGTCTGCTGAAAATGGCGAGGGGGAAAGGTTGAGACGAAATCTGCTGCCGCCCCTGAGAACCCCCAGATTTCCGAGGGCCCTTCCCTGACCCGAGTCAGGTCCCAGTGTTGACGCCAAGCCTATGACGCAAGGAAGTCGACATCGAAACATTTCTCCAGCTATAATACTCAAAGACTGGGCCTCTCTCAATTGACGATCTAATTGAACTTCATTCGTCTTGATATTAGCAACAATGGCTGACCACAATCTCTTCTATCACGAGAAGGTGCCCGTGGGCATTCGCATAGCCGGAACAGTAGGAATCACCGCTGCAGCATTCCTCGCCGGTCAGTTCCAAGATTCTAATTGTCATTTCACACTTATGTGGAAAACCCTGCTAACTCCTGTATTCATTTAGGCCAAAGTGCTTCAAGCTCCTATATCGCGACTCCTGCGCTGCTTCAAGCTCCAGCTCCGTACGTCTTGGATGGCCAGCTCCTTCCCCAACCCAGCTAACAGCCAATCTTTAACAGCCTTCTTGCAAAACAATGGAAGACAATGTGGCTCCGTGGCCGCCCAACTGGCGTCCTCTTCCTCGCCATCGGTGCTATCTTCGGTGGCCTTGCCTACCGTGAGCAACCCAGCAGCTCCGCCTTCAAGCTCTACGTGACTTCCGCCGCCCTCATCACCAGCGCTGTCCCGTACACCCTTGCACTCATGGGCCCCACAAACAAGGCGCTGAATGAGAAGGCGGAGAGCCTTGCGTCTGCTTCTATCACGGACGCTGCGGCGGAGGCTGGCGTTGAGAAGGAACAGACGACACATGCGCTTGTGGACCGGTGGGCGATGTTGAACTTGGGTAGGGCTCTTATTGCGGCCACATCGGCAATGGTGGCGCTGTGGGCCAACGTTTCCGCGATAGAGGTGGTTGAATTTGGAAAGGTTGGTTTGACAGCTGGGGCGAATAGAATGGGATGAATGGAGAAACGTGCACAGACAGGAAATTGAGGAAGGAAGCATGGCATAGTAAAAAGAGAGAAGATCGCCTCCAGGCCTCAAAACATAGAGGAGAGTAATCCACATCATGCAGTAAACATAAATCAAATTGCTGCTGTATTATAGCAGGACATGGACTATCTATAATCTATAATCGCGCTCCCAGAGTGAAACCGTAAGCGACCATTGCAACAAACCCAGAGAGATTCACAAGGGTTGAAGCTCCATGCAACCGCATGAACGACTTGTTCAGCTTCTGCATCTCTGGCGACTGTGGCCCCTTGTCATGCGCTTTCTTACCGTCGCGCGTTTCTACCGAGAGATATGAGCACGAATCATACTGCAGAGCACTTTTGCTCAACAAGCAAAATACTTACCCTGATGCTTCCTTTCCCTCATAACTCTTGTAGTCTCCGGACCAATCCAGAGCCAGTTCGCCAATCCAGTGACCAGCATCACTCCAATCGGCACGGCCACACTCCACCTATTCTCCTCCCTCAAAATGTATCCCAGATGCCAAGCACTGCTTGTTACAGAGTCCAGCCTAGCCCCAGGATATGTAAGTGCCATAGCGACGGGAAGGAACGATTGCATCGCGAAGAAGGTCGGAAAGGTGGCTTGCTGGAGCTGCGAGAAGGAGCTGCGCGGCAGCACCCTGAAGGCGATTATGCCGCCTATGAAAGACTGGAATAGAGTGCTGCCGAGGAGCGTGCCATAGGATAGAAGGTGGTAGGGGCCAGGAGCGAGTAGGAATTGGAAGGACATGGCGACGATAGTGGGCCTGTCAGACCGGGCAGTTCAAGTGGGTATGGCCGATAGAGAAATCTCCGAGTGGAGAAACAGCAACTGAATGAATTGAGAACCTAGTTTGCGTTAAATTTCAGCGTTAGAGACCTTTATGTTTGAGGAGTGGCACAACAAAACTGAAAAATAGGCCTCTGGTGATGATGATCTGATCTGATGAGATGAGATGGACCTCGGAAGTGCCGGTGCCTGACGCCTTCGACTTTTCTCCGAAACACGCCCGCACGTGAGAGCGTGTTGAACCTTTCGCGACACGTCCAAGCGCGTCTGCTGCCTGCTTCAGCCTCAACATATAAAGGTACCAACAGTGCACTTCAACATGTAATTCTCCATCAGCGTCATTGAATCAAACTTGAAGATGGCACAAAAGGAGGCTTCAATCTACATCGTCGATGTCGGCAAGTCCATGGGCGAGAAGCACAATGGCCGTGAAGAGACGGACCTTGACTGGAGCATGCGATACGTTTGGGACAAGATCACCACCGCAGTCTCAACAGGTCGCAAAACGCTTCATGCCGGCGTCCTTGGGCTGAGAACCGATGAATCAAACAATCCGTCCGGAGACGAAGAAGGATACAACAACATCTCAATCCTTCAACCAATTGGCCAGGTCTTGATGTCGCACATCCGAGATTTGAAGGACGTAATCAAGCCAAGCAACACTGAAGAGGGCGATGCCATATCGGCGCTTATTATTGCCATTCAAATGATGGCAAAGCACTGCAAGCACCTGAAATACGAGAAGCACATCTATCTTGTCACGAATGGCAGAGGCGCGTACGATGACGATCTATCCGACGATATCATAAAGAAGGTCAAAGAAGATGGCATCCAGCTGACAGTCCTTGGCGTTGATTTTGATGAGGCGGAATACGGCTTCAAGGAAGAGAACAAGGACGTACAGAAGGCCGAAAACGAGAATATACTCCGAAACATCACTGAAGGCTGTGGCGGCGCTTTTGGCACGATGGAGGAAGCCATATCACAACTTGGCATACCACGAGTCAAATCGACCAGGCCAACACCTTTGTACAAGGGTGTGCTCACTCTTGGAGACCCGCAGAAATACGATACAGCCATATCAATCGATGTGCAGCGCTATGCTCGAGTACGAGTGGCCAGGCCACCAACGTCCAGTGCCTTCGTGGTACGACAAAACATGGCGCCCGGGGAGTCTCAAGCGCAGTCTTCAGTGACTATGGGAAATGGTGATGCGAATGGAGATGTACAGATGACTGACGCAGACGGTCTCGTAGCTGTGAAAAACGCGAGGACATATGAAGTTGAAGATAAGGAAGCACCGGGTGGGAAGAAGGACGTCGCTTTCGACGACCTCGCGAAAGGATACGAGTATGGCAGGACGGCTGTAGCCATCAGCGAGTCAGATATGAATGTGACGGAGCTGGAAACGTTTCAATGCTTGGATATCATTGGGTTCATCCCTCGTGACAAGGTTCGTCTTCTGATCACTCGTTGTTTTACCCACAAGGCTAAGAGTAACAGTATGAGCGCTACTTCTCCATGTCCGAAACCAACATTATCATACCCAACCCGATCAACTCGAAAGCAGCAATGGCTCTCTCGTCTCTCATCCACGCTCTTTGGGAAGTCGACTCTTACGCGATAGCCCGATTCGTCCGAAAGGACAACACGCACCCTCTCATCCTCCTTCTTATGCCTTATTTTGAAGTTCAAGAGGATAAAAAGAAATTTGAATGCCTGGTTGATGTCGAACTTCCCTTCGCCGAGGACTTGCGACAGTACAAGTTCCCACCCCTTGATCGAGTCGTAACAGTCTCCGGCAAGAGCCTAACCCAGCATCGCAACTTGCCCAGCGAAGGACTACGAGATGCAATGGACTCCTACGTCGATGCCATGGACCTCTCGAAATTTGACACAGACGACGAAGGCAAACCGGCCGAATACGCCGCCATTGAAGACACCTACTCCCCCATCTTTCATTATATTAACCAAGCCATCCGTTTGCACGCCATTCATCCGGAGGACCCCATCCCTGCGCCCTACGACATCCTAACGAAATACTCTCACCCACCAGTTGAACTACTAGAGAAAGCACAGAGCCATCTCGGGGCGCTCAAGAAAGCCGCAGACGTCAAGCCCGTGCCGAAGAAGCCCAAATACGGGCGCGGCCGCAAGAAGGAGGTGGACAAGCCACAGTCAGGCCTTGATATCGACGCGCTACTACGCGACCCGAGCGTCAAGCGCCCCAAGATCTCAGCGGAGAACGCGGTGCCAGAGTTCAAGCAGCATATGGCGGCGATCACCACCGACGAGAACGCGGACGCAGACACGGCAGTGCACTCTGCGGCAAAGGACCTCGCTGAGCAGATGGCGACGCATATTGAGGGCTACATCAAGCACTCGGTCGGCGAGAGCGGGTACGGGCGCGCGATCGAGGCGCTGCGCGTCATGCGCGAGGAGCTGATAGATTTGGATGAGCCGGTTGTGTACAATGATGTTTTGCGGAGGCTCAAGGGCAAGATTTTCGACGGGGAGCTGGGTGGCGATAGGAGGGAGATGTGGTACAAGATCCGCGTCAACAAGGTAGGCATAGTGGATAAGCGGATGCAGCAATTCGCAGATGTGACTGAGGAAGAGGCCAAAGAATTCATGTTGATGCCGAAGGCTTGAGTGGTCAATCTCGTCCCTTGTGGCGATGCGGAGTACTGCATGTGCGAGGACTTGGATTGCATCTGCGAGCGACCCGGCGCGTTGTGTTCTGATGCAACGGTCTTGGAGAGAAGGTAACTGAGACCTTTCGGTCGACATAAGTTTCTGTACTATGCATTAAAAGCCTCAATGGCTAGGTTAACGCCACCAGTGCTTGAAGAGACAGAGTAGTTATGTTAAGCAAATGCAGGTGTGTATTCTGCAGTTCAAGAAGCACAAGTAGAAGCGATCATAGCTATCGAACCGCATTCGCCGCAATAACGTGAAGATCGAAAGCAAACCTAGCGACATCCCAGCGCAAAATCGAGAAAATTCCTTCCTTCGTCAATTATAAAACGTTTAAAGTGTCGGTTTACTGTTTAAGTGTAATTTTTAAGTCGGCTGTGACATTCTTGAGTTGCGTACCGAAAGTAAGGAGGGGGCAAGTCAAGAGACAAGCCCGATCTAATCAAGGCAGTGACGTTTTGATCCTAGGCCTGAATCAACTGAATCTCGTCGTTCTCGAAGAGGCGCATGACAGGCGTCCTGTTTCGCTACTCGTTAGCTTCCATATCCTCAGGCACAGGCACACGTCATGAGGCCAGTTTCATATGGAACATGTCATTCGTCCACACTTTGCGGCGGCATGAAGACGATGAGCAGACATAACAGAAACTTACCTGTCCATTTTGTGCGTCGCATGGAAGAAGCAATCTTCTCCATAAGCACAACTCGAGCCCCAGACGCACTGATGTCCATAAATGCAGTGTGGATCTCGACAATCCAGTAGATCCGGACAACTCTTTTGTCTCGCTTTGATGCGCAGTGCGGTACGCTCACCCTCACCCAAGCGAACGCCATGGTCATACTCGCATCCGTACTCGTTGCATTTGCCAATAATATGATAATTATTGCAGACTTTACCGGAACGCTTAATACGCATGTCGAGTCCTTCAAAGGATGCTCTGGCTTTGCTGATGGGAACGTCTAGCCTTTGATCGAATGCATTAAGCAGTATGAAAGGACGGTCTCTTCTTGGAGTTGGAGCAATGGAATAGCTCGATGTTGTTTTGCCTTTGTTGCCAATGGTCGCCCATGTTGACTCTGAGGGGCTGGGCGTCGCTGCAGACTGGGCTGGAGTTATTGACCTAGAATCGCATACATGTTAGCATGATTCGAGTTTTGTATATCCAAGAATCCAAGCAAAGAGGACAGAAAGTTGAAGCTCGAAACAGGGCAGTCAGATATTCGTTCTAGGTCCAATCTGATGATACCACAGCACTATACATGTCATGGGCTTCACTTGCTGTAACGAGTGGTGTCAAAGTCGAATGGATTGAGATCAATACTCACCCGTTGGACTGCGTAGATGATACGGACTTTGAACGGCCATTGTTCAGTAGCGGATGAAGAGTAGGAGCAGGATCCGGAGTCCGAGGGACCAATGGTACGCCTGAAGAAACAGGCGGAGTAGGTAGAATGGGAGGCATTTGTCGCTGAGGAGTGCTCATCAAAGGTGATTGTGTGGCTAGTGTTTGAGACTTAGGCGGTTGAATCGGGGGTTGTATTGGTGGTTGCATCGATGTTTGAACTGGTAAGGCAATATTCATTGGCTTTGCGGGTAGATGCTCAGAACGGAACAACGAAGGACAACGCATAGTTCTGAAGTTGAGGGCGAGAAACCCAGGCTCACTAGGCGTTGTTTCCAGCAAGCTGATTCGGGAATACGTCGCCTGGTCGTAGCGCCACTGATCCAGGCCTGGAAGATATCCATTGTCGTGGCTAATGCCACCGAGGATGACATGTTTGCATTGTTGATTTGCAATAAATAGTCGTAGCATTTCTGTGGCTGTATGAGCAGCTTGTTAAGAAAATCAATACACAACTCCAGTCCTACCTTTGATCTTATGGTCCGCTCGCTCCTTTCCGGAGCCTACGTCGACAATGTTGAAAAGAGGTTGATTCAAACTGAACGCACGGGCAAAGGCGTACATGTCGGTAACCGACTTGACAATGCCACATGAGTAAAGCTTTTTCGCTAGACCTTCTAGGTTGATGAATATCTGAACGCAGACAGCCCATGAGCTGGATGCTGCATAGATGCTTTGCAGATGATTCTTAATTTCCGTATGTAACTTGTGAGCAGCGTCGGAGCCACCTTCGTTGGCGCTCTGTAGAAGAGCATCTTGAAACTAATAACGGGAGATTAATAATCTTAATGCAGGAAATGATGGAATCATTCGGCTTACAATAGCGCCATCGCCATCTATAAGTGCCAGAGCAAAGCAATTGTTATTCTGCAACCGTCAATTCATGTCCAATATCCCCCATCGCGTGTGGTTCGCAGGTCCTGCCAATCGTGACGCACCACATTGCCCTGCAGTATATTCGTCGTCCTCTCCACAACCTCAAATCGTTCTTGCCACGTCCTTCTCGACTGTTTTTCGTTTTCGAAATCGTGGACGAGGGCTCGATGGGCGATTTGTAGGTCACTATAGCGCTTTACTAGATCCTGAAACGAACATTAGCATTCCGCTCCTGGCTCTGACGTGAGGCGCAACAGGGCTATGCATACCTGAACGAAGGCATCCCGACGCTCATCGGAATCTTTGAAGGCTCGTAATTGCGCATTGACGTCGCCCAGGTCGTTAATCGTCGCGTAGCCGTTCATGGCTGTCGCAGAGAAGGCAAAGGAACAAGTCGCTGGCGAGACGGTAGCCTAGCTCGTGTGACGCTCTAGAATAAGGACACGTCGACGCCGAAATGGCAGAATTAAATTGCGAAGAGACGGCAGTTTCAGAGCATCTACATTCGCGTCCAGATTTGGAGTCAGTGTTCCATCCGGTTCGTTTGGGGTGTTCGAAGAGTGAGGCGCTGAAGAGGAGCTGGGAGCTCAAGTCACCGCAACAATTTCGACAGGGGTCCCATCTGGAGCTTAGCGCGCGCCAAGAATTAACTCGAACGTCTGTGCGTTCCTTCCGTGGAACCATAACGTTAACTATGGAGAACATCACGTGATAATGATGAAGTCAGGAGTGATGACCGGAAACATTTATTCCACTCCTTCTCATTTGTCCCGTTCATCGAAAGTCGTCTTTCGATCATCTCCACAGCCAGCGTTTTCATTTGTGTGCAAATATCAACCTCCAATCTCACGTTCTTTCGTCACACCCTTCTCCACAATGTCATCAGCGAAGAAGCAACGCACTCACCCACAGTATGAACTCCTATACTGGCCAGGCATCCCAGGCCGCGGCGAGTATATCCGTCTAGCTTTCGAAGCATCGGGCGTGCCGTTCAAAGATACAGGCAACGAGGCCAAAAATGGCGCCTCCATCGTCGTGAGTGCGTGCTGCGACAAGAACTCCACAGGAGACAGCGATGGCAACCCACCGTCCTTCGCCCCGCCTGGCCTGCGAGTTCCCGGCGAGGGCAAGGACGGCAAGACGCTGTTCATCAGCCAGACGCCGAACATCCTGCTGTATCTTGGCCCGAAGCTGGGGCTCGCGGGTGAAGACGAGGTGGACGCGCTGTACGTGAACAGCCTGACGTTGACGGCGCTGGATTTGAGCAACGAAACGCACGATACGCATCATCCAGTTGCAAGCATGCTGTATTATGAAGGTGACCTTTAAATGATTTCAGACTGTTCTTAGACCATGCAGCTGATGCCTTTTTGGGCAGACCAAAAGGAAGAGTCCTTGAAGAAGGCCACCGACTTCAGAGAAAACCGCATCCCGAAGTTCTTCGGGTACTTCGAGCGCGTCCTGAAAGGCAATGAGAAGAAGGGAGGCGAGGGCAAGTACATGGTAGGACCGAAGCTGACGTATGCCGACACGACACTTTGGCAGGTGCTCGATGGGTAAGTCAAACCTTTCGTGATAGCATCACTTCTGTAAGATACTGAGTGAGGAACCACAGGCTACACTTCGCGTTCCCAAATGAATGCAAGGCGCGGAGTAGCGAGTTCCCAGTGCTGCAGAAGTTCTATCAAAATATGAAGGAAGAGAAGGGCCTGAAGGAGTATATCGAGAGCGGTAGGCGGCTCGAATTCTCGAATGGCCTGTTCCGTCACTATCCTGAGCTGGACAGACAGGAGAAGTAAGGGAAGTCAGGTAGGAAGAGCACTTAGACCTACAAAACGGGTCTCCCCTCATAGCAAAGTGTGGATCACTTAAGGGGCCAGCAAAATCAAGAAACACAAAAAAGTCACAAGGAGTTTCTACTCCATCAACAAATGCACGGTGAAGTTATTAGAAGCAGACATCAATTGTCGTTAAGATACATCGTAAAGCCTCTATTTCAGAGGCCCGATCCCCGAGGGGATCGAGTTTTGAAGATCGAAAGGTAAGGTTTTAAAAGGATTTTATGAAAAGTCCCACGCCCAAAGCAAGTCTCAACCGGAAGAAAGGATCGGGAGACATCCACCCATCTGTGCCCGTTGCAATCCACCGAATTCCATGACAGCGAGTGACACGCCATGAGAAACAACCGAAAACATTAAAACAAGAAGCATTGGAATTTGTCTTGAAAGACCCCATAGTTCGCCTTGACATGCATGCATCAATGCTTTGACTCGCTCAGATGAGATCCGATGCTGAATGCGGGCATTACTGTCGTGACCGATTTGTTGATGCTTTGGCCGTGAAAGATACGTGTCGGAAGCTGGAGTGGCGTTCGTTCGTGTATATGTGCAGAAATGGAGCAAAAGCAAAAACAATCTCCAGCGAGCGACGTGTGGGTCATTAAAAGTCGTGAATAAAGCAAGTCGTTATTTCCACGGTCCGTTCAGAAGGCGTCCAATCGCGGACATTGGAAACTGGAACCTTTCAAAAACCCTCCCCCATATAAACCGGAATCCCCGTTTCAAGTCCCACTGTTACAACGATATACACCATTGCCCAAATCCGGGTTCTAGTAAGCGTACGTCGTGGATGACCTGGTCACACCTGGGCGGTCATATCTCTCCTTCTCGTCATAATACCTCTCCCTCTCTCTTCCGCTTCTCATGTACGATTCCTCTGGACTGCGGTCGCGACCTGAGAACTTGATATCCTTATGCTCGTACTTCTTTCCTACATTGATCTGCTCCTTTTCATAACTCTTCGGTTGCAAGTTATGCCGTTTTGAGTAATCGGAGGGTATTTCTCCATATTGCATGTCGCGACTTCTCTCTGACCGACGATTTTCTCGGTCTCGAGCTCGGTCGCGGTCACGTTCTCGCTCAGTATCGGGGGAGCGGTGAGAATAGGAAGTTGCACGGACAGGAGGTGCGGGATAGTGAGATCCAGAAGGAGCTGGGACTGTGCGCACCGATGCCATTGGAGGTCGATCGGGATCCCGAGCCGATGTCGCATCACGTCCCCGTCGTCGGTCGCGGTCCTTTTCCCTCTCGCGGTCCTGTGCTGGAGCACGCACTTCGGTCTTGTATGGAGATGACGCGGTATAATTCTCAGGGGAGACTGTCAGGCGATCGCCATAGTGGTATTGAGTGGTTCGTGGGATCGAAACTGGAGGTGGTCCGGACGCGGGAGGGATGTTGGGGTGATGTGCGGAAAGGTATGGGTCTTGAGCTGTGCCGTCAGGTGTGACGGGACTTGAGGATGAGTAACCAGAGTCAGGTTGGAGTGTCTCGCCATGTCTGAGCTTCGAGGATCGAGAAGTGTCTTCTTTCCGGCGGGAAGAAGGAGTTGGCACTTGTGGCACCGACTCTGGCATTGTGTCGGCTCGTCGCATTGATGCAGGCGGAGCAGGGTACTCGCGGGCTGGTGATTCGGTGACGTCGTGTGAGTAGCTTCGAGGTGGCATTGCTCGCTCGCCCATCATTGCTCTGAGCTTTTCTGGCGATGTAGCTGACTTTGAGAAAGCAGGAGGAGTAGGCTCGACGATTTCCGGCGAACGACGTCGGGTATCAGTCGGCTTCGCCCGAGAGCGACGTACTTCGGCGTGCGGATGTCCACTAGACGTCCTCACAGGTGTGGGTCTTGAGCTGCTGTAGCTTTGCTCATCGCGAGCTTGCGCTTGGTAGCGCCGAGCAGTCTCTGCCATACTCGAGTACTTCTCGTTCCAGTCTCTCGGAGCTTCATACCTTTGAGCAGCCTCGTACAGTTTTCTTGCAGTATCCTGCTTCCGTCGGGCATCTTCCTCCTTCTGCCTTACGGTATCGTCTCGCCTCCTCCGATCCTCCTCATATTTGTGGACATCTTCCGTGGAAGAGTAGTACTTCCGTTCTCGCGACTCTTTCACATCCGCCTCTCTCGCTCTTCTTCGCTCCGACCTTGCCTTGTCCTCCTTTTCGGTTCTTCGTTTCTCCTCGGTCTTGACAGTCTGAGGTGACGGGCGACGAGTGTACGTATGAGTATCATGTTTTCGCGTCGACGACGACCTGGCGTCGTCATAGTAGTCATCCTCAGCTGCATATTTCGGTACGCGCACTTCGTACTCCGCATTCCTGGTGGTAAAGCTGGGGTACAATGGAGTTTGCTTCACGTCGTACGCTGAATCCTTTCGTGATGATCCGGCAGGTCTTCGTGCTTCTCTTTGCATCATCTCCGCCTTGAGCTCGGCCAGGCGCAACCTCGCATCGTAGCGACTTCGCTTCTCGTCATCGCTGAGGATCTCGTACGCCTGCTGGATTTTGTGGAATTCATCTGCCTTCTGCTGCTTCAATTCTGGATCGGAAACCTTGTCTGGGTGGCACTTGAGGGCGAGTTTTCGGTACGCAGACTTGATCTCGGCAGCGGTACAGCTCTTGGCTACACCAAGGGCTTCGTAAGGGTCATCTTGGACGGGAGACTCCATGTTGTGATGACCCTACAGTCATACAGTCGTCGTGGAGCCGTTGTGTAAGCAGTCACACCGACGGACGACGGTGCGGAACACTGTGGAAGGAGAGGGTTGTCGTCGAGCAAAGGTACTTCAGTAAGCTATTGCGCGACGTCGAGGTAGCCCGGTCGGGATAGCGCAATATGTAGAGTGTGTGAGGCGAGTGTGGTGTCGATGGTGGATGGCGAAAGTGGTGGTGCGGTTGCGCGGCTGCTGTGGCTGGTAAATAGTCGCCGCTCAAGAGGCAGGGAGCGAATGAGAGCGGGCCGAAGACGAGCCCGCGTCCCCGTATGCGTCCGTGTGGGTAATTTGAAATGATATGAATGAGAGACGATGGCAGTGTCCGCATACGTCGGAGATGGAGAGAGTCTCACGCAGCGTTGCTGCTTGGGGGGAGTCGAGCGAACACTTCCCGTAGTGCGCTCCGGAAGGGCTAGCGCGTGCCGGCTAGGCTCGCTTACTAGCACTCGTACCTCGCTCGCTGTCCGCCGCGGCCCGCTTTAAGCTTGTTACGACGGTTACGAATGCTCGGCCCTTCTTCTGTCCACTTCCAAGCCGTCTGAGCCTCGAGTGGTAGAGTAAGTATATGACGTGGCGACCTCGCTGCTGGCGGATGAGAAATGCGGTGCGCAATTCGTTCGCATGCACTGGCGTCTTCTGGAAGGCGTACGGAGTACCAAGCACCGCCGCGCGATTTTTCGTCTTCGAAATTGACGGACTGCCCCTTCGCGTGGGTGTGTCCCTTTTGCTTTGGATTCAAATGCACGCGTGAAGCGGCGGTGTGCGTCAACTTAAGCACTCCCAGGCACAAGAGCAGGCCCCCAGCCACCGAGCAGCCCTGTGAACTCGAGCGTAGGATGATGATAAGGCTGCTGAGTATTCCTATTCAGGGTGCCTGGCCTCCAGAATGGCTTGCAGAGTCACCGTGATTGCAGGTGAATTATGAGGAATAAGCGCCGTTCGCCCTGCTCGCAGCACACCTAGACGCTCGGTGGTGGGCGAGGCTGTACCGTGACTGAGATGGTGTGGGATGCCGACTCATCGAGCCCTTCCAGCTGACCGCGCCGAGTGCTCACAAGAATAGAGGCGGCCACGAGCTTGCTCAGGTGTCCTGCGGTCGCGTGGGATTTTCGATATCAGTGCAGAGTCGAACTGGACGGCAGGAAGGATGCAGCAGAGGCAGGAGGCGGAAGTCTTCAAGGAAACGGACAGTCCTCGCTCTCTCCGCTTTTCGTCATGAGGCTTGGAGAAGAAGCTGCTAGTTACACACTACGCGGGCACTACTTCGCAGCGTCCTTTTCTTGCAATTCCTGACTCTGACGCTCCGCTTCGCTGCGATTCTCCCCCTAACGCAGATTCAGAGCGTGCATAAGCCGTCGCCTCAGCCAAAGCCTCCCAAGACATCGGCCCTCACGCTGTCTGGCACCAACCTTCCCCGCTGGCCGCTTTCGAGGCCAATGGATCTCTCGACAAGCCATCCGGCGCCGCGTCAAGCCATCTGCAGGAAACATCGCCAATGTCGAATCGCAACGTCTTCTGCAAGTGTCTCTGCCCGCTCTCGTCCAATCGCCACGGCCGGCGGGGATGGCGGGAAGACTCTTCTGTGCGAGCGGGACCCAGGAACCTTCCATCCCATCCACTCTCTGCCACAATACTCGCACAATGTACCTACTTCGTAACCTCGCCTTTTCGCCTCCGTAAGCAAGTAAAGCTGCGTTTTGATCCAACGGCAGCGATTTACTTTTCCGGCTATCTAACGGGCCTCTCCACCGACTTTCACGTCCCTGGCAATCGCTAAGCAGATCCAACAACTTCTACCCCGGAGACCTGCAGCTGAAGGACTCCACTGCATGGGGCGTCGTCCCGGGCGCCATTTTGATGTGATCGGTGCTGCAGACCAGCGCTTCGAAGGAGAACCGAGACGATTTCGTGCACGACAACCACACGAGGCACAATAGGGATACATGTCAGGCTGCAGTATTTTGGCTTTCCCACTTGACTCGACAACCGAATAGCAAGTCTCAAATACCTATGGGTGAGGCTGTGTAAGGATGAGACCTGTTTCATAGGATGATACTCCGTATGCGAATTCGCCCCGTCAGGATCGAACATGTTGCCCCATCTTTCCATTTCATGTCCGACACGCGAAAAAGCGCACAACTGATATTCCCCAATTACTCCGTAGCTCAAGTCCATTTGCAGTTTTCCACATGTGCTTTTTGCGACCGATCAACGTGCTCGTTTCCTTCATCAGGTACATGT
This sequence comes from Rhizodiscina lignyota, assembly GCA_010015805.1. Lineage (NCBI taxonomy): Eukaryota > Fungi > Ascomycota > Dothideomycetes > Aulographales > Rhizodiscinaceae > Rhizodiscina > Rhizodiscina lignyota. Next base: position 670,345 of record ML978123.1, read on the forward strand.
GCGTGCTTACACCAACTCTCAATCGACGATCCGCTTTTCACCGTTGCCCATCATCCCACCGTTCCGAGCCGCCCACCGTCCTCTGCCTGTCTCACTCTCCACGCGCACCAGATCTCATTCCACCAGGCAAGACCCATGTAGTCGTTGCAACCAACAGCGGTGACCCACGCAAGCAGCGGCATGCTGGGGGTGATGGCGGGGGGGAGAGCACGCAAGGCAGATGATCCGCAAATGTATTTCTAGCGCGGGGCAAGGACCAAACCTTTCCCTCTCGTGGCCCATCGTGCATGTGTGCAAGCCAAAAAAGCCATGGCACCGTCCAATTATGCAAGTCACAGTGATGGAGAGCGCGGCAAAGTGGAAAATCGCAGAGTGGCTTGATTCGCTACACCAATGAGGGCAGATACAATCCTCGAGCACCAGGTACTGCAAGCGGAGCCACGCAACTGCGAAGGCAATGGAATCGTCGGGATGCGTCGTGGCGTCCTCTTCCACGATGCGCCGTTGGAACCGCGGCATGACGGGCGCTCCTCCCAAGACGTGGGCTGCTGTGATTTGCACTGTGCTGCAGCAGAACGGCGAATATTGATAGGCCAAGAATGGGGGTTTGCTGTAGCGGAGAAAATCTGGACGCATCCATGCCCAAGGCGACGTCGACACTCCACAATTGCACCACGCAAAGGTCGTGAGAATGGAAATGGCATTCGATCGTACGACGATCAGGTACGCATCATGAGACGTGAGAAAGCTGTCAAAGGTGATGCTGTGATTTCATACCGCAGCTTGGACATGCAAAACAACGTCGATAGTGTAACGCTGCCCATAATATTGCTTGTCTTCGTGTCGCCATGACAGGAAGTTGGTCTCATGCTTGCCCTAACACCGTGATCGGAGCTGAGGCTGAAGAGGTCGATGCTATCCTTCGCCCTGCCAGACCGGAAGATCGATATCCACAACTATCGGCTTATTGAATCGCTTGTGTGCCCCGTAGCTCGTAGCCTGGTAAGACGCGTTCACAATGCACGTCTCCTTGCGCCCCATTCTGCCCATCAAGGCGTCCACCTCATGCGCATCTAGTCTCGAGTACTGGCTTTCTCCATGGAAAGCCTTTGCAGGACTTCTCTGCGCCACATCAGCCTGCTCTGCCAAGTCGTCAAATTGGACTTCATCCCCTTCGAGCCCTTCCAAATCTTCAGATGCAGTAAATGTGGGCCGTCTAGAGTTCTTTTTGTGCCGCTTCCAGAAATGTTCTCCTCTCTCCTTCATACGAACGCTGCTGCCTTCTGCTTCGCCATTATCATTTCCCGTTTCGAAGCGCACGTGATTTATATGCCGCATTTGGCCACCGAGCCATGAGTCGGAATTTTCCAGCGCATCGCCACCCTTCGCCGTCAAGTCGACTTTCGACTCTTTCTTGTTACCCATCCCAGCACCCGGGTCGTCCCACGCCTTCGTTTCGTCTTCCATATATTTGAGGCTGGGGTTCTTGCTGTCGAGCCGCCACTTTACCCTCTCTACATCTCGGCCGGGATGTTTGTGTCCACAGACTGCTAGCTTAGGACGCACCCGCCACAGAGCTCGACGGAGAGCTTCGCATCCGCCAAGACTCCCCGGACTCGCCGTGTCACAGTGGCCTCGGGGCGGCGTGTGCGTGACCACTACATCGGTGTCGAATGGTATGTCGGACCAGATGGAGGAAGCTTGATCGGCAGTGTAGCCGAAGGCCCAGAGACCGTGCGCTGGAGAGTAAGGGCTGCCGAAGACCTTGAAAGCAGTGTGGGGACCAGATGGGTGAGTCAGACGAACAGTGGCGGATTCGTGGTTCAGGTACGTGATTGATGGAGAGTCCTTGACGAGCTTCAGACATGCTTCCGTATCTTGCGGGTGGTTCTTGTGAAAGTATGCGCCATTTTCGCGGTAGAAATTGGCATCTAACGTCGTGTCGTGGTTGCCTACGAGATTGTTTAGCCGTCGTCTAAGTGCCGTGTAGCAACGTGTGGGTATACCGGCAATGACAATCTTCTTTTCGAAATCAGTACCCTCCAGCCATCGCACTGCCTTCTCCAACTCTGAGAAACTGCCCTGGTTTGTCAGGTCTCCAGCGTGGATAAGAACGTCCCCTTTAGGTAATTTAGGAGTTTGGTTATGAGTATCTGATATGCAGACAATCCTAGTCCTCTTGAGCGGTCTCGGAGCTTGATCCATAAGGCTAACAAGAATCTCGGTCGAGATCAGGAGTTGAAGGCAGATGCCTGAGGATAGATTTTACAGCAATGACTGCCACAAAAGGTGGCAAAGACTGACCACTAGAGATGAGGGAAAGAACGATCTGTAAACAACCCAATCCACCTTTACGACCGCAGTTATGTTAAAATCGAGAATCTCACGCAAAGGACAATACCAGCTAAAGAATGAGTCATTAGAAGAAATGGAAGACCGAAAGTCAAGTGATCGCTTGACAATGAATTTCAAGTCGAGGCTCCCAAGTCTATCAATGAATTGAATTACTGGCAGTGAAGGAACGATATTCTCACCATATCACCATTTGATGATGAATTTGTTCCTGAATGGAAATATATACGAGGTCTGATGTGGATGTTGGAGTAATAAAAGCTGAAGACGGGCGAAGTGGAGATCTCCGGGTCTCGCCGCTTTTAAGAGGGACCTCTCTGACTCTTGCGAACCCCCTTTTCCTGACGCTCATCAAGATCGTACCTAACATTATTTATTTATTGCGCCTGTACAATATGGGCACCTTTCATGTTGTCCTGGAATTGACCGCTTACCTACCAAATTTCTTTGGGCGCAGTATGTCCGATAAATTTGGCCAGGCGATTCAGCAGCCGCAAAGAACAGCTGAAGTTGCGTTGGAGATCAGCTGATTGGTCAAAATCAAGTAGCTCCAGCTCTTCGATTGCAGACTTTCAGCCTCGCCTGGCACCTTGAGACTCATTGCCCCTCCTTATTAGATACGACATCTTTGGTCGTCTGTGGCGCTTTCCGGTCTGGCATTATGAGTGGTTAGTGGCCCACAGGATGAGCTTTGGCTTCTCTGTCGGCGATTTCATCGCTATTGCGGAGAAGGCACGGGAGGTATGGATACAGCTGTCACGAGGAAAGTTATGATATCTATACACTAAATTTATAAGGTGTATAATCGATGCAAATCTGGCCCTAAGAGGTACGAATCGCTCGCTCAACATGTCCACTTTCTTCAGAAGGTACTTGAGGAGACCACGACGAGCTTCAAAGACGATACAACATCAAGCGTTGCCGGCGCTTCGTCCTTGATATCTGCTCAACAAGCATGCCGCACCGTCTTGTATGAGGTCGAAGCATGCTTGGACAAATATGCCGAAATGGGCGAATCGAATCCAGGAGTTGTGGAAAGGATCAAATTTGCTGCAAAGGATGTCGACGGCTTGAAAGATAAGCTGAGTGCGGTTGCGTTGCAGCTAAATCTTGGTCTCGTTTCCCACATGAATCTGTCCCAGGCAAGGGTCGAAAGGGCACTGGATCGTTTTATGCAGAAACGGGAAACCACTGTCCAGCTCTCCACCGGAACTACGCAGTATGTTTCCGACAAGATATCCCCCGGGATATCCGAGACGGCTAGCAAGAACACGAATGGCTCTGGCAAAGGTAATTTTGATCAACAGAACCCCCAATGAGGAAAGGGTTCGCTGAGCAAGCTAGATACAGAGAACAGAGGTGGCTCAGAATCCACGCTGATATCTCCACCGTCAGATGTCAAAGCATCAGCAGACCAGTCCCGCCTTGCGAGCAACACGGAAGCTGCAGACAAACCTCCAGTGAGCAGAAGCATCGATCATCATGCATTCTCATCAGCAGAGAAGCATAGCAAAACAAGACAGCATATGCAAGCAGAGCCTGAAAGAAAATTTTCGCCATTGGCCTCTTATGGATCATATTTTCCGACAGAATCGCAACATTCAAGCGATGTTTCAAGCTACTTGAACAGTACTGATAGGCTTCCAAACCGAGTCATGACCGAGTCGTCTCCAACCGAACTCTCGGAGCCCGTTGATTCCGAGAGTACAGGGCAAACATTGGACGTAAAAGATCTTCTCGCTCCAATATTCCAAGGCGACTTGGCCGCAAAGGATGAAGAAGCCGAAGTATTGAATAGATTCCGTCGAGCTTTCCGATTGCTGAAGCCTAGCCAACTGAGTTGCCCTACGTCAGAAGAAGTCTCGCTTCTTTGTAAGGAACTCTTCACAGAGACTTCCGTTCCCCTTTCGGAGCGTTTTCGCTTCGTAGATCGATTATTACCCAAGGCTTCCGCATACAGGGAGATCAACGAAAAGACGTTCGTCTATATCATGCAGGGTGTGAGAGCATGTACCATTGGCTGCCGGAAAATGTTTGTGTCCGAAAATATCGATAAAGGTCACCAAAAGCTGCTATCACAGGAACTGTCGAAGCTTCATAAAGAAGCAGAGGCGATTCCTCCGTGGTGTTTTAAGATGTCGAAAGTTGGAGACTTGCAGGAATACTATGACGAGATTTCGGAGACAGAGGTTGACAAGCGACCGTTAATACGATTGAAGTACGCCACATTTACCAGTGCCAATATTCGAGCCAGAAACTTGTTAAAATACTTGGACGCTGTTGACCGTTGGTCTAATGAGGAGTTGTTGAAGGGGTTTGGAACTGAGATCACCCCAGCCCTCCAAATAATGCGAGCGGGATTGAGCATATTCGGGGCTCTGGGAAGAGAAGACAAGAAGAATCTGATGTCGGATCTCGACCAAGCACTAATTGAATTCTCATTTACCCGCAAGGAGTTTCTTCGCGTCTCGGATGAGGAACTTGACGAGTCGAAGGACGATCTCAAGACCGAGTTAAGCGAATTGAGTCAACTGCTCGAAAGGCACAGCGATGGCTATAAAGCATTAGAGATGGCTCTCCAGGTTTGCGACCTTATACTCAAACGGATACAAGGCTTTCTCTCGTTTCTGACGGACATCGGCACGCATATATCGAGTCCCGGGTCGAACTTTTTCCCAATTGTACGCTATCGTCATGGGTATGTGAAAGCAGGGTCCGAGCTCATGATGGATGTGGTAAAGCAATGGAATCAAGTTGTTGCCAATGCGATTTTTGCACATCGGGGCCAAAAGGACAATCACCTTCTGAATAAATATGCGGTGCGCTTCATTAAAGGAAATGTGGAGAGACAACAGAAGAAGATCCATGATCTCAGCGTATCGCCTTGGGGTGGGCGTATCATTTCGGCACAAGTGAAAGGTTACAATAAGGAGAAGGAATGCACGCTTAAAGTCTCGATTGATAACCCACGCCAGAGAAAGGTTCTACCGAACACCAAACCAGTGCGCTCTATCCTCTCATGGGAAAACATACAGGAGCTTCCGGGGATCGTCAAACGGGGGCCAGAATACACGTGCATGTCAGTAGACTTCTGCCTCGTATCCCACTCAGATCTTACTCAAAGCTCGCTCCAGAAAACTGCTCCAGTCGTCCATCATTATCGTCGAACTTCGACGGGCTTCCAACAACCCATTCAAATCAAAGGACGAAAAGCTCGGGCAGTGGAAATGGAGACGGAACCTTCAGTCCAGCGCATCCTTCGAAGACAGAGGTAAGTTTCCCTTTCACATCAATTTCAGGATCTGGCATGCGGTCCGTTGCCTGGGCATCGCAAAAACAGTAGTTCCAAGCAGCAGATCATTATTAAAGCTCACCATTGCTTCGCTCACCAGTTCACGGAGTACACACGATAACGCAAGAAGCGACAAAGGGAAATCCATACGAGATTCAACTTGTTTTTGAGATGGATGACGAGTCCCGTGTGTCGGACGAGATCAAGGAACGGCGTAAAGTGCATTGGACTAATGCTCTCGTTGAAGATAGTCTTATCTTTGAGACATATGAGCTAGAGCAGAAAAAAGTTGATTAAGATAATTATTATTAGACATTGAATGGCAAATACGTACACCTCCTTCAGAGGCACAGATGAAGTGCTCATTCGACGTATCGATACGTCCGTTGGAGATAGATCACGCAGGACTGCACCATATGTGTGATTTCTCGACTTTCATTCCAGCATCCGTCTTGTCGGTGCACACATTGCGAATGAGGTTGGGAGGTTGGAGTTGAAGAGTCCCATATTTTTTGGTCGTTCTGTCGCGGCACGCGGCCCAATTAAAGCAGCATATCACGTGGTAGTGCTAGTCCGAAAGAGGAATAGCATTTCGCTTCTCGCACACGAGCAAATTCACAACTCCAATCCTTTTTCCATTCGACAATCCATTACGATCTTTCCTCAGCACTGTCGCCAGCCGCAAAGTCGCCAACATGTCGAACGCAGCGCTGAACAAGATCGCGGCAAACAGCCCTTCGAGGCAAAACCCCTCGGAAATCGAGACGAGCATCGCCAATGCTCTCTACGACCTCGAGACCAACATCCCGGACATGAAGACCTCCCTCAGGCCTCTCCAGTTCGTGTCCGCGCGCGAGGTAAGATAGACTCATATAATCCGGATATAGCATACACCTTCGATGCCATTTCCGCCGAATTTGGTGATCACGAAGAGGCGGTGGGCACTGGGCAGCAACAGAACGCTGACACCAGGACTCTTACAGATTGAGGTTGGCCATGGCAGGAAGGCAATTGTCATCTTCGTCCCTGTTCCTCTTCTCTCTGGATGGCACAAGTCTCAGCAGCGGTATGTTCCCTTGTTCATAATGCGCTGGCGGACCAGATATCTCATATTTCACAGCTTGACCCGCGAGCTTGAGAAGAAGTTCTCCGATCGCCATGTCCTCATCATCGCTTCCCGCCGCATCCTCCCACGCCCCAAGCGCTCGAACCGCTCTCGCACCACCCAGACACAGAAGCGCCCTCGCTCGCGCACGCTGACTGCTGTCCACGACGCCATCCTGCACGACTTGGTCTATCCCGTCGAGATTGTCGGAAAGCGCATGAGGACGCGCGAGGACGGCGGCAAGTTGCTTAAGATCGTTCTCGATGAGAAGGAGAGGGGCGGTGTCGACTACAGACTTGACACCTACTCCGAGGTGTACAAGAGGTTGACGGGCAAGAGCGTCAACTTCGAGTTCCCGCAAGGTAGCACTCAGGACTACTAGATGTGGCTGTGGAGAGGCTCCGTCTTGATTGTGGAAAGTCATACACTTCTTCTGGCCTTTTAGAGCAGCACCAATGGGCGTCTTAGGGTCACGGCGAGCGGAATAAAAGGTCTCTGCGTATGGAGCGGAGACAAGTTTCTACAAATTGATGCTATCTCTCGAACCGTCACTGTCATGTTAGGTTGTGCGTGAAGCCCGAAATTGCCCTTCCATCTGCCAGATTTGCTGCCAGCAGTCCATTCATGTCAGTCGATTTCCTATCCTACTTCTTCGCGTGAGGCACGATTGCGGCAGCAATTGACAAGCGATTTTGGTGGTAGTAAAGCTGATGTTCCATTTTCACTACTTATACCACTACTACTTCCATAGCTCACAAAGCCCAGCCTCGCCCATCACAGGATCACGCGATGGTTTTGGGACTGACCAAACCTTCTCATATTCTCCAGTTTGCTCGCCGCCAGCGCAAAAGTCCCACACACCATTCTCGTGCGGGTACGCCCCAATCATCGTAAATCCAGAAATAGGTATTTCTTGTAGTGTTTGCCTTGCATCTGGTCCAGGAATCCCATGGCCTTCACCGGGCGTAAGAAGCTTAAACTCTTCAGCAGGCGAAGCGTTAAATGTCTTGTGCGAGACTCCCGCTGGAATGATGAAGACATCACCAGCCTTTGCGTCCACTTCTACACCACCTTCCTCCTTTCCCTCGCCGTAAGTGTTGTTCTGCATGTCTGGATCCGTGTCGGCAACGCCGAAGCGTATGGTCGCTGCGCCAGACAATACCGCCATGCACTCGTGGGCTTGAGAGTGGTAGTGCGAGCGCTGTGTTGAGCCGTAGCGGAATATCCATTGTGTGTCCCAGCCGTTACTCACGAAGGTATCGTGGACCTTAGCTGCGTCATAGGACCCATCTTCGGGATCAAAGAAATTTGGATAATGGAGTAGAGGGTAAGGAGAGTTGGGAATGAGCTTCGTTGGCTCAAGATTATAACTCTTTGATTCTGGCATTGCAAAGAATAAATTTTTTAGACAAACTTGAAATTAGAGAGGGAGTCAATTCATGAATATAATCTACCATTGTAGAGTGGAGATCATGTAGTCAGTTGGGCGTGTCTATCAGCCCTAACCCTAACCTCGGCCTCCAAAACATCGGATAGCCATTTGCATGAAAGCTGATAGTCGTCTGCCTGACTTTTCTAAATCGAGGGATGGAGTCCGAGGCATGAGAAATGGCCGTGAAAATAGGAAAGCCACTTCGTCACGAAGCACTGGGCATCTAAGGTTCGACATTGACATTAATCTTACAGATCGTTGGTAATCTCAACGGACCGAAATGGGAGGATATCAAATGAATTATGAGAGGCCTAGCCAATTCAGCGTCTCGTAATTGGATGTCCATGACATTCAGTTGGACGCCTCAGAAGAGTTGCCTGTAAGGCAAGACGACGTACCCACATACGCTGCCTTCTGTTCGCTTGGAAGCAAACGAAAAGCTGACCACTCTATCGAAACAATTTCTTACCGCCTGCTCTTGCGGCCACGTTCTCTCTCCCCTCTCCACTGAAGCCCATGAATCCAGCGGCACCTCCTTGCACGCTTTTCTTGTACCTCCTCAGCGCTTCTCTCAGATGATCCGGCGTCAGAGGGCCTCGGAATTCCCTTTTTGTCCTCTCCTTCAAGCCCTCTCGGCCTTCTTCGGCGATCCATCCGTGCGCTTCCGTCTTTTCCTCCCCCATTGACTGGACGACTGTGCCAACAGGCTCTACCACGGGGAATGTGGAATCGGTCACCTCAACAGGTCTGTAAGCAGAAGCTGCCAGCCACTCTAGCTGGACGTCGAGCGCCAGGTCGATGATCTCGCCGACAAATATTTTGGTGTAGCCTTGGACGATGTTGACAATAGATGGCGGAACCGACTGCGAGAGTGTTTGGTTAACAAGCTTACGAACAGTACCCTTGGCCAGCACGGCTCGTCGAAAGCGAACATAACGCTCGGCCTCATCTGGGGCCAGGTTCGCAAGCAGGACGGCCTCCTTCTGCCTCTCCGCGGCCATGGCAGCCTCGTCCATCTTCCTGTCTTCCGCCACCATGCCTTCGACCAACTCATCAAAGTCTTCATCCTCTTCTTGTGCTTCGCCCGCATCATCTTCAGCTGCTGCGCCTTTCGCGCCTCTTCCCTTGACACTCCTCGTGTCTCCGCTCACACTCCTCCTGTCTGCATCATCGCCCGCAGGATCGAGCCTTGCGCCCTTGCCTTTCCTTCCGCCGCGCTTCCTGCTTGTGCCGGTGGCGGCTGAAAGCAAGCTTGGTGCAGCCCCGCCTAGCAGGCTACTCTCCACAGATGGTGATCTTGAGAAGCGCGGTGTTCCTCCAACGGTAGAGCTGGGTGATCGCGCGGAAAATGATGGAGCATTCTCGGGAGGGAAGGAGGTTTGGCGCAGATGTGATGGTCCTGCAGTGGAAGGCTTGCGGCGTTTCGGGTTGGGAGGTCCTGCTAGGGAAGTTATAGAAGGTCGTTTCTTTGGAAGCTGCAGTCCTACGGACGCAGGCGGAGAGGTTGCAGAGTAAGGCGAAGTCGCAGAGTATGGTGGTGATGAAGCCATGTTTGCAGTTGTTGATGAGATAAGCTATGAGGTATTTCGAAGACTATTAGCGAGGAGATGGTGTTGGTGTTGGTGTCGGTGTTGGTAGAGTTCGTAGTCACTCAAAAGTGACTCGCGTGTTCCTTGAAGCGGCTCAGAAACTTTGCGCTTTAATAGACATCAAGGTTCGCAGATCAGCTTCAAGATCAGCCTCAAAGCAATTCAGAGCTCGTGGGGTGCAGCAGAAAGAAGGCGACGTAATATAAGATGTTGAATGAAGGAAAGAGGAACGTCTCGTGGAAAGTCGCGTTGAAGAACGCCAAGCCTCATTGTCACATTGTCGTGCCACCACCTCCGCCGGCATCGGTCCCGCAAGTGTTATCATCTCATCCCATTGCACTTACAATTTTCAAATTTCGTAAAAGGCTGAGCGGAAGCGCTTTATCCCTTTGCACGTTTGTAAAATCTCACATTTATGTCTGCGTCTGACGCGTCGGCAGCATAAAGCCGATGAGCAGGAATCTTCATATCAAGACGAGGTACTCCGTACTCCTTGACCTTCTTGTTTCCGTTGGTAACTTTTAGTTTTCGACAGAAGAGTTCCGGTTGAATCCGCTCTGAGTTCTCAATAATTTTATAGCCTTCTCTGATCTGTCTTTCATTCTCCCTGTACACTAAAGCCATCTCTTGACGAGGGCCTTGGATCGAGTACCTTCGTTGTGACCCGACAGCTTTAGAGACCTTTGAACTGATCCTGTTCAACTCTAGCTGATCCACTATGGCCATCGATACATACCGCATGTGGGTTGGCGGAGCTGAGAAGCCTGGAAGTGGAGAACAGTCCGTGTCTTCCACCGATCACCTAATTCAAAGCAAGGACTGAGACAAGAGTCAGAATTCCTGTAGAAGATCCTGCTACCAAGGAAATTTTTGCCTAGTAATATGGCCCGAACAATCGTCCGGAAACTCTCAATTGGACTAACTCGAGTAAAGTTGCCATAGTGCTTCACCCGAGGATGTCAACACAGCTGTCAAGACCGCTTATGATACGCACAAATCAGGAGTATGGGGCAAAGCTACACGATTCGAGCGCGCCGATGTCCTGGACAAGATCGCCGATCTCTTGCAGGCGAATCTTAAACCCTTAATTGCTCTGGAAGTGCTGCAAACTGGACGAGCATTCCGAGAGATGAACGCCCAGGTGCCATCGCTCGTGAAGTGGTATAAGTACTATGCTGCAGTTCTCAGGACAGAAGAGAGGCCAGTCGTACCGACTTCAGGAAAGCTACATAACTGGATTGACAGAGTTCCAATTGGGGTTATCGCTCAAATAACACCTTTGTGTGTCCTGACAGGATGGCTCTGTACGACGAATATTATGCTAATGCGACTCGTAATTCAGTAACCACCCACTGTTGATTGCCACCAAGAAGATAGCACCGGCCCTGGCGGGCGGCAACTGCTTGGTGGTTAAGCCTTCAGAATTGACGCCGATCAGCACTATACTCCTCGGGAAATTGTTTAAAGACGCTGGCCGTACGCTCTCATGGTCGAAAAGGAAGGTTCCATACTGATTCGTGTTCAGTACCCGATGGTGTCTTCAATGTAATACCTGGCTACGGCATTGGCACAGGCAAAGCGCTCATCGAACATCCACTGGTGAACAAGATTGACATCACCGTAGGTTTGACTAATGATTGCTTGTACCTAAATATTAATCATAAAACAGGGTAGCACCAATGCGGGACGGGCCATCGGAGCAGTTGCAGGGCAGAAGCTAAACTCCTTTACGGCCGAGCTGGGCGGTAAAGCACCGCTCGTTGTGTTTGGTATTCACAAAGTCTCCTTTTCGAGGAGGCTAAGTATATTGACTGGGCCATCGCAGAAAAGGCGGACATGGAATTAGCCGTGAACGGCATCGCCTTTGCATCGTTCATCGCAAGCGGACAAGTACGCCCTCGGAAGATATGAGAAGAGCTTTCGCTAATGTAGATGCAAGACATGCATCGCAGCAACTCGCATTCTTGTCCAGAACTCGATCATGGATCAACTCATCCCTAAGCTTAAAGCCAAGTGCGAGTCGATATTCCGACGGATGGGTTCACCGAACACTGCAGAATGCGCAATGGGTCCAATGGTATCCGAACGTCAGCTTGATAATGTTGCCAAAATCGTGGATGAGGCCGTTAAACAGGGGGTCAGCATAGTTACAGGGGGGGAGCAGATGTCTGGAAAATCCCAGATTGACGATCAAGATTTCTCGAAAGGTTATTACTACCCACCGACTGTGTTGAACGACAGCCCGAAAGCGAAGATTACAGACACACGCTTGTGGAAAGAAGAGGCGTTTGGGCCGGTAATTGTGGTGGTTGGCTTCGATTCCGAAGATGAGGCGGTTGCTCTTGCCAACGACTCAGAGTTCGGTCTTGGGGCGGCCCTGTGGACGACCGATCTATCGCAAGCATTTCGAGTCTCCGAACGTATTGACGCTGGAATTACTTGGGGTAGGCAACGCAATGTCTCCAATTATTACGTTCATTTGCCAGTGAGCTGACTTTTCATGTTACAGTCAATACGCATCACCGAAATGACCCAAGTAGCCCTTGGGGTGGAATGGGTAACTCCGGTGTTGGCAGCGAGAATGGTATAGGTACGTGTCCGCTCGTGACAATCTCTCTCTCAATTCTATTCCACTGACTAGTCGCAGATGCCTACAACGCTTATACGAAGATGAAGAGCACGATCATCAACTACGCCAGCACTGAAGAGAGTCTTGCCAGTGACGACTGGTTCCGAGAAGATGGCGGCAGTGTCAGATATAACTAGACATTAACGAGTATGTCGGCAATATCACAGCAGTATCATGGGAGACCGCAGCCATTCAGTCATCTCCTCTAAAGCGGCTGCCTCTCTATCTGGCTCCCTCCAGTAGTTCCAGCAAAATCTCAATTTATCGGGAAGGCGTATCTCAGCTACCCTCAAACGCTTCCGCTCAGTGAAGTCCGTCTCAATCATTTCATTGTTATTATCTGCAAGAATCTTAATTGCGCGAACGTGTCCTGGAAGATAAATTTACAAACCAGTCACACTGTTACTGGCATTCTTGGTTCTCTTCAACCTGACAATTTGACATCGACTCATTGGTCATGGAAAGCAACAAGCTGACTGCGTTCATCTATCAGTCCACTTTCAACAACCCATCTATCAACCCTCAAGCGGCTGATCCTCATAAAACACTAGGCACCTGATCTCGACGCTCTCCCTCGTCGTGTCATCATGATTGGTAGGATCGGTGAACGCCGAATGCGGCACTCGTCGTGCGGTCTTGCCATCACGAATAGTATCGAAACATTTGATAAGCAGACACTCGCCCGGTTTCATACCGTCGACATAGTACCACTCATGCTCCGGGTTGTACTTGCAGTATAGAAGCTCGAAGCGATCACCTTCTGTAAGAGTTGCGTATCGGTGTTGAGTAGGCCCGTCTTTAGGGGGAAAATAGACGGGGATGGGGATAAGGTCCTCGTCTTTCGCCGTTCGCGCATCGCACATAGCGAGGGGGTCCTGATTGAAATCAATTCAATTTTGAGCATTTTAAGGAGCCGGAAGTCTCTCTCACCTTGTGGACGGGTTTGATAGGTCGCCAGCAGTTGATGATCGACCAGCGGCTTTTAGCTAGCTTCGCAGCAAGTTCCGGTGGGTGGATGTTGTCGTCTAGGACCTCCCGTGCTCCGACCTCTGATTGATCAATGTGGATAAAGCGGGCAGGAGTCACATCTTCGACCTCGGCGTTGTCATCAGCGAGAGACGCGTCAGACTTGACTTTGGCTTCGGCTGCGTCTCGGGAATTGTTTCTGAGAATGTGCGAGAAGACGACGACACGGCTTGCGCCGGTACTGTGATTACGCAAGAGATTAGCTGACCTTGAGATTGCACGACACTGGCGGTGTATGAGAAGGGCAAGGTCGAATTGGCAGACTAGGCTTACACTTTTTTCAGAAGCTCCTCTGTCTCCGGGTAGACCTCTCTCTTCACGAATTCTGTGTCTTGGAAGTCTCCTCCAACAGTGGGAGACCTATAAAACCGGAAACCTTGGGTATTAAGGTCAAATTGATCTTCTCTGCCTCTCATATTCTGGATTTTCACGGCATGTTCGTCGAATTTGCGGCGATAATATCCCGCAGTGCCAGTGTAATAGGATGAATGGCCACCCTTTTCAGGGTCAAGGTAGTGATTCTATTGAAAATGCTGGAGTCAGTTTACAAGAAATGTAACACGATAGCAGAAAACGTGGTCTCAATTCTCCGGAATGAAGTCCAGTTGCTTGGGAGGTACGTACCAAGGTCGTGTCAATGACCTTGTATTCTTCTGGGTAGATCGCGCCTGGTGCCATTGTTTCGCAGTGCTGGTGATGCAATGGATTTCGCAGCGGTGATGAAGATAAGTTATTATATATTTGACAGATGACCCCGCGTCCCGCGTCATTTCAGCTTTGTCCAAGGAATACATAGTTACATATGTAACCTCGGTCATCCTTGAGCATATCATGGAGTTGTGCCTTTCCTTCCGTGCCTCCTTGGCCTCCGTGTGGTTAGTGTGGGGAAACACTACCATGTGGGGAAATAAGCCTACGTACGTCAGGCCTATCGTAAGGCGGACGCAGAGCGGAAGTGGATCTAGCCAATCAGATCTCACGTTCACCGTCAATGACGATTACCGCAATCGGAAGATGTGCGAAAAATTGCGAGCCTTTTTCAGTAACTATAACTATAAAGATACCTTAGTCCGGAAATGCCGTTTCGTACCCGCAATTGCTGAGGACCTTGCACTGGTTCTGGAACGCCTAGCGATTTGGGTGTCACTGCGGTGAAGACTGGACGCATCTAGCTATGTATGTGTAAGCTCGAGTGTAACTGTAACTGCGGACATAGAGCCAGATTCTGATGAAAATTGCATTATACTGGGCCCAATAACTCTTATCAATGACAAGGTATTCATTGTACGTACAGGAAAGCTGAATTCCGAGTCAACAACCTCAAGTCCGATTTTGATTTGAGCCTCAGTCAGATTAAGAACACCATTCTTGGCCCCCTCTTCAAAATTATTCAATACCCATTGCTCTCCGAGACTTGGGAGCAGTTGAGACTCCGAAATGGACGAATTTTCCGAATTCTCAGCAGTGATGAGGTCCCGTTGCAAGAGTCGGTGAAGTTGGAAAGTGCCATCAAATTATATCACGTGACATGAATCCCCTGAAAAGGCCGTCTTAGTCAGCATCCTCCTGCACCACATGCAGACGTATGTCGACGACGAAGAAATCTCTCAAACTTTCTGCTAGCGGTGAATCCTCTACTGCTTACAATCTCTCATCGACTGAATCGAGCAACCTTATCATGCTTTTCATGCTACATGAGCACAGTGGGAGAATCGTAGATCGTGACCGTGTATGATGCCTTTGAGGAGATTCTCATTAAGCGGCGTCACGAAAATCGGCGATTGCAGGGATCACTCAAATGATGGCGCAATCAACATCTCACAGCAGGAGACGTGACAAGCCGGTATTGAGCTGCACCTTCTGTAGAGGACGCAAGTAAGTCGGTCTCTTCTAGTGATGAATGGAACGTGTTAACTCTTGTAGACTTCGTTGTGACAGGCAGTCTCCTTGTAGCGCTTGTATACGACGCGGCAAAGCAGCAGAATGCAACTATAGTTCTTCAGAGCAAGAGCGAAAAGATGCTACCGACTACAGGCCTCATACTAGAGGTCAGCAGGCTCGTCAGAGAGTCGCTCGCCTTGAAAACCTTGTTCTGGAGATGAGAGACATGGCGCAGAGCTCACGCCAGCCATCGAGCGATATAACATCGCCAAACGTGGCCCTCAGCGACCTTGGATCACCACTTTCTTCTGCCGATAGCCATGTAATAGATGACACGGGCAAATTGAGTCTCACTGATGACCATGTAGTCTACACTGGCAGCTCTCATTGGGTCACAATCTTGGAGGATGTAAGTCATCTTCTGGAGAAGTCTGCTTTGAGTGACTGATGATATTGCTAGATCCGCCGCCTCAAGGATGAGCTGTCCGAAGAGTACTCCAACAGCACTGCAAGTATCGGGCCGCCTCCACTTGATCCTGGCATGATGCGCGGATCACCAGCCACTAGGATCTCTCTGCTCAACAGTGCACCATGTCTTCCGAGAGAGCAGATTCTGGCCATGATGCCTCCGCGCAAGGTAGTTGATAGATACGTCTCTCACTTCTTTAATGCTTTCGACATGGCTCCTTGTAAGTCTTGAGATTAACCCTTGAATTCTCGGTTGCGTCTCGTCATCGGCTAACGCAGCACTGCGGTCCGTCAGTCGTTCTACATCGGAGCAATTTTCTTGCAGAGGTGAGGATTCCGTGCTTTCACTCTTCGCCTATTTGCTCATTCTGTGTGTAGTACGCAAACTTTTGGAACAACCCTTCAGTCGCCCCCATCATGTGGGTCGGCCTCTTGTTCAGTATCATGAGCATGTCCGCGTTCCTCCAGCAGCAAGATGTTGGAGCTCTTGGCTTATCCAACGTGGAATCACAAGAAATGCTGCAGACTTTTCGAACTTCGACCATCCACTGTTTAGTCGCTGGAGATTATCTCCGGCCGAGCAAATATACCATCGAAACGTTGGTCTTACATTTTGGCGTTGACCAGAACGTGAATCTCGATACATCTATTGGCAACTGGATCCTGATTGGTGTCGTGATTCGGATCGCATTGCGCATGGGACTGCACCGCGATCCCTCACACTGGGATATTCGACCATTGCAAGCCGAGCTTCGTCGACGACTCTGGATGACTCTATACCAGATGGATTTTTTTACGAGTACACAAGTGGGGCTACCACGCATTATAAAAGACTCCCAATGTGATACACGCCCGCCCGCACACTTGTTTGACCAAGACATTGGCTTCGAGGATGATGCATTACCACGCGAACGGCCATTAACAGAACCTACTTCCCTTCTGTATCTCATCCAAAGGAATGTCATCATCAAAGTTGCAGCGGAGATATACGACGCAACTGAAGCAGGGCTTCCAACATCCGCCACAAGAGCTGCGTTAAGTGCCAAGCTTGAAAGCGCTATTGATTCCATACCCGCATGGTTAAAGTATAGATCACTCGAGACATCAATTGCCGACAATCCTGTCACGATACTGCACCAAATAACATTGGACATTCTCATACAAAAGGCCATCTATCTCTTACATCGACGAAGCTTTGTTAAAGGTTCCATTGAAGGAGAAAGCACGAATTCCAATGAACTATGCATCAAAGCTGCCTTGGCAATTTTAGAACATCAACGAAGAATGAGCGAAGAGACTCAACCTGGAGGTCTTCTGTTCGGCATTCGGTGGAAGGCCGTCACTTCGCTTAACCATGAATTTTTGGAAGCCACGATGATGTTGTGTTTTGCTCTGAGTAGATCCAATGAGGGGCACGATGGTACCTCGAACACTGGCCCTCTACATAGGCGAGATGACATCTTAGAGGCTTTGACGCTTGCAAAGAGTCTGTGGGAGAGGAATGCCGACCAGTCAGTAGGGGCGCAAAGAGCAGCAAAAGCCATCACGACTGTTCTGCAGCAAGATTTGGACAAATCGAGCTCACCCAATTCGATCGCTCCAGATGGTGAGCATGATTTGATAACTACTCCATCAGTCTACTGATACTGATCACTTGATAGGGTTCTTTGATCAGATGCCAGGAGCAGCCGCACAAAGCTATTTCGGAGGGTTTGACTATGGACAGAGCATGGCTTTAGACCCCTCCTTTTTCACAGTTGACCATGACGAAGCGGCATTCGGAAGCATGTTGGACGACTTCGTAACTGAGCAGAGCCACACATAGCCTTTTGGGTCTTTGGGATATGACCTGCCCGACGAATATTTCGAATCCGCACACAGTCGTTCATACTCTTGAGTCCTAAGGTGAGCAGCTCTGACTATCGTTTTTCGCATAGCGGAGGGATAACAATCAAATGCTGAGTTGGGAAGTGAAGTGGGTGACAAAATAGTTGAGCCGAGGCTGTAATATATCAATCCGCGAGGGTGTATATACTCGTTAGTAAATATAGGTTATATATACTAAAGCTACACGATTTTTATAAATATACTCTAGTATTTATATAAACGAGGTTTCAGAGATGCTCTCGCATGTGCTGAAGAACAATACTTATTATTACTACAGTCGTTCAGGTTAATTGGGCTCAACTATTTTGTCACCCGCGTGGGAAGTTCTCCAGAATTTCTGTATATGCCCAAACGATGCGGTCGAATGCAGCTGCCTCCGGAACATAAAATAATGACCGCCCAAAAGCACCAGCCACCCGAGCATACTATCAGTAGCCGTCTCTTGAGTCAGACCTCAGAAGCCGGATTGGGAGTTTGAAATTGGGACAGAGAGTAGCAATATAAGTTGAGTGGGTTATTCGTGTGATCACTATTGTACAGTTCTATCCAGACCTATTCTATGATTGAACTAATATATATACAGCAAACAAAGCAACCGAAGCAAAGATCAGTCTCTCCTCCACACCAAACGATTCGTTTCCGCAAATCCAGTTATCCAAGAAACACCTTCAAGACCTTACATTCGCTTATATGGATGAGTCTTTATACCAATGCCTCTCCCTATCTGTGGCAACCCCAATCAGGTCGAGCTATTGTGCATCGCTTGTTGCCTTCGCCTCCTTGTCGATCGAATCACTCCGGCTCTTACCCTCCTCCATGGCTTGCTCGCCTTCAGCATTGTTGGGTGCAGGACTCTCCTTCTCCTTCTTGACGCTGCGCCACTCCATACCAAGGCCACCAAGAATGCAGAGACAAGCCATGATGAGGGCAACTCGGAAGCATACGCGCAGCGAGTCATTGTATGCCTCCAGAACTGTGGTGTGGAACTGAGCTGGAATGAGATTCAAGAGGCCGGTGGCGCCAGCGTTCTCGATTTGCTGGGGGGTGATGCTTATGATGCCAGCAAGACGTTTGGCCAGTTGGCCGTCGAGAACGTTCTGGCCAACCGAGACGAAGATGGCACCGAAGAGTGTCTGAGCGAAAAGCATGAGTGCAGCACCGATGGATACTTCGTCGCGTGGTAGCACGGTCTGCGCGGCCATGTTGGGAGCCTGAATGCAAGCGCCTAAACCCCAGCCGTACAAGATCTGGTAACCGATCCATTGGCCCACCGTCGTATCAATGCGAAGAGTTGTGAGCAGACCCACGCCGACCGCTGTGACGCAAATCCCGAAGATCAAGAAGGGAGTGTAATAACCAATCTTACCAGTTAGCACCCCAGTGAGGACCGAAGCGACAACTAGGGCAAGGACTTGGGGCAAAAGGTGGATACCACTTGCGATTGCTGAATCGCCCATAATTCCTTGAAACCAAAGTGGAAGGAAGTAGACTGATGTTTTGGAATCAGCACGCGATGACATTTTCGTTTGAATAGATCGGACTTACTGATCAGCGTCTGGTGCGAGCCAAGACAACAGCTCACGAAGAAGCCGCTGGCAATACTGCGCTGGATGAAGATGCGCGGTGGCACTGTGGCTCGCTCGGGCTTCCAGATCTGGATAAAGACGAAAACGATCAAAAGGACGAAGGCGATCACAAGTAACGCGATGATTCGCCCGTCACTCCACTAAATTTAGTCAGCTCCGAGGCTCCAAAGCAGCACAAAAGAGGCCGTGGAAGGAACGCAGGTCTGGTGCTTACACTGTAGGTGAAACCACCCCATTGTAGAGCCAGACACAGGCAGATTACTCCGGGGAGGAGAGCAATCAAGCCTTCAGCATTGAGCTGCAGCAGCTTATGTTTTAGTGTATCCGTGGTGTTCGGTCGACCTGGGACACGAAGCAAGAAAAAGACGAACACCATGACCACGCCTCCCAATGGAAGGTTGATGTAGAAGCACCATCTCCAAGTGACGTTCGTGGTAAAGGCGCCGCCGACCAGTGGGCCGAGCACTGATGAGATCCCATACACAGCACCAAAGAGACCCTGGTACATCGGCCGTTTCTCCAGCGGGACAGCGTAGACAATGATGGTGATCTAAAGCACCATGATGTGAGCAAGTTGGACGAGAAAGACGAAACAGCGCAGATGAAGAATGGTGGTCAGGCGATAGTGCTTGATGAAGAGAAGGGATAACGCACGATGCCAGACTGAACGCCTCCGGCTCCCAGGCCGGCAATTGCTCTGCCAATGATGAAAGCAATTGAGTTAGGTGCCGCGCCGCAGATGGCCGAGCCGATCTCGAACAAGAGAATGGCTACCAGGAAGACGGCTTTGACGTTCAAGAAGGTGTATAATTTCCCAAATACCAACAAGAAGGCGCAGTTGGTGAGCAGGTAGGCTGTACCATACCAGCCAATGTCATTCGACGTGTGGAAGTCGTTGGTGATGGCGGGTATGGCGGTGGAGATGATGAGTTTATCCTGCAACGAGGCTGATCAGCTTCCGCATGGTGTACTTGAACATACGCCTGGAGGAGCTTGCTCCTTGCTCACTTACCAAGGCCACTAGGAACATGCCAACATAGATGGAGGTCATAAGAAATGCGAGCCTGAAGCCCTTAGGGTAGGCGAAGTCGGTAGGATCTGTAACCGGTGCAGGCCCTGCCATTTTGCCTTCGGTGATCGTTGTTCTCCTCGTGAATAATGTGTTGGTAGATGTGGTGGCTTTGATCCGATATCAAATCTCGTCGAGACGTAGGCTTCTTTTCCTCTGATGGCGAGCAGCAAGCCAAAGTGCGAATTGATTAATACAAGGAAACAACGGGAAAGCTACTATTAAGCAAATATATATTAAAAGAGAGACTGTTATGAGAACGGAGCGTGGATCACGGAGGGTGGTCGCGATCATACATCGTGTACGGAGCACAAGAATAGTCAAACAAATCCGAAATATGTCGTGAATATTTGATAATAAATTCATCTCCCATACCGCTTTGATCTATGAATTCACTTTCAAGGAAACTGAAGCTTTATAATTTGCTGTGAGCCGAATGGACCTCTTCAGATGATCTGAGTTACGGCGTGGCGCCACGCACTTTAGATGTGGCTGGTGACCGTCCGACCCTCCGTCGTCAAGCCACTATCTGCCCTCTAACTACATCCGCTTGTGAGGTGAAGGCAAACCTTGAGAATTCTCATTTCGCTTTGCAGCCTGATTCCGAGTGGGCGT
This sequence comes from Rhizodiscina lignyota, assembly GCA_010015805.1. Taxonomy (NCBI): domain Eukaryota; kingdom Fungi; phylum Ascomycota; class Dothideomycetes; order Aulographales; family Rhizodiscinaceae; genus Rhizodiscina; species Rhizodiscina lignyota. The sequence continues at coordinate 691,276 of ML978123.1, forward strand.
GAGAGCACTAGGCGACGGTGTCTCCCTACATTAGCCTTCAAAAGATCTGATATTCGCTCGAAGCTTCAGGTGGAGAGGTGAGAGAGATCCAGGCACGGCTTAGCATTGCCGGACTCGTGGCGGATCGGTTCGAAGGGGACAGAGCGAAAGAAGGTGTAAAGGGGGTTGAAGACCTTTTCGAGGAAAGAGACAGCCAAATCAACAATAGTAAGAGAGTCGTTATCCGCAGAAGTTCAAGAGGAGGATACGAGTATCAGTCACTCTGGTGCAACAGTCTCCGCCAGGAGCATACTGTCAGGAATTCTGACAGCAGGAGCATATAAAGGAGCAAATTCACTACGAATAACATCAGAAGATCCTTGTAAAAAGAAGTTATTTAAGCACTTGCGCCGAACTGTCGAGAAAACAGCTGTGGCAGCGCAGCTGTATGCGCCGCGGAGACACGTTGATACAACATATCTGTGTAGTGTGCCAGAAATATGGCCGTATCCGAGTCTTCTCCATGTGACATACAAAGGCTTTGACAGGACTGAATAATCAATCTTTGATGATGGAGTTGTCACTTCTTGTGGAGGATTTCAAAACTTCGCGGTCTAGACGCCAAGCCCAAAAGGCAAACTGACGTCGATCATCTTCAGCATTGTATAATCTCCACCACGAGCACCTGAAAAATGTAGACTTCCACATTTATAGCTAAGTAGAACGTCAAATTCATTCCTGACACCAGTTTCTATCCTGTTCGGCCGAAAACAACGGCACAATGGGCCTCGAATTAAACCCAGATTCAACGCAGCAAGCCACCGGCTCAACAGCGACCGCAAAACCCAGCTCAGTCAACGACCTCCCCCCAGCAGCAGTGGAGCTCGCGACCAAGCTGTTCGACGCAGCGCGCGAAGGCAGCACCGCGCTCCTCTCGCAGTACCTCGACGCCGGCATCCCGCCCAACCTCACGAACCACAAAGGCGACACGCTCATCATGCTCGCGGCGTACCACGGTCATGCCCCCACGGTCTCTGCTCTGCTCGCCAGATCTGCCGATCCGAACGTCTTGAACGATCGTGGGCAGAGTCCGGTTGCGGGGGCTGTGTTCAAGGGATACGAGGGTGTTGTCAAGGTGCTGGTGGAGGGAGGAGCGGATGCGAATATGGGACAACCGAGTGCGGTGGATGCGGCGAGGATGTTCAGACGGACGGAGATGTTTGATGTCCTAGGAGTGACGGAGGAGCAGGCGAGAGAGGCGTTGCCGGGACAGCTTCCACATGGGCAGTCATAGGAGTAGGTTGATGTCAAATGGTGCATAAAGTTGAAGGGCCAACAGGAAGGAAAGGGCATGATATGCGATGATTTACGAAAGGAAAATACGATAATGGACGAGTGACGAATTTCGAGAGCTCATTAAAGACGGGGATCACACCTGAACTTCACATGTACAACAGCAATTGAGAGTCTCTTCCGCAAAGGAATTTTGTAAGATATCACTGTATCTAGTCGCTACCATGCGACACCCGGGCATTCCAGAAAAGCTCAATCGCAAGAACTTGAGAGCACGAAACCACTTTACGCCTCCATCTCGATCTTCAAGAAGTCATCACCCGTTTTTGGCGGCTTCTCGTTCTTGAGCTTCGTCTGACCCATCTTGTCCGCCGAATACTGCTTCGCGTACGGGTTGAGCCTGAGCAGCACCTGCCTGTTGTTGAGCGGGTTCTTCTTCTGCACCATTGGCCTCTTGGTGACGGCACCGCCCTTGACTGAGCGCAAGACAGACTGGATCTCGGAGGAGTTGATGAGCGCGCCGATATCAGGCTGCTTGACGAGTGCAGATGGAAGGAGGAAGTCGCGCTTAAGGCTGGAAGCCTCGGTGGTGCTGCCGTAGATGCTGTCGAGAGCGGCGAAGGCTGCGGACGTCCAGATGATGAAGCGACCAAGGTGACCACCAGGTGCGAGTTGGAGGAGGTTGAGAGCGTACACCGAGGACGACTCGACACCTGGGATGTTGCGGAATGCGCGCACCAGATCCTTGCCATCCTCATCGGGGTTGTAGACGACGAGCGGTCCACGCCTCTGCTTGTGGCGACGACCTCGCAGCTTACCCTTACCAGCCCTCAGCTTGCGCGAATTCCTGACCTTCTCGACATCTGCACCAGCGCCGACGGCGGAGAGGAGCTTCAACGCAGCTTGGGTCTTGATAATGGCGTTGTTCGAGAAGGCGCTGGAGGAAATGACGAGGGGAACTTCAGGGACGGTGGAGACGTTGTGGCCGCGGGCCATGAGGAGAGCAGCGTTCGAGGAGGCAGCGAGGGCAGAGGCAGTCGCGAAGCGCTTCTGGCCCAAGCTGAGCTTCTTGTGCCACTTCCTCCACACCTTGGTCGGGGCGAACATGCGGCCAGAGCGGCACATGTTGCCAAAGGCTGCCTGACCCGCGCGATGCGTACCACCGCCAGAGACACGGGGAATACGAGCAACAGCGCGGCCTAGGTGAATTGGGTCAGTAAAATGTATTCTTGAGAGATATTTCACAAGTGTCTTTGGATTATCAAAAGTGTCTAAATTCGACTTACCAGTACCCCAGGACTCAGCAGAGGTTTGATGTCCGGCCTTCTCGCTCACCGCATATGGCTGCCTCTTGTTCTTCGCCATACCAGTGTGCACCGATCTGTTTCATTGTGAGCTTTGCTTTGCGGATTGACCGTTGTCGAGCTGGTGTACTGACTGCACAATATCGGGGCGAATGGGGACCTTGAAGACATTGGGAAGCGGATGGGTGGCATCGCTAGCCTTGCCCTCGGCCGAGATGATCGTGACAGTAGGTCGAGTCGCCATTTTGCCGGCTGCGACGAGGTTGGTGGTTGGCGATGTGGAGCTGTTTGTCGAATATCTCGGTGGTTGAATTTCGCTCTGGTGTGGGCTCGGCACTTGGCAATTCTCCGGTCGCGCGTCGGGCTTGGCATTGACCCGGCTCTACTCCGGCCCAGACTTTGTACGCTAAACCTCTTCCGACATAATTGGGTCGCTCGCTCCGGAGGCCAAGCTTCTCACTCGTCTCACTCTCGAGTCTCTCGTTCGCGAATTCGCACTCGTATCACTTTGCACATGACCTCCAGCGTCAGACGGGGCATTTCGGTCATCCCGGTGTTTGTCATGATTTTCAGGAGTACCATGCTTCCCACGTGAGCAGATCTGGCTCCAGCTGCTCACGGTCCACCGAACTGGGCCCCGGAATCTCGCAAAGGGATGCTGTACAGCCCAGATCTGGCCGCGTCTCGATTGCGACTTCGTATTACAGTAGATGCGGGAATCATCACCGACATTGCGATATGCTATCGAGCTGCTTCTCCGTCCCCGACGTTCGTGTCGTTTAAACGCCGTGGCAAAATGCAATCCCGCATGCGTGCTATTTTAATACCCCCCTCCCATCTTAGCTGATGTACCGGTAACGTGCGTGTTTCAGGTTTCTTTTCTTTATACACGCGAGAGACAGGTCCCAAAGAGAAACACAATTCACAGAGCTCGGGAGGCGAAAAGCTGATGAAAGAGTAGACGTATGCTCGAGTCGCGTAAAAGCACCCTTCGTCGTCGAGGGCAGTTTTCGGCGACTGACTCTTGCTCGTTTCCCTCGCCCGCGTCCGCTTGCGCTGACCATCCCTGTCGTTTCGCATCCATGGCGCATGTTGGGGTGTTGGTAATATGTGGCCGCGCTATAGCACTGGCAACTGCGCACGAGGAGTGCTCCAGCTGTCCATACCGGACAATCACGACGTGGATTCCGGAATGTTCGCGCCGTGTTTGTGACGAGTATTGACATGCCCATCTTCACCTTCACAGCTGGCCAGTCTTTCGAATAGGCAGCCCCGAACAGCCGAGTTCCCGCGTGCGCTGCATGCAAGTGTTAAGGTTGCTGAGCGTTTAGCCAGTGAGAGGCCAGCGCGCTGCCAGTTAGCGCCGACAGATCTATTCTTGGGCCGATGGTAGGGAGGAGACGGCCGTGAAAGAGGAGGCGCCACCTAGTCCTATCAGAGCTAGTCAACTGCCTAAATCGTTTAATCCTTTCAGATCGGAGGAGAAAGACGTGATCGTCGGCGGTAGCGCTGTTTTCACAATTGAGGAGATCTGTCTCTTGCTCTTGAACATATCTCTGCTTCTCCCCCCGTTTGAGAGGCCTGTGTTAGACGTACCCAGCTCGCGACCTCGACGGTCTCCATCCCCAAGCGGATGCCCGCGTGGAGCATTTCGGGCCATTATAGGGCTTATCCCTACCACCGACGCGCACCGTAGCAACGACCTATTTTTGCGCGGGCGAACAAAGACGCTAACAACGTGACGCTCGCCAATCACGCCGCAAGAGCAGTTGCAGTAGCTAGACGCCCGTGCTCCGTCCTCCTCACTCTTCAAGGATTGCCGTTCGCGCAGCGACCTACCTTCAAACTCCACCAACTCTTTCTTCAATAATTTTTACCAGCGCCGTGATGCCTGCCCAGCGGCCTCTCTGATATTTGCCCTCCTCCCTCCTCCTTCCGCATTGGACCGCTGCAGCGCCAGTCCAGCCCGCCCTAAAGCGGCCCTCTGCGCCGGATCCTCCTCCTCGTCGCACATCACTGTTCTTTCGCGATTCGCCTCAAAGCCTCCCTCAACCTCCCTTATCCCGGCCACCTCTTTCTCCGCAAACACTCGACCGTCTCTGCGAGACCTCGACATTCTCTGCTCGCCGTCCTTCTGACCGTTCTTTGCGAATCGCAACCGGTTCATTATCCGTTTAATATTGGAATCGAATCTTCCGAAGCGCCCAAGTACCATCCAACAACGGCGTCTTTCTGCCAGTCGCTCATTTACGGCGCTTAGCTGGGATCTGGTATCCGTTTTGAATTGCACTTTAACAGAAGCCACTACTTGTTGATTCGGTGAGTTGCCGCCTTGTTTTGCTGCTGTACATTGTCATATGGCCGTTGTGGCATGAGTTTGTTTGTCGTTCTGTTGCTCGCAGCGTTTCGGCCTGTTCATTGCGCAGCGTCACCACCTCCCCCAAGCAACAACAGCGTCCGCGTGTCTGCCTTTCCCGCTGCTGTGCCGCGATGCTGCAAACACTCTAGCTCTTCGTGGCCACTTCGATCTCTTCTTTCCTTCACGTCGCACACTCCTTCTCACGTCCACGGCAACCATGGCTCTCTTCAACGACGCTGACAGTCCCATCAGTCCAACACTCAAACGAGCATTGTCCCCTGATCCAACGTCTCAATGCTCCTCTCCTAAGAAACTCGAGACCGACTCCGACGATCATCCTCCACCTTCACCCCGCTCCACTTCCCGAACCGCATATCAATATCCACTTCAGAGGCGGAAAACAAGCCTAGACAAGAGCCGCCGAAAACGAACACGCGACATTCCAAGCATGTCCTCATCATCCGGATCGCGCGCACTACCAGTTCAGATGCCGTCGTTCATGTCAGTGTTTGGAGAGGAGAACAAACAACAGTTGTCCGGTTACTCAGATCAACACGCGTCTGCCACGCAACCAGACATAATAGATCGTGGAATACTAAGTGGGGATATTTCTAGCCCTTCCCCCATCAACGGTGCCTTCTCTGCTTTCCACCAGCCGCGTGGTAGCACTTCCACTTCAAATTCAGAAGACTCGGCCGACTCCTCTCCAACAACGACCATTTCCACAATTGATTCTTCCTCGATGACCGACACATCTCCTTCAGTCTCGCCAGAGTCTCCACCCTCAAATCTGTCGCCTGCCTCATATAATGGAGACAGTTTGCGATTGCGAAAGGCGGAGCCCGATTCTCTCCTCCAAATCAACCAACAACCTACGTTTGGCATCGAAACCCAGAGACCAAGCTCATCGAGCAAGAAGCCGCGCAATCTGAAGAATTTGGCCGTAAACACAAGCCAGACCTATTCGCTCGGAAAGGCAATCTCAACGGCTCAATTCCCTCTCGGCCAACCAGCCAACGAAGAGAAGGTCGAAAGGACGTCCGCTCCCGCTTCACCAGCCTTCATCAAACCTCCCAGTCCTCCCAAGAAAAGGTCAACTAATCTCGGCCTAACAATCAAGACACCATCGTTGAATACGAACATGACTCTGCCAACCCTCGCAATTCCGCCAACGCCATCATTTAAGCGTCCCAACACTCTTCGACACTTCCAATCTTCTCCATCATTGCCTCTTGTGACGCCAAGTTTGCCTCCAGAAGGTGGCATGCAACTACCGCCTCTTCGCACTCGACCACAAACGAGAGGTTTTGCAGAGATACCCATGGAATATGAAGAGGAGGAGGAGCCGAACTTTGATGTGCCACAATCACGGGAGGAAAAGCCGGAATCATATCCTGACGGCCCCATTCGCATCTACGAATCTGGTATAGATCTCTACTTTGAGCCGACTGCCGAGATCGCATCCAAATACGATGTTGTCATGAATGTGGCAAGCGAGGTCAAGAACCCGTTTCTGATCCGGCCTGCTACTGTCGCTGCTCCACAGATATCGACTAACGTAGGCGTGCTTACACAAGAGTCTCAAGAAAAAGGGTCCCCAACGACACCAAAGGCAATGCCTCTATCAACTGGCCCACCGGCGATGGACATACCTCAGTCAGCGATCAACCAGCCAGAGTACATCCATATCCCCTGGGAACACAATACCGATATTGTTCCAGATTTACTGCGACTCGTGGAGGTCATTGATAATCGTGTTCAGCAGGGCAAGCGTGTCCTTGTACACTGTCAGTGTGGTGTTAGCCGCTCTGCCAGTCTCATCGTCGCATATGGTATCTACAAGAACCCGGATCTCAGCGTCCAGGAAGCATACGACGCTGTCAAGAAGCGAAGCAAATGGATCGGACCGAACATGAATCTTATTATGCAGCTGCAGGAATTCAAGGCCAACCTGGCGAAGAAGAATCAGCTTCAAAACATGTTCGCCTTTCCGAGGAAGTTGTCATCTGCCATCAGTCCTGGTCTCCCGAGTGTTGACTCGAGCAATGGTGCGAATACACCGCGGACTGCTCCACTCCAACCAGATGCGTCCCCACAACGGGCAAGCACAGGGAATATGTCCATGTCTACCGGACCAATGGCCAGTGCGACTTCGACGTTAGGATTCTTTGACCCAAGTTTCCGCCGGTCATGGGACTCTGGACAGGCAGCTTTCGATGTCTCACCTTCATTACCACCTGTCTCTGCTGGAACACCATATGTGGATACTAAAGGTCATGTGATACCTGTTTTGACAGCCACAGAACATCAGAAACAAACAGCGGAGAGGCACGAAGGCCGGGAATTGCAGCATTTCTTGGACCCAAAACCACAGCCATCGCGAAAGAGCGTTCCTAACTTCTCCCGTCAACTACCTCTTCGATCAGAGCGTGACAGCGACCAATTCATGACAAACAATTCGATCAACGAGGCTCTTATGTCACCGCGTTCTGAGGACTTTGCTATGACGTCAATCCACCAGCCATCACAAGAGAACGATTTCAACCTCTTCTCTCCCATGGTTACCGAGTTTCCTAAGAGCTTCCCGCTGGAACAACATGCACCCGTACCTGCTCCTCCTGCCTCGTCCTCTTACACTTCATCCGACGTGACTTCCCCGCGTTCCGCAGAGTTCGCTATGACTCCGGTTAGCGATAATCGAGCGGAATCTGACGAGACGTTTGGCATCTTTTCTCCAATGGCTACACACTTCCCAACGGAACTTTCTCCACCGCAAATTCCTGCACCCTCTGGACCCAGACAGGACAGTGTCATGCCGGAAGCAAGCATTGAGATGAGTGACCTCATGTCTCCTCGTTCAGAAGAGTTTGGAATGATCGGGTTCAATCACTTTGGTAGCGGGAATGACTCTTTCGGCCTGATGTCCCCTACAGCGACCGACTTCCCTCAAGACCCGTGGTCCGCACTTCGACCAACGATCGAGACTTCAGCTCCTAGCCTCCAGCGCGAACGGTCACAAACTCCTCACGCTTCGGATTACGAAAGGCGACCATCAACCCCGCCAACTCTAACGGACGCTTCAAGTCCAGATGCCGATGCAACTCCTTCTCCACCTCCGATGAGTCGCCTTCTGGACACGCCTCCTCGTCTCAAGACACGGTTCTCCGCTCCAAACCTCTCAGAGCAGAGGCGTCTGCACCAGCTGCAAACGCAGATCGAGTCACATCTGCCACACAATGCAGAAGAAGATGAAGACGCGCTTATGTCTCCAAGAGCAGAGGAGTTCACGAAGAATCCGTTCCATATGGGTATCACCGAGGAGGGTGAGGTCAGGGATAAGCTTCCAGTGCCAGTTGCAGTTACGCCGGAAAAGGGCAAGGCGGATCCAAGGAGTCCGGCACAATTGGGAATTAGCCCGATTACGAGGAATATCTTCGATGTGCTGTGAGTGCAGATCCAGAACGGCCCATTAGATCACAAAACCCCAACGAATAAGTCTCACAAGAGGCTACGAAACTCGCGCTATGCGGTACGGCGGCGCAAATGAGGGCCATGGCCCCGAAAGCGCCTGTACCGAGGGCACGTCGCGCTTTGCGCAGTCAATGAAAGATGAAGATGAAATTATGGCTGAAGCGGGGCATGTACATGAAGGATCGATGAAGAATGGGCCCGCTTCGTGAGGGAAATGAAGAGACGAGAAGAGGGGAATGAGGCAGATGAGGACGGAGTCTTAAGTCAGAGCACGAGGGAAAAGTCCCGCGTATACACACATCATCTCCTTTGTCAATACCTATCACACACCACGCTACATAGCCCCCGACTGTCTACCGGGTGTCTCCTTTGCTTTTCTTTGGTTGGTCTACGATTTCATAGCGTTCAGTTTTTTCTTTTCATCCATGCATGGGAAAGCGGTACGTTGAATGGGCCGCGGGGCTGGGAAATAGCTTCTTTTTTTCTTGGGTCTCAAATTTCAGGGTTAATTGGCATTATGGGATCCGGTAGACCAAAGACGTCATTAAAACATTCCCACTTGAATGTGGCACGAACCAAACGGCCAATTCATTAGGTTTCCTTCTTCTTCGGGCTTTTCATGACAAAATGTCAAATCAAATGTCTACACTTGGGTCTCAATTCCGATTTTCGAATACAGCTTTTCCTTATTGATATTATGTCTGCGGGAGGCTGCTCCTGTATTCTTTGAGCGAATACCTTAAAGCGAGAGAGTTGGCTAGGGAGCGACTGCGAGCAAAAGGCAAATACCCCTGTTGAGCGGGCTTCATCTTTTTTCTTGTGATGTTGTTAATTGGGAAAAGAAAGAATACCTTAAGCGGTGGTTGTAGATATTTGGGTGGTGCTGAGCCATCGAATATATACGGTTTCTTGCCTGCATCCAGAAGCAATAAGCCTGTTGAGTCTATCGTGCATTGTCAGACCACAATATTCCTTGGACGTGTTGGGCGGAGTCTAATCACAGTAAGGTTGTAGCTGAAGAATAGTGCGATTGTGGAGAAGCATATTCCGGAAGCTACAAAGCTATCGAACTGTTCATCAACGGAACACGAACAACTTGTCTCTCAAATATGCCAAGGCATCTGCACAGAGCAAGTCGCTGCGCTGCGATGAAGCTCTTAGCGGCCGTCGAACACTTCGATTGCACATGTTCCGACCTTCACCGCAGGCACATCTCTCAAACATGACATACTCATTCGACTTCAAATCCTTCTACACCGTACCCTTCAACTTACAACAGTCTGTCAATTTTCATTGATTTTAATTCTGGGTAATAGCGGGATTGAGTTTTCCTCTTATGCACCGTATTTCATTGCAAGGGCATGAACGTGGCGCGAGAGTCGAGTCTTCATATTTAACTCCGGGGAACCCAAGATGTTCATGTCAAGCTCGTTTTAGCATATCAAACGATTTCGCAGAAGTATAAAATGAATATTTCTCGATTTGATTTACAGTATCCTTGTCTCTATATTCTGATCCACTTTCTCTTCCCTGCTTCGTTTTGAGAGGCTCACCACACGCCTTGGGAGGAGGTAGACAGCGTTTGCCTCATTCTCTGGATCATGCCCCTGTTGCAGAGTATTCGTTGTATATTGACATGGTGAAATTTCGAAGCATTCCGGTTGACTGGATCCGTTCCATGGCCTAGGTCCATTGTGTATTTAGGCACGAAGACATTGCTGCTCCCCGAGGCATGACAGCGAACAACACTGTCGATCTACCACATAGTACTTGACGCATAATGCGGAGGCCTGACAGCTACTCGAAAGTGGGAAACATTCGCAAAATAAAACTCGTCACCTTGACTCTGGGATGCTGATCATCTGAGGATCATGCGTGTGTTCGTCGTTGTTCTTGAATGAGTCGTTGGAACTTGAGTTCTCGAGTATCGTAAGTTCACAACCGTAACAAAAGGCTAATCCCTCTTTATTACGACATGTGGTCTCGGTACCGCGAAGAGTCTAGTATGAGTCGTATAAAATTACTCTTCGCGACTATATATATCTACGTATCTACATAGTAAGCTAGCTTTCATCAGTGTGTAGAGTTCTTTTCCCCTTCATCTCTTTGAGCAGTGATTGCATGAACACAGAGAGCATGCCACTTTATCTTCTTCACTCTTGCGTGCATCTACAGAAACCGAGTCGGGATGGCTTACCAGTCGTCGCAGACGAAATCGACGAATGGCCCGCATCGGGAATCTTCTTCGTATCGAGGGTCGTGCAGGTCATCGCCAGATTATTGTATCAGACACACCAGCAAGGTGTCCGAAATTTCTAGACGCTCGTCAATCAACAGCAAAGCCAGCCAAATCTTCCCGAATACTTCCTCTTGTTGTCCTCCAGCGCACAGGCACGTGTTATCAGTTTGTTTTGGCCCAGGCGAATTACATATTCAAGACACTGTGCCTGAAACCCGAGAGCATATGGCATGATAACCCCGAGTCGATTCTAATGCCGCCTTATATATTTTCCAAGAGAAGCTTGATCTCGTAGATCTTACGCCCTTCGCTTTAGTCACCGGGCGTATCTTCCAATATGCTAAAGCACATCCCAACAAACGGCATCTGCTGGTCGTCTGTCGACCGTCCTCGTCGCAGTCTGGCTTCTGATCATCACCATTTCCGTATCGTCGATGAGCATCGACATCATGGGGTCTTGAGCATCCCCTCTGCCTCGTGGTGATGCAACGAGAAAGCCACTCCCTGAGCACGGTTCGGACAGCAACCTTTCATCATTTCTAGCTTTTCGAACACCTTGTTTGGTAGATGGTCTTGCTTGATGGCCGGCAATCCTTGGCTGTTCTTAAGAAGTAATCGATTAATGCGGTCCCTCCTTGTTTTCTGCCTGTTTTCCACGGCTTGGACTTCTTGTATCTCTGCCAATACCACGACTCTTTGTCATGGACACTCCGCGCACTTGTAATCGTCGACGCGCCCTCCTCCAGAATCGCATCGACTGCTAAGTCCAGCGTGAAGCAAAGGTCTAGCATCAAAGTCATGCTTCGTTGCAGAGGCTCTTGCTGTATCCGCAATTGTAATGGCTTGGTCTACACGGTTGAGACATTCGGTACTTAGCGCCGAAGGTTGTATAACCAGAAGGAGTTGCATAAGCATGATATCGTTCGTTATTTTTATCCTCGGGATATGAAAACACTGTGTATAATGACGCTCTTCGTAATGGAATTAGAATGGAAAATAACTGTTCTCTTAGCTTGAATCCGCTGCCTCGACAAGTTTTTGGGCGTATAAAGGAGTCAGTGTCCAGCAAGGGAATAGTCTACAGCGCCACTCTATTACAGTTGCCTTCAGCCTTTCCAGGAAGCTTCTGCGTGTTGGTGAGTTTATTTTCGAGGTTGTCAGGGAGTAGCTTACCAAGCCTGCCCTGGAAGCAAATCTTCACACGCCAGAATGATGTTTTGAAACATTCGCACGATACGTAGACTTTGGATCATTTTCTTACGATATTCACCACCATTGCAGGGTCGGTAAAGCCATTCTTCTACCCATTCGCCTGTATGGCTAGAGGCTATATCAGACCGCATTATGTCCGACAAGTCATAACGCTACACCAATTTTTGTGTGTACGTCCCAATCACCACATTCAGATGTGGCTTCCAACAAGCACCTGACTGAGCTGCTTTCCGCGGACTTCTTCGCCGCCTCCCAGTTCTCCAGCTGGCCCATCTTAATCCTCGTCATCACTCTCAATTCTCGGCCGCTTAGAAGACCTGTCCTCCGCCTCATTCAGACCGTACCGCTTCTTGCCTTTGCTTCCCGAGGAGCCGCCCGTGACTTCTGAAATCATGTCATTTACGCCGAAGGGGTCGGAAGCGTCTGGTTCTGCTTCTTGTTTTCGCTTCTCTTCTCTTACGGCGCTCTCGAATTGAACTGGTCCGGAGCGTGCCTAGTTGATGTAGATTAGGTTCTCAGGCAATCTTGTGAAAGTGTAGGAAATACTGACCTCGATATCCGCAGCGCCTTTGAAGCCCTTCCCTGCCTTACCTAGCACCTCGAATCTAGACGATTTCTGAATCTTGTCCAAGGTCTCTTCTCCATCCTCCTCGTCATCTGCACCCAAACTCGGTCGGTAAATGCTCTGGATTGCCTCTTGAGCGGCGAACAAGGGCTTGTCGTACGGCTGATCCTCGTTGAATCCAGTGTCGAATCCACTGGTCTGGTTGAAGAGTCTCGAGTCGTACATCGTCTCGGCACCCGCCGTTGGTTTTGCCAGGCCTAACGCAATCTTCTCGCTGATATCACGACCTTGTTCTCTGGCCATCATCTGCAGCTTGCGTTCGTGGCCCATGCGCGACTGTCGCATCTCGCGCTCGGCTTCTCGTCGGCGCTCTTTTCGCGCTTCTTCGCGTTCGCGTGCTTCTCGATCCTCTTCGCTGTCCGCCGATCGTGAGCGAGAAGAATAAGAAGAATCTGAAGAGACGCTTCGACTCCGACTTCTGCTGTTGCGAGAATATCGCCTGCCACCTTTTCGAGGGCTTTTGGAATTTGCTTGCTCTTCTCGAGCCTTTTGCGCCAACTCACGCAGATGCTCTTCCTTCTGCATCTTCTCCCTCTGTGCCAGTCGCTGTTGCATTGCTGCTCGCTGTTGGACTTCCTCCCTTGCATGCCTATCTGCCTGGTACAGTGCCTCGGCGAATTTGCTAAAGTTGTCGTTGATTTCGAAGTCTCGCAATCCTCTTCCATCGGCAGCCAACCGCTTATCAAGCGGCACGGTGAAACCTTTGGGATTTTTCCAGTTGCTGACGGGTGGTGGGATCTTCCAAGCTTCCTGGTCTTCGGCTGTCAACTTCCTCGGAGGCGAGTGAAGTATAGGTGCAGGTGGCGAAGGCGGGCCGCGAGGAATTTTCTTGTGCTTGAACTTCGGTGGCTCCAGCGGGTCTTGCTGTCTCTCGACAATCTTGATGATGCGGTCTTGCTTCTTTGATGTGTCGCCCATTTGGTTCGCAGGAGTATACCGCACGAATGTAGGATCTTTCCTCGTCATGCCCTTCACGTTCTTAGGCTTCTGCGCAGCCACAGCCCCAGACACCAGCTTAGCCAATGCCATTTGTGTGCGCTCCTTTGTGTCCGTAATCTCCTCCTCTGAAGGGCGCTCTAAACTGATCTCCCCAACATCTGCTCGTTGCCTCAATGGTATCAGGTCCTTGAAGCTCGCCTGTACGAGCGCGCCTCGCTTCTCGTCGTGACCTCGTCGTGCGATCGCATCGTATTTGAGTTTGCCAGCGTCGTCAACTTGGAGGGCAAGCGAGTTTGAACTGCCGGTGGTCTTGCGGCCCATGTCCAGAGGATACTGAGCGACTGGCACCTCTGGGAATGCACCTCCGTCTCCATAATCTTCTTGTGACCGTGGACGCCATCCTGTTCGGTTGCCGTAAGGCGGGGGGCCGCGTTTTCTGAGAACAATTTGGCTTTCGTCGATGACGCCTGGGCCAACCACGCGGGTAGTCTTCGCCTTGGGCACCTCCAGAGCCTCGTCCTCCTCAAACTCCGCCCCCTCGTCGGTGAATTTCGGTTTGGGCAGAGCCTTGGAGAGCGATGTTGCAATAGTGGCCATGTTGAAGGATGGCAGAAGATGGTGTTGTTGGAGTCGCGTGGAGGCGCGTGGGTGCAGAAAAGTTCAGGTCGACATGCAGAGGTGATGTTGAACGCCAAGCCCACTAGGCTATGAGAGGCTTAGCGTGTAAGTCCAACGCTCCAACCTCAAGATGGAGGCATCTCGCACTGCAGCCGCACATCACATGCACATGATACACCAGATTCGAGTCTAAAACTCACTCAACACCTGAGACGGCCGACAACTGGCCGTGCTGCTCTCGCACTTTTCACTCCTGGCAAGTGGCAACGAGCCCCACAAGTGTAATTCCAACTGCCACGATTTCATCCTAGCCCTTCCACAGTCTGCATGCAAAGTAGCTTAATTTTCCGAAGCACGCAACGAGCCCAGTTTCATCTCATTTCGCTTTGGGAATTTAGGTAGCTTTATGGACCAGCATGTCTGATCTGTCTCACAAAACGAGGGAGGTCTTGCTTCTTTTCGTGCCTCATGACTCGCTGGCTTGCCTGTTGCGGGTCTTTATCCTCGCGAGCTGGACATGGCTCGTGGTCTGCTCAGACCCTTAGACCCTCTGGGCCCCGAGCTGTCACGCTGGCCATCGCGAGTCTTCGACTTTTGACTTTGCTCTCTTCGACGGTTGACCGTTAGTCACGAATCTGGATTTCTGACTTGCAGCCGACCGCGATCTCGTATCCAATGAGGTGCTGGGGTGGTGCTTTTAGGGTTTTCCAATCACATCGAGGAGGGCTGCTTCAGCGTCGTGAAAGGTCAGCAATTTTGCACTTCTCGAAGCATCAGACGGGCCTTTCCCACGTGGTGATGGCCGGCACGAACGTTTGAGCTCTTGACGTCAGTTGCTGGCCAGTGGCAGTGTCAAACAAGAGCAGATCAGCTCGAGAGGCTCTGCGGAACGAAATTGAGGGGAGGTGCACGTTCGTGACAGAGACCCTGACCTGCATAAGGCCCTTGAGCCGGATGTGTTCCCGTCCTGCACCACGAGCAGCTCACAACCACGGCCTGTCCGACCCCTACGCTTGCATTTGAGTTTCGTCGCGTGTTTACGACGCGCTCAGAAGATGCAATTGACGTCGCTCGTTTGGGCAGGTCCTCTGGAGACGGAGTGCACATAAGTTGATAGTGGGATCTTGGGTTCACTGGTTGCCGGCGGGTCAACGGTGCGGCGCGCCCCTCGGGAGGAATTAGCCATGCCAGGAGATTAAGCAACGGAACTAGGCGACCTGAGGGACGTTTGCTAGGAAGACAATGCCTGTGAGTCTGTGGCCCCTGATGCCGTACACTCGGAATAGAGACGGCCTGTTTTACATTCCAGCACTTGCAAGGGTGCGCGGGAAGTTTGATGTCTCTGAAGGAGGCATAGGAAGCCTGCTCGAGCGTGCCATAGAGCAAAGCCTGATTTGGACGGAGAAATTGCCGTCTCTTTAATAATATAGACTTGCCCCGAACTGTTCATCGGAGAATTTATTCGTCAATGCTGCTCTAAAGTTCTGGAGGGGAGCAGCTCTCAATCTCGTTGCCGTGAACCATGGACGACGCCCAGCCAAGCGCAGACGAGCCGCCAGGGCCGCCGAGGCGTGATCCCCAAAGTTCACCACCACTGCCGCTGCTACACTCCACCCCTCGACGACCCGAATCGCGCCAAAGCAGCTCTGGCGAGAGCGAAAGGTACTGGGACAGCCAGACAAGTGCTGCACTATCGCCGCCATTGTCTCCAGCGCAGCGCGTCGACCTTCGCGCATCTGATTTTGCTACGATCGCGTCCAGACGAGGACCGCTCTCCGACACTTCATTCACCACCGCAACACAGCAACCCTACGGCAGCTCCCCGCCTGACATTGGTTTAATCTCTCCAACACCCTTACCAACACGTTTGCAGAGCGAAAGACAACGCTGGCTCCTTTCACGCAGTACTCGCAACGCTCGAAGCGACACTTACCCACCCCCTTCAGCTCCTTCGCAACGCGACTCCAGCGAAGGCCCAGCGAGCGAACCGGACTACACCTCATACAGAAAATCTCCCGCTTCCCGAAGTAGCAATGGTATAGAAAACTCTCGTGGTCCTCCACCGGCGCTGCTGAGCAGGAGATCGCAGCCCCGGGACTCAGCACGGAAGTCACCAACCTCGAAGATTGTTGCACAGCGTGGCCTTCAACCTCTGACACTGGTTGCACTGAGAGGAATACACAACAGGCAAGACAGCGACACTACCGTCAGGCCGAACACATCTCATTTATCTTCTGGTCTTAAGAGTCCGAGATCATTCTCTTCTCCTATGAATATGGATACGCTACTTTCTCCCAAGACACTACCTCTCGGGCGTCGGATGGATGGACGACCGACTAGCTCAGGAAGAGCAATGGGCCGAACTGCAGTAGAAGAATACTTTGAGGCCAGTGCTCATACTAGTGGAGAGGATGAGTCTCCAGGCCAAGATCTTGGTGGATCTGGCACTGAAGGACAGTCAAGCGAAGACGTATTCTTGAATCTTGCGCAGGATAGCCCACACAGGAACCAGGGCACCACACAACTGGAAAGGAGACGAGTAAGTGCAATTGGCCCTCATAATTATATTATATGCGTTCTCCCTCTGCTGACACCAGAATTGTGCAGTCCGGCCGAAGCGCACGCCCTGGCCAACGGCAATCTCTTCCACTCTCCTCATCCGTCAGTCGCGCAGATTCTAGTGAACAGGACTCAACATACGGCCCCCCCTCCGCTTACGGAAACACTCAACGCATCTATAGTCGCAGACCATCGCAAATCGCAACTTCTGGACTCGTTTCTTACCGTGACTCCTCTCCTATGTCCGCAGGTGGTCGCGTAGATTCAGCGAGTAGACTCGATGCTTATCGATCACGTTACTACACACAACGGGCGCCTCAGTCTATACCGAATGGACCGAAATCCCCAGAACTTCCATCATATGGCCGACGACGGCCTTCCATAACAGAGGGCGTTCCTAGCCCTCAGAACCGCACCAACACCTACCGACCATCAAAATTAAATAATGCTTACGCCGATCTCGATTCCTCTTCAAACGTTGAAACTCCTCCCGAACATGGTCGCAAACGGGCACTTTCACGAGCACAAGCAAATGGCGACACCGAATCTATTGGATCCGGAAATGCTCCTTCTACAATGTGGGACGAGCTTGAAGATCTCAAATCACGCATACGGAGGATCGAATTTACAGGGAAGGCTCCTTCAGCTGCAGGAGTAGGAGTGCAAAGCTCTACCAGTGGATCCAATGAACGCCCGAGAACTGCAACCACTACTGTCACAACGATGTCATCTTCTCCGAAAGTCAACAAACTAAATCGTAAAAGTGGTCCATCTCCACCAGCGACAACCGCTGCTGGGGATGCTTCAGTCGGTGGATCGGCTCTCTCAGGCATTCACCCACTGCTTCATGCCGCACTTGGAAGATGCAAGAGCGCCCTGAAACCGGAACTGTATCGCGTTCTCGAGGCTGCAGCGACGGACGCGTTAGAATTGGCGACAATGACGGGAAGTGCCGGACCACAAGGGACTACATACACAGCAGCCAGCATCATTAATGGTGCCACAGTCACGGACCGCCACGTTCGACGCAAGGCCGACAACATGTGTCGTACACTCACGGAGCTCTGCATCGCGCTATGCGAGAGCCAAGCAGGACCCGCTAGTAGGCGAGGTACGGGCACGGACCCAGATAGCCCTGCGGTTACTCAAAGCATTGAGAACAGACCAGGAAGCAAGCACGGCCCGCAGCAGGTGGAAACTCCTACACAGGAAGATTCTCCGGCGCCTGCACCAGTTTCATACGCTCGCCATGCCGTGCGCAGTGGATCTCTGGAACCGGAGTCAGCGGCAGGAGGGTCAGAATTGCCACGGTCGAGTCCGAGCCGCGCGCTTAGCCGAATCGAGGCGCGGCGAAATAGCTTGAATGTCATGGGACTGACCAGCAACTCGAGTGCAAATAACAGCCCACGAGACATGAAAGCGCAACAAATCGACGAGGACGCTGCATTCGTGAATGGCGATACTCCACCTCAGCAACAGCGGGTCAGTGGGCTCCCCTCAAGATTCTCTCGTGCAGGGACTAGCCTTTTGCGGACTCGACGGAGAGCTGGCGAGGAAATGGACGATGATGACCCCACAATACGACCGCTATCGCGAGCCATGACGGACGTTGCTGCCGGCCAAAACCAGCTACGGATCCCGGGGGCAGGAAACAGGGACAAGCGTGTGCACCGTTTGAGCAGGGAGTACACGTCCAACGAACCGCTCCCGGAGCACGCTCCACTACCTGCTTCAGGACAGTTGAACGGTAACAGTCTAAGGCGTGTCACGGCCAGCAATCTCGCACAACAACAGGGTGTCCCTTTTAGAGATGCTGGGAGTGTTGCAGGAAGCGTTACAGGGAGCCTTACAGGAGAGAGGAGGAGGTATCTCCATAGCTCAGCGCCGCCCGTGGCGTATGATGGAGAGAGACAGCAGCGGGTGACGAGTTTGGGCCCGTCGTATCCACCAAGCCGGAGGAGCTCTGCTGGTTTATCCATGAATAGGAAGATCAGGGGACAGCAGGGCGTTGCTGTTGAAGGAGGAATGGAATAAAAATGGTGGCATGCATGAGTGGAAGCCATGGCCCTTTGAGGCGTACTGGTGGCGTTTTGAGCTGTAGCGGCTCGACCACTTTCATGAGTTTCTTTGCGTCCAAAAGTCCTCGCCGCCTATCAAAGGCTCGACGAGGCATGACAACATGGTTTGTTTGGCTCAGGGGATGGGTCCTTCACAGCGCTTGCGGTAATCGAAAGGTTTTCTTTAATATACCAATAACGAGCTAACGGCATTAAAGTCAAGTGTATCATGTAATGTTCGCATAGTTTCATCACAGATATTGCAGCGTTCAATGGTCGGTCTTGGACTACGTCGGCATAGCAAGCTTTTCTTTTACAATATGTAAATACTGGTACGGAGAATTATGGAAATGCCTTCACTACGAATCACTCCTCACAGCCCTTTTTCTCATAGCGAGACGGTGCGCACTCTCAGTGATGTATGCGTTGAAGTCTATGCTCCATCTCGGAACATTCTAGCCACGCGGGCCGCCAGATGCATCATGATGCACTAAGGCACGTTCTTCGCCCGCAAGAAACCCTTTCGACCACTCACAGCACTCTCTTCCCCAGGCTCGCACGTCTCCCGCAAAGACGTGCGGCGCACATTGGGCGCATGCCTGTCGCCGATCCGAGATGCAAGCAGCACTATCCTTGCTCCATCGAGCTGGTGACGTAGTCGGCTGGTGTCGAGCGATTACTGGGGGTTCAGGTTTCCAGAATTTTGTAACGAGCCACAGGATAGGCGCAAACAACCACGCGGGAGCCTTGGTCTCAGATAATCTAACGTGAGTGGGTGTGGAGACCCTGATATGGGTGTGACGTGGGTATGCTATATATTCTCCATTTTTCCAGGTAGCCTTCCCATTTCGCGTGCTCCATATTTTAACTTGCAGATTCATTTAATTTATTCTCAACTTCCATATTCAAGCATCACATCCTCTCTACAAGTCTCTTAGCGAATATGTCCGCCGAAGAAGGAAAGCAAGCATACGCCGACTGGGCCAAGAAGGCAGGCAAGAACCCAGAGGAGAAGGAGACGTGGACGCAATGGATCAAGTCCGGCTACGCTGCGCAGTACGAGAATTGGATGCCGTGGATCGAGGACCAGTATCTGAAGTGGTTCTCGAAGGATAACAAGGCGAGCTACGCCGCAAAAGGTGAATTCCGGAATTATCTTCCACTTCTATTATCACTACACGGATAAGGCCCGCTAACAGGAGGCTTTTGCATCTAGATAACCTTGACAAGACTAAAGTCACCAACATCGAACAAGTCGACAAGCTCCAAGGCGACGTGAATAACCTCGCGGCAGGGCAAGTTGGCAAAGGCGGCTTATTGCAGCCTGTCGGCGACCTCGTCTCGAGGGAGGGCGTGAACCGCGCTGAGCGTGGCGGCAAGGACGACAAAGGCAACATCGGGCCCGGTGGTTCGAGCGGAGCCGCTAATCCGGTAGTCAGCAACGCAAAGGCTGCTGGGGAGGGTGTCGCGGATGGTGCGAAGAGCGGTGGAGCTGGCGTCTGGAACGGTGCTAAGAGCGCGGGTGGGTATGTTGGTAGCTTTACGAAGGGCTGGGGTGGGAAGAAGGAGCAAGCGCCAACGGAGCAGAAGGAGTAGATTTTGATGATAACTCAGGCTGGGATGAGATGAGATGGGTCAATGACTGGCGCAGGTTGGATGGAATATGTTGGCTACGACATTGGATTAGATTGGGCAGTTTCTGTGCGACCTGTTGGTCAATTTACGGCTGTATGAATGATACCAGATAGTCTCTTTAAGTTCAGTTATTCTTTGAGTCATGGATCGCTATCTTTTAGGCTTCGTTTTACGCCCGGCCTTTCCAGATGAGAAGTTCCACTTGAATAGATTCTCATGCGTGTGACGTCACTAGAGACGCGCTCCGGCGCGTCGCGTCCACGATTGGATATCTTGGTTGATTGTCCCACACGCTGAGAAGCATAAAAGCAAGAAAGTAAAGGGAAAAGAACAATAACTTTTTTATTTATTTTACATATATGTGTTAATGGGAATGCGGATGTGAATGTGAATGTGTTATGGCATCCCTCTCCCCCAGCGGCAAATCAACCAACCGCTTTAAGGTTCAGGGGCCATTCGCGGCTCAACGAGTAGTTGAGTTCTTTTACATACCATTCTCTTTCCATTACTACCCGAGTTCAGAGAGGGAGGACTGAGCATTCATGTCCCGTGAAAAGTCTTTCATCGTCATGCAGTAACTCCATCTCGATTGCGATCTAGTACTTTAATACGTATGAGAAACCACTCAGGCACCACCGCCGCCCAATGCCGCAGTTGTAAGCTGCTCCGTAAGATTCGCAACGTTCTCCTGCAATTCCGGATCCTCAAAGTCCTCCTTTCGCCAAAACGAGAGCTTCCCCAGCTTTGTGTCTCTCGCCTGTGCTTCCGCGTGGATAAACTCTACCTTGTTTTTATTCCGTTCGACTCGAAGAACATCCTCCCATTGCATGTCCTTCATGACCTGCACGGTAGCAAGTACCATAGCATCGTCCAACCCCCTCTCGCGAATCGTGATCGCCTCCCCCGGCTCATCCTTGTGGCCGTCCCAGAGCGCATCATCCGCAACAAGCTGCAATGCACCATTTCTGTGAACGCGGAAGAGGGCGTAGCGCACGAAATCTGCGCGCCAGCCGTACAGCATACTGATTGGCCGGTCGGTCCTCCACTCATATATAGTCCCATCGGGCGCCGTGAACTCCATTTTATCGTATCCACCGCGCTCACTCGGATCGCCATGCTCGAATTTAAATGACACCTCGCGGCCTCCCGGACCTTCCAGTTCAACGTTCTTCTTCCCTCCATTTAATTCGACTTTTCTCTTGAAGCACCACAGTGGCCTGTCACAGTCTGAATCTTTTATGGCGTCGTACAGCTTCCAATGATACTTGGCATCGCGGAAGTGCCCGCCATGGCTGGACATCTTCATGCCGAACAGCATGCTCCCGCACTTCTTCCGTTCCTTCTTAGACAGCTGCTTCCGCTCGCGCCACGGGATTGAGTGGAACTCTAAACCGTTCATGTCCGCGAGCCAATTGCCGACTTCCGTACCTGAGGAGGTCATACTGAGGTAGAAGACTCGCACCGGTGGAGGGAGGGGCTGCCATTCTGGGATAATCGGGATGCAGTTGTTTCGGGAGAAGTACATGGCAACTTCCTCCGGCTCTAGTGGAGGCGGGCGGCCGTACGAATGATTGTGCGAGTGGTGCGAGTGAGAAAATAGTGATCGGTCGTCCTGCGATTGCTGCTGCCAATCCTGGCCACTTGAAGAGGAAGATGGTACCGGAACTGGGAAAGGGACATTGCCGGATGAAAAGCTGTTATGATGGCTATGTGAATATGGTACTCGAGCTGCAGGGTTGCTGTAGCCAGGTGGGCCAGGTGGAGGCGGTGGCAAGTTATTGTTTTGCTGGTAGGGCGACGGCGCTCGGTATGGAGCTGGTGAGGGCTGCGGGTATGGGTTTGGAGAAGGCGCACGGTAAGGGTCTGACGGCTGCTGCGGTGGCGGCGCTGGATACTGGCTGTGTGGTCGGTATCCAGGATCTGGTGGAAATAGGACGTTCTGGCTGTTCTGCTGCGGATATGGTGTTTGTTGAGATTGAGGGTACTGTTGGCCGTAGTTTTGTGCTGGTGGCCCGTAACTCGGCGGAGGAGGCGGAGAAGCATATGAAGCTGGCTGCGGTGGATAGGCATTATTCGAGTATTGCTGGCCGTACTGATTACCAGGTGGACCGTAATTGGGCTGGTAGTTGTTCGGCTGGTTGTTCCATCCCGAATTCCATGCAGAAGGATCATAAGGTTGAGATGGATATGGTCCAGACATCTTGACGAAGCTCTACAAGCAGTACGAGTGGAAAAGACTATGGAATCGTAAACTTACGTCGCGAGGAGTGAAGAGCGAAATAGAAAGAACTTTAAAAGCACGGAAGAGCAGACGAGACGGTGAACAGCGGCGGCTACGCGACGAGCCGAGCTTCAGCTGGATATAACCTAACTATGCAAAGATCACCCTTGAAACGCGTAAGGTACTATTTAAATTCTAGGAGAGCCCACCGTCAGGTCCGAAATGAGCCTCAAGCTCGGGAGGCTTGGGGGGATTTTCGCGAAGCTGTTCTCTATGCGGAAACATGATAGAGCCGCCTCGCGCGAGAAACCGTCTCTGGCCCCAAGGGCTGAGGAGGCGCATGTGTCAGCAAGTTCGCAACCTTCGCGTTACTAAGCGCTGTGAGCTTTGCGAAATAAAAAGTTAGGCGGTGATATCAAACTGGCCAATAGCTTGTGTGGCGTCGCGGTTGTCTGTGGTCATGATAGGCGCGGGTTCCGCCAAAGAGCTTAAAAGAGAGAGAACAAAGCAAACGATCTGCATTCCTCCTTCCTGCATAGAACAAAACCATTTTCGTCTTTAGACCAGGAAGAAAACTCGAATCACAAAAGATCTTGAATGACTTGAGAGGCTTGTACAGTCTTGTGACTGTTGTTTCAGTCTTGTTCTCCTGCAGCTTGACAGACAGATGCGAAAGTGCACCCGCTCCTAATACGAGGATGGTGGCGTCCCGGAAATTACCGTGTTGGTTGCTTAACCTACTCAAGTTTAGGTGCAACGTACCCGAAACTTAGGTGCTTCGTTGGTGGTCTGTCAAAGGGGCCACTCTTTTCGCTACTCCAGGAGCATGATAAGGAATAATATCCATGTAAACAAGAAAAATTCAAGAAGCGAAAGTTCGTAGGTAACTCCTTTGAAAGTGCTTGAAGTGAATGAAAGCTAGTTTTAAACGAGTGTCAAATTCAATCTTCCCAATCGTCCTTGCAGCATCATTATCATCCTGCCTCTCCCTGCAGCATTCTCAATCAAATCCATTCATGAAAACAATCTGCCATTTGCTCATCCTCCCCACTACTGCATCATATTCTTCGCCACCAACAGTATCTAAAATACTGTGCCTCTCCTCACGCTCTTGCGCCCGCATTCCACTCCTTGGGGGTCCTCGCCCATCCAATCTGACCTGCTTTCGCAGGCACGCTCTTCCTGCCTTGCCGACTAGCCCTTGAGGCTCGAAATCTCCCTTGCTCACTACATACGATGCGTATGGTAGGTCAATGCGACGCGCGTGTGGATAAAATATATGTGGTGGACGGGGAAGTGATCAAGTCCTGCAAATTAAGACCCATTTCAAAGGGTCCTCCGTCAGCCAGCTGTTCCTCTGCCTTTACAGCGTCTGCCAAATTGAGATTTCTGAGAAGAAGAAGAAAGGGTTGGAAAATCCTCATCGTAAGAAACTGCAGGTCCAGAAGAGGCATGACCATTGGCCGACGGCCGCGATGATCCAAAGCCAGAACTGCTGCTTCCTCGAGAAGAAGTGGAACGAGAACGGCTACCATACCAGTCCACATCGCTGAGTTGCAATTTCCTCGCACGCTGATTGCTGCGGTTATTCCCCGCCTTGTCGATGCGGTTGGTGCTGGTGGCACCATATGGGCTCTTGTCGAGCGATACTGCAGTATCCGTCTTAGCGAATGGTTCTCTAACATGTTGAGTCA
Source organism: Rhizodiscina lignyota (assembly GCA_010015805.1). NCBI lineage: Eukaryota > Fungi > Ascomycota > Dothideomycetes > Aulographales > Rhizodiscinaceae > Rhizodiscina > Rhizodiscina lignyota. The sequence goes on from ML978123.1 coordinate 715,481, forward strand.
AGGAAATAGAAGGAATTGCTGCAGCTGGCTGGGCGTTTGTATTGCCTCCCCCGACAATGCGCCCAGGGCTGTTGTTAGTCCTTTCCTGATCTGGGATTGGCTGAAGAACGGAAGTATTGGGACTTCTGTTGACTCCGCCGTCATGTTGATGATTTGGGTTAGGGATAAGAGGAAAGTTGGAATCACCGTCGGGATCGTTCTCGTCCCGCAAGTCTAGATTGAGAACGAGGCTCTTAATGCGCTGCTGTTCTGCACGCTCCGCTTGCTGTTGCGTGCGCATTGCAACAGCAAAAGTTGAGTCGGAAGGAAGATCGATCGATCGAGTCTAAGTGTTCCATTAAACGTAGATTCGAGAAGAGAGTAGTGATTTTAAGACTTACCTGCTGCCTATTGCCTTTCTTGCTTAAGAGCGAGAATTTCATCGTACTGGGCGGCTTAACTTCCGCAGGCGACTCGCCGCCACTGTCCTCGGCACTGGCAGGGAGGAACGGTGCATCGCGCTGAGCCCGCCGCATTGGCAACGGCACGTCGAATACCGGCTTACGTTCGGATTTGCGGGTTTCAAGGCTCTCAGTCATCATCTTCGCAAGCTCTCGATCAAACTCTGCGTCGACTTCTGGGTCACGCTCGTCTTCCTGTCGAGTGACAATAATCTGTTCCTCCTCTTCCTCTTCTGCATCTTTAGGCTCGATGGGCTCTGGCTCATCTTCAGCAGTACCATCAGCATCTTCTTCAGAGGACGCCGCCTCCTCTTCGTCCCGTGCTGCCAACTCTTCATCATCCGGGCCGTCATCGGATGGTGAGTCTTCTTCCTCTTCTTGCTCGCCTGCCTTTTCCGCTAACTGGGTCTGGTAGTTCTGCTTGACTGCATCCGCGAAAGCCTTTCCAGCATCTTCAAGAGTAGTGGCAAGCTTCCACTGCGGGCGAGTTGCAGCAAACGCGTCTTGAACAACGAATTCGATGTCCATCGGCAAAGGATCTTTGGTCTGGATGTAATACTGAAAGAACGTGAGGAAGAAGTCGAGCTTCTTCTTTGCCGTGCCCTTGTCGTAGTAAACGCCACATGTCTCAAGTAGATTGCAGACCAAACGAATGCGGAAATAGTCGTCTGGGAGATCTAGTGGATTGGTAGAACTTGGCTTGGGAATGCCACCCTCGTGGCCGTATGTCAAAATCTTGTAGAGCGTATCGAATATGACGGGTGAGTCAATCATGCGGTAAATGTAGAGCTCGGCCAAATATTTGACCTCCGCGATGCGACGCTGGTTGAATTTGAAGTCGTTAAGCTCCAGCCCTAGAGTGATCGACTCCAGTATATCGTCAATAACAGATATCGTGAACGCTTGATGATATCTGTTGAGAGAGCCCAGTATAACTGCTAGGAGGTGGATGTTGCCGTATTTGATCTTGCCAGGTTTAGAAAAGAACTTTCCGAGCAAGTCGACAACCTCCTTCTCCTCCCAATGCAATTTGCGGATTTGCTTGACAATCCTGTCGAGATTGCGCTTGTTCAAATCGACATAGATTAGCTTTCTTAGGAAAAGGTCGAGCGGTGTCCTGTCCTTCTGTAGAATAGCAGAACGTTCAGGAGGATTGACATAATACAGTGCATTCTCGATTAGCATGCGCTCTTGCTGTCCCAGATGTTGAGCTCCTTTCTTTCGTTGCAAAGTCTCCAAGAACGAAAACATGCGAGGGGAAGTTTCAGGATTGCGAAGGAGATAACGACCGCAGTTCTCAAGCAAGTTGCAAATGATTTCAATATTCATGCGCGAGAAATCATCCAAGCTGACTTTCAGGCAGTGGAAGATCACATGCTCAGGAACCGTGCCGAACTTCGTCAGCTCAGCCAGGTATCGCACGTTGGAAGTACGGACTTGGCCGAGAAAGTCTTTCGATTTGCGACGCTGGAGGCTACGGAACTCGTCATCAAGATAGGTGACCAGACCTTGTGCGACGTCTGGCATGTATTTTCCCAGGATGGCGACCAGCCTTGAGTAGAGTGGTAGTAGATCTGATCTTCCTTTTGGGACTTCTTGCACAGCCTTGATGAGACGATTCCGCGACGCTTTGGAATTGAGAAAACAAAAATCCATCGCGGTCTGATCGACCATGTCCTTATTGGTCAGCTCTGGTAGACGTGCAAGCAGCGCATCTACCTGCGCGCCAACAGACTTGTTCGCAATGGCGGTAGACTGATCATCCAAGTCTGGCGTTTTGGCATCGACAGGTGTGTTGTCTGCGGAAGGTGTTTCAGAAGGCACGTCGGCCTTCTTTCCAACGGTATCCTCGCCATCGGTCTTCTTTTTCTTGCCATCTTCGAGCAGGATACCAGGCACACGATCCTTGAGGTCGATCAGGTTCTCATAGAAGCGACGCTCTTCCTCATCTTCCCAGATACCCGGTCCGTCACCTTGGCCACGCAAATATTCTCCTGTTTTGACGAGGCCAATGCTGCCATCACCAGCCGACGCAGAATTGTCCTTCTCTTTCAAGTCTGGCATCTCTGCGCCAAGGGCGTCTGCAAGAACTTGTGCATTTGCAATCAACTTCTCTTGTGCCTTCGCCTGCTTCTCATAGTTGGCTTGGCGGTCTTCGAAGACTTCTCCGGATTTGACATAGGCTTCTGCATTTCGACGGCTCTGTGCTGCGAGCGTCTTTTGATCCTTCGTGATGTGTTGCTTGACATCGTCAAAGTACCTTGTGAGAACATTCTTGAATCGTTGGCGCATTTCAGCAGGGATGGCCGGAGGGTCCTTCGCAGACCCTTCATCTTCTTCGGTGGCGGAAGTCTCATCTGCCTTTGACGCAGAAGTGACCGTGACGCCGTCTTCGAGCACAGTCTTACGGCCTTCCGTGGAACTGAGTTTCACGCCCAGAATATCCCACGAGAACGACTTCACGAATAGGACGACCAATGGCAAGTTGACATGTTCGCGGTCGTGCCCTAGCATGTCCTTCAAGACTTCGAGGGGAAATGGTTCCGCATCATGGCCGTCAGCCTTGACACCATTTACACCCTTACCTTTGCCAGCAGGCTCCCCTACTTTGATGTTTTCCTTCCCCTTCGACACTTCTTCTGGACGTGTTGCGTCCTCAAGGCTTCTCAGCACACCAACGAGCCACAGCTCAGTGGCGACACGTAACAAGACGCGCTGCCTCGCAAGCCTCTCCTTCTCTTCGCGCTCGCGTACATCCTGCGCTAAGGCTTTCAATTGTGCCTTGTCGGGTGTACTCAGGCCTCTGCCAATATGCCATCCAATATACCCCGTATATTCTGTAGGTCCGAATCGCTGATGCAATGCGCTCACAATCTCTACACCAGCCGCAATTTCCCCCGGAGTCTTGAGCTTGCAGATGCCCTCGTAACAGGCGGAGATGATTTCGGAAAGGTATTTGTGAAGCGAGACAGTGCGGACCTCCTGCAAAAACGTATCGACAGCCTGCGCCGTGATTCCGGTGCGCAATCGTTTGATAAATCCAGTATTTTTCTTCATCGACGAATCGAGGCTTTTCGCTACGGGAAAGACATTCTCATCGCCGGCCCAAGCCCTCGTATTGAGCTCCCTCAGCTCTCGTTTCCTCTTACGCTCCATCTTGGAGCTGATCTATTGTGTTTCCTGGCCTCGCGCTGGTCGCGGCGAAGATAGGGAAAAGTGGGAAAAGGTGGGTTAACGTTCACGGGTCCGGCATTGGTGATAGATTTGTCTGAGCTCCTGGAATAGCAGGGGAGCTCATTGGGCCAGGCGGAGCCGAAGCGATGCGAGATTCGAGGTCAATTTGGGGTCGTGGTTGATGCCTTTTGTGCGCCGCTATGCGATGTTGCGTGATGTAAAGTGTGTGTGGTTGGAAAGGCAAGCTACGAGGGGTGCGTTAAACGTCGCTTAACTCCGGGCTTGGCGCGCGCACTTGACTGCCCCACCATGCGGGTACTCGGCACCAACATCTGGGTGCTCTGGTACCGGTGAGCACGGGTTGCCGCGTACCGGTCTTCGGGGCCGACAAAACATTGACCTTGAGCAAGGCAGTGATTATAATGTCAGGGCTACGGGAATAAGCTAAGCTTATTGCAAACAATTTTGAACATTATTCCAATTTGGAGACGACGCTGATGAAGCTTCTGCCGCAATTCAACGGATAGATGAACACGAGGCCAAGCAAGATAAAATGCTCCTTGAGCTTGGTGAAATCATGGGCTAAGAATTCAAGAGTTTTAGCTATGGGTCTCTACATTTCAGGTACGGGCATGTTCTAACTGGCCGGCACTAGCAGTCTAGCTCGACACTATAACGACTACCCACAATGATGCAGCGGGCTTCTCGCTGACATTTGAGGGAGTGTGATCTTGAAGGTCTTGGAAGTCGTAACGCTTCAAGTCGAGCGCGACTTGCTCTTCACAGCAAGTGGGATCATCTCCGGAGGCGCGCTTATATATCTCCTTAACTCTCTTCGATCGAGATACACACATCCAAGAGCGACGCCGACGGGTTTGAACTGCTCGACCTTTGGTGTGACCAGATCTTCCTCCTTTTCTTCGACATATCGATCCAAGTCGACCTGCTCACGAGGGCGCATATATGGAGTAGGATTCGTGACATTGATGACAGATGGGGCGATCGTGAACCGGGAGTTCTCTAGCAACGCTTCATTATACATGGCCTCCAGCCTCTTCAATCGAAATACACAGGTCTACGGACGTGTATGTATGGCTCATGAGTGAGTGGGACGTCGAAGGTCTGGAGAGCTGTGCAGTAGATCTTTACAGAGTTTTCGCATTTGATATCGACCCCCCTGCAGCATCAATGAAATTGCGAATACCACCTAGTAGAATTTTCTCGGCTTCACTTGATCGCGCTCGATCAACTACAGTTGTATCAAGTAACGGGAAACCCCCATCAACAGACAGCGAAGTCAAAACAAGTAAGGATTTCAAACATCTGGTCGGACCGCTATACCTGGTGTCGAACAGGTGCTCCATCGAGGACCTACTGTGTTTCCCATGGCAATATGTATGCCACACATAGCAACCAGCATTTGCCTCCTGCTATATATGGACCCAGAACCACTGAAGAATTATAACTCATGAAATGATTGAAGCGGCGCTAAGTTTACTATCCGTGTTGAAGTTACGAGTGTTGTCCAGCGAAAGGGGGAGGCACGATGGAGCAGCAATTAAGTCAAACACGTGCAATGAGTGAACAACCTAACACACCCTCAATTCAACAAGATTGTTTTCATTTTCCTCGCGGGCTCTTCACCTTCACTCTCTTTGCTTGCTCTTGGCCGGCGGGCATCCTTTCAAAAACAACAAATGCTCTTCTTTCTTCCTCCACCCTCTTCCCTACACTCCCTTTGAAGAATCCTACCACGTTCCGCGGGCTTGCCGGATTGCTTCTGTAGAGGCAGTCTCCATCCCGTCGCTCTACCTAGGAATTTGTTTTTCCACCTTTCCGCGCAGCCATTTGTGCGATTGTGTCGCAAGCCGCCTGCCGCTACACGCAAGCTGTGCTACCAACAACCCAAAGCTGCTACAACGCGCACGAATACGGAAAAACTCGGCATCTTTCGTTCCCAATTGCCTTCGGCACGATACAAGGGTTTGGCACTGTCGCTGTCGACAACATGGCGGAAGGAGTCGACATTAGGTCGGCCAGTGACGGTCAGAGCGAGGTATGGCGGAAGGGAGATGTAAGTCTCAAGCAATGCCTTGGTGCGGCTTGGTGTTACTAAACTAGATAACAGAAAGCCTATATGGTCATCGCCACTCCATTACTGCTCATGGCTTTAGTTGAGTGGGCTCTGCAGCTGGTCGCCTTCGCGTACTGCTTTGCAAAAGTATTCGTCAAGGCGGAGAATCGAAGCACCAAGGTCCTGAGTGTTATCATGGGGATCAAATTCTCCGCTTTCAAGTACGTTTGAAATTCTTCGTTTGGTCAAAAGAAAACAATTACTTTACGCTCGTTACAGACACCTTGCTCAGACTCGCGTAGGTTCTTCTTCCTTGCTATTATGGCCGTCACACTTCCACTTCCTCCGAGCATCAAGCAGCATTTCCCAGAACGCATAACCTACGTACTTCAGTGGGCCGCATTTTATTCTTTCATGGGCCTTCTCTTCATTCCGTGGTTGGTCTGTGTCTACCAACTCGTGATAAACAACGTCGGCCGGCAGAACAGGATCCAAAAAGTACTTGACGAGAACTCGGCACCAAAACTTGTAATTGTCATGCCGTGCTACAAGGAAGAGCCCCCGATTCTCATGAGAACAGTCGAATCTATCGCTGACTGCGCGTACCCACCATCATGCATGCACATCTTCTTGTCCTTCGATGGAGACCAGATTGATCTCTTCAAAAAGACAGTTGATAAGCTTGGACTCACAAGCAAGTTGGAAGAATGGCCAAAGAGCGTCGACCTCGTATATCGTGGGATTCGTGTCACAGTATCGCGATTCGAACATGGTGGCAAGCGCCACTGTCAAAAGAAGAGCTTTCAGCTCATCGACAGAGTCTACGCTGAGTACCTCAAACGAAACGACAATTTGTTCGTTCTGTTCATCGACTCGGACTGCATCATGGACAGATTCTGCATACAAAACTTCCTGTACGAAATGGAGCTAAAGCCAGGTAGCAAGGGAAACATGTTGGCCATGACCGGAGTCATCACCTCGACCACTGACAAAACCACACTCATTACGCTTCTGCAGGACATGGAGTACATACACGGGCAGCTCTTCGAACGAACCGTCGAGTCAGCATGTGGAGCAGTGACTTGTCTCCCTGGAGCTTTAACCCTTCTTCGCTTCTCAGCATTCAGGAAGATGGCAAAATATTACTTCGCGGACAAAGCTGGGCAGATGGAAGATCATTTTGACTACGGCAAATGCCATCTTGGAGAAGACCGTTGGCTCACGCATCTCTTTATGATCGGCGCAACGAAACAATACCAGATCCAGATGAACACCGGCGCATTCTGTAAGACGGAAGCTGTACAGACGTACAAAAACTTGACAAAGCAGCGTCGACGCTGGTTTCTTGGCTACATCACCAACGAATGCTGCATGCTGACAGATTATCGTTTGTGGAAACGATATCCGGTTCTTTGCCTGCTGCGATTTGCGCAGAACAATATCCGTACGACGTCGCTTCTGTTCACCGTCATGCTCATCTCCATCAGCACGACATCCCAGAAGATTGCGAACATGCCAGTGGGATTCTTGGCTCTCTCGTACGGCCTCAACCAGCTGTTGATGATCTACTTCGCAATCCTGCTAAAGAGGTTCAAGCTGATGGCCTACATTCTCATGTTCGTCTTCAATCCGTTCTTCAACTGGTGGTACACAGTCAATAGCATCTGGACTTACAACCAACGTACGTGGGGTGGACCTCGAGCCGATGCTGCTAAGGCGGATGCGGAGACAACACCGGAAGAAGCTATTGCGGAAGCTGAAGAAAATGGAGACGAGCTGAATGTCGTTCCAGAATCTTTCAGGCCAGCAATCGAATCTCGCCTTGGTTATGCGCTGCCTCCCACACACCTCCTGCCTCCTGACAACCTTGAAGGTCGCTTTGCGGCTGGGAATGAGCTACCTCTTTATTCGTACGAAGAAGTCAACCGTTCCACTATGTCCCTGCCAGACCTACGCCCGCGTAACACGAGCTCGTCGGCGATCCCGCTTCATCCTACGATCTCCTTGGAGTCTCTGCAATCCCGCGGTTCGGCTTTAAATTCGATCTACTTGCCTCGCCGTGTGGAGAGCTTTGTTGGTGTGGACGACGCAATGATATATCACCTGAATCAGGCTGCGCAGCCACCCGCTGGTGGTGCCTTCTACGAGTCTCCTCGAAACCGGACTGCCGCATACATCGGATCTCGTTATGACCAGACAAATCCATTCAACCAGGCCACTGCAGATGACTCGGCTGATGAAGGCAGTGCCTTGATGGTGCGTGGAGACAGCAGCTCCTCTTTGCCGCTGCCGGAGTTCAACCTCAATCCACCAACGCCGCCGCCAGGAGCAACTCCTCACAATTACTACCCGCCGAGTGCGTTCCGCAACACCACTCGAAGCGCAAGAGATCCTTCCCCGCGTGGTCGCTCGGCTCGCTCAGCGCGCTCGTCGTTGTCGAACGAGTTCGTCTACTACAGCCCGTCCGCGCTGCCGCCGCCGCAGGCATCGTCTTCCACCCCCGCAGATCGTCTCCTGGAGAGCGGCGATCTTGGTACACGTAGGGGCTTCTCCGGGTCGTCGGCCGAACAGCAGGCGCTGATGGTAGGTTCGGACGAGGAGGGCATTGAGATGGGGACACTGCAGTCGCCCGCGAGCACTGCTGCGGCGGAAGGAGCGAAGGAGGATAAGAAGAGCGGAAGGAGCAAGTTGATGAAGAAGTTCTTGAGGAAGTAGATAGGCATAGAATGACACACTGGGGTAGTTTCTTCAATGGATGTTTCCTAAGTATTTGAATACAAGTTCCATTATTGACCCTTAAAAGTTATGCCTTGTAATGAATGATATTGCACACTTGGTTAGGCGATAGCATGTAGATTGGTTCAAATGGGAGTTAGATTGAATCACGTGAATCCTCGAATGTGTTGATTGCGCGCAATGTGAACGCTATAACGCCTGTATAGATGATGATCGCTAAGTCTGTGCAGCTTGCCTGAATAGCATTCTGAGTATATACGATCAACCATTCAGATATGGTCTCAATTACTCTGAAAAGCAAAACTTGGGCGTTGCAGAGCGTTACATCCTTCTCGGTGGTCAACGTCCTATTCACTCAAATCTTGGGCACACAGCTGCCCGTAGATCTATGCAACTATGGATGAATATGGCATATAGCCTATACAATTAAGCCTTCAGAGCCAGTCACGTTTGTTGTGAAGTGCAAAACTTGACGTTTTTAAGGCCTTACAGCTTTCCAGGCCTTAGACGTCCCAATCACTCACGAGCCGTACATACACATGTCCATTCATCTCTGCGCGTTTGGTCGATGAGGTTTCAGGGTATAAGCAAACGAGCCCTCAATACCGGTCCCACTTGCTATACAGTGCAAATCTTGTTGGTCTCAGAGCGTTGCAGCATATCTGAAAATCAACGTCTTCGTCACTCGAAGAATCTGAACACAGCTGCTCATAGATCCAGACTCTTTCCATCGAATAGATTTCAGGGTATGGACAATTAACCCTTCAAAGATGTTCTCACCTGTTCTGAAAGGTCAAATCGAGTTGCTACGAATGGCATGACTTTTAGGCCGTTGGTGTTACGCTCACTCGGCAAACTGTGACGCAAATGCTCAAAGATCCATGCTCTCTCGATCGAATAGACTTCGTAGTATATACAAACAAGCATTTGGAGATGCTATCGCCGGTTGGGAAGAGCAAAACTTAGTTGCTTTGAGGCATTACAGCCTTTTGGGTCTTTGACGCGTTGCGCACTCAAATATGGAGTGCATGACTGTCCGTATATCTATGTATTTCGACAGAAGAGGACGCAGGACGCATACAATCATGACAATACAAGTTGGAGAGAAAATGAGCCGGGGCTCTGAAATGTATAAAATGGAGGAATGGGCCTTCAAAGATCCAGATCTGCATTTTATGTATCCGTCTTCTCGTGACTTAACGCTACGTGCGTATCTTTAGACTCTTTTATTTTAGTGAAGTTTCCGATGGGGGGAATGTCGTAAGAATTACGGCTATTTCGACCTTCCGAATAATGCCAAGCGCATAATACTCCGTAAAGACATAATTGGAATGTTGAGACACCGGAGACCTGCCTTACATAACGCCGGGCTGGAGCTACATGCGCTGTGGTTCTGTTGGTCCGCTCGGTTGATATTACGCTAGATGATACGAATGTCTGATCCATTCGCCGACCCTCATGACCTCCGCTCGAACAAGTCTTCGTCGTCGATGCATGCACTGCGGAGTAGGTAAGTCGAAGGCAAACGGTGGAAAATTCCAAAATGTTTCAATAATATCGGTGGTCCCTGCTTGGCAGGGTTACGGTATTGATAAGCTGGTTGTCCAGTGGAGCAGTATGGACGATCGCGGCTCTCCTGACGGCTGCGTTAGGCGTGGCAACGGCCGCCAGCTTCATTTGTGGGCTGTGCTGCGGCGGAGACCCATTTTTCTCTAGAGCGTGCCGAAGCTGTCCTTGCTGTGCTTGTGCATACAGGACTATCGACTTGGAGTTCGGCAGAGAACGACGCGCAATCGTTGTGGAGGTGAGAAGCGCGTGGCAGAAGTTTGAGAAAATTGCGTCACAGCGAGGATGCAAACAAGAATGCAGTGCGAGTCAGGATGGAAGATTTCAAAGGCCTTATCGGAGTGAACTGCAGGGAGGCCTGCACCGATTGGGAGCTTGTCTCGGAGGCTCCAGCCAAGGCCTGAGGCTGGTTTCTGCACTGCCTGGGGAGTTTTCTTGCTTATGCATAGTACTCGAAACTCGGGTTGCTGCGCAGCCCGAGGACGTTTGCGTGTTGCCCTCGAGCAAAGAGTCGAAAGAGCAATTGAGAAATAGTTTCAAAATCATGGACATGCAACTTCAGTGAAAGTTTGGTGAGATGTGCACCAAGGCCATGTGAATTTGTTGCCAGAGCTAAGGCAAGGTTGCGCCGCGCCGTAGCGCCTCCCATCTCGATGTGTACGTAGGCGCCGCCACTGGCAAGGGAAGCCTGGTTCCATTTCGAGCACGTTGAGAGCAAGGGGTTCCTTGGAGGAGGGTGGCAGTTGCAGCTGTGTATTGTATGGTTGTTAGTTTAAAGTACGATAGGCGCGTTTTAAAACCATTAGCGTGCTAAGGCTATCAGGATCTCACAAACTTAAGCTGTTTGTAGGCAAATAGCTTCACCTGCCCGTCGCTGCTGTAGTCGGAGAGAGAAACTGCTTAGGAAACTGCTAGTAGCGCCAAAGTGACTTGAATCCGACTTGAATCCGACTCGAAGGAGTGACTGAGGAGGTATATTCAGATAGGCTACACACCTTGAAACTCTCCTCCTCGTACTGACCACCACATGAGAGCAGGGGTTCTTGTGGAGAGAGGGTCTTGTGTATTGTATGATGCGTGGTTTAAAGTACAATATAGAACCGTTTTAAAGCCACTAGCGCGCCAGGGTATCAACGTTAAGCTAGAGGCGCTTGCTTATGCTCATCATCCAACTGGTCCAACTTTCCAAGATCACTCACTGAAAACATTCGTTTCATGTATCTCTTAGCCACTGGCACGCTGCACGCTTCACTCTCGTTCCTGACATCACTTCCACCGACATTCGCTACCTTCACCACCGCACTCCGCGGGAGCTTCAACCTCAGAACCTGACCCCAAATCACGCTGATTCTCCTGCAGTCGTTATCACAACCTTGAGCGTTCGTGTCTTTTAGGACGGACTGCTCCGCATAACCCTCGTTTGCAACCTCGAACCACTCAACGACAATCCAATTGTCACTCGACGCGATGCACTGAGCTCAACGAAAACCATCTTAGAACGCCCTTGACCGGGACTCCCCAAACTCTCTGCAGCCCCACTACTCACAGTCATTTACCATGGCGTCACTGCAGAAAACATTTGCGAGACCAGCAAGGTCTCCGCCAGATGCTGGCACGCCTGAGCAATCGGGTCGTTCACCATCTGGTCTTGCCGCACAAGCTGCTGCTGCTGCCGCGTTGCAAGAAGCTCAGAGGAACCGAGGCCAGAATCTAGAATCAACCGAACCTCTACCAAGAGTGTCAAATTCCGCGCCGAACTTAACCAAAATGCGCTCCGCACCATTATCATCATCTCCTCCCTCCAATAAGCAGTCGTACATGCCCGTCGTCTCCTCACCTCTGAATCCGAACTCTCCTCCGGAGTCCATCAAAAGCCGAACGAGCGATGAGAATGTCTATACAATTACACCACCAGAAAACCCATTTGCAAGTTCAACAAACCTCGGAGCTGGGATTGGGTCCGCAGATCCTTCTGCTACTCAATCGACACCGCAACTACCTGCTCCGCGGCAACAGAAAATAGGAATGCTGAAGGTTCCTTCAGCGTCACAAATAGTGCGTGAACCTTCCCCGATTCGAGGGCCCGCACCGATGACGGTGAGAGACTTAGGGTCAGACTATACTCGATATTTCAGCCCATTCAGCGACAGTCGAAGGAGCTCCTATGGTGAAACTGGATCCGGCACCCAGACTCCATTGCCTCGACAGAACAGTTCGGGTAGGCTCAATGCACTCAATCCTTTCGAGCCCCTATCAGAGAAATCAGGACAGTCAAGCTTGGACTTAGCAAATCCAGAGAGGGAACGCCAAACTCTACTATCATCACCTTTTATCGACGACCGCATGGGATCTTCGCCTTATATCTCCCAAAGTGGTCGGCCATACGCTTTTCCAATGTTCATTGACGAGAAGGAAGACGACGATGATATGCACATGCCCTTGCCGGACGATGATATCCGCTTCAAGCCCAGGTTGAGAGACCATTTCACACGGGAAAACGCATGCTCCACTGTTGGTCTGATACTTATGCTTGTTGGCCTCCTATTTATTTTCGTGGTCCTACCCGTGTTGTTCAATACCGGCGCTGTGACTTTCACGTACGCATACGAGACACCACTCGATCAAATGCCAGGGTTCGGAAAGCCGGAGCAGTGGGCTATCGTCAATGACCGCAAATACCCTTTCTTGCAGAACATCCGCACGAAGCTGATTGACAAGGCCACACCAAAGAGTGCATACACTCGAAAGAGCTTCGATGGGCCAGACTTGCAACTAGTCTTCAGCGATGAGTTCAACGACAACAATCGTACCTTTTACGAGGGCGACGATCCATATTGGTTTGCTGGAGACTTTTGGTACGGTGCAACGCAAGACTTGGACTGGTATGACCCGGACGCTGTTACAACATGGGATGGCAAGCTCGAGATCAGACTGGATGCTTTCAAGAATCATGACCTGAACTTCCGCAGTGGTATGCTCAACTCGTGGAATCAGCTCTGCTTCAAGGGTGGCGCGTTCGAGGTGGGTATTTCGCTTCCAGGCCCAGCCGGAATCATGGGACTATGGCCTGGCGCTTGGACAATGGGAAATCTGGGGAGACCTGGGTATTTAAGCACGACGGACGGCTTGTGGCCGTATACCTACAATGACTGCGATGCCGGGATTACGCCGAACCAAAGCTCTCCGGATGGCATCTCTCATCTGCCTGGTCAGAGACTACCAAGTTGTGCTTGTGAAGGCGAGGATCATCCGACTCCGGGAACTGGGAGAGGAGCACCGGAGATCGATATTCTTGAAGCGAGTGCGAGTTATCAAGTGAAGGACTTGGGCGTCATTACTCAAAGTTTCCAAGTTGCGCCTTTTGATCCTTGGTGAGCTTTAGATTTGTTTCTCCAAATGCCTGACGGCCATACTAACGACCTGTTAGGTACTACCCTGACTATGAATACATGTCCTTCCCCACTCAAAACATCTCCTATACCAACACGTATACTGGTGGCCCGTTCCAGCAGGCCGTGTCTGGCACCACGACGCTCAACAATGACTGGTACGACGGAAAAGAATACCAGAAGTATTCATTCGAGTACCGACCAGGCACCGGCAAAGATGGTTGGATTACCTGGTATGTCGGCGATGATGTAATGTTCACAATGGACGGCCGCGCCATCAGACAGAACGGAAACGTAGGCGATCGAGTTGTCAGCGAGGAGCCGATGAGCATGATCCTGAACCTGGGTTTCAGTAACAGCTGGGTTGCGATTGATTGGCAGGATTTAAAATTCCCAACTATTATGAGAGTGGACTACGTACGGCTCTATCAGCCGGAAGGTGAAACAATGATTACGTGCGATCCTCCTGGATACGAGACAACACAATACATAGCGGACCACATGGACGCTTACACCAACCCCAATTGGACGGTATGTTGCATTGATTCCCCTTTCGCAGTGCGAATACTAACGTCTGATAGAAATGGGATCAAACAGGCTATGGATGGCCGAAGCATAAGCTGAACAATCCCGGCTGCGAAGTTGGGTCTTCTTCACCATAATAATCGACCCTGAATTCTTTACCACCGAACCAACACCCCTCGACTCGACCGATGATACCCACCGTTCTGTCACAGGACGGTATCTTACACTTTTACTATTCACATGCACACTGTTGACACACTTCATGTACACGTACGAAGACCTTCTGGCTCGCCTCGCACTTGTACAATTACGATCGACGCCGAAAGGCTTTTTGTTTCTGGACATATGGCGTTTTTGGAGCGAGCGGATGGGAAGTCCGGAAGGACTTGGATAGAACCGGCATTGCGTTTGCTGTCACTGAATCGCGACATTGCATTGGGATGGCTCGATACACGAAATGGGTACATACACTGGGGCACATAGACTTCTAATGAACATTAATGAGGCAAAAGCGAAGGGAGCTTGTACATAGATTAGTGGGTTGAAGCGGTGGAGTTCGAAAGAATGAATGGAAATGTCAATTCAATTGACTATCGTCTGCATCCAAACTCCCTCTAGTGATTCGTCTGTATAAGAGCACAGTCGAGACGTACTTTATACGGAGTAGAGACTAACGAAGGTCTCCGGCAAATGACGCCTAAATCTGGGAGCGCTACTACTCAGAATTCGGTAAGCACTGGGTACACAAATGCCAAGAATTGATGCCGCACAGTACTCCGTAAGGGGGCTATCCCAGCGACCCTCCCTACAGATGAATTTGGACTGGACCTCGAACTTTAATAAGATGGCGGCCCGTCGGTTGTAGTGTCTTCATGCCTACTTACATCTCGTCCCAACTCTGAACGTCTAAAATCATTCCGCTGTTTCTCCCACAAGATCTAGCTATCATGGCCAACCTTGAAAAGCTACCAGTAGAGTTACTGGAGACGATCCTTTGCCATGTGAGGTTCTTTCAATGCTTTCACTAATGATTGCTCACAATTATTCTTTGGTAGATCGAGCGCCCATCAGACCTCAAGGCGCTTTGCCTCACATCCCGTCGCCTTCGACTTTTTGCTATTGCAAAGTTGTATCGGCAAATCATCATTGACATCCGTTGTCGGGAGCTTGTAGAATCTCTCGTCGGCGGATTGAGAAGTCTGCAAACTTTATACCCTTCGTCGGCAGATGAAATCATGTGCCCCATCAAGAGTCTGGTCATTCTTGACGACCTTCATGGGGCCAGTCGGCCTACTCATCGCCCGGAAAGCTGGGACGTTTATACGAAATCTCTGAGTTTCTATTTCAAAGACCCGGAGAGACTTATTAAAAATCGTATCACGGACATCCTCAATAGTCTGCCATTCAACGCCTTGAAAGTTTTTAGGTGAGAACAGCCTATTGAGTTCTGCCACGCACTGAACATGTTAAATGTAACGCATCTTGAACAGATTCGCCTCATGGGAGCCGCTGGATGCCTTTAACGTTGAACTACTTTTTAGTACTCAGCAAGGGATCGAAGACCTCAGTTTTTCAGGGAGCATTGATCATATCTTTGTGTCTAGGACCCTCGGAGATGGCGAAAATAGCCTATACAATCATCTGTTAGCCTTTGACGTTAATTTCGAGGACTCGACACAACAATGGGACAGACAGGCATATCGAAAGGAACTGAAGAAAGCACTAGGGCTTGCCAGTAATGTGAATCGATTTTCGCTATCTGGTTCCTTCCTGGACTCCTCGCAATCGCGCAACGGGTCCCGGTCTTCCGTTTTCTTTTTCCAGCTCGTCAGCCTGTCGAACTTCGCGGTCATATCGAACCTCTCATTGAGTGGCATTGATCTGAAAGAGGTGTCAGTGCAAATATTTGCTCAGGACCTCCGGTGTCTTCGGAACCTCGCAATTAGAAACTGTCTTTTTGTTAAAGGCTTTCTGGATTCTCTCGTAATCGACATAAGAATGAGGAAGGGAGGTTCATTGCGGACACTTGAATATGCATCGGAGTCTTTCCTACTCGCTAATGGGTGGTGTCTATCTAAACTCAGGCTTCTACTATCCTCCCTCAACGGACTCGAGGAGCTGCTGCTAGAAGGATGCGCCGGAGGACCAGGCGAGAAATTGAAGCGTCACGCGCCAACTTTGAGGAAGCTGGGTTTGCTTCTCTGGGATCCGCTTCGCTCAAACCCGGACTTCTTCTCGCAATGTCCATTACTCGAACAGCTCGCTATAACCGTCATGGTTCAGGAAGATGAGGTGCCGACGATGTCGGATAGCTCGATGACTTTTGTGGTAAGCAGAGTCTCATTTGTCCTACTGAGAATATATCCCTTCTCATGTAATGGGATTCCAAGACAGCAAATCTAATAGCACAGCAGACCGACATACTCAAATTCACGCCGGAGCTAAGGACGTTACATTTGGATCTGGCCTATATCGATCGTAGAGAACGAGGCAACACAAACAGCGAGTTTGCGACTTCGTTCTTTGACCATCTTCATACGCATGGCCTCGCACCGAAGTTGGGTGTTCTGTCAATATGCGGTGTACACCCATTGAACTCGGATTTTCTAACACCGTTCAAAGTCTCGATCGGACAGCAATTCTTCATAAGGCCCGATCGAAGCATCTCAGAGAGAGGGCATCCCCGTGAGACAGCTTTTTCGTGTCCGAAGGGAGTCGTGAAATACTTTGAGCCTGTATCTGACATTCTGGATTTTGCGTGTCGGGATCGAGAAGATATCACTCTTGGGATGCCTTCCTTGGGATACCGTTCGCTTCAAATACGTTAAACCTCTCCTGCGTTCCGCGTGTCAATCCCTTTCTGGCAAGATGTAGACACGGCTCAAGATACCCTATATTCTGACGATCATTGACGCTCGACTACTGGGTCTGGCGTCAATCAAGAAGGAATCACGATACTGTTGCGTATCAGCGAATTTGAAGAAAGAGTTACGTCCACTTAGAGCTGCAGTGCGTCTATAGTCCAGCTATCTGTTTGATCTGGGGCTGATCGGAAAGTTGAGCCGCGGCTACAATACATAGAGACCTCAATACGTCCTTTAATGTATGTAGATGTGTTCAAGCTCTACATTCTTAGCAAATACCAAATGCTTTCCGACGCGTATTACTCTAAGCTTTTAGTGATGCTCTCGCTAGTATGGAGAGTAAGCTTGTTTATTCTGTATCAATTCGAGTTTGTCCAGTTCGAGTGGGGATCGTGCCGGTCTTATCTGTATGCAAATAATTATCTTATCAGATCATCTTCAGCATTTTCTCTCACGAGCTCCAGTCCAGTCAGGAAGTTCGGCTTAAAAAGTCCATCTCGGGCAGCATCGGGCTGGGCCGAGCTCCAGCTCCAGCGAGCGTCATGCAGCGAGCGTCATGCAACGCACGTCATCGCTGTGCTGCGCATGCAACTGCCTTGACGAACCCTGTAAATACGAGTGCAGCAGTATTTAAGTATCTCTCTCTTCCTTCTCTGTTCAAATAAACATTCTCCTTTTACCTTCAACACACTGTGTTACATACAAGATTTTTGCCTTCTCAAGACTCTTTCGTTCCAGGATCAATATGTCGACTGTAATGGTACGTTCAATGTTCGGCGATAAGCACGCGGGCACCTGCTGACCCTCATGGCAGGTTACGCTGAAGGAGGGCCAGAGCAAGGCCGAGTGGGAGAAGTAAGAACATTTGAAGAAGAGCCTTTGCTATACATCAAGACTGATAAGGGAATCAGGGTGAAGCAGCAGGTCGTCGACCAAGGTGGCAAGATCACCCATGAGTCGAAGCTGATTACGAGCTTCACGTGCGTTCCCCTCAAACTCTGATATCTGAGGATGCTCGACGAGGTAGATGCTGATTGACACAGTGCCGAATTCCCCAAGGACAAGGTTCATACCCTGGAGAGCAATGACCACGTTTCCGTTGAAGCGGACCAGGAGGTCAAGACTCAGTAGACATGAGCAGCCTGATTTTGATAATGGCCACACGAGATCGATGAAGCGGGCTTCCGAACCTACGAGCAACGGCTTAGAATGATCACGAATTAAGATATATCAATGATACACTGCATGAGCAGTATTTACAAAGTTTCGATTCCTCCATTTCCGTACAACCACATCAGCTCCCCATTTCTACCCATCACATTCCGCCAGAACTCCTCACTCAGACCTAATTTGTCCCTCTCCTGTAGCGGTAGCCGTAAGCTGTTGAGGTCTTTCGTCAACTGTACGACCTTTGCAACATGCTCTTGGCGCTGCTTCTCCCAAAGATTCAATGCATCGTTTAGAGTCGCCTCTGCATCTCTCTTTTCGCTTTCATTCGTGACGTGCCCGGTCACATCTGGGTCGCTATGTTGTGTTCCATTCGAGGAGAAATAAGGTGCCAATACTCCAGCAAGGCTCCAAGCTCCTTCTACTCCCTGACATGCACCTTGTCCTGCCATCGGAGGTACCGCATGTGCAGCATCTCCGACAATTATCACTCTTCCTTTCTCACTCCTCCACCGCTCCAACTTTGGCAGACTATAGTAAGGCCACACGACAATGCTTTCTTTCTCCAGTTTCTCCAAGCCTCTCCTTACTGGTTCCGGCCACACCTCTAGGTCTCTCAGCAGCTGATCATGCAGAAACTGTTTATCGCTCGCTAGCTTCTTCCATCCATCCTTGGATAAGTTCTCCCAAGGCCACTGTCGAGCAAGTTGTATGAGCTTTCCGTCGAGTGTGTACGGGACGATCAGCACCACACCTGCATTCGAGCTCATGATATTTGGCAATCCCCATCCCTCGTTGCCATCCTGCAAGGGATTTGGCAGGTTGATGGCTTCTGCCTTCACGGTAGCGGTAATGGCTAGCCCACCTGCCCACACCGGCTCCGCTTTCTCGGGGTCGGGAACCACGATGGATCGGATTCGCGACCATATGCCATCCGCACCGACAAGGAAGGGCGTAGTAGCGGTTGAGCCATCAGTAAAAGCGAAAGAAACCGACGTCGGAGACTCTAATGTGATATGGGAGAAACATTTCGAGTAGTGGATCGGAATGCCCACGTCGGCGCAGAGGGCGCGGAGGACAACGAGAACGGACTGCCGCATTATCCTTAGAGCTTTGTAACCGTACATCTTCTCGTGTCCGATCAGCCAGTCGTCCACCTTCTTGACCTTGATCTGTTCCTGCTTCTCGCAACCGACACTGTCCTCTTTTGCGGAGTCTTTCTGCTTCTGCTGTACCGTTTGCGAGAAGGTCAGCCCCTCAATGGGGAAGCCCGCATCCCGGATCCGCTCATAGACGCCTAGTTTGTCGAATATTCGCAATGCATTTGGCGCGAGCATGATTGGACCAGGCGTTAAATGGGACTCGGGTCGCATTTCGTAGATGACGGAAGGAATAGAATAGTGATGGAGTGACAGAGCTAAGGTGAGACCTGCGATGCCCGCGCCAATTATGGCGATGGGCTCTGGAGAGTTTGGCATGTCAAGGAATTGATGCTGCGTTATAGAGAAAGAATAGTAGAGTGTAGGCCTGAGAGAGCACCGGAAACTGAACTTGGATGATATGCACTGGTTGTGATAGAAGCTACAAACGATTCAGACGAAAGAGGTCCAAGCGTCGAATTCAAAGGAATGAAAAGATAGATTTCATGTCAAAAGGTGAAATACTATGTCTTTTTCTACAATGGTCAAGCTTTCGTCAGCCGGAAGACCGAGTACCTACGGTTCCACAACTAGAAGGGTAGAAACCCAAATAGCAGGCAGGACTTAACCATTCGCAGGTTTAGTACAGACTGTCGAGGCCTTAGCAGGATTAGGATTCCCTGTTGTATTCACTCTGGGTGTAACGGAAGGTTCTTGAATAAGAAAGAGCCGGTTCCTCATGAGCGAACGGCGCAACCAAATTCTGGGTGGCCCCACCTAAACCTAGGTGGTCTTATGCCACGACAACGGCTGACATAAGGAACTAGCGCTCGGCCTCTCGCGATGAGATGGTCCCCGAGCGCTCGTGAACTCGGTCAGGTAATCTCACCGAAACGGTATGTAAGAAATGATTCCGAAAGGCAGGAAAAATATCACTGAGTGCTTTGATCTGCTGGAAATACATGTTTATGGGCAATGATTTTCAATGGAACGTTAAGGAAGAAGAGTGGTATTAAACTGTCTCTCAAGGATCCAACAAGCAAGCAGAAAACTAGTGCTACGAATCTTCCTCTCCCGGCGGTTTCTTATCCCGCTGATATAGCTCTGGATCACTTTCCCTCCTCCTATCCCACGTCGGCGTTCTGAATATACCCTCATCCTCGTTGTCCTCGTCATTATCCTGACTATTATCCTGACTTTCATCAGCCCGGTCTCCCTCCGCGCCTTTCTCCGCATCCATCACGTTCACTCCCTCAGGCGGCCCAGCAACGTCAACTCTCCTCTCCCTTCTCTCCACCCGCCGCATATATCTGTTCATGCTCTCGCAAAGCCTATCCAAGACGAACTCTGCCTCGCCCACTCCGCTCATCATGGGACTGTCTTCGCCAATCCAATCCCACCCAATGAGCCCTTCCTCCTCTTCCTCCTCCGTAGCCTTCTTCTTCGAGCCCGCAGTAAAGCGGATCAGCCTTGTAAACTCCACCCACTCCTCATAGTTGTATTTTCGTGGCGTCTCCAGCGTAAGGTCATGTGCAGTCCGCCTGATGGCATCAGCTAAGCCCCTCGCCAATTCCGCATCACTGGGCGGGCGGCCTGCTTCATCCTCTTCCGCTTCTCCAGCAAGCTCCTCGATGTTTGCATGCGGAGGCGGGGCATTTTCTTCGTCTTCAGGGCCAGGTATGCCACGCTTAATGCGCTTCTGCTCCTGCAAATTCTGCAGCCAACGAACGAGCCACGGGAACTTGTCCAACAAGCTCCTCCACACCCCTTCTTTTGGAAGGACGGTAAAGTCCGCAACGGCATATGTGCCCTTTTTGAATCCACTGATGATGGTGTCTCCCATGTCACTGATGAGGATCGTCATCGTTGGCACTGCAATCAAACTCCACACAACGAAGAATGGTCTTCCGGCATTGCTCTTTGGAGCCAGGTCGCCATAACCAATGGTGAGCAGCGAGACGTAGCAGAAATATAAGCCTTGGAAATAGGTCATGCCCTGAACGTCCTTTTCCGCCTGCCAAAATACAACCGCACCAACGCACCAAAGGGTGCCGAACGCAATGACAGACAGTGTGAGACGCCACCACCGCTTAAAGGATTCAGTTGCGTGCTGGATACGACGCATGGCCTCGAATCGGTCCTTCTCCTCCCGGAGGACGAGAAGCTTTGACCTGCTCTTTATTGCTTCGCGCATGGTTAAGTGCTTCCGAACCCCTGGAATGTACTGACCAGGCCCAAGGCTTTCTCTCCGGGTGCTAGAAGCCCGACGACTAGTATTAGAAGGGCGTCTGGGAAGGGGTTGCTTATCGTTTGGAGTAAAGAAACGGATAAGCCTTTGTCGCTTTGGTAACTCGTGTGAAGCAGGCCGTTCGAGCTCCATGGAGGTGGTGACGGTGCGCTCCAGAGTGCGGGCTCGGATATGATCAATATGCCTCTTGACAACCTTGTCTTCACTGATCTCATTGGCAAAATTGTTGATCGATGAGATTACAAGACCAAGCATTATGATTCCTCCGACCGAATACGGAAACACGAGACCACGGCCGACATCATCATGTGGGTAAATGTCGCCAAAGCCAACAGTTAAGATGGTGACGTCGCAGAAGTACAGCTTCGGAAATATCTAGTTAGTCAGGCTTTTGCGACACTGGGTTCAAGCTCACCCCGTCCACAAAACTCAGGCCATTTCCCGGTCCACCAAATGTACTCTCGATACGAGAAAACATTCCAGCGCCGCCGGCGAGCCAAATGAAAAACAGCATCGTTTGCAGAATGAGCGTCCGCTGGTGGTCGGTTAGGGTGAAGTGCTGTGGATAATGTCCCAGGAAATATCCAAGCATGTTCATCATCAAAATCATCGAGCATATACAATATAGCACCGCAGCGATGATGGCGTACCAGAAACCTTGTGAATACGTCTCCCGAGGCCGATTTGGCGGTACATATATGTTCATGGAAGCCGTAATTGCTATCAGCTATAACGAGTCAGCCGTCGGAATATGAACAACCACTGTCCCATTAGTGGAAGCAGGGGTAATAGCAGGGCGTGATGCTATATTATTGGAGAAAATGTTCATGCTGTACTTACAATGGCGGTGGCAATA
Organism: Rhizodiscina lignyota; assembly: GCA_010015805.1. NCBI lineage: Eukaryota > Fungi > Ascomycota > Dothideomycetes > Aulographales > Rhizodiscinaceae > Rhizodiscina > Rhizodiscina lignyota. Next base: position 737,659 of record ML978123.1, read on the forward strand.
TACCAGCAGATAATAGTCAAAGGTAGAGCGATGAGATATCGGATACGATTGGTGAAGTTGAAAAGCAAAAAGAGGTTACCGATGAAGCCGAGAATGAGCGACGCTACATTGAGCCAATAGCACCTAAGTGATAATCAGTATACATACAATTGAATGAGAGACTGTGCACAGTAGAAGACCGTGGCCAAAGAGGAGACATCAAACTTTACCATCTCGGATCAGGATAGGGTATGCCTTGAAGCTCGGAGAGCTTATTTCCCCGATCATCATATAATTTAACGCGCCAAAAAGTGATCAGAGCTGCTATCGAAAGCACATTTGCTAGAGGCGCAATCGTGGCAGCAATGAGTCTAGTCTCTGTTAGCGTCCTAGTCTTGAGATTATCGTGTGAGGGACTTACGGCACTGCAGTAGATGCAAACCACCAATCCCTTGCATTTCGTTAGCTGTTAATCCACCGAATCGAAATTTAGTGTAGAGCTGGGATCCCGGAAAGCACAATGTAAGACGTTCCACGCCTCTTCGTCGCCGTTGTATTCGAATCTCCAACTACATGAAAAGTAGGTGATGCAGGAGTTTTTGGATCATATCGAGGAGCATTATCATTAATTCCCTCCCCTAGTAGCCTTTCTCGTAGTCTTTGATATCCCCACATATTGTTTGCGAATTATGGGCTCTTTTGTTGTCCAATAGTCGTAGCATACGTCATACGAGACAGGAAATGCAATACAAGCAAAGATATATAAAATGACTTACACATCTTGGTCGTCGTCATCGTCCCTCATCTTGAACTTCCACCATGTCCGTGAGTACGACACTGTCGGGCGAAGAGGCCCGCCATCCTTCCCACCATTCCTGTCCGAGAAGGCGATGCTCCTTGCGAATGAGGTCGTGCTCGGATCCGGCATGCTGGGGCCAATTGACTCGTGCTATCGAAGACAAGACAGATGCCATGCCATGCCCAGACAAAGGCAGAGAGACTAGGGATATACCCCACAATATGAGGATGTTGCCCTGGAGCCTGCGAGTCAGACTGGGAAGTTAAGAGATCTGGTGGAGCGCGTTGCAGTGCTAAGATCGATGGAGCAATCCAGGTGTTCTCTCAGGTGAAGGGCTGATGCAGATATGCACGAGTGCAGTAGTCGTGGTGCGCAAAAAGCAGAGACAAAGCGGGCAGATAAGGATAATAAGTGGCCATCGTGCCGAATGGAAGCGTGATGCAGTGCGACGGCGCATTCAGGTCGACGCGTTCTGCGGGAGGAACGCTTGAACGCGGGAACTTGGGAAGCATGACATAGAATCCTTTTTCCTGGTAGCGATCCCAGCAGCCAGCCCATGTGCGCGTCAAGATCGGGATTAGTGGAGATCTGCCAGGATAAAACAAAGCCTCATTCGTCACCTAATCGGATGACAGAGGGAGGCCATGTGCTGAGAAACAAAGCTTGGCTGGTGCTCGTGCAGCGTTCAAATAAAGCTCTATTTACATGTACATGAGTATTCTTAATTGCGCATATACAGAAGGCCCGTCACTTTTGTGCATTCAGTTTCTCGGTCAACTCTGGGACCTTCTCAAACAAGTCTCCAACCAAGCCTACGTCTGCGATCTGGAAGATGGGTGCATCTCCGTCCTTGTTGATGCATGCAATAACCTTGCTGTCCTTCATCCCCGCCAGATGCTGAATAGCACCGCTAATTCCGGCGCAGAGATATAACTGGGGAGCGACATTCTTCCCCGTTTGGCCCACTTGCAAACTGTTGTCCGCAAAGCCGCTGTCCACAGCAGCTCTTGACGCGCCAATTGCCGCACCCAGTGCATCTGCGAGAGGAGGCATGAGACGGTCAAACTCTTCTTTGGACTTCAGGCCTCGGCCGCCTGAAACGACTCTGCTCGCCGTAGCTAGGTCCGGTCGATCTGATTTCGTGAGGTTCTCTGATACCCACTCAGTCGGGCATTCGGCATTGGGATCAGCGCCTTCTTCAATCGCTGCTGAGCCACCTTCTGTTTCTCCTGCTGCGAAAGCCGTCCCTCTTACGGTAATAACCTTGGTACTGTCTCCTGACTTGACGGTGAGGATAGCGTTTCCTGCGTAAATTGGTCGGACAAAGGTATCCTCGCCCTCAATGCCTATTACATCTGATAACTGCTGTGTATCGAGGAGAGCCGCTACCCTTGGCATAAGATTCTTGCCAAACGCCGAGTGTCCGGCAAGGATGTGTGTAAATCCCCCCTTCTTGATGTTCTCGACGAGTAGTGGAGCGTAGTTTTCTGCAAGGCCCTGACATAATTCAGTCAGCAATGTAATTGAGCTCGCGTGCATAGTATATACCCTGTCATAGGCGCCATTCTCGACGAATATAACTTTCTCTAATCCTTTGACCTTTGCCGCCTCCTCAGCTACCGCTTTGGTCCCGCTGCCAGCAACAATGCCAGTTACTGAACCGCCCAGCTTTTGAGCTGCTGTGACCGCTGCTAATGACGAGACATTTAGTTTCCCATCTCTTTGTTCCAGCACTGCTAATGACGACAGTAATCTAGCCAGGGCAGAGTATTGAGGGACGGTGACGGACTGGAATTGCCGTAGTTGCGTCCGCGCCTGGCGAAGGGCTGACCCCCGCGCGACTGAGAACATGGTGATGGTGTCGCTGGGAGTGTGGAGGAGAGGATTGGCAGATATACAATGCTCGAAGCGACCTCGGCCTCACCACCATGGGCAATCGAGAAGGACGCCGCCGTACACTCGGCTAGCGACCGGCTAGGGACGGTTTCGGAGCAGCATCGGAAAGATTATTTCACGTGATGCCTTATGTAAGTATACGGCAGGCTCCGTGTTGATCTTGGCAGAGCCAAGTTGTGCCAGGATGCGCTTCCCCTTCACGAAACGCAGTCCAACGCGCTCTCCATCTCCCACGCCAGACACGCGCTCACAACCACCCCACACCTTCCCCAGCATTGTTGTTTAGGTGACTGGAGTCGCATCAACTACATTTCTCTGGCTTCTCGGAGACCCAGGCACCTCCGTCTATCGCGACTGACAACGCGAGATTCGACCTGACGACCTACGAGCAACCACCTGCGCGCAGCTAAGACAATGGCTGATCAGACGGCGGGGGAGGAATTACTTGCAGCTGAAGGAGCAGCTGGTGCTGATGTCGTGGATTCCGGGGCTGATGCTCCAGGAGATGCGGCGCAAGGTGAAAGCGCAACAGGTATGTTCAGAGCAATCCGAACGCATACATGGGCTTTCCGCGCAGGAAGTCGGACTATACTTGATCCACACGATGCGCTATCTCAGGTTCACTGCTGATATTTGCAATAGAGGCAGATATTGATACCACCATGGGCGATCAAGGCGCCGATGCTCCCGCAGATACTACCACTGACACACAGCCAATCTCCGACAATCCTCTAGACGCTCCAGAGGGACCGAGGCCAGACGCTGAAGATGCCGAAGCGGTCGAAGATGAAGAAATGGGCGATGCTGCAGATGCTGCAGACGGTGAGGAGGATACAAAGAAGGAGATGGACGGCGATAAAGATGGAGCAGAAGGCATAGATGCTCCGGCCGATGGGCAACAAACTCAGACAAAGTCATCGCTCGAGTCCCAAGCTCGATCCCATCTCATTGCGCAGACACACGCCATCATCCTTCCCAGCTACAGCACATGGTTCGACATGCACCAGATACACAATCTGGAGCGCAAGGCACTACCCGAATTCTTCAACAGCCGGAACCGAAGCAAGACACCAGCAATCTACAAGGACTATCGAGATTTTATGATCAATACCTACCGTCTCAATCCGACTGAATATCTGACTGTCACCGCATGTCGCAGGAATCTCGCAGGCGATGTTTGCGCGATTATGCGGGTTCATGCTTTCCTAGAACAATGGGGCCTTATCAACTATCAAGTATGTACCGACGCAATTTTTGACACGTTGCAGTGCTAATGTTATGTAATAGGTTGACCCAGATACCCGTCCTTCTACCATTGGTCCCCCATTCACCGGCCATTTCCGCATCGTAGCAGATACACCCCGTGGGTTGCAGCCTCTGCAGCCGGCTCCTGGCTCCACCAGCACCTCTGGAAAGGCCCATGCAACAACAGAACGCCTTGCTAGCGCTGCTCCTCCCATAAAATCAGACCTAAACCTTGAGATCCGTCGTAACGTCTACGATACCAACGGCAAAGACGTCACGCCTGCAGAGGTTAAGGATAAGCCATCAGCAGACGGTGAAGGTAGTGGTGCAAACCGAACCCCTGCCGCAGATGGCAGCACAAAGAGTCTAGAAGATGCGCTCAAAGAACCAGGCAAGCAGTATCACTGCTATTCATGTGGCATTGACTGTTCGAGGGTGCGATACCACAATTCAAAGGCTCCACCACATTCGGCGCAAGGCAAGACTGGCGCAATGAGCAAGTGGGATTTGTGCCCAAATTGTTTCATGGAGGGCCGGTTCCCGGCTTCAACGACCGCAAGCGACTATACCAAGCTCGAGAATGAAAAATACTCCGCGCTACCGGACAGAGAAGCACCATGGTCCGATGCAGAGACGCTTCTCCTCCTGGAAGGTTTGGAATTGTTCGACGACAGCTGGAACGATGTCTCCGACCATGTTGGAACGAGGACGAGGGAAGAGTGCATCCTAAAATTCTTGCAACTAGAAATCGAGGACAAGTATCTCGAGCCCGAACCAGCACCCGAACTGAACGGCAACGTCAATGGAGCGGCGAGCATGGCATATTTAAGCAAGGGTCGCATCCCATTCACACAGTCTGACAATCCGGTATTATCAGTCATGAGCTTCCTTGCTGGATTGGCCGAGCCTAATGTCACAGCTGCCGCTGCTGGCAAGAGTGTGGAAGAGATGAAAAAGACGCTGCGCGAGCGATTGGAGAAGGCGAATACGACTGGCAAGGGGAAAGGCAAGGCTACTGAGGACGATTCTGCTGACAAGCCTGCGGAGAGCACTGAGGAAAGTGCCGCAGCGGAGAAGCCGTCTGAGGTAAAGAACGAAGACTCGATGGACGTTGATCAACCTGCTGCAGCTGCATCTCCTCAGCCCGCTGAAGATAATGCTGTTGCAATTGCTGATCCTAAAAAGACGGGCGCCAATCCTCAAGTCACTGTACCCTTGGCATTGTCCGCTGCTCGCGCTTCGGCCCTCGCTTCCCACGAGGAGCGCCATCTTACACGTCTCGTATCCGCAGCCACGAACCTACAGCTTCAGAAGCTTGACCTCAAGCTGCAGCAATTCTCCGAGCTCGAATCATTACTCTCCGCTGAGCGCAGAGATCTGGAGCGCCGTCGGCAGCAGTTGTTCCTTGACAGACTAGCATTCCAGAAGCGCATGCGCAGCGTTGAGGACACGTTCAACAGGGCGTGCAGCCTGTCACCAAATGAGGGTAGGGAGATGATTCAAGAAGTTGTGAAGGGCTTTGGACTGCAGAGAGCCGGTGAAGGAATGGCGGCGATGAAAGCTGGCGTGGAGAAGACCGGTGGTGAGGTCATGCCGGTGGGGAGTGAGGAAAAGGGTTACAAGATGTGGGAGATTTAAACCTCCCATTTTCTTGGCATAAATTGGGAGTGGAGCATGGGTTAATCATTCGGCAGGTTGCTGAGTCCTCTTGGCGGTAGAATGCCTGTCTCGGGCATGTTTTGGGCGTTCCTGGACGGAGACACGGTTCTCTGGGAAATGTGACGATTGACAAGTTTTTCCCGTATTCTGTGGAAGCAAACCTAAAAGGCTGAATTCACATTATGTAGTATTAGCATTCTCTTGGAAACAGATGATGACGATTTGTCTCATGAAAATTGAACCATCACGTGTGTTTGCCTTTGGCCCAAGCTCCCGTCCTTTTCGCTCGTTGATGACTTCCACCTTCACCAATCTTCTGTCTTGCCCGACCTGGTCTCCTTTTGATTAAAGGCATCGTTACTGACCAAATTTCCTGGGAATTAGATTGAGACTAGAGAGATACCATCGACCTGTGCCTAGAACTGTCAATCGGCCCCTGACACGCCAGAGCTCCGCAAGTCCTATGCTGTGCGCTTTAAAAATCCACCTCATCATTCGTGGCTCCGTCCCACGGCGACGCTACATCATGATAACGAATATATTGAGGCCTTTCAGCTTACGAGGACTCTGCTTAGCTTATCTTCCTGATCACTGAACTTGAACATTATGAGAGTTTCTTGAGCGCTGGTCAAGTCCGTTGTTCCGCGCGGTATCAGCGCTCCACCCGAAACTCGCTGGAGCGGACTTGTTCTCTCGCAAGTAGAATCCAAATCAGGCGTAGGTAGCTTATATTTGAAGACCAGAGACTCTACGGGTAGAAATCAGTCAGTCACACGAATTATACGGTCTCGGTGTTCATCAGTCGCCAGTCACAGATGCTGGCCTAGCGCTTACTTCATCTTACTTGATTACCTCTTCAGATCGTATCGCTTTAGTACAACAACTTATGACTCTGGTAAACCGATCACTTCTTCCCCTCTTGTATTTGCTTCGTAATCCTAAATCCTTTGTTCGGAAATTTTGCGCAGAATGTATATCGTGTCTTTGCAGATACTTTAGCTCTTTTTCGTTCCACGGACTACTCCGACCTGTATCGACGATTATTTAGATTATTGGTTGCAAAGATTTTCAAAATGAATCTCAGTGAAGAAGAGACCAAAGCCATCAGAGCGTAAGTCATATATCTATCCCGGACTCTGTCACTTGGATACTGATTGCCAAGACTATAGTCAGATGTTCTCGACGCCGACTCTCCAGCGTTATAAGACATTTTGCGATGAGAAGTCTCTTCCCGTAAACGTTGAGGACATCTCAGAAGAGGCGCAAATAGGCTGGCTCGGTTCTCCAAAGGCTTCTAAAGTTGTCCTGTACACATGCGGTGAGTTCACCATCGCGTTCGTGGAATGGTTCTCTTACTTTCATAGGCGGCGGCCTGAAGGATCCGGCAACGCCATTCCATATACCGTTAATTTACAACGGCGTCCATCCGGTGCCCGAAGGCAATGAAGTTGCTGTTGGCCTTATCATGCATGGTACGTGCTGGACTGCATCGCATTAATGGATATCCGTGACGGCGCACAATTAACTTCTCAGGTCTCGCACCATCATGTCGATATCCTGGACAGATTAGAGACTTCATTCTTGTTCTGAATCATATCTTGAAGACAAGACAAGCAAATTCGGTCAGCCTTCCGCCGGTCTAGTACAGTAGAGCCCAGTACGGCAGCTAGTTGAGACAAGATCTACCTAGCAGGCGATTCGTCTGGATCCGCATTGATCATTGCCGCTCTCTTTCACCTCGCTCATCCGCACCCACATGTCCCTGCACTTGAATTACCGCTATCGCAGGCTTTCGCGGGCGGTCTTCTCATCTCTCCCGCGTTTCCGCTCCCTTCCTCCGCTCCATCGGTCGACAGCAACAACGGTAAAGATCTGTATCCTAAATCCTCCTTGGTGGAGATGCGGGATACTGTTAGCTCTTCGACAGAAGAAGGCTTCAAGTTGACCATGTCTGACCCGTACTTTGCACCGGAGCAAGCGCCAGAAGCGTGGTTTTCGAATTTACCCATTGGAGATGTTTTGTTCTTGTTCGGAGGCAAAGAGATGCTTCACGATGACCTCGCAACATGGGCAGTGAGGTTCAAGGTAAGAAAGAAAAATATCTCGCTTTGTACCTCGAGCAGGGGAGCTTCCATGCGTGTGGAGCTATCCTCCCTTGGCCTATTGCGGACGCACCAACTTGCTCTTTCTCGACCCAAACTAACAGTATTCCAGAGGCAACATAAATCGCTCGTCGATATACACGATAATCCAGACCATGTACATTGGCAATTCATTGTTGATGCAATGATGGGCGGGGACCCGTCTGTGCAGACGTCTGATATTGTTAAATGGCTGCAGTCCCTCTATTGAACGCGAAGTCCCCTCAGCAGCCACAACACTCCAAAACACGGCCAATTTCTTTACTCTTTCTTGCACCTCGCAATCAAATCTGCTGTAGACATCGCAGGTGTTTCAGTCGGGCCGACACATATCTCAGTTATATTCTTTGTCCCTTCCACACAATGCATTGTATGCGACACCGTGTTCTGGCTTCATGTGTGCAGCAACTCACTAAACTCTGACACTGTGTGAGCAAGTATATGTTTCAATTGAAAGGACTCATACACTTGATGAAGATTCCCCCATCATTATCGGGTAGCAACCGTGTTTGCCTGCTTCTGTTGAATTTGATCCTCGAGCCCCCCAGTGTTTCCTTCATCCTGGATTTAGGCTCAGGTACACCACCGCGGATCTTCTTACACAGATATGGACGGGTTTGACTTCAATCCAGACCTCTTGCAGAAGCTGCAGGATCTGCCCGAATGGGGATTCGACCAAGCCACTGAAGGACAGCCAGACACTAACCAGAACGCAGATCTTGAGGGCACTGGGTGTGCTTCCGTAAGCACCGAAATATCTACGAAGCGCGTGCGAGATGAAACGGCCGATAACGAGGAGCAGCTTGCTCCACCAGACCTCAAGTCGAGCAAGAGTGGCCAGTTAGTTACAGCAGACGACTTGATTCTTGACGCTATAAACGACATCTCTGAGGAGGAATGGGCGGCTATCCTGAACAATCCTGGCCCGAACAACGAGCTTGATACTCACGACTCTTCCCCCGAAGCGCAGGTTGGAGCTACCGCAGCTTTTCAGGCTGAGTCCGACCCTTCTGCACCCGCTGGAACGTTGTTTACACCTATTAGGCTTCTCGAGCATTCACACTTGCTTTCTGGTGCAAATGCTGTTCCCGCTCCTCACCAGTATGCTCCGCCTCCTCAATTGCTGTCTGCAGCAACAGTCGCAGTACCCCAGCCTCTAAATAATACACAGGTCGTCGATTCGAAGGTCTACAAACTGGTCTTGCCAAACAGGGAGGTGGCCGCACAGGCGGCTCAAAATAGAGCATACTTGCCTACGCCATCACCGACTCCAGGGCCAGTTCAGTATTCCACGCTTTCCCTCCCCGCTCTCCCCAATGAATTCGTGCAGGCTGCTCCCATTCCCCCGTCAGTACGGAGGAGCCCTTTTGAGGTAGCTACGCCGGGATGGGCAGACTTGCGACTCATCAAAACTGTCATCACAGCTGATGAGATCTTGGCATATTTGCCGGAGCACCTGAAGGTCTATGACTGCCTTTTCCGTCTCATTTACAATGGCTTCTCGCAGTGTGACATTGCTGGAGCTTGTAACTTCTTCCGCGGAGCCGAGTTCGAAGGGGCTATGTTGCAGAACACTATTACGAAACGTATGAAATCGATCGAAGCCGCACGCCACCAGGAGACAGGGATGAATGGTGGCCAGCCTTTTAAGGGAAACAAAGAACGGAAGATGCAGCATCTGCAATGGCCGTACTTCGACACGGAGAAATGGGGCGCACCACCACGCACGACTCTGAAAGACTTTCCACTGGCCGGGCTAGCAAATGGACTTGTGGTGAGACCTTGGGGAGAAGGACGCGGCCCTCTGTCGAAGTCCATTGAATATGCTGAGATGCATCCGGAGTTGAATCTCATGTTGTCGAACGTCCCTGCAATCATGGCCTCGCAGGGTTTTAAACCCATCGAACCTGCTGGATGTAATATCGACAAGAAGGCACGGGAACGTCTTACGCCTTACATTTCCAAGCGTGGGATGAGGTATCCTGAGCGGAGAACAGACCGAACGGACAAGGTCAATCTGCGGAAGAAGAATTGAGATTCAGTCGATCAGAAATGTCTTGGATTGTCCACCCCCCTGATTCAGACATGTTTCTTAGCTCTTTGGGGGTTTGGTGTTCCGGCGTTCGGGCGTTTCGATTCCCCCTTTATTGGTTGCTCATTCGACCCTTCGCCCTGATGCGATAGGCAGAATATTATCGCGCGCATATTGCTGTTAGTCTACCATCTCACAATCAAGAAAATTTAAAGTATTTCCTCGAAACTCTAATAAAGATGGTGAGATGACCAGGAGATTTTAGTTCACCTCATTGTTCCCATGACGAAGTCCGGGATACGGATACGTTTGCGGAAACCTGTCCCTACCCGTAGATGATTGCTTTTCAAACAATGACAACTGTCTTCCCTGAAAAAATATTAGTCCCGTAATCCTTGACGCTTAACTCCGTTGATTGCGACTCTTGCTCATGCCTGGAAGCATATAAGGGTCCCCTATACCTACTGGATCGACCTGAACTAAAGAGCCCATTCAGCAAAGATATATACCAAAACTTCCCATAATGTATAGTCCTTCCTATGTTTTCGTTCTCTCAACCGAGGATTCGACTTGAATAGGTCTCTGGACTCCGTACGTCATGGTGGCACAGCGCCGCACGTCAACGGCCATAATGTCCCCCTTTTCCATCGTCGCAGCATGTGCTGTAGCAGAACATCTCCACCGCTACCGTCGTCCAATGTCTGCGCACTTCCTTGGCCAACTAGGTTGAATAACGGGGTCCGTCCGTCCCCATTTGTGGGGGATACAAAGCGCTATTGCCTGCACAATGCCTTTGTTTCTGGACGATGGCAATGAAGACACTCAAGATGAATTTGTGTCGGCTGTCAACACCACAACTGGCCAACCTCACTAATTCTTCACGATGTATATTTTCTCTTTACCAGTCCTAAAACTCTTTTGCCAATCATCGTCTGCAAGCGGTTTCGAACGTCCCAATCAACGAATCCAGTTTGTACGCGAAGAAGAACCCATCGTCACATACATTTAAAGCTCTCAGCTATGTCATATCAAGAGAACGGGCAGGCGGGCCAGCCTTCGGGGTCTCGTCGTTCACCGACCCCTGAGCTCCGGCCACCACCATCAATGGAGGAGGCTCTCCGCGAGCTTGATCCTCCAAAGTGGTATCCTTGGATGGGCGGCAGGCCTGGACCATATGATATCGACATGTCTTCCCACTTCAGGGTTAGCACAGATCAGGATGGCGACAAGATAGTCGAGTTCATTCCGGGACGCAATGAGCCGTCCGAGCAATCAGAACTCGGCGACTCGATTCGTCGTCCAGTCAAGCATGGGCGCGACGACGATGACCTTTACGAGGCTCCTCCAAGAAAACAAGGACGACCTAGAAAGTTCCTCGTCCCTCAGCCAGAACATGTTATAGCGGGTCCTTCTACGGCTCCGGTCAACCAGCAGATGCCACAGATGGCGAACGGCACCCAGAACGGCTTTGGCAATCCGCCGACAATGCCAATCCAGCCAAATGTGGCTCCTGCAGGTTTGCTAAGGCCGTCCCTCCTGGATGGCTCGAAGCTCCAAGGAGCCACCACTATATCAGCAAACATTGCGCTGCTGAATATTGACATCTCAGCGGAGGAGTACCTCACATTCTTCCCTTTACACTACCGCTGGAGACAGGGATTGCGTCGCCTGATCCGAAACGGTTGGGACCAGAACAGTATTGTCGGATACATTAACTGGTCTCGGAACCTGATCGGGCGAGACCAGGCCATTGACTGCAACACTCTCGTGAAGCAGATCGGAAGCGCGGATGAAGAGGAGTGGGGGAGAAAATGGACCAAAGCTACAAGGCCACGGGACAGGGCTCAGTTGAATCTGAAGCCTGATTCATGGACAATAGCTAATCGCAGAGTAGAAGACGTGCTATTACGGACTCTGGTGGTTGGCGTTGTTCGTTTTCCGACTGGAGCTGGAGAGGGAGCGCTGACTCGGGCCGTCCGCTACGCGGTGGAACATCCTGAGGAGGCTATCATGCTCTCTGGGGTCAACAACTTGATCCGTCGAGAGACTGTCCAGCTTCTGCACGTGCCCTGGGGCCAAAACCTAGACAAAGATGCTTTGAAGCGACACATGCCCATCATTGGGGCTGCGCAGTGGAGTACGCCCAAGGATTGGGCCAAAAGGAATGGCCTCTGGAATTAAGCATAGATGCACGCTTAGAAATACTTGGTTTTGCGAGTTTGAAATTTGTCAAAAATTTGGGAAAGCAGTCTTAAGAGAGAGCAATAACAGAAATCGCTCGCTGAAGACTCAAGCACATGAGAGACGCGAAAATGTCCATAGATAACTGAAATCCATGAAATATCAATTGAAGCGCAAACCATTTCGTACGAAGTTCCACAGTGAATTTGTGGGTTGTCCTCGCTCATTGAGCAGCTTTGGCCATATTCGGCCTCATGAGCTGCCCAATGGATATCGCAGAAAACCCGCCAGTGGAGTCCTGACGGCTTCTCCAGTGTACGACTCGAATCCCGTATGTTCACCAGACATGAACTGTGTGCTAATGTCGCCATGAGCGAGACAGAATCCGTCAGATAATGCCGATGGACGAAATTGCGGTATGTGATATGCGGTACGTGTTCATCCGCCGGTGTTCGCCCACTGGCAACGAATGGGAATGATCTGTACCCGTGCTAATCCGTCTGAGAGAGGTAAAGCAGATAGCTGCCCCCTTTATCGCCATTCATAGCTTGTATATAGACCTGAGTTAGTTCATGGTTAGTCTTCGTTCCTTGTGCCTATTAGATGTCCGCCCATCTCAGCATGAGATCTCGTAGGAGAGACGAATTCACGTCCTACGTAGTCGAACACACTCTAGATGATAGTGGCTCCCTCGTTGGGAAGTATCAGGCGTGAGGGACGCTTCCTGGACGATTCGAGGATATGTGAGGTCGAATACAACCTCGGTGATAATGGCCATTCTGCGGGTCGTCATCATCGTCATCGCCCTGCGCGCGGATGTGTGTTCATAGTAGCCCTCCTCTTTGCCTAGACTGTGTCCACTTTCTGAGGCTAAAGGTGTTGTAGAGATGATAAATCGCATAGAAAGGCTTCTGCTCTTCTTCACTCCATCAATCTCTCCATCCACCTGTCTCTTCGACTCCAGCACGTTGAGCACAGCTCTTTCGACGTCACCAAACCCTTTGTACCCTTTTACAAAGGACTCCAAAAGACCAACAGTAAAATGTCCATACAAGCAGCCCAGCATGGCGCTCTGCCGCTCAGCGCGCTAGTCGAACCTCTCACCGATTCCGAGTCATCGTCGCAGCTGCCAATCGCATATCGGCGAGCGCTCTATCATCCACACCCATGGTTTCCATGGATGGGAAGCTTGCCAGCTTTCCATAAAAGCGACGCCTTGGTACGACCTGCGCATCTCGATGGTGATGAGCCACAGCTAACACTTCAGATCGTCAACCAGTCGACCGCTCTGACAGCTCAGCAGCAGCAGCAGTTGGGTCATCGGTTAGTCAATCATAGGGAGAATTCGTGAGTGCTCTTGGGTTAAGTGCTGATGAGTTACAGGTGTACCCAAACGAAGCGAAAGAACCAAGCGACCGAACCTCCGAAGCCTTCGCCCAAACGGCAGAAGATGAACCCAAAGGGCGCGCAATAGTAAGTTGGTTGGTAAGAAACATACCTGTGATAGTAACCACTGAGCAATGCGGATAGGAATAGGATCCCGAATACATCTCCCACTCCTCACGGTATTCAAGACATATCGAGCTCAACCCACACGAGCATCCAGAACGATAGTGGTGATGGCGTCCATGAGTACAATGTCAAGAAGGACATCACCGACAAGAGCAATGCCCAACTAGCCAACCCCAGTGGCTTCATAGACCCCGCCCTCCTCCTAATTTCGCGTCCAAGTCCAAGTCTAGGTCTAGGTCTAATGGTTGGCGAGACAACTAACAATACCGAGTCTTCCGGACCAAGCACGTCACGTGGCCCAGGAGTGGACTTCAGCGTCTATCCGGCTTTCCAGGGGAATGAAGGCAATATGGTGCAGGGCCAGACACCGGTCTCCAGTAACTCGTCTCATCCTCCTGTTTCGTCATCGCAGCACGTGACACAACAGACTCCGCTCCTACAAGTGCCGCAACCAAGCACCACCAGAGCCCCCACGATGTTGCAGAAGCTCCAAGGTGGGACGCCTCTGACAGCAGACATTGGTTTACTCCACGTTGATATCACTCTCGAGGAGTTCTTGACCTTCTTCCCGGCTCATTATCGCTGGAAGCTGAGCCTCATCCGTGTGATCTACAACGGATGGACACAGGCTGATATTGCTGCGTATCTTAATTACGCAAGGAACTTTCAAGGCAATATGGCAGTGAGAGAAAATTCCATCAGGAAGGTAATCGTGGAGGCGGAGAAGACACACAAGGGTGGTGTCTTTACAAACAGCAACCGTCCGATGAACCAGCCGGTCCATGACATGAAGCCAACAGGATGGGAGCCAGCGGAAAGGTACAAGTCGGACCTTAAGGACACCCTGCTGGTCTCGCTGGCAGCTGGGGTGGTGAATTGGCCGGCGACGGAAGGTCGGGGGGTATTAACGCAGGCAATTGAGTACGCGCTGAGTAACCCAGATCGGAAGTTGCGATTGTCGGACGTGGATGGGTTCGCCGCCATACCTGGGATTGCGGGAGTCCAGCAGCCAACTGGCCCGGCGACAAATCATGACAAAGAGGCTCTAGAGCGTCTCCAGCCGATTCTTCGCCAGAAGCAGTGGCGCAAGCCCATGGGAAACATATAATCTGCAGATGCTGTAGTATGAGGGAAGAGTGTGAGGACATAGTGTAAGGGAATGGGACAAGGGAAGAGTATGAGGCAAGAGTTATGAAGAAAAGGGGATATTCGGACCTAGGTGGAGGGTATAAGTGAGGAAGAAGAGGGTATCGATGCGTATTTATGGTTGCTGTACCGGGGTGTACCATCCGCGTACCATACGCGTCGAAGGTGTCTGGTGTCTCTCCGCAAGTACGTTCTGAGGTATCTTCACTGGAAGATGCGAGCATTACTGTCCACGTGTCTAGCAGCATCGTGAAGCGGGAGTTGGTTCTTCGAAGTCGTTATTGTTCTTGTTGGGAGTTTGGGTATTTTTTCATATCGGTCAATACACCTTCACCAGTTGTACAAGAAGCTTGCATACGCGTACCTTCGCCTGTTCCTGAGATTCGCGGCAAAGGGTCTTATCGATCGACCACTCGCCGCGGCGACGGGTGTTGGTGCTTCCCTGTCGCTGGGGCTGAACGCCGGTTTCCAGAGCTCCAACCACGTCTAACAATCACGTGTGTAGCGGCGTTCCTGCAGGTCTGCTGCAGTCGATGTGAAAGAGGGCATGCTGATTTCTAAACCCCACAGCGACGTCGGAAGGTCATTGGAAGCGCATGCGAGATGAGCTTCACCGCCCAGCACGGGCGGCCGGGAATGGGCCATCCGAACCACGCCACCCTATCACACAACCTCTCCTTGGCACAACCATCCTTTCCCAAGCAATACTCCGTACATTCGAGCCATTGGCTTACCACGCTCTCTTCTGACGACCAGGAAAGGGCATTGGAGCATCTGCGCGCCTTTCCAATTCAAATCCAGACGCTTTTCATGCTCTCCTGTTTCTCTAGATCCCCCCTATTAAGTCGTCGCATCTGTACGGGACCGCGCACCTTCGAAACGCATATACAACAAATATCTGGCCCAATATGGCCGCCGATTTCAGTTACGCCTCTCCCACGGCGGATGCAACCTCAGCGCCTCTGGTGTTCACAGGAACTCTGGGCGGATTGATCGGGCAGGTCCTCACAGGAGTGCAAATATGGCATATCATCGTGACCCTGATTCTCGGTCTGGTGGTCTACGACCAGAGTGAGTAGCAGCGGCGATCCCGGGAGCCACTCTACAGCTATACTGACAGTCGCAAAGTTTCGTACATCTGGCACAAGGGGTCCATCGTTGGTCCATCTTGGAAAACGCCATTCATTGGACCCTTCCTCGATTCGATGAACCCGCAATTCGAGCAGTATATGGCCAAATGGCTCAGTGGTCCGCTTAGTTGTGTATCTGTCTTTCACAAGTAAGCTCCGCTCTATGGCCTCATAGCATATTCAAACTAACCTGTATTAGATTCGTCGTGATCGCATCGACGCGCGACATGGCTCGCAAAGTCTTCAACTCTCCGATGTTCGTCAAGCCATGCGTCGTCGATTCCGCATACAAACTCCTCCGACCTACAAATTGGGTGTTTTTGGACGGCAAGGCACATGTAGACTACCGGAAGGGTCTCAATGGCTTGTTTACACGCCAGGCTCTGGAGTCTTACATGCCAGGACAGGAGGAAGTATACAACAAGTACTTCGCCACGTTCTTGCAAATCTCAAAGGAGAACGGCTATAAGCCAAAAGCTTTCATGCCGGTCTTCCG
The DNA here is from genome assembly GCA_010015805.1 of Rhizodiscina lignyota. NCBI lineage: Eukaryota > Fungi > Ascomycota > Dothideomycetes > Aulographales > Rhizodiscinaceae > Rhizodiscina > Rhizodiscina lignyota. Next base: position 753,875 of record ML978123.1, read on the forward strand.
CGAGCTGCAGTGCGCGATCGCGTGCAGAACCTTCGTCGGCCACTACATGCCAGAGTCGTCGATGAAGAAGATTGCGAACGACTATTATCTTATCACTGCAGCGCTCGAGCTCGTAAACTTCCCCATAATCCTTCCATTCACCAAGTCATGGTATGGTAAGAAGGCGGCAGACATGGTACTCGATGAGTTTGCCAAGTGCGCCGCAAAGAGCAAGGTTCGCATGGCAGCTGGTGGAGAGCCAGAATGTATCATGGACCGCTGGATTCAGTCAATGTTTGCTTCAGAAGCATACAGGCAGAAGGTAGCGAAGGGCATTGAGGTAGACCAGTCTGAGAAGCCAGATATGCTCATCCGCATGTTCACCGATTTCGAAATTTCCCAGACTGTCTTCACCTTCCTGTTCGCATCGCAGGATGCGACCAGCAGCGCGTGCACATGGCTCTTTCAAATCATGGCGGACCGACCAGAGTTCTTGGACAGAATTAGGGAGGAGAACCTCGCCGTACGCAACGGTGATCGCAACATGCCGATTTCCTACTCGATGATGGAGAAGATGACGTATACGAGGGCAATTGTGAAGGAGGTGCTTCGGTACAGGCCACCCGTAATCATGGTCCCCTACGTGGCCAAGAAGGACTTCCCAATCACCAGCGATTATACTGTCAAGAAAGGTACGTTTGTATCGGCGTATTTAATGCTTCTAGCTCTAATACAACCTGTAGGCTCTATGGTAGTCCCGACAACTTATCTCGCCCTACATGATCCTGAAGCATACCCGAACCCTGATTCATTCGATCCAGAACGATGGATCACTGGCGACGCTGAGAAACAGGTCAAGAACTGGCTCGTCTTCGGCACCGGTCCCCACTACTGCCTTGGCCAGATATACGCGCAGTTCAACCTGATGGCCATGATTGGCAAGGCGAGCATGTTCCTCGACTGGGAGCACCAGATCACTCCCCTCTCGGAACAGATTGAGGTCTTCGCAACGATCTTCCCGAAGGTAGGTCATCCATCTTCCCAATTCGGAATGATGTTCATGCTGACACGCGTTTCATAGGATCACTGCCTGCTCTCTTTCAAGCAGCGTCCACAATAGAGTCGAAACTGCAAAGTTTCCCATCCATGAGCCATAGTCTCCAGGCGCGACTAGCTCTTCCTAAAGCCCTCCTATGTATATCCCGCTTCTGTTTCCTTGCTGGGCTGGGGCATAGCTTGCAACTGCTCACCTGGAGCTTACGATTGGCACCGTGAAGTGTGCCTCATAGAGCAAGCATTCTACATAGAATAATATTAATACAATGAATTATACGATGAAAAATGATGGGTTTCCGTTCTTCCTTAAATGGGCCTGAAATTGAAAGGTGCACGTGATATGATTTCTCATCCATTGAAATGAACCGAGCTTGAGCTTGAGCTTGGACATTGGAATTTCGGTGACGACATGGCCATATAGACTTTCGATCCGCCTAAATTCAATAACGAACATTGCAATTGATCTCGCCTGAGCAAGCTGCATCTTCAAACTCTCTGCTCAATCATCGCGCAAAATGGCCGCGCGAAGGGCACTCTTCCAACTCTCATCCCGCACACTCGCGATATCCGCACCAAAAGAACCAATTCGCCATAGCTTGCGTGTCCTAGGCAAAGAAAGCACAAGATGTCTTCGCACGGCGACCATAGCAGCATGTAGAACATCCTCACAAGTTCAGAGAATTGAGCAAAGACGATGGCACTCAACACCATCCGAAGTGCAGAAGCCAAAAGTCTACAACTTCGAAGACGTACGCTCCCCGCTCCGCCATCCCATCCCATCCCACACCCAACTGACCCTCCCCTCCCAGATCCAATCCCTATCGTCCTCCCCCTCGCCATCCCGCATCCTCATCGACGTCCGCGAGCCCGCCGAGCTCTCCGCCTCGGGCACCATCCCCACCGCAATCAACATCCCCGTGACGTCGCAGCCCGACGCGCTCGCCCTGCCACCAGACGAATTCTACGACCGCTTCGGGTTCGACAAGCCGTCGCCCGAGGCCGAGGTCGTGTTCTACTGCAAGGCGGGCGTGCGGAGCTCGGCGGCGGCGCAGCTCGCGCTGCAGAACGGGTATGAGAAGGTGGGGAATTATAGGGGGAGTTGGTTGGATTGGGAGAAGCGAGGGGGGCGGAAGGAGGCGGTGTGAGGACGAAGAGGTACGGTGATGCGGAGTTATGGAGAGGGCGTGGGGAAGTTGAGCTCGCTTCTGGGATGGGAACATGCAGGCTTATTTCAAATGATAGACCGTCGACATGTACGATCTCGATGTACAAAGCGTACATGAGGTCGTAAACCAGGGTGCGACACGACAGTTATTAGGCCGTTCAATGATAACGGAACCATTCATATTCTCCGTAGCAGCAACGCAATTCAGCAAGAACAGTAGTGACATTGTGTGAGCGGCGTATATCGAACGCAGCATCCATACTTTTCAAAGACTGTTACCGAACGGTATAAACAACGCCTGATTCGCTTTTATATTACAGCATCGGTGCCATTACCATCCTTAACCACCTCCACAACTCGCGTGCCAAGGTCTGCTGCTCATCATCCATCATGTCCTGGTCCAGTTCTAAGACAATGCCAGCCGCCCGAGCGAAATCTTCATAATCTTCCTCTGGCAATCCCTTTAAGATCTTCGTGATCGACTTCTCGCCTTTCCCTCCATCAGCGAGTAGCTTTTCCAGAAAGTCTCCATTAACATGACGTGGGTCTTGCGCTCCACCCAGCGTTCTTAGCACGTGCAAAGCATTGCCATCGAGAAGGGAGAACTGATAGACATGCCCATCAACAGCTACGCCAACGATATCGTCTGCGAGGACGCCTTGTGGAAGCGCTGAGCCTTGTGGGCGAAGCCATGGTGGCCTCACAAGCCCACGACGTAGCCGCATGATGGAGCGTGGAAGGTGAGCTTCGAAAAGTGTTGGGGCTGCAAGTTGGTTTGCGCGACGCGGCGGGCAGAAGAGGCCAGTAACAGACTGATTCTTGTCGGAGATGAGGATGAGGTTGGGATGAGAATCTACTCGGCCAGGTGGTGCGGAGTCAATTTGCATTGCGTCTGGATCTTGTGTTTGTATAGTGTTCGTGTGCGGTCTGTTGCAGTTCAAGTGAAGGTGATGTAGTGATTCTCGCGCCTGGGAATCTGAGAAGATCGGTTCGAGGCGCGCTGACGTTGGCCTCATATCTGTGTTTGCATGACCTGATGTAGTGGCATGCGTGCCGGCGGTCGTATTCCTTTCATTATGTCCATTCGTTCGGTCTTCAATGAATTCAAAGGCCATCAAGGAATCCTCTAAAGTTGAGACGTATACGTAAGGTGGACTGGCCGTAACTTGCAGACCGATAGACGGCAATTCGTACTTGCAGAGCCTTGCTGATCTTTGGTCACCGTTAGTTCGCCGGCACATCAGCTTGTTGTATTGTTGTTAAACTTACTTCCTGGTGGCAGCATCCATTCTCAGGATTCTCAACGCGGTCCCGGTTGTGATAGCAAAGTCTGTCTCACCTAAAGCTGCAACGCTATAAACCGGGTTAGGATATTCTGCTTTATGGACCACCCTTGTACTGATCCCTGGTCCACCGTCCGCTTCTATTCGCCGGAGACTTAGGAAGTAAAGGACGCCAGTTGGATTGCCTTTCTCATCTTCCCTACCAGTGCCCACTAGCAGATGCACATACTTTTTCCCATCCACAGAGATCTTCCATTCAAGTAAGCAGAATATCTTCTCATTAGGATACAGTGGAAGGGTGTAAAGATTACGCGAATCATCGTTCTCGTCAACCGGAGGCGTATCAGCGGTGCTGATGAATTCGATTTGACCTCGGGTACATCGTTTGCCCGCCCAGTTCGGTCTCGGAATTCCCATATCTACCAAGTCTGTCCTTGTCGAAGCAACGACCATACAGTCGAGTTGTTCAAGATAGAGTAGGCGTGTTGGCGTACCTTGTTCGTGAAGCGGAAGTAAAGTTGGCACAGCTTTGGGCTGGAGATCAACAGAGGCTATGCTCAGTGTGGATCCAGATACAAGGACAGCCTTGCCCTCTAGATCGGCCCTTTCTAATAGATATGGATTGGCGATGCAGCATAAAGCCGAGATTGGAGTTCGCCGAGGGGTAGGCGAACCACGAAAGTTAGATACGACCTCATCAATGTGGAGAGTACCATTCCCCTGCAGCGTCAAACGGCAAAGTGTCGGTCCGCAGATTGCAAAGGCGGTACTGTGTGGTGAAGCACTTTCCGGGACAAGAATTACAGGAGTAATGCCAAGAGCGATGAATTGTTGATCCAAGGCAACAATTTCTGGGCCCGTAGGCGTATGATATGAGCGATAGCCATTGAATTCGGCAGTCCCATTTGCGTGTTCCATTCTCATATCTGGGGCAAGACGCACCGTGAGAATCGAACCATCTCTCATGCCACATACAAGCATGCATGTGATATCCGAGTGGGAGGATTCGGTATCGACACTCCGATGCAGCACAGTAAGTGACTCGCATATAGTCGGTGAGTTGGCGTACTCGGGTCGTGCTAATCTGTACGTCAAGCACGGCGACAACGTGTCCCGCTCGCCTCGTCTGAGCAGATGCAAGGTTCCGTCGGCTGTGCTTGCAGCTGTGTACAACGTTGCACCGAGCTCGAAAATTGCCACTGCGGTCGGCTCCGAGGAAAGAATGAACAGTTCTCCAACGGTATCATCGGTGTTTTCCAACCCAGGCGGTATATTGGCTTGGATCTGGACTAGACACAACGCGAAGGCCGTTTCGACACGTAAAGCCGCAACAACTGTCGAGGTACTCCTTGAAATAGAGGCGCAAATGATGTGAAAAGAACCAGGAGGTCCGAGTATCACCTCGGAGAATTGTTTGAGGGTGTTGCCATCGCTGTATAGAACTTGTAGAGAAACATCCGTGACTTGGACAATCTGTCTCCGAGGTAAAATGGCAACAGCAAGAGTTGGACGATTGAAAACCAGGCCACAATTCTCCTCGTTGAAGTCGCCTTCCAACTCATCGTCTTCTTTCGCATTTGTTGCTATCGAAAGTCGCACAAGCGTGGTTTCCTCAGCGTGAGACAAAAAGAGCAAGACATCTCTGGTCGTTTCCAGGACAGCCCAGAGTCGAATAACACCTGAGAATGATTCAATTGTCCCAGTGAATTTTGTCAATGCCTCGACACCAAGCCTCAATTCTGCGATCGCGCCATGTCGTGGACCCCTCATTGCCGTAGTATATATCGATGTGCGGCCCTCAGAGGCACCCACGCCCGACCGTTGGCCAAGTCCAGAGACAGTCATATCAAAACTGGCAGACCAATTGTGAAGGGTTTCGACAGTCTGTGGTGTCATGGCTTCTGGGCGAGTAAGGCCATAGAGGAGATCATTAGGCCCTAGTCCAATTTTCAGCACTTGACCTGGACTTTCATTGCCCGTGGACACCAAGAAGAAAGGTCCCCGCAGCGTTGTATCGACCTCGCAGTAGGCAAAGGCTTGGTCAACGAATCCACCGAAAAGAGCCATCTTCCCAGACATGTCTGCTTCTCCATTTTCGAGATGGAAGTAGTAGACATATCCATCTTCTCTGACGATATGGAAAGCTTCCTTTTTCTTATCAATCCACTGCACATTGCGTACCGCTCTCGACCAAGCTGTCCACAGTGGACGACGAGAAGAGGTTGCTGGGAAAATTGGGGCTTGTTGCTGTGTATTTAGAAATTCGGTCGGACCGTAAAGGTTCAGTGAGCGTGACATAGCATCGCTGCCGATGAGGTACTCTTTTTCATACACCAAGAGGAAAGAAGGAGAGTGCTCCATAGGAATGAGTAATTGAGGTTTTTGGAAGCCTGCCAGTATTAGCTGATTGCCCTTTTGTGGGATATATTGTCATACCTGGCCCAAGAGGATGAGTATGAGAGCCACTGTGCTTGAGGGTAGGATTTTCGGCGAAATTCCAAGTGTACCACAAAATCTTCGTTCTCTGTTCGCTGGCAACAACTAGGACCAGAGCAACGTGGTCTGGGTAATCTGATCCTAGTGCAAGGAAGTCCATGCATTGGATAGTGCCTTCGACTCGCAACATGGATGCAGCCGCAATTGGGATCCATTTTGATCTTCCATGGGTATCAAGATAGACTTTGCCGAGAGCCTCGAGATCTCTCAGTTGGAACATCATTAAATTATTTTCATGTGCGGCAACGGCGATGGCGCGGTTGTTTGGGTCCACCGCAAGCAGATGCCCAGGTGTCCTAGTAACATCACCTGGGTCGAAGAGTGGCCATATATGTTCATTAAAATCGACACAGTTGGGATTTGTTTCATCGGCTATGAGAAATCGAAGCTCCGGCGGATCTTCCAACACAAAGACGAGAAACTGGGGTGGTGGGACATTTTCGGCGGGTTCCTTGAAGTACTCCTCTGGTACCTTTTGTGGCGGATGTCCTTCAGCTGGTTCTGGCTTTGGACCTTCTCCAATCACCGCGGCTGCTCGGATTCGTGAAGAGAAGTCGCATATCGTCCCAACATGGCGTAGGTGGCCATTCTCAGACATCTCCTTGATATGGAAAAAGTCTTCTCCAACAAAGACAACATTCTGGCATTTCTTTCGATATAGTCTTGCTGGAAGAATCTTCTTGATGGCTGGGCTCCTGAGCAGAGATCGTGAGAGGACACCCACTTCTGGTGCAGCTTGCCGTGAGCGCTGGGGGAGATGATGATCGACATCCATACTCTCCATGGTGGTTGAGAAGCGTTCCGATAGTGGGGGAGGTTCAAGTAACACCCACAAATCAAGTCTAAGTGTCCATACGTTCCTACCGAGATTCTGGCGAAGTCAACGGCTCTCAGAGCCCAAGAGGTGAATCCTGTACAGAGAAGGCAAAGAGGTGAATGATGACTGGATTGAACACGATGGAAAGGCCTGGTTTCAGACGTGGCTGACTTGTTGCTACCACGTCATGAGAAATCGAGAGATGTGGAGAGGCTGAGGAAACACGCCTGACATGTTGGGACGTCCAATTTCGCGGGTCTGTCGTCCTTGGAGAGTGCAGTGATGGAGGTGAATGTGGTGAGACTCTGGCAGCAATTCTCTCAAATGTGAAGCGGCTGTGCGGCGGCCAACTCGCGGCAGTGGTGATCAAGGCATGAGTAAGGCAACAATAAGTGACTTAACGCAGTCCACCACGAGAAGCGCTGCAGCTCGCTGGAACCGGCGAGAAGCGTTCGCGAATCACGGACTCTGGCAATGCCGGAAAATCGGAGCAGATCGTTCGAGAGATTCCGCAGGTGACTGGCGTTTGCTGCACTCAGTTATAGCCTGATATAAAGGAGGGCAGGGAGCGGTGATGGATGGAGACCGGAGCAAGGCGAACTCCAGAGTCCAGCGTGCAGAGGTGACAGCTTCAGCCAACGTCTTGCGTACGGCTTGCAGCTCGCACTGCACTGCAGCGCCCGGCATCCAGTGACGACTAAGACGTGTTTGGGCCGTCCTACCGCAATTCCGAAGCTGCGGCGTGGGATATGAAGGTGATTTGACGGGGAACGGGCGCTCTCTGACCCGGAATGCTGCAGGCCGTGGCAGTCTCGAGCTAATTCGTTTTGCCTTCCTAGCCCGGGCGTGGTGCTGAGGGTCCCTTAGTCCAAAGGAGTACGTAGCAGAAGAGGCTCTCCATGCAGCCCACCACTCACTCACCTCGGCGTATTCTGCCCTTGCCGGAGCCTGCACCTGCAGGCTGCCGCGAGCGGGTAATCTTCGGCATCTCGAGCTCCAGATCGACGCCATCGAGGTGGAAGGCAGCTCAAAAGCTCCATCCCCAACGCTGGAACTCCACTGCGTACTCCGCACGTCGAGCGAGGACTTACTGGATCCAGATTATTTCTGCATGCATGCAAGTCCAAAACACCTGGCCGTGTAACCACTCTCCCACCCTCTCGCCTTCCCCGAACCTAATTGCGTATCCCACTCCCTCCGTTTGACGTCTCGTCAGAAGCGCCTGCGAGCAGACTATGGAGCCGCGTTCACATACAACGTGGCTATATGGATCGTCGTTCTTCTAGTTCCAGCTCCTACGCAAGCTCCCTTCGAGCACACTTTCGTTCCGAACCGAGCGAAAAGACGCCCCTCAATGGGCACACTCCATCATGGACGTCGGAGCGTCTGCCAGAGGCTCAGCAGCAGAAGGTGATGCAGATTCTGCAGGCCTGCAAGGACAGAAATATTGCAGCTCTAGCCTCGCTTGCCGCCAGTCGCGATGGTTTCGTAGAGGACGAGGTCCGCCGGACAGCATGTATGTCATACCGATCCTTCACGTCGCTTGTGTTACCTGGAAACAGGTCCGCTTTTTGGCTTGCACGCCTTCCATTGGCCTGGTACTATGGCTGCAGCAGAGGTCAGAGCTGATGATGTTTCGTTCCAGGGCCCGTTCTGATGGGTTGTGACGACTCCAACGCCGATGCAAAGGCAGACTGGAAAACATTGCCCACTCATCGGGACGAGGATCAAGTCAAGCTGGACGTCAACAGATCGTTTGTGTATTACCCAAGCGGCGAGTCGGAAAAGCAACTCGAGCAACGTAAAGAGGACCTGTCTGACTTAATTACGGAGACGCTAAGGAGACACCCAATCTTGTGCTACTTCCAAGGCTATCATGACATTGTCCAAGTCTTCCTACTCGTCCTGGGACGAGAGCGTGCAGTGTCTGCCATTGCACGGCTGTCATTGCTTCGTATCCGCGACTTCATGCTTCCAGCGCTGTCGCCAGCCATGCCTCATCTTTATCTCCTTCCAGCGATTATCTACGTGGCCGATCCGCTCCTCTGCAGGCACATATCTGGAACACAGCCGTATTTTGCGCTTGCAGCGACTCTGACCTTATATGCTCATGACATCCAAGAGTATGGGGATATTGCTCGGCTGTTTGACTTTCTCCTTGCCAGAGAAGCTGTCGTCTCCGTGTATCTGTACGCAGTGGTATGGCTCCATTGAACTGCGCGTGTAGGCGTGTCCAGTAACTTCAATTTTAGATTATACTCGCACGCAAGGAGGAACTACTGGAGATTCCCACCGACGAGCCAGAAATGCTGCACTTCACACTCTCCAAACTCCCTCAGCCCCTTGACCTTGAAAGTCTCATCGAACAAACGACCTACCTTTTTGCAAATCATCCCCCCGAATCTCTCCCTTTTCGAGCTTGGCGACGCATATCTGGAAACAGCGTCCTCAAGACCACACGTGATCCAACCGCACTCTCCAGGCAAACAATAAAAGATGGAGAAAGATTATTTGCTAAACAAGCTGGTGAATTGCGGCGTCAACAGATGGTTGAAGCCGCGACGAAAGAGATGAAGAGACGATTGTGGACATACAGGCGCCCAGTGGTGCTCACCGCGGCTGTAGCTGTCGGCTTTCTGGCATGGTACATTGGAAGTAAAGGGCCGTCTGGGACCGCTGGGAAGTTGATGGGTGCTTCTGCCAGACTCTTTGGGGAATTTTCCAAGATTTTAGGATGGTTATGGTAAGGTTTAGACAAAAGTCGGCAATTCCAACTGAAGGAGCCACATAGAAGGCGCATTGGAAGTCCATCGATACCCGGGCAAATTATATTTTGAAATACAGGAGATCTCTCACGATGATAACTTTCAACACCTACCGTTCATATTGGTATCTCGTTTCTTTCGTTGGAGTCTTGATTTACCAACGGTGAAGTTGGCCTTCCATATTTCAACGGTTATCAGCTCCATCATCAGACCTACAGTAGTATTTCGCACCTTCCTACATATACCCCTCTCCCCTCTCATTTTCCCAATCGCACCTTCATCACCTCAAACAGATTTCAAACCAATTCGGGAGCCACTGCCAATCCAGCATCGCGCAAAGATGGAGATCATCAACTCAGCCTTCAAGGAGGTTGTGCCTGCTGGTGACTTTCAGTAAGCCACCTTACTTCTTTGATTTGAGTTTGTTCGTTATTTGAGTGGATTCTAATTTCGGTGTAGCAAAGTGAGCGGCTGGACAGCTGTCAACGCCTTTCGCTACAACTTAAACTCGATGAACGAAGCTATTACTAGAAGGCATGTCATCCTCAGAATGACGACATTCATCATCAACAACACTAAGATGCTAACCACACCAGCTTATTAGAACGATAGGAACATCGACTCCGAATAGCTCCGGTGTTTGCCGCGGCCTCCCAACTCCTTTTGAGAGCGGGCCCGGCGACCAGCATCTAATGCAACAGGGAAAACGGGCGAAGAAAAAGGCTCGCTCAACTGTCAACAGACCAGCCTGCAACGCAACAAAGAAACGAAAGAGGGCGTCAGTCTCACCCACCAATCCGGAACCAGTCATGAAGCGAACCAAGTGAGCTTACACATATGCACATCAATGAGGTTAGAGCTAATACGCGTAGGCACTCGTCTTCTCCTATGTCACCGCCAACGCTTTCTAGTCCTCTGGATCGGTCCGCAATGTCTTCCTGGGTGAACGAGCAAACACGCAACAGATCTACGCCGATCAGTGACCTCCTAGCAACCACCCTCTCTGATATTGACGAAAAAAACAAGAGACTTGCTCGAAGTTCCAACGAGCGCACAGGGGAAGAGCAAACTTTATCTAGTGCTGGAGCTACAATAAGTTCTCGCACTACATGGTCTTCGTTCGCGACGCCAAAGGAGAGCAACACGTCTTGGACCAGCCCCCAGATCGATAACGCTTGGGCTAGAGTGAATGAAGCCAGCACAGCTATTACCCAAGCGGCTCGAGAGATGAAGAGATCTGCGAAGAAAATCAACGCACGAAACGCCAAAGCATGAAGCCTTTTGAGTTGTGATCGAAGCTAGAGAGTATGCTCTGGGAAGTTCACAGGAGCCATTGGAAACACAAACCTCTCGAGACATAAGCATGCATTAAGCTTCGAGGTGCTTCTCTCATGCTGTCTTTATCGCATATTCAAATATTCTTTTCTTTTTGGCATGGGATATCTGCTCGTTTTGTATTGTTACGGGATGGGGTTTAGTGGTTTGTTTCAGGGCAATTGGATACCGTCTACGAGTCGATTTTGGTTCGCTCCTAAGAATGGAATCTCTACTCTACTCTACTTTATATTCTACAATATCTACCAATCGATGCCGTTTGCGCCTCTCTCCCCGCCTGCCAGAATCATCTTCGCCGTTGCTATCTCACCCTTTCCACCCTCAAAATGACTCGCTTGCAGCCCTTTCCTGCCCTTCATCCGCTCCAGCTTCTTATCCAACTTCTCAAATGGATCGGTCGTCTCTGCCTTCTTTATCTTCCACTTCTCCGTGCCCAGCACCGAGTCCAATTCCTCGACTGGCGGGAGTTTGACGTACACCCAGCCATCATCCCTCTCCTCCACCGGAAACGTCGCAATGTTGACCTGGTCGTCGTTCCCGCACTTTCCTGCGCTCTCGCCTCCAAGTTCATAGTTGCGCTTGTGGTACGGACAGCTGACCCAGAGTTTATTGTTCGCGAGGTCCTCTCCGATCAAGCCGTCGGCGAGTACGAAGGCACGCTTGTGCGGACACATCTGCTGGGTGCAGTAATACTTGCCGCGAACCTTGAAGACGGCTAGCTGCGTGTCGCCGCGCTTGATAGCCTGGCTATCGCCTGTTGCGACGTCTCGGAACAGGTCGGCTTTGACCATGGGCTGCCACGTCAAATTACTCCACTTGGTACCACGGAAGTCCTCTTTAACTGACTCCTTGGGCCAGTACGACGGCCGTGCCTGGCCGCGCTCAACGGTCGGTTCGATTGTGTCGACAATGTTATCGTCAGTGTTGGCAAATTGATTGAAGAGTTTCCGACGCTCCGGATCCTTGATGACTTCAGTCCATTCGCAGAAATATGATCCAACAAGCTCCTCCATCTGCTTTTCCAACTCCGCGCAGATACCGAGCTTATCCTCTAAGATCACTTCGCGCAGATATTTTATGCCGCCCGGCAAGTTCTCGACCCATCTGGCCGTTCTCTGTAGTTTATCTGCGGTGCGAATGTAGAAGCTGAGATATCTGTCCAGTATGGGAATGACGTCGTCTGGCGGTACGTCCTTGGCCAGCAGTTCCGAATGTCGGGGTTTTGCACCACCATTACCACCCACAAAAATGTTGAAGCCCTTCTCTGTCGCGATAAGGCCGAAGTCCTTATTTTGTGCTTCGGCGCACTCACGAACGCAGCCAGATACACCACCCTTGATCTTGTGCGGGCCTCGGATGGACTTGTATCGTTCCTCCAGCCGAACGGCCATGCCCACGGAATCGCCAATGCCAAACCGACACCATGTGGTTCCCACACACGACTTGACTGTGCGAAGAGACTTTGCATATGCATGACCAGACTCCATCCCTCCCTCAATGAGCTCGGTCCAGATTGCAATAAGATCCTGTTTCCTAGCTCCGAACATGTCGATTCTCTGCCCACCAGTGATCTTTGTATAGAGGCCGTACTTCTTCGCGACAGTACCGATGATGATCAGCTTCTCAGGGGTAATCTCGCCGCCTGCAACCCTGGGAATGACTGAAAAGGTACCGTTGCGTTGAATGTTTGCTAAGAATTTGTCGTTCGTGTCCTGCAACCCTCTTCGGCCCCCGCCGATAATGTGCTTGTTGAAAAGCGATGCGATGATAGATCCAATTGCTGGCTTACACGCCTCGCAGCCCAAGGACTGGGGGTCCTTGCCGCATTCCTTCATGATATCTGGGAAGGACTGTAATTTTTTGACATAAATGATGTTGAATAGATCGGCTCGTGAATACTCGAAATGGGGGCAGAGGTGATTTTTTACCTCCTGTCCCATGGACGCCATGGCCTTGTTGAAGATGGTCGTGACCAGCGGCATGCAGCCTCCACAACCAGTACCAGCCTTTGTGCAGGCCTTGACGTCGCCAATGCTCTTGCATGTACCATCTTTTATGGATTTGACTACATCGCCCTTATTGACATTGTGGCACGAGCAAATTTGCGTATCATCGGCGCTGATTGATAATTAGAGAAGTCCCCAAATCGGAAAGAAGAGTACTCACAGGTCATCCGCATCATCATCTTTCGATGCACCAACAATAAGTTCGCTTGGAGGGATTTCCAGAGGTTTCTGGTTCTTCACCAGTGGTACCAGTTTGATGTAATCTTTCGTATCGCCAATCATCATGCCTCCAAGCAAGTATTTGCCATCCATCGTGAAGAGGTACTTCTTGTATACTTGTGAAAACGGGTCTTTGTAAGTCAACGCCTTGACAGGAGGAGGTGGCGGTCCATCTGTCAGCGATTTGACACGCTCTTTCGCCTCGATGATGCCCTCCTTCTTCCCGCCGTGTCTCTTTGTAGGCAGTTCTTTCGGTCCGTCCCTATCTGCGAAAAAGTCGCCAAAGCTCGCAACCTCAACGCCGAGCAATTTCAACTTCGTGCTAAGATCAGGCCGTTTAAATGTCCGCGGAGAGTGTGCTTTAGCTTGCGTGAGATTGAAGGCTAAGACGTCCGCCATCTCTACACCTGGTGCGATCAGGCCAAACGTTTGATTCTCCCAGCTTGCGCATTCTCCGATTGCGTAGATGTCGGGAATAGACGTAGACAAATCGGTCTGTACTACAATGCCACCACCTCGATCGGCACATTTGATGCCGGCTTTGCGCGCCAGGTCATCGCGAGGTCTTATACCAATCTGCAAGCATGAGCGAAAAGCCAATTGACTTGTCGTCGAGATCGACTTACCGCAAAGCAGATGCAACTGCAGTCCATTTCTTCGCCATCCTCAAACTTTACACCAATCACGTTGTTATCCGCGTCCGTATGGACCTTCCCAACTCGCTTGCTGAGAAGAACTTCCAGTCCCAGTGCTTGGACCTGCTCCACAACCATGCCACCAGCATCACCATCAAGCTGTCTTGACAGCACCCAACGATTCCGTTCTATCAACTTTACTTTGCTGAATTGCTCAAGGTCCATCATGGCTTTCGCCGCTTCTAGGCCTAGCAAACCTCCGCCCACTACCGCGCCCGTAGTGCCTTTCTTCGTTGCCGCAAAGTCGATGAGGTTCTGTAGATCGTTGATTGTTCGATATACGAAGACGCCTTTTGCATCGTGGCCTGGTGTATGTCGCGGCAGTAATGCATCTGAGCCAGTCGCAAGAACAAGGATATCGTAGGAAACGTCGTCACCCGCAGATGTCTTCACGGTTTTGTTCTTCGAGTCGATATCTGTCACACGCGTATTGATGTGATAGCTTAATGAACCTTCTGGCATACTTGAATACTAGATGGAATCGCGTTAGCCCTTGAAGAAAGCCACATGTAGAGTAAGAACTGACCCATTCTTTTGGATTCAGATACAAGTTTTCGATTTCCCGATGCTGAAAGAAGCTCGTCAATCCCACACGATTGTAGGCAAGATGTGGCTCCTCTCCAATGACGACTATGTCGTATTCGCGTCGCTTGATATCGAGCTTCATCAATTTCTCAATGAACGCGATGCCGACCATCCCCAGGCCTACAACCACTATCCTCTTTCTGCCTGTGCCATTGGGCAGTTCCTGCTTTAGCTTCATCTCTTCCACCTTCTCGGGGAGTCGGTTCGCCTCAGCATCGTTCCACTCCCGATTACTCTGACCCCAGTCCATGCTGATGCTGCTACTTCCGCAGGCACTGGAGTGCCCAGAAATGCAACGCTTAAAGGGTTTTGATCAAAGACGATCGTACCAAACAGATGGCCTTTCCTCAATGAAGGAGGTCGAGCAAACTGGGAGAGGGTTTTAACCTCAAGAGGCCTTCAGACAAAATCCCATCCAACACCAATGTTGCGCTTACGCTGAAGGCAAAAACATAAACTCTGAAGGTTGAAAAAAGGTTCCAGGCGAACCAAAAGGATTGCAAAAAGAGAAACCGGCAATTACAGTTTCATTCAATGGCCTACCTAATCCGAATTGCAGAACTCTCCATCGCCGGAGATGTCATAAACAGAGTTCGACCACAGAATACCCCAGATGCACGTCACTATCGCGATCCAAAGTCCGCGCAAATGCATCATGGCGCACAGATGCCATAGACAAGCAGAATTAATCGATAAGCATGGGATACATGTTCGCCTCCGTGGTCTAGACAGCGCGTGGATTGGTTTGTTCAACCGTTCCTGGTTTCTCCGGGGAAAGAAGAGTGCAGCGATCCTGATAAGAAGCTGATTGATATGTGGTGAGACGTTAAGGTAAGGATGCGCCGAGACATTAGCGGAGAAAGAGTCCTATCTTGAATGGTGGCGAGCCTTTAACGAGCTGGTGCCATATCTATGCGGTGGACTACATCTGAGATTTGGCATTTACTTGCTCTACCTGATGTGGGAAAAATACGAATATACATATTGTACAATGAATGACGAGCGTTTTGTCTAGAAAAATAGCAGATCAGAGTCTTTCCAACCAATTTCGTTCAACGCCAGATGCACGCTCTTCTCCAAAGTCTCTGGGCCGCATATCAGCACCAACGTGTCCGCCGTCTTTGAAGCATGCTCTCTCAGTAGTGGCGCTGCTATTCTCCCTCTCAATCCTTTCCAGTCATCGGGACCCTGAGTTAATGTATACAACAATTTACACTTTTGCTCATTAGCCATAGCAAATTGATCCAGTTCCGCTTTGCATAGAATATCCTCAAGCAACCGATTTCCATCGAGCAACGTGCAGTGCGTGTGATCGTCCTTGTCTTGCATCACTGCTCTGAAGACCTGGTATATGGGCGTGATACCACTTCCACCACATATCATGATGAAGCGCTCAATAAAACGTTCCTCTTGGTTGACAGCACACTTCCCGCGGCCAAGATACTCAAATTTGCCGATTGGGCCTTTGAAGTCTATGGCGTGGCCGATGGGTATGGCGTCCATTGCCATCGACATTTTTCCACCTGCTCGCTCTTTGGTGTCAAAGTATATCTTGACCAGTACATCGAGGTATCCTCTCTTCGTGGTCTGTGAAATTGGGGTGTAGCTTCTGATGATAGCTTCGCGCGTCACTGGGTCGCGGATGCGCACCATGAGATGCTGCCCGGTAGGCAATCCGAGAATCTGTTCGTCATGATCGAGCTTGAATGTAAAAATTCGAGTGTCCCAAGAGACGATTTCCTTCGCTTGAAGTACGGCTTTAGTCCAATTGCGAGGGTCCAGGAAGATGGGTCGCGGTTCATTCGATTCCGGTTTAATTTCCCCTTCGCTGAGAACACGGCGAGATGCCTCGTCCAAGGTACCGATATGATATGTTGGCATCATCGCCTTTGCAGTCTCACTGTCTGTTTGATGTCAACACTAATGTCACATAGGCACTGCAAATTAACTTACGAATCGCCATGAATTCATCCGTAGCATCCAGCCCAGCAGCAGATATAATACTCTGTGCTCCACCTGGATGCTCCTTGAGAAATGCAGTGCCATCATAGACTTCGCCGTTCACAACGAACCATGGATTGCTGTCGTTGTCGTGCTTTCGTAGCTCGTCAATCGTGATCTCGTTACTCAGGCCATCCTTCGTCATCTTGATCTCTGCTGATGTCTCCTCTTGCGCTTCTTCTTTGACGGATTCTCCTCCCAGCCTATCACCCCAGTAGCCATTCATTAAATTGCCCCCCTCCTTCTTCACGCGCTCCATCCAACCGCCAGGCATGAGCGCGGGTTGTGTTGGGTGCTCAAATCGTATTGTATCTCCCTCCAAATGTATAACCACTCTGAACCAAGCGTTGTTCATCATTCCCATCACTGACCAATACATGTCTCTTGGTTGAAGATTCATGCTTTCATCCATTGCTCGGACCACGACGTCTTGTGCTGTCTTCAGTTCCTCGATCGGAATATCGAGCTGCCAGAAACACCAGCAGAAACATGTATCTCTCCAACCCACGTCTAAAGTACCACCGAAAAGCTCTTGTTCTCTCGCTTCTCGATACCGATCTTCCGCATAATCAATATTTGCGAGTCGCCATGTTTTGCCCTTGTCCAGTGATAGTTCCACTCTTGTAATGCGACGCCCATCACCTGCATATGCATATCCTCTCACTCCGTACCTCTCCAGGCGGCTATTCAGCGGTAATCGCTCATCATGAGCAGGACATGCGATTGCTGAATTTGTGCTCAAACCATATATTGCGTATCTCTCATCCGTCCACCACTCGGGCTTGTTCGCTGCCTCTTCCGGGCTGATCATGGTTGGTAATACTCTGTTGTCATAGATATGGTACCAATTGTCGCTCGGCCCCTCAGTGACTATCAGCTTTTTCAGCCATTTGACGCTTCGGCCACCAATCTGCCCGGGTACCACGGCGCGCAACGGCTTGCCATGGTCTGGCAGCAGCATTTCCCCGTTCATTTTGTATGCAAGCATCATTCCGCGGTTTGGGTCCATAGCCCAGGTGAGCCTCACACCTGTGCCATAGTAACCATTTGGTAACTTGTCTGCGCCTTCCATGCAGAGCCACCGCGCTCTTCTTTTTGGTTTTGCTCGACGCAGCACATCGCCCATGACAACACCAGTGAACAACGCTGTCGAGAGCCCGGCGGGACCCCACGAAAAACCTTTCGTCTTTCGTACAACATTTTGCTCCTTGCGTCTGTTACCGGCACAAACAAGGGTGATTGGGTAAGTCTTCTGCTCGTAGTCCGCGATGAGGTCTCTGAGAGTGATCTTCAGAGGATTACTGACGAGACCTTCGACAGTGAACTCCCAGTCGGGGATGTCTGCATCGTTTACTTCGGGCACGGGTCCATGATTCCGGACATAGAAAAGTTCGGGGCTGGTGAGAAAGCCTTCGTTGAAAAGGTCGGTGAGAGGTGCTTCAACATTGAAAGGATGAACTCCAGTTAGCCGTATTAATCTGGGATCTCTTGGGACGTGAAAGTCTGGCGTTTTCTTGTCGACTTCGAGGACTGCAGTCGGAGGTACTGATGGTGGTGGCAGCGGAAAGTCTATGCACTCTGAAGACGAGCTCTCTCCATCTTCAGTATCTGGAGGCGTAGGGGGAAAGCTGACTGGAGTGACGCCTAATTTTGACTCGATTTCGTTCTTCGTGGCTGCTCCCATCGTGAGAAAAATGAAGTGGACGATCTATGACATAACTTGGAGATTGATAGATTGTGAAGGAGCGGATTAGAAGACAGCAATAATCCTACAAATGACGAATGCAAGGAAAGACGATAAGCCCGAAAGAGTAAAACTGTGTAAAACAAATTGACTTCACCCGGAAAGGACTCAAAGGAGAGGTTACACGAAAGGAAACTCAAATTGCGTCCTATTATTGTTTCGTCATATCCATTAGCCACAGGTAGGTTGAGTACATGCCCCGGAGATGGGCAATGCAAGCAAGCGCCAGATCTCAACCACACAGGTACTTACCTACGATCCTCCAACCCCGCGGAGGTGCTTCAGCTTTTAGTCTGCTGGTAAGGCGAAAGGGGCCCCAGATCGGTGGGTACTGCCTGGATGTACGAGGTTTCGACATGCGGCTAAGAAATTCCTTATCGCGAGGCTCAGATAGCGAATCAGCATCGACGTGATACGCGACTCTTCCCGCCAGCGGAAACTCTTAAGTGTATATAGTGTCCTCATTGTAGCTGTGACGTGTACGAATAAAATGAATCCAAAGGTTAGAGCATTCAGCTCAACTCTTTAGTTATAGCTGTGCAGAGGATTCTGCTGGTGCTTCTGCCGGGTCAGCCCTCTACTGGTGTCGCAAAAGAGAAACTGGGCAATAGCACCGTCAAGAACGATTTCTGGATGTCAGGGTAATTGCTTTGTATCGCAGAAAAAAAAAGCCATCAGCAAGATGTCAAGTAACGACGTCATTCTAAAGATCTGATGTTGAAGGGTGAAGTTCCATCAAAGTTTCGATCTTCGCGTAATAGAAATTGGCCATCACGTGAACACGCGCCTCCTTCCGTCTACCCCTTTTCGCGATCGCAGCGGGTCTACAACAGGACTTCAATGTGCGGAGTATTTCTGCCATCGCATTTGGTTGCATTGTGAGTGCGAATTGCTGCAAGAGCACCTTAAAACCCAATCAAAGCACGGCAGCCGGACGAAAGGGCTAGTCACGCAAGCAAGAGTGTTTGGGGGTAGTTTGGAGCCAATACTGTTCGCTCCTGTCGATGTCATTTTGGACTCAATAGCCAACTATCTGGCTAAGTCAAGGCTTGCTGACCGTTGTTTTCAGTCCCTACAAAAGCCATTTCGAGAAATCGTCTGCGCCGACAACACCCTGTGACCCTCACCTAAAGCCCTGTCCTTCAGTTCCATTTGAGCAAGAACCATGTCCTAAACTGTCTCTGCACGACTGCTTCAATTCTAATAGCCTGTTTGCCATCAGACTGAGCATCAATTCCTGTTACTTTCTCGGCCTTAGATGCCTCTCATCGTTGCCAGCATTACCAGTGTTGCCCTCATTGACACCGATGACACCGTCGCCACTATTGGGAGAGTTCGGAGCGAGATCAGCCTCGAGCTTCTTCCACTGTTTCTCAAGGACGATGGCCTGGATTCCTGTCAGTTTTGCGTGGAATTCGGAGACCTAGAGTTCCTACATTGTAGTCGTCCATGATACCCATCTCCTTCATCTTGGAAGCCGTGAGGACCCATGTCTTGGCATCCAAGGCCTTCTTCTCATCCTCAGTCTGCTGGAGTGCGGCTGTGCGGGCGTCACGGAAAGCTTGATGATGCTCAGGCTTCACGCAAGAGATGTTGTCCTTGATACGCTTGTAGCGGGTATGAAGCTGCGCACTCTGCTTCACAACCTTGCCAGTCTCGCGCTCCCACATGGTGATGAGCTCCTTTCCGGTCGCACCGGATTCCTTCATTTTGATGAGCCGCTTGTCAGCTGGAGAGAGCTCATCGTAGGTGGAAGCAATTGGCTGGACTTTAGCGAGCTTGCGGGTGCCGTCCTCTCCGCCAATGGAAGTCTAGGTGAAAGTCACTTCGTGGTACTGTGGCATGAAGTTCCGAATATAACAAACCTTCTCCCGCGCGGCCTTTGCACGCTTCGACTTCTTGGTCGGAGGTTCCTTCTCAGCATCAGAGTTTCCTTCAGTCTTGATTTTTGCCATAGCACCGCGCTTCCTAGACTTCTTCGGGGTTGCCGTCGTTTCAACTGGAGGCAAGGCCTGGGTGATACTGTAAAGCTGGGCTCATCTTGAAGAGGAGAATTTTGAATGCCTTACTTCTGGAGCAGAATCGTCCGAAGACAAGCTGTCTGCTCTGCCGGCAGACTTATTACCATCGAAGTCGTTCTCCATGATAGCTGGCACTGAAAGAGCAGTGTGCTATAAGGTGGAATGTGTGGGTCGGGAGGTTAGAAAGAAAGGTTGGAGAAGGAAGAGAGGCAGAGGTACTGAAGGGATTCCAGGCACAAGCAGTGTCCAACGTTGCTGCCTGGAAAGAATGAAGACATGAAACGCTCACCGCTCTTTCATATCATGTGAATCAATTAGAACAAAGAGTGTTTTCAAGTGGGGTTCGGGGAGAATCTTGAATGAAGTGGCACAGCGAACTGAGTATCATGAGGTCAAAACTTTATTTACGCTAACGCTAAAGTTTCGGAGAGTTCAACAGATCTTCATGAGATCGATACAGGTTTCTATATCGTTTCTCATGAGTCTTGAAAGAAACCATTTCACTACTTGAGTGTAATTCCACATTCGAAGGCCACCATTCGTCAACATCCTCCTAGGCCATCATGTAATTCCATGTCCCACACCCAGTTCACGCAATTTAAAGCGATTGTCGATTTGTGCCAGGTTCACTCCTCCGTGTCTGCAGCGGGAGAAGGGATGGCGGGAGTGGCGGAAGTTGTGCTGATCTTCTTGTAGCATTTTTCGACAGCGCCAGCCTAGCCATTGTTAGATGAAGCTCTTGAATGATACAGGGATCTGAGTTATTCATGTACCGGATAAAGTTCTGTTCCTTTCTCCTGCATGAGCTCAGCGACCTTGTAGAAGCGCTTTGCTCTAAGATCTTTAACCTGCTGCTCGATAGCAGCATCCACCTCATGTACGGCCTCCTTGAGAGTCTCGTAGTCATCCTCCTTGACGGCGGACATGACAGCGGTGACAGTCGCATAGCGGCTAAGGAGGGTTTGACGAGGCTTCTTCTCGCCTGTCGCAGTCTCGATTGCGGCGATGATTTCGGCCCAACTCTTGCCATCCTAGTGCACGTTGGCTTTGAATGCGAAGATGAGAAGCGGCGAGGCAACACTAACCATTTTCATCTTGTACAGGATGCGGTCCGCGGAAGAGAGGTCTTCGGGGTTACCGGCGACCTTGCGGGCCTTCGCCTTCTTGGCCGCGGCGGGCTTCTCATCGCTAGCGCCGTCGCTGGTATTCTTGCGCTTCCTTCCCTTTAGGGGGTTGACGGGCGTCTTGGGAGGAGACGGAGGGACGCTGGTCTCAGGCGTCTCTTCCTTCTTGATGTCAGGATTCTGCGAATGTTAGCACTCTGACCAGTCTCGAGACTTTGAAATAAGTACTCACCACTGGCGTGAAAGAGTTGGTGGGCTTCATGTCCGGCGTGCTTGGTTCGCTGTTCATGATGAGCGTAGGAGAGACGATTAATCTCGAGATCGGAAGCTGATATGTACTGGGTTTAGAGGTTCCCGAGAAGGTTGGTGTTGAGAAAAGGTTGAGAAAGAGGAAAGGGAAGATGGGTGCCTTAAGATCGAAGTTAAGTTTGTCACCCAACAGGTCCAGAAAATGAGGAGGCTGGAGAATAAGTGAAGCATGTGAAAAAGTATGAGATCAGGCAGAAATTCTTGTCGGTGAATGGAATCCTGAAACTTCAGGGGGATCTTTGAATGCATTGTCCTTGTCAATAGGGTGAAGGTCTACAGAGTAAACGCTTCCAGCAAACAATGGCCCTTTTGTTCAGTTCTTAGGACCACAGATGCCTTCTATTTGCATTTTTTCCCTTTGCAAACTAGTTCTAATGTTGAAAATAAGACTGGCGAACAAAGAGGAAGAAATGAGAGGAATAGCAGCTACAAGCTAAATACATGGCAAGCACGTATATCATGTGAATTTTGAGGCAGTCAGCACAGTTGGTAAAAATAGAGCAATCCAATAACTTATATAAGTAATATGTGTGGGCTAACAACAATCAGAGGCCTCCATATGTGGTCTGGTATTGGAGTGTGAAGTCCTGAAGTTCACCAATTCAGCCCTACATTGGATTTTGCCGAATATTTACCGAGACCATATACGTATGTAGCTCTAAATATGGACATGCCAGCTAGAAATATGTTTACTCTATTGCCTCCTTCCCCTTGCCGACTGCCCTCAATTCACAATGGTGCGTTTCATATTCCATATCGCTTTATCAAACTAACTCCATCTCCAGAACAATCTATTTAATTCCGCCCTGCGGCAATCTACCTCGCTCCGCAAGGACCTGGACACCCTCTCCTCAACGCCCTCACCAAGCCCAGCGCTGCAAGGCCAAATAAGCACATCACTAACTTCCTTCTCGCGCACAATCGACGAATATGCAAACCTCGCCTCGCAGGAGCTGCATCCAGACAAGAAGTCCAAAGCCCTCGAGCGTACCAAGACATTCCGCAGCGAACTCGCAGACTACAGGGAACGCTTCGCGCAGGTCAAGAAGAGCCTAGAGGAGCAACAGACCACAGTCAACAAAGCGGAACTATTGGGGCGAAGGCCACACCATGCCGCCACACCTGAGAATCCGTATGCAAACGTAACGACGTCGAACGGGCCGTGGAAACCTCCCCCGGGGGGGAGTGGCGGGGCCATATTTGGCAGTAATGATGCTACGCGAGAGTCCCATGCTCTGCGGGAGCAGTCATTTATGCAGCAAACGAACTCACAGTTGGATGAATTCCTGGAGCGGGGAAGAGCAGTGCTGGGGGACCTAGGAGAGCAGCGTGAGATGCTGAAGGGCACGCAACGAAAACTGTATAGCGTCGCAAACACGCTGGGCATATCAGGAGATACGATTCGAATGGTGGAAAGGAGGGCAATGCAGGACAAGTGGATATTCTGGGGTGGAGTTGTAGTATTCGTTGGGTTTTGCTGGCTGGTGTTGCACTACCTGCGGTAGGATGGTAGAAAGTGAGCAGATTAATTTGTAGGGCTATGTTTTTGCATACAGCGAGGGCGTTGGGGCTCGGTTGATATATGGAAAGTCGGAACGCCGGCCACTCGGAGTGTAACTGCTAACATTCGAATTGCCGTTAGCATAAACACGATATGCATACTTGACGGCAGATGGTATTCCAATCTGTAATCTGCATCGCTGCATATTGCTCTAAACACTCGGCTGATCCCCTCAGCTGTTCGTGACAATCTGTTCCAGCATAAGATATTGAAGGATCACTATTCTCATCCCGACCGCTCAGCATTAAGCGTCGAACGGTGAAGTCGCCAAAGCTACGCCGCCAGCGCCCATACCCAAGACCAGAACAGGACCAAAGGAAGGTGATGCGTGCTCGCCACCCGGGAACAACACGAGAAACCAAGGTAGTATGATACAAAGAAAAGTCAGGTCAATTTCGATCAAAGCATTCTGCAGTGGCGTTTGCAATTAATCCAAAAGTGCAAACCGCCGCCTTCCAAAGCCTCCAACCCCGAGGCCCCAGCCAGGAGATACTGAACGAGATCCTGGCAGTGTTCGAAGCGTAGGTGGGCCTAGCTCATGATCGACTTTATCTTCCAGCTTGTTGATTCGACGATGCAGTATATCTAGATCCGGATCACTTGTAGACGCCATGAGCAGCGGTGAACCGTTGTATCTTTTTCTAGGAATTCGGGTATCAAATGGAGGCATGTCCCAAGCGTCTGGATACCCATAAGGCGGAACACTACGGCTCCTCATGAGTGGCGGTCGTCCATATCCGACAGAACCAAAGTTTGCACCGAAGCTTGGGCCGAAGCCTCTGAAGAACCCTCGGCCACGACTTGGGAAGGCAAGCTCAACACTCTGAGCTTGGTGAAAATCGATGCGACGAAGGGCCTCGAGGAAATTGCCAACCGCTGGTCGGGGGTTTTGTAGAGCGACTTCGTCAAGTAGGGCTGGGTCAGCAGTGAGAAACTCTCGCATGCAATTGATCAGATCCGGTTGCGGCATCCTCGCGTTCATAATCGAAACGCCCCAGTGGTCAAGAGCATTCCAATCTCTCCTCACGATTTCCTCCCCGTGTTTATTGAAGAAGCTGGCAAGAGATGAGGCGATACGCCTGGACTCGCTGAGAGAAGAGATCTCAGCTAGACACATGAATAGGTTCAACGTCTTCGGATATTGAGATGTCATGGCATCCATCGGATCCGGGAGATAAGTTTTGTCCCGTAGTAACTCATCACCTAGTAAGTCTCGGAGCGCCAGCGATAGACCAGAACAATCACCGCTCCGTTCAGACAACCCTTTCACTACCATTTCCCAGACGTACAACATCTGATGAGGAGTGATGTAATTCGAATGTACGAGATCAGAGTCGCGTATCAGGATGTTAACGTCAATGTAGCCACCGTTGGTTGCCGCGATTCGTGCCACTCGAGGAAGGTTCATTTGCAGGATTTGGTAGTCCACCGGCCACTGGCCGGAGCCAACCGAAACAATGATTTCGAACATCGTCAGAAACAAAAAAGGCCGTAATCAGATGATACAGGAAAAAAGCAGATGAGGAACGATCGACGAAGTCAGCGGCAAAATCGGCTGTTTTGTACCCGCCCTCACGCGATGTTGTTGGGAGTGCAACAAAAGAAAGGAGCAATAAAATTGGAACGGAGTTGAAAATCTTATAGCACAGATCGTCGGTGAGTCTTGTCAAGGCGCAGTCGTGCCGCAAACAGCCCAAGCGGTTGCCTGACTACACATTTGTGAGGCGCTCAGGTGAGTCTCACGCCCCATTATCTGATGCAGCTCGATGCAGATTGGCGGCTACAGCAGCGGATGACTTCCCCGATTGCTGTCCCATCGCAATGGTAGCAAACAATTGACACTGTGAGGTCGTGCCAACAACTGCTGCGCCATTTAGAACGTTTACTTAAGGCGACTGATGCCCAACGATTGAGATTTGAAGAAGAGAATATTTTGCTCTGAGAGTCTCATGCAAACGTAGCAGTAAGCGAGAATATTCCGAAGGGGGTATACTAGTAATGGAGGTTATGCCGCTGATTGATTATATGTCGAACGGGTAGCTGCATCACCTGTCAATTCACTACCTCGCAAGCGTATCTCAACAGTAAACGCAATTATCGCCGCACATATTAATCAACGAGTTAGAGCGAGACGTCCAGGATCGGAGCGGACTGCGCTGGCAGGTACAGCGCACAAAAGCAAGGAAAAGAAGAGTTGATCATCGATTCATCCGCAAAACCGATTATGGTGTAAGCTGAAGGGTACATTGGTCAGACGACACGCAAAACGTGATACAGGCAAAATGAACGAAGGAAAGAACATGCGAGTGATTAAAAAAGGGCATTACCGCCTTGTCCATGCAATCGTAATTCAGTCATGCCTCCAGCTCGAGGACCGGTGAGAAGGGCACGGATGGAGCGCGTGACACATGTACAAACAGTAAGAAGGAACCTTATGAGAACCAATATAGATACGCGTAATTGGCAATCAATGAAATTGCGTGGCGGGCCGCAAGGGTAAATCGACTTCGCAGCCACTCCGACTCGGGTAGAAGGACAAACTACGGAATGGTTATACAATGATAGAATCATGGAGACCACAACATTTGCGCAAACCGTGTAGAGGCATTCTCTCCTTACTGCCACTGCAGCTCTAGCATCGGGGTCGGTCCGCCTGGAGTTCCCAACTAATATCAAAGTAGATGGTCCACCCAGAGAAGCGAGGTGCCGCAAGAGACGCTTCGCGAACCAGCAGGATCGCGACGCTCTTGGCAATCGCGTGTTGTAGTCATTTGTCGTTGAGGAGACGGCTTGCGTGGACGTACGGAGGTTCTCGTTGGAGAATGGGGGTGGAGGAAATATTGAAGCTCGGAGATCTTCTCGGCAACATCCGTATGGGGCTAAGGAGGCCAGTCGAGTGTCCCAGAGGACTTAAATTGAGTGGCGTAAGGTTTCAAAAAGCTGTGAAAGATATGGCGAATTCGAATTCGATGGAATCAAGTTTTCGATGTGCTATTCGGAAAGTACCCTTGGGGAAATGGCAGACCATTCGGAAGATGTCATGGAGTGCTGGCGGGTGGAGAGCTTTAAAATCCGTTCCAGCAGCTACTGCCATCTTGTCCAGCAGCAAGTGTTGAACAACAGACGCAACATATCTTCCACTGCATCGACGATGAAGGGTTGTTCATGACCGTCCCAAGCCTAATTCAGGGAGAGCCGCCACAGATCAACACTGGTGTTTTCTATGAGCACGACGGCAAGGTACATTTTGAAGAATATCCCGCTATTTTGTACACATACTTGAACCAACACGGTGGAGATGTTGAGACGAAGAAACGCTACCGTAACAACCCTAGCACAACCAAGCAGATGAAACCAGTCCTCTTGAACCTCTCACGAGAACCCATGAGAACTTAAACCAGTTCTCGTAGCCGCTATATGCAACCACCTACTCGCCCTTGATATCTTCCTCTAAAGCATTAGTTCAAGGGGGTTCTCGACAACCTTCTTCAGCTCGCGCATAAACTCTGCACCAACTGCACCATCGACGAGCTTGTGGTCGAATGACGAAGTAAAGACAATCTGCTCATCCCATGCAACGGACTCCTTGCCCTCTTCCACATATTCTACGGGTACTGCGACCTTCTTGACCGTTCCGACAGCGATAATAGCGGATTGCTGATGAAAATGTTAGCGCTGATCTTCACACATTATTCGGTCTAGGTTTCCGAAGTTTCGCCGAGATAGAGTTGCAGTGCTTAAGAATGGGATAATTAATCAGTGACTGGAAGACTTACCGGTGGGTTGATGATAGCTGAGAATCGGTCTACAGCATCGTTGGCTCCCATATTGGAGATCGTGATTGAGCCTCCTTGGTACTCCTCCGGTTTGAGCTTTCCGTCTCTCGCCCTCTTCGCAAAATCTTTCACTTGAGAGCTGATAGAAGTCAAACCCAGCGCACCAACGTTCTTAACGATCGGAGTCATAAGTCCAATAGGCGTAGCAACTGCAACGGAGACATCAACAACGTTGAATTGACGGATAACAGTCTGGCCACCCTCCTCGCGCCATGAAGAATTGACGGCAGGGACCTTTTGACAGGCGATAGCAATGGCTTTGACGAGGAAATCGTTGACGCTCAGCTTGTAAGCGCCATTGGCAGATGCGTTCAGTGCGGCTCGAAGCTTAAGGAGTTTGGAGACGGACACGGTGGACGAGACCCAATAATCAGGGCTCTGGTTCTTGGACTGTGTCAATCTTTGGGCAATGGTCTTGCGCATGCTGGTGGCAGGGGTATCGACGAATTCAGGTCCTGCTGTCGCAGCGGCGCCACCAGCAGATGCAGCGCCCTTGTACTTCTCAACATCTGACTTTGTGATCTGTCCTCCAGGTCCAGTGCCTTTCACCTGGCCAATCGGTACACCTTTCTCAAGCGCGAGTCTCTGGGCCGCAGGTGAGATCTTCGGTGCACGCGAAAGGGCTGTCTCGAGCTTGCCACCAGTGGAGTCGGACTCCTGAGCCTGAATGCCGGCGCCAGATGAAGGTTCTTGCTTCTGCGGCGGTGCACTGTCCGTATCTTTCGATGGTGGTTCCGATGCGTCAGCTGCTTCTTGCTTTGCGCCTGATGATGGAGGTGCCTTGTCACCACCGGCATCGTCGACAGTGAAGGACTCGAAAGCAGAGACATCGGTGCCTTCCTCCACCATGACGGCAATGGGCTGCGAATTATTTCATCAGCATATTTCCATTTTTGTATTGACACGCCTTAGTCCTCTGAGATGAGATGGAACCTACACTTCCAACGGCCACATCTTTCTCTCCAGACTCCTTCAGAACCTTTGCCAGGACGCCCTCTTCTTGAAACTCGAAATCCATCTGTGCCTTATCCGTCTCAATCTCCACCAGCACATCGCCAGGTGCGAGCGTGTCTCCTGCCTTCTTTTGCCACGCGCCGATGTTACCCGCTGTCATTGTAGGGGAGAGGGCGGGCATGCTAATGACGGTATGGGCGGGAAATGCTGTAGCACAACCAGATTAGTCTCGAAAGAAGTAGTGGGGAAAGAAACCTGCAACACATTACAGGACAGACATACATTTTGAGGCATAGTATCTCGCGAGAGCTCCAAGCGCAGGTGCTGGCCGTCTGCATCGACATGTTAGTCGCGTCCAGTATCAATTGAGTGATTTTAGTACTGGCAGAACATACAGTATCGCTCCTCGTGCTCTGGGGATAGATAGGCCAGTTAATGAGCTGTTCCGAAGACATGATTGTCCGGATGCTCGTGCAATGCGCACGGCGGCCATTGTGAGGGGGTTGGAGCTGCGGGATGGATCGTGTGGAAGGAATTTCTGATGAGGAAGGGTAGGGTGGTGATGGGCAGCTCCAGAAAGCACCCCGGAAAGATAAAAGAGGGCGGATGAAGGTGGGAGAGGAGAATTGAAAAGTTGTTGGTTCGGACAAGAGCTCAGCGTTGAGCTCAAAAACTCCGGAAGCCCCTGCACCAGGGATTTTCGCGGCAAAACGCCGGCCTAACGTAGGCATGCGTTTACTCCCTGGACTGGACACTAGTCCCTTCGTATTGGGCCCTTGAAGTCGACACTTTGCGAGCGCCAGCTGTAAAAGATTACCAGAACCGCACCCTGCCTTTCACACAGTGTTCTTCGTTGCAGAGCGACTGAGGGCTGGAGTTGTCATCTTCTGACTTTCAAATCATGCAGCCCTAATCGGCCCTTCAACAGCACTGGCGACTCAATTTCCTACGGAGGTCTGCGGAGCTGTCCTATAACATGGCCGACGTAGAGGAGGCTCCGCCTCCAGCTACCGCAGGAGACACTCAAGAACGGGGAAGAGAAAATGGGGAAGTTCCGGAGGAACAACGGGAGCAAGTGCACGAGAATCAAAGGCCTCAGGTGAAGGTCAAACCGTCCGAGGACCGAGTCCCTATCGCTATAGACGGCATACCAAACTCCGCTTCTACTCCTACAATAAAACAGACACCAGATGTGCAGTCGCCAGATGCGCCTTCGCCTCAAATGGGCACTCCAATAATCCGAGAACCTGGAGATGCTCCTGAAGCACCAGTGTCGAGAACTCCGCCAACCAGGCAGCGAACTGAATCCGTCTCTACCACTGCCACTGCTGGCGGTGGCCGCTCCTCTACACGCAGCTCCTTGGTCTTTGTGACCACTGCGTTAGAAACAATTGCTAGTTCAAAGGATGCAAGGAGGAACAAAAAGCTTGGAGATGCTGCGCAGAAGGCTCTGTCAGCAATCAAGAGTGATGGTGATCCTGCGCGCATCAACCCAGAGGTGCTGTTCGAACCATTACAGCTTGCAAGCGAGGCCCATACAGTCCAAGTTGTAACAACCGCCCTCGACTGCATTGGCAAGCTCATTAGTTACTCCTACTTCTCCTCTCCTGCCGAACCCCAGCCCGAATCACCAGAACAGCCCCCACTCATCGAGCGCGCAATTGATACGATATGCGATTGCTTTCAAAGCGAGGCAACGCCGGTTGAGGTGCAGCTCCAGATCGTCAAGAGCTTGTTGGCTGCGATATTGAACGATAAAATCGTGGTGCATGGAGCTGGGTTGCTGAAAGCTGTGAGGTTGACATACAACATCTTTTTGCTCAGCAAGAGCAGCGCAAACCAGCAGGTCGCGCAAGGAGCGTTAACGCAAATGGTTGGCACTGTTTTCGAGAGGGTCAAGTCGAGATTGGCCATCAAAGAGCAGAGAATCAATCTCAGCAAAACTTCTCTCGGAAAAGAGTCAGACGAAACTGCAGAAGGCGAGACTAGCCTGGACGGTATAGATGTCTCCACAGTCAACGGCGATGCTGCGCCTAGCGACACGGCGTCTACAGCTCCGAGTGATATGCCAGTCGAGAAGCACGATGGCCCAAAAATCACACTGCAAAGCTTTGAGAACCGCAAGAGCTTCGACGATGCAAAGATTAACGATAATGCGCCCACTTTGGTGACGCGCGTCAAAGCACATCGAAAAACGTCTGCGAAAACAGCGTCGACAAGCGACGTCTCCACACCTGTAGACCAGAATGGACACACACTTGACGAGGACGAAGAAGATGAAATATACATCAAGGATGCATATCTCGTTTTCCGCGCCATGTGCCGACTCAGTACGAAGTCTGTTCCCGTCGAGCATGCCTTGGACGTCAAATCACAGAGTATGCGATCAAAGCTGCTTTCTCTTCATATCATTCACACTATCCTTTACAATCACAACTCTGTGTTTGTCTCTCCATACTCGACAATCAAAAGCAGCACCCATGACGAACCTACGTCGTTTGTGCAAGCTATCAAGCAATACCTTTGTCTCTCACTGAGTCGCAATGGCGCATCTAACGTACCCCGTGTGTTTGAAGTCAGCTTGGAGATCTTCTGGTTAATGATAAAGAACTTGCGAGTACTGCTCAAGAAGGAAGTCGAAGTCTTTCTCAAGGAAATCTACATAGCAATTCTCGATAAGCGCGCAGCACCAGCTTGGCAAAAGCAAGCTATCCTCGAAGTTTTCAACCGTCTAGCAGCTGACGGTCGTGCGCTCGTCGAGGTATACCTCAACTATGACTGCGATCGTTCAGCTCTCGACAACATCTTCGAAAGGATGGTTGAACATCTCTCAAGAATAGCAACTGTGCCAATTTCTGTCACTCAAGTCCAATACCAAGCTTTTCTTGAGCACCAAATGAAATCTAACTCCAGCCTCTCCGACTGGCAACACAGAGGCACAATACCGCCGAGTTTGGCAACTGCTGCCATTGGACTCAATCAGGATATGGACCAAGGCTTCCCGGCAGAATTATCCATGAAACAAGAATCCCTCGAGGCACTTGTAGAAATTCTACGGTCTTTGGTCAATTGGTCGAACAATGGCCCTGGTGCTGAGCGTTTGAGCATGCGAGAACCTGAGTCTAGGAATTCAATGGAAGATATTCGCTCCTCAATGGAAACGAGAGAGACTAGCGGGACTTCACCCATCCCTCCTACAACAGGAGGCACCGACTCGCCAGGCACTGCAACTCCTATCCCAGAAGACGATCCAGGCCAGTTGGAGAGGGAAAAGCGAAGAAAAACTGCCATGACGAATGCTGTCCGCCAATTCAACTTCAAGCCCAAGCGGGGAGTCAAAGTGCTGATCAAGGAAGGCTTCATCAAATCTGACTCTCCTCAAGACATAGCCGTCTTCCTCCTAGGCAATGATCAGATCAACAAGGCATCCCTCGGCGAGTTTCTCGGAGAAGGTGACGAAAACAACGTCAAAATTATGCATGCCTTTATCGATTCGATGGATTTCCGGCAAACTAGATTCGTGGATGCTTTACGACGATTCTTGCAGAGCTTCAGGCTCCCCGGAGAGGCCCAAAAGATCGATAGGCTTATGGAAAAGTTTGCCGCCCGATACATCACCGGAAATCCAAAGGCTTTTGCAAATGCGGAAACGGCATACGTACTTGCATACAGCGTGGTCATGTTAAATACGGATCAGCATTCTCCCAACATCAAAAACAAACGCATGACCCCCGAGGACTTTATCAAGAACAACCGTGGCATCAACGACGGTGCAGATTTGCCAGATGATTACCTGAGAGGTATCTTTGATGAGATTGCGCACAACGAGATCGTTCTTAACACCGAGCGAGAAAATGCTGCGAACTTGGGCATGATTCAACCCGTGGCGAACACTGGCTTAGCTGCAAGCATTGGACAAGCACTATCAGGGAGGGACCTGAAACGAGAGGCGAGTGCACAGGCTAGTGAAGAAATTGCGAGCAAGACGGAATTACTGTACAAAACTCTGCTCCGTTCTCAAAGGCGCAGCAAAGCTGAGGTCTCGCGTTTCATTCCGGCTACTTCTTCTAAACACGTCGGTCCAATGTTTCAGGTTACTTGGATGCCGTTCCTGACCGCTCTCTCTGGCGCCGCGCAAGACACTCAAAATCTCGAGACCGTGAGACTCTGCATGGAGGGTTTGCGACTTGCGATTAGAGTGGCTTGTGAATTTGATCTTGAGGATCCTCGACAGGCATTTGTTGCCGCTCTTGGGCGCTTCACAAATCTCTATAATCTTAGCGAAATGAAAGCCAAGAATGTGGAGGCTCTGAAAGTGCTCATTGAGGTCGCACACATGGAGGGCAATGGCCTCAAGCAGAGCTGGCGCGATATCTTGACCTGCATCAGTCAGCTTGATCGATTCCAACTCATATCTACGGGCGTCGATGAAGGGGCTATTCCTGATGTATTCAAGGCAGGTCAACAATTGGCCAGAACAAACACAAGCAGCAGCGCTGGACGGAAGAGCTTGAACGTACCCAACCGAGTAAGGCCACGGAGTTCGAGTGGGATGTATCAGTCTGATATCGCCG
The DNA here is from genome assembly GCA_010015805.1 of Rhizodiscina lignyota. NCBI lineage: Eukaryota > Fungi > Ascomycota > Dothideomycetes > Aulographales > Rhizodiscinaceae > Rhizodiscina > Rhizodiscina lignyota. The sequence goes on from ML978123.1 coordinate 786,400, forward strand.
AGGAGAGCCGAAGTGCAGATATAATTCGGGGCGTTGATCGCATCTTCACGAATACTGCCAATCTTTCTGGCGAAGCAATTCTGCACTTTGTCAGGGCACTTACGCAGGTCAGTTGGCAAGAAATTCAGTCGTCTGGCCAATCTCAGTCACCTCGGACGTATTCGCTACAAAAGTTGGTCGAGGTGTGCGGGTACAACATGACTCGTGTACGCTTCGAATGGACACAAATCTGGGCTATACTTGGATCGCATTTCAACCAGGTCGGATGCCACACCAATACCACAATTGTGTTCTTTGCTCTGGATTCGCTGCGACAATTGAGCATGCGTTTCATGGAGATTGAGGAATTGCCGGGTTTCAAGTTCCAGAAGGACTTCTTGAAGCCGTTCGAACATGTCATTGGCAATTCAAGTGTCGTTCCAGTCAAGGATATGGTACTCAGATGTCTGATCCAAATGATCCAGGCTAGGGGTGAGATGATAAGAAGTGGGTGGCGGACAATGTTTGGTGTTTTTACTGTTGCAGCCAGAGAGCCTCACGGTCAGTCGTTTTATGCATTTTGTCTTTCCCTGTTTCAGCAGACTGATGAGCTACTCCAGAGGCGATCGTCAATATGGCTTATGACAACGTCACTCACATTTACAACACCCGCTTCGGCGTCGTGATTTCCCAAGGCGCCTTTGCCGATCTTATCGTATGCTTCACACAATTTGCCAAGAATATGCGCTTCCAGAAGAAGTCACTGCAGGCAATTGAGACTCTCAAATCCAGTGTGCCAAAGATGTTGAGGACGCCTGAGTGTCCACTCTCTGCAAAGGTCGAGGCAAAGAAGGAGCCTGCTCAGATGGGCGAGGGTGAGAAACAGCCAAGCCAACAGACGCAAGAAGAACAGTTCTGGTTTCCAGTGCTCTTCGCATTTCACGATGTGCTCATGACTGGAGAGGACCTTGAGGTCCGGTCGCGGTGAGTCTTGCTCCTACCTTGGCATTCTTTTTTTCTGCAAGTGTCCTGATGAATCTCTTTAGAGCCCAACGCTACCTCTTTGAAACGCTCATCAATTATGGTGGCGACTTCCCCCGCGACTTCTGGGACACTCTTTGGCGCCAACTGCTCTATCCTATTTTCATGGTCTTGCGCTCAAAATCCGAAATGTCGAAAGTAGTCAATCACGAAGAACTCTCCGTCTGGCTCTCCACGACGATGATCGAAGCCCTGAGGAACATGATCAGCCTGTTTACGCACTTTTACGATTCTTTGGAGTACATGCTGGACCGTTTTCTGGATCTCCTCACTCTTTGTATCTGTCAAGAGAACGACACGCTCGCTAGGATCGGCAGCAACTGCTTGCAGCAGCTCATCTTGCAGAATGTCACAAAATTCGAGCCGGAGCATTGGTACAAAATCGTTGGTGCCTTTGTGGAGCTTTTCAACCGTACGGAAGCAACTGCACTCTTTTCTGCCGTTACAACATCATCTCTCGGTCTCGCTAGTGCTTCAAATGGTAACAAGACACCAAAAACACCAACTGCGGCCGACCCTCAGTTCTCGTCTGAACTCCAGCTGAACGAATCCTCAACACCGATAGTAAAAGAACCTTCCGAGTCGATCCCTGAGGATCAAGACACCACTGGCCTTGGCATTAACGGCCTCCAACCAACTCATTCCCGAACCTCGACGGTGACGTCCGACATCTCCGCCACATCTTCGCGCCAAGCCTCCCCACTACCCAAATCTGCTGCTGTCGCGGAGCTAGAAGACTACTCCAATCCCGAAGGAGGCAACTCGAGCATCCAACAAACGCCTGTTCCAGTGTCTGCCGCACGGCGCCGGCTGTTCAATCAGATCATCACAAAATGCGTGCTACAGCTCCTCATGATTGAGACTGTGCATGAACTGTTCAGTAATGATGCAGTTTACGCCCAGATCCCATCAGATGAGCTGTTGCGACTTATGGGGCTGCTAAAGAAGAGCTACCACTTCGCCAAGCGCTTCAATAATGACAGGGATCTCCGCACGCGTCTGTGGAGGGAGGGCTTCATGAAGCAACCACCCAACCTCTTGAAGCAGGAATCTGGTGCCGCAAGCGTCTATGTTAGCATTCTCCTCCGTATGTACCATGACCCGTCACCGAAGCGGGCGGCGAGCAGGGACGATACAGAACAGGCACTCGTACCGCTCTGCGCCGACATTGTCGCCAGCTACGTCGAATTGGACGAGGAGACGCAGCAGCGGAACATTGTCACCTGGAGACCCGTTGTCGTTGACGTTCTGGAGGGATACACTGGCTTCCCACCGCCTGAGTTCGAGAGGCACGTTGGCATTTTCGCTCCGCTGATTGTCGCACTCCTAGGACGGGAGATGGGGCCGGAATTGCAAAGGGCAGTGCAGGGACTGCTAGCGAGAATGTTTGAGGTGAAGATGGGAGTGGATTGCACTGCATATGTTGGCATGAGCTCTGCTTTAGGGAGCGTTGGGGCTACACCGACTAGTCCAAGAGGAAGTCTTGGTGGAAGGCGATGGAGTCGAGGAAGATGAGGAATTGCGGCAGTTGAGACTGTTGCTTAGGACATATGGTTTGCTTAATTTAGGCGTTTAAAACTTATTGGGCGGAGCGAGAGCTGTTGAGTATGGAAGCCTTTTGTGTATGAATATTCTATACCATTCTTGTACAGGAAGCTGCGCTCTTGGAAGGGCATAAAGATTGAATCTCCTAGCGCTACAACATCAAAACATCAGAACCTATCCTTCCGACGAAGACATTCACAATTCCTGTAAATTCCGCCTCGCATCCGACTTCAATTGTGCGCGCAGGGGGTCCGAGTGCTTCATAGCGTCGCCGGAGTTAAGAACAAGAAAGCGGGTCGACCGGTGGGCGAAATACGGCCGACTGCTTCCAGACGTCACATCTCTGCCTTGCGAAACTTACGTGGCTTTCGTAACCACGTCCGCGTATATATCATCCTATGATACCCCTTCGTTTCTGAGGTAGCAGATCTAAACTGCTATCTCATTTTTCTTCGCCATCTTGAATTCCTTTACCGCACTGCCCCTTTGGGTAGAAACTATCCAACCACGCACAAGAGCGACGAACGCGCTTATCCGGATACGAGGACTGAGAGAGAGCTGTAGGACGAAGCTCTGGGCGGGCTGGCATATCATCAAGAGCAGATACAGTACTGGCGCAATGGCGTCTACGGCAGACAGCGACGGCGAGGTGTCAAGTGTGAGGGATAGAGGACAACAGAATGCACTAGCGAGCAAGAGACAGGATTCGCAGGCGCAGAGGGCGAACCAGAGGTTCCCTCTCGGATGGAAAGACGGACTGAATCAATGGGTACGGCGCGCTTCCTTCTCATCCGAAGAGTAGAACACCAGAACGAGAGACTGACCAAGCGGCAGTGGGCATGCCTTTCACCTACGACGACAGAGCACCGAGTATTATCGTTCATACCTTACCTTCAACAACCGCCAACGCACACGGAAACAGGCTCTGCGCCGTCGTCAACAAGTCCATCTGCTGTCAATCTCACGGATGGGACTGGGAATCCAATGGTCAATCTGGGCCAACCAGCGACTCCCGTGACAACGAGTTCAGTTACAGACCCGTATGGACCGAGACGGTGGCATTCAAATCTGGTCCCTTTGAGTGGGAGGAATCGCGCTTTGAATGAATTCTCAGTGGAGAGGGTGGATGAGGAAGTGGAGAACAACTTGGTGATGCTGCATGGCTATGGCGCAGGCTTGGGCTTCTTCTATAAGAATTTCGAGGCACTATCTCGAGCACCAGGTTGGAAACTTTACGCGCTCGACCTTCTGGGCATGGGACGAAGCACGAGGCCGCCGTTCAGGATCCACGCCAAAGACCATAATGGCAAGATAACGGAGGCGGAGAATTGGTTCATTGATGCTTTGGAAGAGTGGAGACAAGCCAAAAAGATTGAGAAGTTCACGCTTCTTGGGCATTCCATGGGTGGATACATGGCCGTGGCATATGCGCTCAAATATCCCGGCCACCTCAACAAATTAATTCTCGCGAGTCCCGTCGGTATACCAGAAGATCCATATGCCGTCAACGCAGACCTCCCCGAACCCCAAGAATCCACCATGATCAACGAGTTCACCCAAGATCAAGACGAGACCACAGGCAGCAATGCTGCTTCCAGCGATGGAAATAATTTCCTGGGCAAGAAGGCTCAACACGAGGCACAAGCTGGAGCAACATCACAACAAGAACCACCACGAAGGCCGTATCCCAAATGGCTTACTACGCTCTGGGACGCCAACTTCAGTCCATTCACCTTTGTCCGCTGGACCGGGCCGCTAGGTCCACGTCTCGTGTCTGGCTGGACATCGCGGCGTTTCAGCCATCTTCCTGAGGAAGAAGCCCAGGCTCTCCACGACTATTCTTACAGCTTGTTCCGCCAACGTGGTAGCGGCGAGTACGTCCTGGCCTATGTCCTTGCTCCCGGTGCGTTCGCTCGGAGTCCTTTGATCAGGCGGATACAGGGAGTTGGCCGACAATATCTAAGACCTCACGATGGACCAACAGCGGATTCTGGACCTCGAGATGTTCCCCCGGGAGCATCAACGATGCCTGGGTCCTCGGCTTCTTCAGCTATTACTGGCGCAGATTCTGGTTCCACTCCTGCCACTTCATCCGCTGACCTTACAAACCCTGAAGATCGCCCGAGGGAGAATGGCTTCCCTGTCGTCTTGATGTATGGCGAGAACGATTGGATGGATGTCAAAGGCGGGTATGCCGCACAGGAGAAGATTCTCAATCTGAAGAAGGAGATTCTGAAAAGCAAGAGTGCAGAAGAGAAGGCCAAGGACGAGGGTGATGCCAAGGTCATCATCGTGCCGGACGCTGGTCATCACCTCTACCTCGATGGGTGGGAGTACTTCAATAAGAAGATGCTGAAGGAGATGGACGAGGTGAGCAAGCGGGAGAAGAGGAAGAGAAGTCAGCAATGATATACATACTATTCGGCGTTATGGAAGGACGACTGGGACGTTCATAGAGGCTTGGGAAAGCAATGGTATACGGCAATGGGTCTGCCTTCCTCTTGCAATGCTTTGAATGAGCGGTAGAGCGTTTATCGCCTGCATCTCTGGAGGCTTAATCGCCTGTTTTGTTCAACACCTAGATTCATATAGAAACCGTGAGTGATGGATGACTCCACATTCGTACCTAATTTAAAGCGCAATTCGCCTCCAACGTACAAACTAGTTCACCCTATGTGAATGCGCTGCATGCAGCCATAAAATATGGTCATCTGGGAATAGTCGAGCTGCTGCTTGATCGAGGCGCGGTCGTCAATACGGAAAGTGAATATTTCGGAAACCCACTACGGGCATACGACTACAAGGTTCCTGAGCTAATCACCGAACTACTACGATCCAGAGGCATCGATGTCCGTATGAGAGAACATAGTATGCGCAGCACTCGCCATAAAGAATTTGAGGATTTGGATTGAAAGATATTCTTTGATGTACAATCACAAATAGTAGATCAGGATAGCGAGAATGGTATCTAGGGGAATTTCATGGTTCTTTTGTTGAAGTAATATATGAAACTTTATGAAAAGACGCCTACGTTCCTCGTGATGAAGTCCTCCCTTGCGAACGCAGGTGAGCGTTGAGGGTCGGAAATGCACCTCAAAAGACCATGTAGCGGGAAGGACGAGTCCCCAGTTGATAAAATGAGATATAAAGCGCAATACAGCTTGTTACGTGTAATGGTATCGGGTCAGCCGTGAAGCAGGTAAGGTCGCGTGAAATCGTTGCTGTAGATCGGTAAAACCTCGTCAGGATATCGGTAAATGGATACCAAGATGACGTCTAATCTCTCTCCCTTTCGATGTCACGTTCAGTCTCTCGTCGTCCAAACAGCACCTGCATTACCTTCCCAATTTTCGGATTTCAGACACCAATAGAGTTTCTAATCAGCTGCACACATCACTAGCATGTCTTTTCTGCGTTCTCTCGTCGGTAGTTGAGGCATTCGCCGCCGCGTGACAACACGCGCCACGAATTAAACTATCCGACAACCAACTTCGCTCCTCTATTGTACAATTCCTCAAGTTCAGGGCCGGAAAAAAAATGTCCAAACTTGATCAGATAGTTAAAGGCGCCCCCCCGCCTAACGTCTCCGCCTCCAATATCGCGCAAACAACGTCCGATCCAACTGCCCTTTTACCCAGTTCCCCGCCTCAGATATATCTCAATCTGCTCATCCTCGAAGCCTCCCTCCGCGCACAGTACCTCCACCTGCTGTCGCGACGCCGCCAGAACACCTCCGCACTCATCATTCTTGCGCTCTGGCTCGCGTACTTTGCCTACGCGCAATTTTTGCGCCCTCGTAACGATGGCAGCGGTATTGTGGGTGGCAGCCCGTACTGGGCAGTCGATACGGCGGAGAAGATGGCTTTGATGGGCGGCGCGGTACTGGCTGTGCTCTTCTGGGCAACGGGGCAGTGGGAGAGGGGCGTGCGGTGGCCTAGAAGATGGATTGCCGTGACGAATAGGGGCTTGAGGGGCTTCAATTGCAAGATTGTGGTTCTGAAAGGGAGGTGGTGGCGTGAGGGAATGGGGCAACTGATATGCCTGATGCTGCCGCTCGCGCTGTTCTGGCCTGCGTTTGATGGCGGGGTGATGGGAACGCCAGGCAATGGAGGGGAATATACGCGCGTGGAGTACACGAATACAGAGAAGAGGGCGATGTTGCGGATGGGACAGCACGTGCCGAGGCATATGGAGCCGGTAGAAGAGGATGTTTCTCCTGGTGGTGATGTGGTGAAGTTATTATTATTGCCGAAACCATTCACGCCGGATTTCAGAGAGAACTGGGAGATTTTCAGGACGGAGTATTGGGAAACGGAGAATGCGAGAAGAGCGGAATTGAGGAAGAGAGTGCGAGCTCGGCAGAGGGAGGTTGCGAAAAAGGAAGGTGGATGGCTATGGTGGGCCGGTTGGAGAGGATTGCCAGGAAGAAAGAGCAGGAGTGCCACGCCAGAGGAGGGAGAGAGGAGCAGGCCGCATAGTCACAGCCATTCGCACAGTTTGACGCACCAACGGGAGCTAAAGGAGAAGAAGAGGAGGAGCAGTGCTCTGGGCCAGCGGATGGAGAGGGAAGGGTCACACTCAAGGAGCTCGTCCCGAAGCTCGACCATCACGATTGATGGTGAAAACGAGCGGCCTGCTAAGTCTTCGGGCGTAGCCGCGGAAAGAGGACGAAGGCGAAAGGCACCATCCTTAAGAGAGGGAGGGTTGACGTCTCGCCCTTCACCACTCACGCCCGCCGGATCGAGACCGGGCACTCCAGGCATTGGCGCTGGTAATCTCAGAGAGTCTGGTTTGAGGAAGCAAGCTAGCACACTGAGCACAGGGAGCGAAGGAAGCGATTCAACAACTGATCCCAGACTCAAGACAGAGCCTGGAGACACACCATAAAGCAAGCAGAAATTCAAGCTAACAGGAGAAACAATACCAGCAACATTTGTTACTTGGGCTGGACTGGTCTTGAGGCTTGCATGTGCTGTCTCTCCCCTCGCCGTCATCCATATTAGGGTTAAGGTCCATTGTGCACGCAATAGCAATTGCAGACAGAGGAAACTACAAGCGGTCCACTGCTTGAAAGAATCTTTGTGAAGAGTTCATGCTTGGATCGTGTTGCACCCCTTGTCTTACTGACGCACTGTTAAACGCAACAATTGCTTCTGTCTCAGGCAGTCAATATGGTGTAAGACATCTAGCAAGATAAAGAGGGGCTTGCTGGGTGATAGTCCTGTTGCCTTTAAATCTTCCATAACTCTCCCTCCTTTCTTCCCAGATCCATACCTAAATTTCGCGGCCTTCTGTTCTCCGCTCGTACCTCTGCTTTATACAATTCCTTGACCACAGAAACCGAAACCAAGCAATGAACAGTACCATGTCAACGAATGAGACGATGCCGATCGACAGTACAACGTCGAGCCTACGACTGCCGAATATTTCAACCGCATATAGGTTCGTCAAAAGGAATTGGCAGACCATCGAATTCATTATTCGCGGGACTCACGAACTCTACTCTTCGCATCGACGTAGACAACTCCAACGGGAAGAAGAGATGCACAGGAACCGCGAAATGGCAGAAGACGCAGCTGCTGCAACTCATGTCCATCACCATTATCATTGTGTCACGCATCATAGTCCTGGCGTCAATCATCATCAGCACACGCATTATCATGGCCATAATCATGCACACCTGCAACTCCAGATACGGAATGCTATCCGCAATCGACTTCATGTACATAACATTCCACGCTTCCGGAATCGCCATCACCATCGACGACACCACTGGGGGCAGGAGATCATCGCGGCGCGCATCCGGCGCCGGCACTCGTATTAGTGGAAAGCTATACGCTTTAAGTTGTTGTCGAAAGAGACAACAATAGCGATATCTTTTCATTATGTCGCGTATATTCTCTTCAAAAACGCGTTTCCTACCTTTATGCCTTAACTACTTCCTCTGCATGCATTTACACCGGAGCAAAAGAAGATCGACTTATCCTCCAACTGGCCTTCAATTCGCGTGGACGCTCGGTCTCAAAAGTTTCTGTCTTGGTACGACTTCCCGGCAAATGTTGTGTTCACAGACTTTAACGAGTCTCCGAGCATGCTCGAACCGCCTTTGACCTAAGTCCTTTCGGAGAACAGAAGCTACCTCAATAACAGCTCAAACATGCATTTGCCGATAAATACAACTTCATTCGATGTCCACCTTTGGCGGCGCACTGCAAATCCCAATTACGACACACAAGTCCAAACCAGTCTCCGCGAGGTGCAACCTGCAACACCCTCAAATTATCCCCCTTATCGCCGCACCCTCTCTTGCAGTTCACACGTATAGTCTGAATTTCGATCCTGCTAAACCGGACTCTGATTTTCCCTCGGCCTCACCATCCTCAGCCCACTTATCTTGCTCCCGCCCGGTCCCAGACTCATGGTCTCAAAGTTATTCTCCTGCCAACTCGTCGACACAATCAACTCGCCTCCCTTGGATGCCAGCCCTTCCGCCAACGCTATGATCGGCGTATACACATCACCCCAGCGTTTGGGAAGCTCGAACTGTGCAAGGGCATTGCTCACGAACGGGCCACAATCGACACTCAACTCTACATTCTGCAGCGAGCTGAACGGACGGTCGGAGCACGTCGGCCCACGTTTTGAAAAGAGTTTGGCGATGCCGGATCTCTGGGGCTCTTTGGGGCATGTGTAGTAAGATTTCGGGTCTGCTGGAGGCAGGATGACGGCAATTGCTTTCTCAAGCGTGTATTGCGGGAGATGATCGCGCCACTGAACGATTGCGGCTAGCGAGATGGTGGTGATGAGGCTGAGGCGAGGACGCAGGATGATCATGGTGAAGTCGATGAGCGTTTGACAGGACGTAAAATGGAATCTATCGTGGCTGTAAAGCATGTGGATGGTTTCCGAGTATCTTTTGTTACAGGTCTCAATCAGCAATTTTTCGTTCCACAGACCGCATAGGGTGGATCATAACTTACATTTGCCGGCAGCTCAGCAACACACTGAGCGGTCGCCAATCCGATTCCTGTACGACCTTGAGCATGGTGGCGTCTTGGTTGTACTCTGCCTGCCCTTCTGGTCCAGTTTCATTGTAGTAGTCCTCCGATTCAACCATCTCGTCAAACCCCAATCTCTTCACCTTCCCAAACCCCACTCTCTTCCTCCCAACTTCCACGCCGTTCACCAAGCCAACAACTTTGCCACCCATCACATATCCCCAAATCATCTCTCTAATCTCAGCTGGCAGCATCAGCAACTTTGATCCCTCCTGCGCCTTTGTCTTCTGCCTTTTCAACCTCCATCCCACCAATTTCCCCTCCATACCATCTTTCCCTTCCGTCGGCAGCGTCAACCGCCGCGTTCGCTTTTGATTCAACGGTCGCGGAATCCTAGACAGCATCTCTTTCCGCTCCCTCTGAAAGCGGCGCTCTTGAATGCGGCCGGTACCGCAGAAGCCGTGAGCATTGGGATCAAGACTGCATGAGCAGCAAATGCACCAGAGTTTGAAGCATATGAGAAAAGAAGCATGCAGTGCGAATTTGCCTGCGGCTATTGCATATTTCTTCGCGCGCTTTTTGACTCCTTGAGTGTCGATCTTCTTCATTGCGGCACAAGCTATACTAAGACCACGTATTCCTAAAGAAAATTTGAAGGTGAGATGCACCAGAAAAGAAGAGATGGGAAAGATGATCTGACAATTGTCGGGAAAGGATTTATGGAAATATTGACAAGTCTTCACAGCCTTATTGTCTTCGCAGCCTGGTGAAGAGTGGCGGGCTGTGTACATCTGCGCCACAGTATCCAAAATCCTCCTCGAGTATCATTCTCCAATCCTGCTTCCAGTCAACAGCTTTGGAAGCGACCCGTGCATCAGATTTTAAACTTGCGCACCCTGATTGGCAGTTGATCAAAGCCTTGAAACCTGAGGGGCCAAAGTGAGCCACTGGAAGATGTTGCGCGAGAACAATTTGGGGGCGACAGTTACCAAATGCTACGCAATCTCTAGAATATATCGATGGCATTCGATTAACAATACTCAATGCTGCGTATGAACACAAACAAAACAAAGAGTCGAGAGTGGTATACGTAATGAGAAGAGCTCATGGAAAAACCCAAATGACCTATGCCGTCCTCCACCCAACGTTCCAACCCAAAGACGCTCGTCCTCTATTTCTTTGGCGGGTACTTCTTGAACAGCAATTGCGATGCCCAGACATCAGCAACGGCAAACAAGCCCACAGCTCCAGCGATCGCGCCCGCAACTTTCCACGAGAACTCTCCCGCCGTGTACTTCTTGTACGAGAACCAACCCAGCGTAGCTCCACCGATAGCGACGATGAGCGCATTGCCCAGGATGACGGGGTTATCCGCATTCTCGCGCATCCTCTTGCCTGCAACGCCTGCCTTCGCCTTCGCCTTCTCTTTCACCTCCTTGGCCTTCTGCTCATCCTGCTTCTCCTTGTCCTCTGCCTCATGCTCCAGGCGCTCGGCTTGCGTGTCTGTCTTTACGGACTGCGACTCGTAGTCTGATGGGACGGAAGAGATATGCGGGGAGTCGACGTCGATGAGAGACGATGCGGATTGCGAGTCATGCTGGATCTCGGGCATTGGTGGTGCGCGACTGGAGTAGAGGTTAGCAATCTACGATTAAACTATCATGCTGAGAGAAGCATGGCAGAGTATCAGCTTTGGAATGGCACGGGTGGTGAAATGCATCGCAAAAGACAACTTTGTGCACGTGAGAGCAAGTTCCCTTGCAGACTCTTCAGGAAGACACTCATAGCCATCAAAGCTCTACTGTAAGTAGGATTATGAACGTGAAAGGGCAGCCAAGCAGTGCCTCGCAAGCTATGAACGTGTCTAATCTGCGTTTTGCGTATTTCGTTTGCTTCGCGCGGTCGAAAGGAAGTCGTTGGTACAAGTCACCACAAAGAAATAGAACTTACGCCTGCGAATTCATTAGTTCACTATCTTCTATGTCGTTCCAAGGACAATACTTACTTCTTCAGGGCTCTGCTTCGGCCCGCTTGCAGCTACGTCGGCATAGCTCATTTCGGCGATTGTTATTAGACTGAGGAAGCTTGCTGCGTTCTACGGTCTCAGAGGCAAGGGAAACCTTGGCGTTGAAAAGGTGGGGAGGTGAGCCGGTGAGGAGAAGAAACTCCAAAGATGAGAGCTTCCGCGTGAGGGTATCACAAGCTGCAGACGGTGATGGAGAATGCCGGATGGGGTCACGATAATGGGAATTCAAGGAAGGAGGTTGGCAGCTCTCACATGTTCCGCGCAGGCTTGGCGTAGCCAAACGGTACGTCATTGCATCACTCGCCCCTGATTCGTCCATTTTCGCATAAGTCAGGGGTTGCAAATTTGTATTGGTTCTATGAAAGTCCAGAGAGCTTGGACCTTCTTGATGTCTCTGCTGTACAGCTGTGCTTTTAAGGGGAATCTTGCGAACAGCGAAAGCGTGATTCATCTACACTCCATCCGCGCCCGCTATTCGTCCATCTAAGCAGAAACGCCTCCCGATGCAAGCAAATGGGTTATCAACCAACGTCAATCACAAGGGATATCTGGCAAGCCGTGACGAAAGCCAAAAACAGCCTCCTCATCGGTGATCTGAATTCGGATTCGAATTCGAGTTGGAGCCACGCCCAAACAGGCCTCTCACTCTCTCTGCGAAGCCGGGCGTAGAGCCCTCCCTCGAATGGCTCGAACGCTGACTTCCACTTTGTCTCCGGCTCTGTTCATCCGCATTAGCCTCAGGGTAACCAAAGGCACCTGGTATGGCCGGAGAGGGTGAGTTCACTCCGCTTGCGGCATTCTGCTGGCTCGCACTCGAGGACGTTCTCCGTCCACTCCACGGCGATGGTTGCGGAGCTCCATTGGCGGCCGTCGAAGCAGTAGCCGTCGCATCCACGTTCGCGCCGCTTCTGCCCTGCGCCTGATCTCTTGCCTGCGTAATTCCCATCCTACACTGCGGGCAGCTGTCATGCTCTCTTAGCCATGAACCCACGCACTCGCCATGAAACCAATGGCCACACCAAAGACGTGTAACCTCACCTCCAACTTCCACGTCCTCCATGCAGATACTGCAGTCCGCCTGGCCGGTCTTAGGATCCACCATATCTTTTGTGATCTTAATTTTTGGCAACTCCGATATCGATTCGGCAGACGCAGGGCCTGGAGCATTGCCCATGTTGTTCTGCTCCATCAGTTGCGACAGAATGCGGTCGAAGGCCTCTTGTGTGTAGACTGCATCGCCGTGGGCAGCATTGGCGGGGTTGAGGAGCGGCAACAGGAAGCCTAGGAGCGGCGGAGGACCGCGAGGGAAGGGGCCGTCATGGTCGTCAAGGCCACGGGAAGGATCGCGCAGGCCAGGGCCAGGGCCGTGAGGGTTCATAGGACCGAAGAGTGTCTCGCTTAGGATCCTGTTCATGCATAAGAATCAGTTCGTTCCGGAGAAGGAGTGCGGAATGAGAACTTACCTCTGCAAATCATCCACTGGGACATCTGGCGGCTGAGGTTGATTCGCATTGCGGGGGGTCAACGGAGTCAATCGCGCTGAGCTTGTCCTGGAAGTCCAGGCGTAGCCTGGTCCGTGGCCGGATCGTACTGATACTCCTGGTCCTCCAGCACCAGCACCAGCACCACCGCCCATTGCACCATGTCCAGGACCTTGCACTTGACCCGCCGCAATACTCTGCATCATTTGCCCGAAATTCGCGGCCAACATTGAGAATGGATCGGTATTGTTCGGCTGCGGGGAACGAGCGCCTGGTGAACCATTAGGAGAGAAAGGGCGAACAAATGTTCCTGTGATATGAACCCTGCCTGGACCTGACGACTGCCACTGTAATCTGTTTAACGGTGGACCGTCGTCTTCGTGATCAGGTATGTTGGCCCATGGGTTGTGGTCGCGGAGAGGATGCGGGGGGAGTGGAGGAGGGACAGATTCGGGTGGGTCGTCGGCAGGTATTTGGAGCTGGTCCTCGCGCGGGTCGTGGTCTGGTTCGATGACCTCTGTGAACTCGGAATGGCATGCTGGACATGTCAAGCCATGCTCGTCTCTGTACCACTCATCTGAGCACTGATGGCAAAACACCAGTTCCCTTTGTCGGTCGTGTGAATCCATTGCGAAGTTTAGCGATAGGTTTCAATATGAATGGCGACTACTGGAGGTTGGAAGACGAGCGCGATGATGAGCGCGCTGTCGCGAGGTGTGGCGACGTGCTTGGTCGGTAGAAGCGATTTGTTAGGTCATTTGAGCCTGGCGGGTGATAGAAGCTCGGCAGTGGGCGGTGCAGCTGCTTCGAAGCTTGCCACAAGGCTATAGGTGTGAAAGGAAGGCTGGTGATAAGTCGACGTGTCCTTTCGGCAAAGCTTGGGGAATAAGTTAGGGTCGTAATAGGTGCGTAGTGTTGTAGAGTTAAACTGGCTTACAACTCCAGGAAGTTCGAAGACCGCGGTCGAAACGGCGCTCGGACGCGCGAGATATGACGTTTCCTCCAGCTATCGCTCAACTCACGTGCTCGAGCTTTCCTCGTTACCACTCCACTTCCAAGCTAACAAGAACGTAGGAAATGATGAACGAAGATCGTTTCTGCGCTGAGGGTAGAGAGTTTGAGTGGGGAAAGTGAGTTGCGCAGCTATTTCAATAACCGCCAGAGCGTTTTGTGACTGTTTGCGCTTCCCCACAGTTCGATAAGCTTCTTCCAACTGTGAATACGTTTGCTAGGCTACCGTTCAAGCAAATGTTTTCACGATCTATTTCGGTATTGTGGTATGTACAATTCCACTCAAACCTCAATGACAGTAGGACATTCTCATTGTAAACATGACTTCAATGAGAACAAAGTCACTATTGCTCAGGCGCGTATACGATAAGGTTCAGCCTCAGGCTTCAAAAAGGATTTCTCCTAGATTCACTTACATTTCCTCTTCTAAACGAGGCTCAATATGACCGGTAGGATGTGCCTTCAACTTTGCGGAAAGAGCCGGCGCCGGTACAGAAAGGAATATATGGAAGTCTGGCGGACAGTCTCCCGATCAACCAATACCGTATGCAGGTCAGGGTAGTACGGCACGAGGGTAACAAAATAGTTGAGTCCATGAGGTTTAAAAGCGTACAGTAGAAGCAGGTTTCTTCTTCAACGCTAGCCAGAGCATCTCTGGAAGGTTAATTAAATATATACTAGAGTTCATTTTAAAACGCTCAGCTTCAGCGCGACCCACGTTAACTATCGAGTATATACATCCATCTCACGGTTCTATATATTGCAGCCACGACAACTATTTTGTCACCCACTTGTAGGGTCAGCCTGCGCTTTCAGGAGAGCGCTGCTAAATTTCTGAAGGGAGGCAATCACTCCAAGCCCAGACTTCATCATCTCCCCACACTCGGAGGTTCCAGGGCTTTTCATTGCGACTGGAGGCTCTTTTCAGGGGTGGAATTTCCTTCCAATCATCAGCAAATATATTGTGAAAATGCAGGATGAAGCGCTTGACGAAAAATTCGTGAAGCGGTGGGCATAGAATCGTGAAGAAAGAGTGGTGGCTCGTGGATCCTTTGTTCCTAAGAGGGAGCTGAGTGACCTGGTTTGACCGTGGATATGGCCATCAGTACGACAGCTATAGGACTGCAAATTGAATTGTCAATGCAGAATCGTGGGTGAGATATATGTATCTTCCAAATTAATGTACAAGGGCTAGTCTGGAGCGCTTTGCACTTCCCAGGGTGCCTCATAGTCCGTCCAGTCGTGCCAATCAATAAGTCCATCTCTTGCGGTCCGCTTCAACGCAGGGCGATGCACAGGTTCCTCATCTTCGGCATGGCCAGAATCCTCCTCTCCAAGCGCTTCAAGTAAGCGTGCTTGTTCCTCCACAGCTGCGCGTTGGTCAAGCTCTTCAGCGTAGCGTTCATGCTCTGCCTCCAGCGCGGCGAGCCGCCGGTCATCTTCGTCCTCATCAAGGTCGGGAAGAGAAGACATTTCTTCTGTATCTGATTGTTCCACCGGTGGTGGGACAGAACTCCCTGAGAGAAACGCTTCAGTCTCTTCGTAGCTGAGTTCATCCTTTCGACCCATATCTGTCAAAACGACACCACATCTTCTTGCGGTCCAGATCCAGAAGTCGCGTGCGTTCTCCTTCATGCCTAGAATGCGAAGAGCAGCTTTCACGTCTTGTGATGTCACATTCAGCCTCCTGTTCCGCATTGACGAGTTCCACACATCTGAAGCTCGTAGTCGACTCATGGCTTGGAATAGTACGGTTTGCACAACCCGACGCGTTATAGTAACAGCCAGCCGATGAAAATCAAGAAAAGTGGTACACATCATCGACGGCTCGTCATCTTGCGTAGCAATGGACAACCAGTTTTCATCTTGCCTACTACCTCCTGCGTTCATAAACACTTCGGTAGATAGTTTGATCCAGCTGCTCGTTTTGAATAACTCCGCCGCTCGTCGAATTTCATGGTCTTCAGACAAAACTTGTTTGAACGACGGATCGTGAAGTTTCAGCCGCTTGCTTGGACTTTCCGGGTCCCGATTTTCGTCGTCTGAACTCGGATCATCGTCAGGGAAGTCGTTGGTAATTGCATCATCAAGCTCTTTGGCAACAGCCGAATCGATCAGCCATAATGATCCATATTTCTTCTCCTCTTGCTGGATTTCCCAATTCCATTGATTGAATGCCAGGGCATCTGCAGCACCATTTAGCTTCTCCTCGCAAGTCTCGCCAATCTCCACAGCAGCCGGCATATCCCCCATTGATGCGAGACCATATTCAGGGTCATTGAGGGAGTGTTCTACAAGTCCATCCTTGAGCGTAAACAGATAGTCTCGAACTTCAAGTTTCGATTTAGAGCCTATAGCAGCCGAGACTTTGGGTAAATCATCCCGACCATATCGAGCAAGAGCCTCGAACATCACATCTTTCTCTTTGCTGGTCCACAAAGAAGCACCAAAGTGAGTTTGAGCAAACCTGTTTTGTACAACGTCCGCGAACGGGGTTGCTACTTCATGAATTGTGGAATTTAGAAGCTGCCGGAATGAGTCGCTGTATTTCCCTTGCAGGCGCCTTCTCTTTGCTGCTGTTGTTTTTCTCACAATTTTCCGCTTTTTGGTAGGGCTCGGGTCCAACGGTTGCGAGTCATTCTGATCTGATACTTGTGGTGATATGCCCGACTGCTGCGACACCGTCGATCCGTCTTCGCTATGCTCGTCGTCTTCTGGTCTGAAATCGCTCGCAGTCTCTGATAGTTCGTCGCTCATCATGAACTGCTGTTGGACGGATCCCGAACCTGCTCGCCCCAAATGAAGCACGTGTCGAACATGGAACTGGACAAACTGCCACCCATGTTTGATGATGTCGCTGAGCAGAACTGACTTTACGGCGGTAACGCGACATGCAAATTAAATTCTGTCACGAAACTAACACGGTTCACGTGGATCGCTTACATAAGGCACGGCGACGAAACATCCGTAGGATTGAAGCTATGACGCCCCCAACAGCTGCTGAAATAAACATAGCAAGAGCAAATGTTCTTGCGTGTGAACGAGGTTCACAGCAACTGCCAGGCGGAGTGGAGAGCACTTGGGGATGTTGGCGCTCCATGACCGGGAGCTATAAACAATGAGCGCGAACGGCTCTTCTGCCGATGCTTCTCAGTCATCCGCAAACCGCCGTTTTCTATGGCGCCCGAAGGTATGTTCAGAGTGAGATTCAGCCGAAGAACGGGAAGAAGCTGACAGAGACAGGTACGAAATACGACCTTAGTCCTCCCCCGAACTGGCGAGCGAGTGCACCGAGTCTTCACGTTGCGCGATTCTCCACTCGACGACGATGGCCCTTCAGACGACCGCACACCTCTCCTTGGAGGCTCCGCTCCAACTCGCCGAGCAGAAGGGCGGGTCTCGAAGCTGCAGAAACAATTATACGCGAAGTCTAAAGAGGCGTATGCTTTCTGGACGTCTAAAACTGGAGTGGGCATCCTCAAATGCTCGCTTGCATATTTGCTCGGCAGTCTAGCGACATTCGTCCCATTCATTGCGAATACGTTGGGCCGAAATGACACCAAGCATATGGTGGCTACGGTCACAGTGTACTTTCATCCAGCCAGATCTGCAGGCAGCATGGAAAACGCCCTCTGCCTCGCTATTTGCGCGTTTATTTACGCAGCATTCGTATCATTTTCGAGCATGGCTGTATCTGCATTCTTCGGTCACCACTATTTGATTCCTGTGGGACATGCTATAGTCCTGATTGTTTTCTGTGGTGGTGGCCTTGGTCTGATTGCCTGGACCAAGCAGAGGCTGGGAAATCCTCTGGTCAACGTGGTACGTATGGAATGAACTCCTTCTAGAGTCCCTGCGACTAACTTTTCAAGGCGTGCTCGCTAGCATCACTTTCTATCATTTCGATTCTTACGAAGGAGGGTGCTGTTCAGGAATCCAAATTCTCTTACGAGAAGATCCTTCAGATTCTGAAGATGGTCTTAATTGGCATTGTGATGACTACGTTTGTTAGCTTTGTCATCAAGCCGATTTCTGCTCGTCATGACTTCAGAGAGGACCTTGTAAAGACCACTGATCTTCTGGCGGACTTTCTGTCAATGATCTCGCGGTCGTTCTTGTCTGGTTCTGATGAGGAGCTCAAATCGCCCGCATATGAAGCTGCATCCCAAAAATACACGTCAGCATTCAATTCATTAACCAAAAATCTGGGCGAATCGAAGTGGGAACACTACCTCTTTGGCACGGAGAAAGAATATAGAGCAAACGTCAAGGTTACGAAGTGCGTCGAGACGATTTCACAAGATCTGAGAGGTCTCCGAAGCGCAGCCTCTACTCAGTTCTCCCTCATGGAAAAGTCCTCGCGTCCGAGCACTCCCCCTCGTATGAATGGTGCGACGGCGGATACTGCTCCCTTTAGTCCTGGATTACTCACGCCAAACTCTTTCGATCCGCCTAGCATGTTATCATCAATTTATGAGGAGCCTGAAGAGGAAGAAAATGAACAGACCACTAGCCTGGAGAGGCGAGGCTCTGCATTGTCACTGGATGCGGCAAGCACTTCTGCTGACATCTTCAGTCTCTTCATCAGCAATCTCGGACCACCGATGAAGTCGTTGGCGTACACGCTTAAGGAAGTTCTTGGTGAACTGCCTTTTGACAGCGCTCGGCATGTGAATGTGAACAGTCATTTCCGGGGAAGTCTTGTTGACGCCAACGCTCTCTACACCAATGCAAGGAAAGACGGTCTTTCGCAGCTCTACAGAAACCGTTCGGTAACGAAATGGCGTTCTGAAAAGGCAGCCGATTTTGAAGACGTTGCAGCCAGTTGTGGATACTTTAGTTCATCCCTGCAGGATCTCGCCGAGCATACCATTCATTACCTGGATGTGCTAGAAGAGATGAAAGGCCTGGAAGATAGATCTCTGAAGAAGCGCTCTTGGAACTGGCTAAAGTTCTGGCGTATGTTCCGACCTGCTTCAAGTGATGGGCCTCAGGATGAGGGCATTATTCATCGACATGCTACTCCTGAGGAGGGTCTTTCCCAGCCAATGCCAAGCCCGAAACTGCATCATACGGATGATCTAGGCGATCAGCCACCTAAAGAGCGTTCCATCAGGCTACGAATGTGGCAAGCGTTTCGCTTCATCAGGAGGGAAGACATCAGATTTGCAATCAAAGTCGGAATCGGCGCCGTACTGTTCGGCATGTTTGCCTTCATTCCTTCAACCCGTCCGATCTATAATCACTGGAGGGCCGAGTGGGGCCTCTTGAGCTATATGCTTGTTTGTTCAATGACAGTAGGAGCGTCTAATACGACCGGATTCGAGCGCACGTGGGGCACATGCGCTGGTGCTCTCTGCGGCGTCGTCGCCTGGGTTATCGCTGATGATAATCCGTGGGCGCTTGGATTCATCGGTTGGCTTATGGCAGTATTCGCATACTACATCATTCTCGGCCTCGGCAAGGGCCCCATGGGTCGCTTTATCCTCCTCACATACAACCTCTCGGTCTTGTACTCCTACTCCCTTACCGTCCGCGACCAAGAAGACGATGACGATGAAGGTGGAATCGACCCAGCTATTTGGGAGATTGTGCTTCATCGTGTTGTCGCTGTGACTGTTGGTACGATGTGGGGTATGATTGTGACCAGGCTCATCTGGCCTATCAGCGCGCGGAAGAAGTTCCAAAATGGACTGTCGGTATTATGGCTACGCATGGGGCTAATCTGGAAACGGGACCCGCTCTCTATATTGATGGAAGGCGAACCCGGGTCAAGTTACATGGACATTCGAGAATCGATTGAGCTTCAGAGATTCCTTTCAAAGCTGGATGGACTAAGAGACTCAGCAGCTTATGAGTTCGATCTGCGCGGCCCGTTCCCGAAGGAGACCTTTGGGAGAATACTGAAAGCGACAGGCCGTATATTAGACGCATTCTATGCGATGAATGTTGTCATTGTCAAGGACCTCAAGGCCACCCCCGGTGAGGCAGAAATCTTGAAATATACCAGGAATGAGCGGATGCAGCTCTCGTCACGCATCTCTCATCTCTTCTCAGTTCTGGCGTCTTCGATGAAACTGGAATATCCGCTCAATGACGCATTACCGAATATTGAGCATACGAGGGACCGATTGTTAGCAAAATTGTTTCAGTTTCGGACGCATATGACAGGACAGCCAAATGCACCTACAGATGAGGACTATGAGCTCTTCTATGCGTACTGTAAGTTTTGTTATTCACTTTCTTCGACAGAAACATGCTGATGATCTGCTTCTAGCTTTGGTTACTGGTCAGCTTGCGCAAGATATTGGTGACATTGGTAGGGACATAGAGCAGTTATATGGTGTGCTCAATGAGGACAGCTTGAAGCTTCAATAGTCATTACGTCTAGTTTGATACCCACTACCAAAATGCATTTTCTTCGGCGTTCAATATCGTGTCCTAGCCTTTTCCAGCATAGTCATTCTCCCAGACCTCATCAAATGTCTTCTGATTGACTGCAAAGTCTCGAAGGTACTCCCTCTCGAGGTCATGCGTCCTTCTTCCCAGCAACACCACACTGTGAAGCGGCTTGCCCACGTCAACGTCGCATAGCTCTTCCAATGTCCCAACCACAAACGTCTGGTCTTTTGCGCCTACTCTCGCTGCTCCAACAGCCAAACTGCGAGGTCCGTAGACAGCTTCCTTCCTCTCCTCTTCAACCTCCAACATCTGACTCGCGCATGTCGCCACGCTCATGTATCTCGGTTGCTCATACACGATCTTGCCACGGGCCAGCATGTCCAGATTAGGCTCCTTGACCTTGATGTCCAGCAATATCAACGTATGCAAGCCGATTTGTACATTCTCTTTCACGCGGTCGTAGAACGACGACGGTTTCCACGTCTCAGTAAAGAACACCATTGAGACGGTCTGTCCGAAGTTGTAGAGTTGTAGGCCACAGGCTCCAATGGCCGAGAGAATAGAGGCATTGGGAATCGAGGTGTAGGCGATATTCAGTGCGCGAGCGCGGAGGAGGAGGTCTGTGTGGGTTGTTGCGCTACAATCGACTCTATAAGCGTGATTTCAGATACAAGAAGGGTGTAGAATTACCCAAATGGGTCGCCAACGACGAGGAATGCTACATCGACTTTGTCTGCGTCGGCGAGGATAGTGTCGCTGGACGACTCGACCATTTCGCGGTCGGCTATGATTACAGACCTCCCATAGAAAGCTTCCTACTGATGGCGACCATATCTATTAGCCTACGTATTCCGCAGCAGTTAAATGGCATGATCATTCACCAATTGCTCCTTGTCGACCAAAAGGACTGCAGTGTATGCTTCCAGATACACCCTCTCGGCCTTTTTTACGACGTCGAGGCCTTTGACAGTGATGTCAGTCTCATCGGCCAGACCGAGGCCTACGAGGTAGAGCATTTTTGTCGTATCTCTCTGGATCGTCGACAATGTTGCAGCGACGTGGGTATCTGCACAGTCTGATCAGAATTAGATGTGGCTTGAGAGCACTGGCCATGGACATGGGGCTCTGCCGCCTCGTAAGGCTGAAGGCGGTAAGCGATCTGCGACCGGGGTACGTACTTCTGCCGCTGCAACTTGTTAAACCCAGCCTCAGTTTCCTCTCTTCATCAACTCCACCCCTCTTTTCATGTGAGAACCACAACCTTCAAGATGTCTTCAGATGGCTTCACCCCAAAGTACCGGACAGAGATCCAGCAGGTATGTGGTCCATTTCTTTTCGCTTTTACCGCAAGCCCTTCTGTTTGGGTTAAGCAAGTCGCGTGTTTTTCGCTTGATCGGAGTCGTGAACGCTCTAACACACCACACGTTGTTTTGTTATTGTTTACTCTCTATCTCTATATATGCAATACTGTTATGGCTACCCCAGAACCTCATCCAATACATCAACTTGCGGGAACACATGAATTCCTCCTCGGATTACGATATGCCCGATGACTTCGTTGTCCCGGATGGCATCAACATCCACAAGGCGTGCTGGCTGCAGTGTCTTGGAGAAACGAAGCATGGCTCAAAACTTGCTCCGTCCTTTCCTTTCGATGACGACGCTGTCTTGAATAATGAGTCTACGTCTGGGTTCAAAATTCGGCTGATTCATTTGATCGAGCAGATGATGTTCGTGTCTGGCGAAACGGGTGAAGCCGCGGTAGAAACGACTACGCTCATCGAAGAAATCGTTCGAAACCAGGTCCACCACATGGTACGTTGCTTTCCTTCCCCATCTTGTGCTTTGAATAAATTGCTGACGAACAACACAGCTGAAGGAGAGCACCGATCTCGCGAACCGCCGTGGCAACCGTGCTATCGCCACGACCGACTTGATGTATCTGATCCGCCATGACCGCGCAAAGCTCTCAAGACTTCGTCATTTCTTGCAGTGGAAAGACGTGCGCAAGAATGTCAAGGACAGCTCCGACGACAAGGGCGCTGGCGATGCAGGCGTTGATCTAGCAGGTGGTGACGAGGCCCTCGGCGCAGGTCTAGGTGCAGGTCCTGATGCGACTGTCGACATGAAGAAGAACAAGAAGAACCGCGTCGAGCTGCCATGGGATGTCGCGAGCTACTTCTCAGAGCAAGTGCCTCCACGTGACGATGAAGAAGACGAAGAGGAGGAGGAGATGAACTTCGCTACCCTTCAACGCCTCAAGTTGGCCGATGAGCGCACCAAGAACATGAGCAAGGAGGACTACATGCACTGGTCTGAATGCCGTCAGGCCTCCTTCACGTTCCGCAAGGGCAAGCGCTTCCGCGAGTGGGCTGGCTTTGGCGTGATCACCGACTCGAAGCCGAACGACGACATCATCGACATACTGGGCTTCCTCACGTTCGAGATTGTGCAGACTCTGACAGAAGAGGCCCTCAAGGTCAAGGTGGAGGAAGATATGGCGAAGAAGCAGAGCGGTATTGGCAAGGAGCAGCCCGGACACAAGAGGAAGAGGGAGCCAGGCTTGTTCGACTTGCCAGAGGAGGAGAGAGAACCTGTCAGCAAGGCGCATGTTCAAGAGGCGTTCAGGAGGACTCAGCAACTTAGCCTGAGGAGCAAGGCACTTGGACTGAGAATGCATATCATCAAACAGCCGCTGAAGCTGGTGAGTTTAAGACAAGACCGTGCTACATTGCTACATGTTCTAACATGAAACAGATTTGATCTTTCACCAGGAGGTGAATCAGACAGTCTCGGGAAACCTGAGATATTGAATGGCTGTGCATAGCCAAAAACTAAGGCGTTCTGGGAGTCGGGTGGTCACAAGGAATACCCCAAATGATTGTGAACGGTTATGATGGATGGATGATATCAACTTCATCTGCGCATTTTCGAGGCGCAATCTTTGTTCGGCTACAAAGCCGTTGGTTTCACGATCAGAAACCCTTCTGATACCTGATGATGTACTTTACACCTTTTAATGATGACTCGACCCCGTTGATGGAGTTGCTTTTCATGTCATCCTGTGCTGCGGCCATTTGCAATATGCTCTACTTGGATCGCCATTGCTGAAGCTCCGCCTCGCTCAATTGCCTCAACTTATTCACGCTCGGCGCCTCGCCAGTCGCAACTCCCTTCACCACTTCGACGAACCCACCAATAGCAGTGCCCCTGCTCACTGCATATTGTGCCGTGTGCGTCTGCACCTTGATCAGGACGATTCGCGGATCCTCTGGGCCGCCGTCGTGCTTGCCGTCGCCGAGGTCGCCAATCCAAGCCTTGAGAGCTGGAGAGTAGTACTGCTTCACCAAGTCGCGGTTGGTCTCGATGGTCGCCTTGCCAGACACGGATGCCCACTCTCCTGAATTGTTGAGGAAGCCTAGGTTGATTTCAGATCCACCTTCCTTGATGTCGTCTGTCTTGCCGGACTCGGAATTGGAATGGAAGATGAAGTCGACGCCGTTACTCTCCTGGTTTAATGTCAGCTCAATGGCCCGTTCTTGCTTATGGAGTTGGAGGGAGGTGGTGTCGCACCTTCGCAGCGAGCGCCATGCATCTCGAAGCAAGAAGTCCGTCGCTTGTTTGGGTCGTCATCATGCAGAACTGCTCTCGGTTAGCTGCACTGCTAAGTCCTGGGGCAATCAATCCTACCTTGCACTTGTCGACGAAGCTTGTGAGGGCCTCCACCTTCTCCTTCAACGATGGCTCCTCAAGGTTCTTCTCCTTGTATGGATCAGCTGGCTTGCTACCAGTATCCGTATTGCTGAATGACGACATGGTTGAGACGTTGATTCTTTCGACGAGCTTATATGTTTTATGCGTCCGTTGTGCTTGAATTGAAGATTTTGGTCGCTGTGGGAGCGTTAGTATGCCGCGAGAAGCCATGATAGGAGACCTCTTTCGAAGAACTCTTCGACAATTGAGACGACGCAGAGAAACAGACATAATATTGAATATTCGATATAATTATTGAAAAGACTCACCTGATGGTAATGGGGTTGAAAATTAAATTAAAGCGCGAAGGAAGTTGAGCTTAAGAAAGTTCGTGACCGTCGTGACTTCATAAAGACGCGCTAGACGCGCACGCGACGTCATCGAAATGGTGAGATTTCGATCTCTATGCCATGGGGAAATAGGCCGAGAATCACGAGTTTTCCGACCAGCCTTACACAGCATGCATACTAAAAATGTGCTTATTCTGATTTTAGTACACTTTGCATCTTGCAGATCCGCGAATGACGATCCATCCGCTCAACATCCATAACCATTTTCACTAAGCGACATTTGACTTTTCCATTTGAAATCCCGTTCCTAATTTCACTATGCTGAGAAACTTTTGAGCTTTCCGATCACTGCTTTTTCGGGGGAGCGGTTGCCATGACCTGCTCCAGCCAGGGCCACACTGAAGCATTAGCTTCGGGATAGCCCATATGCGCTCGCTTAGAGATGAACCTGCATTAAAACGTTAGCATCCTTCGTTACTTTGGCTCTAGCAATTGATCTCACCTTGCTTCTTTCGGGCTTCCGTATTCGAACAAGAGCATGCTATCTTCAATTGGCATGCATCCGTCATCAACTCCATTCATGAGCAACAATCTTGTGCTCGGCATATTGACAATTCCGGTTTCGACTAAGCTGAAAGTCTTTTGGCAGTTCTCCAACAACTCGTCCCACGTCTTGTAGCCATACTGTTGGAATTCGTCAGAGTCGCTATTGGGATGGACAGAAATACCATCACGTACCTTCATCAAATATGCTTCCTTCAAGCTGAATGGATACTCATGATGGTCGACCTCTGCCAGCCACTCCTTCCCGATGTAATGATGCTAGACATTGTTAGTACAAATCCCACACACTCAATCCTGATCAACCTACCGTGCCTGCACCATGTCCAACGCATCCAGCAAGTTGCGAGGCATGAGTGTGGGCAGCGCGAATGGCGTAGTAGCCACCCGCCGACAAACCCCAACCGATCACCTTTGATTCATCCAGCTCCGGGTTCTCTGCGATCCACTCAAGGATCGCAGAGAAATATCGATCTGGGGAAAGCGGGTCGGTCTTGAGAGCTGGACAATCAGCAACGCCTGGGATATCACAGATCACTGTCGCCCAGCCGCGCTCTATTGCGCCTTCTGTTCGCTGTCCTCGTGTGTCAGCCAACAATCCGGAAGCATTTCCCAGAACATCTCACCTCGTAGTTGTCTGGTCTGTGCCCATCAAGTCCTGTAATGAGGAACATGACAGGAACTGGCTTGTCTACCGTCGACCCTCGCGGCATCCTGACATACAGAGGAATCTCCTTCCCATCACCCTCCTTTGCATATTTGTGCGGGATGATGACCTCTGTCATGACAGGATCCCATAGCCTCATGCCCTTCTCGTACACCTTCTTCTGCTTCTCAAACGCTTCCCGCTTCAACGGCGTGCCAATGTATGGAAAGCGGCTGAGGCGGTAGACGGTGGAGGCGCGCTTGTAGAGCGCAATGGCAAGTGCCTTGTCCGTAGACTCGGCGTCCTCCCCTCTCTTCGCAAGGTCCTCGGCGATGGAGAAGAAGGCGGAGGTGTAGGCATCGTTGTAGGGGTCGTTGATGTTATCTGTACCTCTGGGTAAGCATTGGGCTTTGTAAGAAAGCTGTCTCGAGCTCCATACTGCGGATGAGGAAGTCAAAGATGGGTTCGAAGTCCTCGAGCTTGCCGTCATGGAATCTAGCACCATCCGTGAGCCATTGCGAACTCTGCATGAAACGACACGCAGTATACGCACGGGTAGACGCCTAAGGTGCACTGTAAAGTCTCGTCAGCTTCGTTCAATGGCCATCAAAGAGGGGCACATACAGGAAATTTCCATCTCGTCTCCCACAGCGTTTTTATGCTGCCCTGATGGCCGAAATCCGTCTTGAACAAGCCATGCTGTTCCAAAATCCAGTTTACCATTTTTACCAGCTTTCAGACACCGTGAAGGAGCCTCGACTTTTAGTTTCTATGTCTTCAATAATCGCGCTGCGGAGCCCAGCTATGGCTATATTCGGGCGCCGCCTCGGACTTGTGGGGGTCCGGAGACTGCCCTGAGGCCGGTAAGGTATATTGATTGGCTGCTGACATTGTTTGAGAAATATTAAAGATCTGTATTCTTAAATGCTGAAGCAAAATTGTAAATAGGAAGCCTCTCTGCTATGACCTTGATGGTTGTTTGTTGGAGAGAAGGAGGGTCGGAATGCTGGTGTCCCAAAATTAGGATGGCTACTAGATCTGCTTTTCAATGGTTCTTGATTCGCCAGAATATTGATTGTGATTATTCGAGAGATTTAGGGAATCAGGAACTAGGAAGAGATTTGTACATTGATAGACTGCACATAAGAGTTGTCGCTCGATTCCACAAGCAATGTGACACTGGTTCATTTTGCAAATGGGTTTCAATTAGTCTTACTTCCTACATCCCAGCTAATGTACAATCCAAGAACCTCGAATGCAGTTGCCCATACTGATACAACAAAGCAAATGCTAGCCTCCAATGAATTGACCACCCTGCTGAATCGACGAATGGATCAGAACTCCGCCTATGGCCCCAAGACTCCCTTAAATGAGACTCAACGAAAGGACAAAGGAAACCATAAGCACGACATGGAATCAAGGAAAGTCCGAGAGAGCGACATCATATCCTTCTTAGTGCGTCCCATTAACCTGAGCCTTCTTTCCCACCAATTGCTGCCCATTCGTCGGCTGGGCCTGCTCTTGCTGTGGCATTCTCGCCAGCCATTGAGGCGGCTGAATGCCAGTCTGGTCGTTGATCGTCTCAAGCAGCGGCGGCAGGCTCTGGAACAGGTTGCGAATCGGCGCCGTAGCATCCGCCTCGCCCTGCGCGCCAGTGTTCCATACGCTGATCTTAGGCTGCATGCCCTTGACGGCCGTGGCGTTCGCCTCCGCGAGTTTCGTGTACGTGCCGTCCTTCAGCATCAAGTACTGCATGAGACCCTGTGGTCCACCCAGCGCTTGAGCGAGGTGGCCGTATGCCTTCGCCATCTCACCCAGACCCTCTGCCTCCTTCTGGCGCGCGTAGAACGCAGCATCTGCCTCGCGCTGCTCCGCATAGAAGCGCGCATCCGACTCGGCCTTGCGCTCGTACTGCACACCCTCCGCGCGCTTCTGCGCAGAGTACAGGTCCGCATCGGCCTGCTGCTGCGCCGACTCGCGCGCAATCTTCGCCTGCGTGACGGTCGTGGCACGCAGACGCTCTAGCTCCATCTCCGCGCGCTTCTGCTCGACGACGGTCTGCAGCTCGGTGTCGCGCTCCTCGGCAGCGCGCTGCGCGATGATGCGCGCGAGCTTGAGTTCCTTCCCGATCTGGATCTCCTTGTCCGTGAGCTTCGCGTCGGCGGTGGCCTTCTCGCCCTTGCGCTCGGTTTCGAGGACGGCGGTCGCGGCGTTGATCTTGGCGATCTCCTGCTTCGTGCGGCCGAGCTTCTCGGCTTCTCCGATTTCACCGCGCATGCGGGCGTCTGCGACGTCGACCTTGGCCTGGTTGAGGGCGCCTTCGTGGGCCTTGCGGGAGAGAAAGGCGAAGTATTCACTGCCTGGGGTGTCTTGCAGCTCCTTGACGTTGGCATTGTAGCTGTATTAGTTATTAGTAAAATTAATTCAGTGCGGCAGCGAGAAGAAAGGGTTGGGGGTGACTCACATCCTCAAGCCAAACTGGTCCAATTCGCTCTGGACGTTGTGAATCACCTTATCTTTGAACACCTTCCTCTCCTTGAACAGCTCCTCCATCGTCATCGTCGACACAATGCTCCTCGTCTCCCCTTCAATGATGCCCTTGACGATATCTTGCACATGACTGCGACCACTTCCGACAGCGACAGCGCCACTCGCCGTCGTCACCGCCTTGGTACCATCGGCTTCACCAGTAAGCAGGATTGCATATTTTTGCAGCGAATCCAGAGAGTCGTCAGGGCCGATAGTGAAGACAGCAGGGAGCGAAAACTTCAGTTTCTCAATGGTCATCGCCTGCAGGTTCATGGAGAAGTCGAAAGGCGTGATAGAGATTTTGGTGACTTTCTGGAAAGGATAGACAAGGGCCTTCTTCTTAATGAGGACCTTCTCAATCCCCGCACCTGTGATGACCAGGTACGAGTTTGGCTCGGCAACATGATACCTGACAATGGAATGTTAGCAGTGCTATCGACCATTGCGATTTGTATACTGGTGTACGTACCACATCATCTTGACGGTATTGCTAGATTGGATGAGATTTGAAGAAAGTTTGCTGGCTTGAACAGATTCAAGCTAACGAATGAAGATGGACTGATCAATGAAATGGAGAGGTACTTGGAAAGTGAGGAGATGTTTTATACTTCGACTTGTACCTCCGTAGAGTCTGCCTTGTGTGCAACCAAAACCCCGCGGCAGTTTCGGCATAGCCACTACTCGTTCAATTACTATCACGAGGCAACAGTGATTGATGGTGTTGCAACTTGCGGCTCCTTCAAGTTCAAATGGGCGAGTGTTGACTCGTGACCGCAGCCGGGGGCCGGCTCAGCCTCGCCAAATTGCCTCTAACCGTAAAGGGACGGACGATCCTGAGGTTTTAAGGGGCAAATCGCGCATACAACAGAGAGAGAGAGAGAAAGAAGGAAAAAGTGCCGCTTTCCATCCTGGTTATGGATTTGCTCCTGCGCTGGCAGAGGCATTTGTTTCGTATTCATGTTTTCCCTGCTGGATGGTGACAGTTGCCACGCATGCTTCCAGAGTGTGCTGCCAAGGAGTCAGGACACGGCGACTTCCATTCCATTAGCAACGCCAACGCGAGTTTCTTGGTACTCTTGCGAATCAATAATTCTGCCACTGCCTCAGCGCTAGTAACGGTGAACGGTCAAGAATCAGGAGTCGTGCTTTCGGTGTATTTTGCTGCTCCTTGCTCTTCCGAAGCCCGCGGTCAGTGTGGTCAGTGTGAATCACGAAACTCAGCCTTGCTGGAGGCTTCCGCCCAACAAAGAAATCAGCCCGCTCCCTTTCACAATCACCCCACGCACGAGCCACAGTACAGACCAAGGCAGTAACGAAGAGGCCGAAGAATTAAAACACTTGTCATATTCCATGCAAATTACAAGTCATCAAACTCTGCAATGACTTCCAGCTCGAAAGCCGACGAATGCCCGCCAAGCTATGAGGAGAGCGAGGAGGACACCTTTACCTCCACTGCACACATGCTATCAGGCCCAGGCATCGTGAGCGAAGTCGAATACAGTCGCCAGGAAGTCGTGCGCTCGGCCATAGAAAATCACATCCTGCCGGTGCTGAGAAGACAAGCGAACTACGGGCTCGCTAAGAGCACGACTGTCTTGGAGGCTTATGAGCCTTCGAGCGTGGAATTTGGCTCGCAGAAGTCCAATGATGGTAGGCTGGCCTTGAGAGAATTTACGCAAGCAGAGAACTTAGTGTTATCAGATTCATCGAACCAGCAGAAAGGCCCGATCGTAAGCCATGAGGGAGAGAACCTCACCATGATTCAACTGCAAGGGCAGGAGAACTCTGCAGAATTCTGGAGCCAGCCTTCTGCCATCAAGGAGTTGCAACGGCAACTGCATGATATCCTCTGTGCTTCGACTGTATTTGAGGGAGTAGAGTTCCAAGCCCCAAAGGAGGCGGACTCTGCAGCAGAACCATCGAAAGGGACCAAAGGCTGGGGCAAGAAGCTGATGAAAGAGTTTGCCAAGCCGAGAGATGAGATTGCGTTGGCTCATCCACCGAAGAATAGTCAGGGCGTCCAGTTATCAGTTGAGCGCGAAGATGTTGTCTGGAGGACCCAGAATGACTTTGGCCTCTATGAGAATGTGACGAAGCCAGGGATCATCGTGCGAGTAGAGGTGCTTTGTTGATGTCATGCTGTCTATAGGCGTTTCCTCTTTCAAATATAGAATAGCGAGGCGTAAATGCGATCATGGTGGCATGTCCTTGGATGGCGTAGTCAGTTAAATGGGATATGTTCAATCCTCTTCTTCTTCTTCCTCAACCTCAATCTCGTCCAAACTGAACGCATCCAAATCCACGGGCGGCTTCAGGCTGACACCGTTCGCCTCCATCCATCGTTTCACCAGCACCTTGTTCACAACAGCCTCAGCGCTGCCCCTCTTCTTCCGCTCGAGCACGCCCATGTCCTTCAGTGTGGCAATAACGTCCTCCGGCACGATATACGTTTCATCGCTGATATCCTTGACCGTCACTGGCTTCTTGCAGGGCCTGCTGACCAAATATCTCGCAATCGTGGCAGACCAGAATCGCTCATATCCCTTCCGTCCCGGCTCGCTGAGAGGTTTCTCAGGTCCGCCGAGCCTGCCTTCTCGCTTCGACAAGACGTAGGAAGCACCCATGAGTACTTGGCCGAAGCCTTTGCGCTGCCATGGTGGGAAAACGAGAATACAGGCCAGGTTGTTGTTATCCCAAGAGAGCTTCTCTTTGCTGAAGAAGCCGACGACTTGCGTGGTAGGCGGAGAACTAGTAGGATCGGTGTAAACGAGGAGATAGTAGAGGAAGGTGGTGACGTCGTAGAAGACGGATTTGGTGTCGAGGAAGAGTTTCGCGAGGAGCGACAGATTTTGAGTATAGAGCTGTAAGGCCTCCATGAGCAACTTCCCATAGAACAGAAAGGTCATCAAACCTTATAGTCCTCCCCATCAACCTCGTGTATCCTCACCGGCCCATCTTCATAGATGCTCGTCCCCGGCGGCCCATCCTTATTAAGCGCGCAGACATCGCGGTGCGCGATAAACGGCAGCAGGTCCTTGCTGTACTTGAAGCAGTACTCGCACACGAACAGCTTCTCCGTCTTGCGGCCGATCAGGTCCTCGGGGTAGAACGATGGGTACCACGGCTTGATCCACAGATTGCCGAGCACGACGTCTTGCACGTTGAGCTGCGGCGACGGCCTGGGCTTCGCGGGGGTGCCGTTGATTGTTGGCGGGAGGGTTTGCAATGGCGAGGTAGGCGCCATTGCTGAGGTAGTGCGTTATGGCGGGCTTTGCATTGCACAATTGACGTCGAACTGCCGAAGGCTGAGGTGTGCGGAGGCGCGAAGTCGCGACGTGAGGTTGGCGACGTGAGTGGTAAGCTACTGCAGATCCGCGTAAACTTT
Organism: Rhizodiscina lignyota; assembly: GCA_010015805.1. NCBI lineage: Eukaryota > Fungi > Ascomycota > Dothideomycetes > Aulographales > Rhizodiscinaceae > Rhizodiscina > Rhizodiscina lignyota. The sequence goes on from ML978123.1 coordinate 818,047, forward strand.
CCAACCAAACTTTCCATCCACAGTAAGCGGAATGAACCTTAAAAACAGGAGACCGGAAACATCCATCTGAGCTTATGAATCATTGTGAATCATTAGGGAATTTCTATCATAAACCCTAATTTTTTATGCTTAAGTCCGAGAAGGAGAGGAGGTAGTCCCAGATCGATCTGGGCATTCAGGGGCACATATCAGTACGCAAGTTGTTTTTCATCTTCAGATTTCATGAACGTAACTACTTGTGTACATCAACACCTGGTTGTTCTTTCCTCCCAGGCTGTAATCATAATCGTATTCCCGCCGGATTTACCTGCGGCTCAATGCTCCCGAAGGGGTGGTAGAGTCGCGGAACCGTTCTATGCCACCAACTGAATCGGTCCCAATAACTGCTGCAACCAGATCACTCGCATTAGATGCTCGCTCCACCGACGATGAGGCTTGCTAACTAATGCAGAGTGAGACCCTGGAGTACCATAGAATGAGAACATGAATAGAACTTTTCCCCTATCGGCAATTGCTCTCATGACGCAGGATGCCACCAAAAAAGGTCCAAACGCCTCGCTCTGATGTATGCTAATGGAACATGAAACTACACCGGCAAAAGCCTCTTGTGATGACACGAACAAGAGTTTCGAAGACCAGATATAGAGGAACCAATGAAGAAGGGTGATCGAAAGTGTAAAGTCTCAGCTCTTGCAGCTTGGAAAGGAACCAAACGTATCATCATCTTCTAATGCCGTAACCCAGGCGCACCCTCTCATTTCCAACCTCCTCTTCGTATGCAAGCCTCTCGCGCCTCATGGCGTCCTTGTCGTACGGCGCGTTCTTCCTTCCGAACCTACTGCTCACAGTTGCGGTGCTGGCGTTGCTGTGCTTTAGCTCACTTAGTGCACCGAAACTCTTCATCTTCTTGAGCCCCTTGGCTTTGGGTTCCTTCTCCGTCTTGCCAGGAGTCTTGAAGATCTCCTCGACTTCGGGCTTGCCTTTGCGTAGACGAATTAGGTCGCGCGCAATGCGCTCGAGCGCGGAGCCAACCTTGCGCGGCGTCATTGGGCTCTTGGGTGCTTCGAAGACTGATGTTGATGCTATGGAAGGCCTGCGAGAGGTGGTGTGTGCACTGCTTGAGCGCGATGATGGTCGGATAGAGGAGTTGAAGCTAACGCCAGAGTCCGTCTTGCGTGGAGTTTTGTGCGCATCTTGCTTCTCGTCGTTCTTTCCCGGAGCATTGTGGCCGGGAACCTGAGGTAGGGGGCCGTTCGGTGGGGTTGGCTGGAAATATGATACGTTCGTGATGTCTTTGCACTCAGCAATGGTACTGTTGCAGAGACGAAGATACTTTTCGAGGTTGCGATGGACATCTGGCCAGCCATTGGATTCACCCTCGGCGGCGCCTTGCCTCTGCAAGGTCATGAGGACTCCGGTTCCACGAGTCTCAACAGCCTTGATGTATTTGAAGAAGCCATCACGCTGCTTGGAGAGGATAGTGGGGGTGAGCTTGGTAGTTGGATTGGATACGGTGACAGGCGGGTAGAGAGTGTTGAGCATAGCGATACAGTTGTGTTTGTTGAATGGCAGCAGAGACATTTCGTTAATGAGGACCTGTTGTTGTGTCAGACGTAGGGGTAGTTGTTTGAGAGTTAGACTACATACCCAGCGTCGAAGCGCAATAAACAATTGAGTGTACAGAGAATCCGCACGCTTGTCCTTGGTCTCGAGTTCGCGAATCCACTCGGCGGCTCCCGGGTATTGAATACTCATTGCGTTGGCATCAGCAGCTAATGTTTCGCGATTGATGCCGAGTCGAGAGAGAGAAGAGGCAACCTCCTTACGACGACGACTCTCAAGGTCCTTCAGATAGTCCAATGCGGTGAGCGCTTGTGGGAAGTCGACCCAGTGAACCTCCTGAGTAAAGCATCGCTTGAGGAACATGGTAATGAAGGTTGGGGGGAGCGAGCATGGCTGTTGGGGGAGCTGCGAGATTTGAGCCATTAGAGACGTCGCGAATTGCGTATTGGCATCATGCATTTCTGTGGGTGGGAATCGGGAAGTCGTTGGAGAGGTCGATGGTGTCGCTGCAGCGCTTGCGGAACGACTGTTGGAAGGGGTAGGTTGTCCTCGCCCGGCGCAATTGAGCGTGTACATGGTCCTGAGGGGTATTTCGTACGTGCCTGGATACTGGAGGATATGCTCGAGAATCAATTGGTAAGAAGCACCGGAATTGACAGAATTTGTTGTTTCTTGAGAGCTATTCCTCGTATGGAAAGAAGAATCCGAGCCCGTCATCGTGGGCGAGAAATTTATTCCTGCCTACGACAATGGTTTTGGTTGACAATAGCAGCGTGGTGGGGATAGCCGTTGGCGGGGTGGGTTTGTTGTTCTATTGTCGTCTGTTTGTTATTGTATCTCCTCGTGCCCGTGTCTTAGACTACCCGCGTAGCGCTACTCTACTGACCACAACAATGTTTGTACAGATGCGGGGAAGAGCAAACACGACGGCAAATACGAGCCGTCAAAGTCGAGAAGGGATTGAAGAAGATTATTTTGAAAAGAAATGCAAGCGCTCCTGTCGTGGGTCGTAAAGATCGTATCTCTCGCGAGAATGGTCTGTCTAAAGTCGAGAATTCGTCTAGTCGTTACAGCATTGGCTGGGCTCCAACTGGCTGGATTGCAATTGCACTGCCTAATAGCAGCGTCGAGGCCGAGTCCGTGCCTGGGGATGGTTCGATGTTCACGTTGTTTGTTAAACGGTCGTCGGGCGCAGCATCTTTACGCGATGTCGAAAGCAAACGGTGACGGGGAACGTGGTTTCCACGCGAGACTGGGCCGAAGGGAAGGAACGCGTGACGGCAGCAGGGCGCGGTGCGAGGAGGGAAGGTGCAAACGCCGCTCTCGGCCGCGGCAAACACGCTTCAAATGCTTCGGCTGCTTCGAACACGTCGACAGTGAAAGGCCAAGATGAATTCTGTCCTCCGGTGCGTTTGGATGTTGGAATGCGTGGAAAGGGCGAGGTTACGAGGCACGGCAGTCTGATGTATGTCCTTCTGCTGCATGTGCGGCCCCTACCTCACGCTCTGCACCGAATATCTCTCCCTCTCCTGGCTTCCCTGTCCTTCGCAGCTGCTGCAGCGCCGGAAACACCATCACCTGCCGCTATCTTGGGACTGGCCGTCCCGCCATCGTCGCTTACGCTTTCGTTATCCTCGTCCTGCCCACGCCGGCCCGGATCACATCGCGGCCCAAGGGTGAGCTGAGGATCCCCCGCAAAAGTGACAAACGTGGGCCTGAGAGACGGCACTGCCCATTGGGTGAGACCCTTATCCGGAAGCCAGGCCTGCGGACGATAAAGCAGTTCATTCCGAGGGGCAATATATCGTTTCTATTCTCTACTCCGATCAGACTGCTCTCACACGTGCTCTCTCTCCAGCACATTTCAATGGCATCATGTCACGCTGTTTCCTCATCATCGCTGCGAACCAAGATGCATACAGGGGTTCAGAAAATCTTTGAGATGCCCTGTAGCATCGGCCTGTTTCGTTTTCTTCTGCAGCGCCGGCCTCCGGTGCACTCGTCCCGCTCTCGTTTGGCGCGCAGCCGCATCCATCACAATGGCGGCGCCCTGCCCCGTTCCTGAAGAGCGATCGTGCAGAATCGTCAGCTCAAGCATTCATCCGACATGAAGGCGGCTTCTATTCTCGTGACATATCACTTGCTCCGGAGAATTATGCTAGTTGTGGCACGCGTAAGGCTGTCACGGCTCGTTGAGCGAGTCCCCTCAACTCTCATGGTGGAGACTATTCTCTTGAAGGCTTGATTCCTTTTTCTTTGTGCGACTCAATGAATCGAAGGCCTTTTCTTCGGACCACTCTCCCGAGTACGCGGTCATTCCATTAGGAGTGCACCAAAGGGCACTGGGGACATGTTGCTCAAAGCCGGCTAGGCCAATTGCGATGCCGTCTGCGAGGCGTCCTGCCTCGGGGTTTTTTCGAAGCCCTGCCTTCTTATGCGCCTAGTGAGGCTGGCGTACGCCACGATTGTTCCCTCTGGACCCGACAGGATGGTTCGCTCAAGGGTGGCAGGGTATCTCCCCTCGCGGAAGCGGATGTGTATCGATAGCCTTAACAGGGCGGAAGAATTGAGCCTTCTTGGACCTCGATATGACGTTCGAGGTTTCATTCGCTCTTAACACAATTGCCGTCAGAATTTTTCAGCGATTTTACCTCTGTTGCACCGATCGCGATGTCTCTTGTGACGTCGCTCAGCAGAAAACGTGCTTCTCACGTCCTCGACGCCATTCGCTGAATCTGCCATTTTCATCCATGCAGCAATCGCTTACCGGCACGCTGGATGAAATGGGACGGTCAGGGCCAAAAGTGGGCTTCCAGGCGTTCGACTGCAGTGTGCGCACACCGATACGATGCAAAAGCAACGCTCCCTTCTCAGACCGTTGCTATCACAAGTTTCCACTAATGGCTTGGGTTTCACCCTCCCATATATCTTTCATCACTTTCACGTGCAGAAAAGCATCTGGCTGAAGAATTTTCAGTTGGTGGTCGTCGTGTGCTCAGGTCGATTGGATAGAGCCTGAATTTTGCAGTCGGCAATCCTGCCGCTCCTTTTCTGCGAACCCCACCTCCAATCCTTCGCGCATTCTAATTCATGACTGCAGCGACTTTGCATGTATCGAGGTTCTTCCTGCCCTAAGTGGTACGAGACAAGTGTACCTGGCAGTAGTGCGATCCCGCCTGTGCCAAAGCTCAGAAAAAGTAGGTACGTACCTTTCATTTGCACCAGCCACGGATGGCAAGTATTTCCATCCTCTCATCTCCTTCTCACCATCGCGTCCCTACAGAGAAAGTATTAGAGCGCCATGCGTGCTGCACAGTCTTTTTAATATCATTTCTTAGACGAAGGATCTGCGAACTCTTGCCGGCGTGGGTGAGCTTCTGTCCTTTTGTCACTGAACGATTTTAAAAGCAAAATGCCGCTGCGCAGCGCACGTTTCCATCTCAATGGGAGAGATGATAGAGAAACCGCAGCAAGACCTAATCACCTAATCATCTAATACAAGAGTTTCACTTCATCTATCGAACTGAATGTCTGATCCGAAGTCTGGCCTAAAGTTGTGTATCGTGCGCCCTTTGACTCAAGCTCTACATTTGCGATTAGTCACAGCTGCTCTCCACCTGTGCCCCAGCTCCCAATACAAATTTCATCGTTGTCGCTTACATGCATCTGTTCGCGATATCAAAATATATTGCACTGACATAACCAAAAAGCACTTTCAATTTGACCCTCACCTGTCATCATGTCTGGTTCCGCAACCCTCGACTTCACTACCCTTGACGTGTTCACGCACACTAGATATGCAGGCAATCCATTGGGCGTCGTTCATGTGCCGTCCTCTGCCACGCTGAGTAAAGAGCAGCGACAGATTATTGCTGGAGAATTCAATCTCTCCGAGACAGTCTTCATCCATGAACGACAAGTTGGCCCCGACGGTCCAGAATGGCCTGTCAATATCCATACGACTGCGAGAGAATTGCCTTTTGCGGGCCACCCAACGATTGGAGTTGCATGCCTCTTAGCATCTAGCCTAGAGCCGGATCAAAATGGCGATGACCATTCCGTCAGTGCGACGCTCATTGTGCCTGCCGGACGCATCAAGTTCGTGTATAACGCTTTGGAGCGAGTGGCACGGTTAGGCATTCCGCACAACTATCATCAGCATGGGGCCACATTATCCGCGGCAGAACTCCAAAAGCTCACGCCGAAGATTGCGCAGCTGCCGCAGCAGTCGCCGATTGTGTCAATAGTGAAAGGCATGACATTCGCCCTCGTCGAGCTGCAATCGCTCGACGACCTGACCTTCGTCAACATGCTCACCGCGCGGTGGCCGCAGCTGCAGCTCGACACGGAATGGGACTCTGAGCCGGTGGGTATGCTGTTCTACGTGCACCAGGGCGAAGGCGCCGACGGCGCGACCAAGCTGCGCACGCGCATGATGGAGCTGGAGAAGCCGTCGGAGGATCCGGCGACTGGAAGCGCATCGTGCTGTCTCGCGGCGTACTTGGCTCTGAAGGAGGGGAAGAAGGGCGAGAAGGTGAAGATTGAGATGACGCAGGGTGTGGAGATGGGGAGGAAGAGTGACATTGGGATCGAGATCGGGGTAGGGCAGGACGGCAAGCTGGAGAGCGTTACTCTGAGCGGTGGGGCGGTGCAGGTGATGAAAGGCACCGTTATCGTTCCGTGAGCTAGTATGGAGGAAATGCAAATGAACAGCCTTCCGAACGTCTACGGTGCGTTCTCGTGGAGTAGTATGACTATCAAGTCGCCATGAAGCGGCGCCAATCTGTAAAGCCCGTCAATAATTCTTGGATTAATTGTGTGGCTCTGCTCTGTCGGTGCGGAGACTTGCAAGAAAGACGTCGGTCTCTTTCTATCCATTGAATCAAGAGTTCTGTAGACCCCGAGCGGTTACTGATACTCTCTGGCCCCACTGGCGAGTGCTTTGCCAACCTTCATCTTTTTCTCCGTTTAGGGAAAAAGTTGCTTTGCTGTCCTTCGTTCTCGAACATAAATGTCCCCCACACTTGATTACGGTAATCAATATATCGATTAGGCAGTATGTCGGTGAGATCGCGATCCACGTCAAGGAAGTGCTGATGGCCCCCCTTCGGTGAGATTATTCGTTCGTCTCGTTGGGGCGAAAACTCAATATCAACCTCACATCTATCCCGTCCATGGAAAAAACCCAGATATTAGCCACAAGGCCGGCAAGACAAACGAATGGCGTGCATTTGAAACTGGTTATATGTTTATCTGATCGATTAAGTGGCTGTCAACTGTGCATTGTGGTCGGCGGCTGCCGAAGATAACCTGCTACCATATTCGTCTCAGCACGTCGACGGCGAAGAAAATCCAAGCATCCTGTCCATCTTTGCCATCTACACACTCTCCAAGGATACTCGAAGATGGTGTACAAGCTTCGAGTCGTTATGGATGCCATTATTTGTCGTGGACATGATCGCTCTTGTGTCCGGTTGCTGAGACGGAGTGGATGTTTTAATGGTCTCTGACGGCCGACCTTATGGCAGCCATTAACTTGAGCTTCGTGATTCTTGGACTATCTGAGGCCAAGTACAATCTTATATACTAGATCAAGACTCCTTTCTCGGCGAGAAGTATGCCTGTTTATTCTGCTGTTGACCCTCTTTTCATTCGTTTCCTCCCTTTACGATTCAAGAGTACGCTGGGCGACTCTTTCTGTTCCCAGTCCGCTGTGCATACGGCCATAGTCTGCTAGTCGGCATTTCCATTTCTCTAGTCTTTCAATCAGTCCGTCGTACGCGATGTACTTTAGATCTCTCTTCATAACTGTCCTTGCAGCAGGATTCCTGGGCCCAGTTGATGCGCAACGGAACGGTGGCAACATCCAAAATGGCCAGGAAAGTAATAATGGAGGCAATAACAACCCCAATCTATGTCTCTCACCGAACGTGATTTCAACTGGGAGTCAATCCAATGGCCAAGAAGATGGTGGCGAATTAGGACAGGCTCCATCTGCGATGTAAGTAATCTGATAGTTTTGCTGCGCCCCTGACTGATAGGAATCACTCAGATCCGCGAATAATTTCATTGAATTCTGTAAAGGCGAGACAATCACCAACGGGCTGCAGAACAAAGGCGGGTCCTGCAATCCAATTCGTGTGTGGCCTCTATCCCTCTCATAAGCACAAATCATCTGACACCTTCAGCGATGGGAAAAATGCCCGCCTTCAGCAAGATGACCTCGACCATAATCATCAGCCCACAAGCTGGAGAGGACATGCCAGCCAACCAAGCCTTCGACATATCCGTCAGGGTTGCCAATCTGCAACCCGGCACCTTCACCAACCCGAGTAACACCTACTATTCGGCACCCCAGGACCTTAATGGCCAGGGCATTGTCATCGGTCACACCCACATCACAGTTCAAGACATGGGCGGTAGCATGAATCCCGCCCAGCCTCTCGATGCAGGGACTTTCGCCTTCTTCAAGGGCATCAATAACGCCGGCGACGGACAGGGGACGTTGAGTGCCACGGTGACGGGGGGGTTGGGGCCTGGCTTTTACCGCGTGTGCACAATCACAGCGGCTGGGAACCATCAGCCGGTGCTCATGCCTGTTGCGAATCGGGGCGGCCAAGACGACTGTCAGAAGTTCACAGTGGGACAGGGACGTAATGCGGATGGTGGCGGCGCTGGAAACAATAACAATGGAGAAGGGAGCACGGATGAGAATGAGGGAGGAGTTGTGAATGGCGGAGGAAGCAACAATAATGGCGACGATGCAAATCAAAACGAAAATGCTGGTACAAGAAGCAGCGGTAATAACAACGGTGCTCAGAATGAAGGGGGCGTTCATGGAGGCAGAGGTCATCACCGGGGTCAAGGGCAGCAGCAGAACGGGCAAAGTGATGGAGCTGGAGACGACAGCTCAACTCTCCAGCAACAAAGCCAAAGCAAAGGGCTGCGTAAGCGGTCGAAACGACTATCGTTTCTGAAGCGAACATTCGTGGCCTGAAAGCGAGCTAGCCAACGATAGAATGGACTCGGTTCTGCTGTACTTGCGTAACGAGGGAGCTAGTTTCCAGCGAGCGAACAGTCCACAAAGCCACTCTATTACAGTTCCATTAAGCATGTACAAGATGCTTCCCCGTATTGGTGAAGTTGTATTCGAGGTTGTCAGGGAGTAGCTTACTAAGGCTACCTTAGAATATTTGCTTCTCATTATCGTAGAAAGAGTTCCATTGCAGGTCTCGTTCGCTCAGGAGGAACGAGCTTCTTCGTAATCACTTTGCGTGATGCTGGTTTCCGTAGCCCCCCTGTCGTAATTCGATAGATGTGACGTGTGGAATCTTAAGTATTGGCACGATTGTTGGCGTAGGTGGACCTTGAGTGAGTCTCCATGACCATAGGCAGGCACAACTTTGGCACGAGTATTTAGCACGAAGCACAAGATGATCACTGAAACTCTTAGCGGCCCCACAATTTGATTCGGTGTAATAAAAGTCTTGCTCATGTCCTTAGCGCAGAAAGCAAAGCAGAAAGCAAAGTGATTGGACAAAGCGAGTGAATGTGATCTGTCGCAAAGTCCGGAATGATAACCTCATCTCGAAATCATTCCCTCGAAAACTCTTCTTGAAGCGACAGAAAGATGTGTGACTGCTCGGTGAATCACTGTTCCACAGGGTAATCAGTCTTGCCATCATTCACAAGCGGCGTGCTCTTTACCAGCGTTTGTGAAAGGACCGAATACAACGTGCAATAGGCCCGGATCTGAAGCGGCTGCAGTAGCTCGCTGGCTCCGAGATTGGAGGTTGGCTTGCTGTCGAATATTCATCGATGAGAAAGGTGTCTTCCGAAGAAACCACATCATGCTTTACCTCAGCCCGTATCATTGGTGGCCTTCTTCTCTCCATTCGCGTCATAGCCAAGTATCTCAAGCTGGCGAATAAGCTCGTTGATGCGAATGACCTTTTCCAACTGCTCCGGGAGCAAGGCATCGCCCTTCTCTTTCTTGTCCTTCAGCTCTCGGGCCTGGCGCAGTTTCTTCGCAAGTTTGCGAGCCTCTTTCTCTTTCTCCGCTTCAGGATCCACCTCAGCCTTCTCCGATTCGATGGTGGCTTCTTTGTTCTCCACACTCGCGGCCGGCTCCGCTGGCTTCGCTTCATTCACGCTGCCACCTTTGTCAAGGTTGTCCTTCTGCGACTCAGCCACATTAGCAGCTGCCTTCTTGCGAGCCTCACGCTTCTTTGCGTTCTTGCTCGAGGCTGAACTCTTCTTTTCCTCTGTATCTACCTTCTCTGCGCCTGGGACTCCAGCCGAGCCTCGATTTTTCCATGCTTCAGCAGTGCGATTCTTGTAGACTTCTACGTCCTCGGGTGGGCGGTAGCCAGGTCGCACGCGTCTCTCCTTGCGGACGGTACCATCAGCGCGCGTAGACGAGGCAATGACGCGTTCTCCGGAAGCCGATGTCGAGATTCCAGCTTTGGAGACATTGGTCGGCGCGTCGTTGGAAGACATTTTGGGTTGTGTTACTAGTGCTTCCTTGTGACCGATCTTGGCACGCGCGCGTGCGTGAAACTTAGTCTGCTACCAATTAAGAGGTAAAAATATGTTCCAAATGACCAAATTAAATCGAGGAGTCTACGTGCCAGGTTTGAAATAAGTTTCTCAGTTTGAACGCGCGCGAGTTGTAATTGCAAGGTTTGTGGTTTGGAAGAGCCTCAATTCGGGCTAGAAATATTTAGCTTGCCAGGAGGTTGAGCCTCACCCGGAGCTCTGCCGAGCCAACAACTTCATCTCTTCACCAACCCATTGCGATTCACAACACCGCTCTCAGACCGCTCAAGGCTTTCAAAATGGGTGTAAGTGCTATCAGCTATTGATCTTAGTAACTGAATCCATACTGATGTGCCTCTAGGTCTACTCCGGCCTCTACAAGTAACTCCATACCTTCCCGAGACTCGAAATTCGAGGATACTGATACCGGACGCAGCACCTTCTTCAGGCAGAACACTACTATGCTCGCCACTGTCTTCCTTGGCGCCTTCGGCTTACAATTGTGCGCTATCATGAGATCCTTGAGCTGGGTGTAGGTACGAAGAGCTAACTTCCGCGACCCAGAGCCTTTGATTCGGGATCGACGCTCATCTGGAACAACATCAACAAGGGCGTGAGTTCCTCTATCTGAAGCTCACATTGCATCAATACTGATCCGACTTCGGGATAGCGACAATGGCAAGACATCAAGGCCAAATACGTGCAGAATGCAGAGGAGGAGGAATAAGCATAGTTAAGTCTCGGCGATAAACGTCATGCTGGAGTAGGATATCATCGGCAAAGCACCTTCACAGCACTGAATATTAGACGGCTGTACCAGTATTTGTATATATGGATGATGGAGATGCAAATCTGAAGTTTTGACAAGCCTGCACATTCATATTCGTGCTCTACTGTGGTGACGAGCCTTGAAGCGGGCCATGATTTCCTTTTTATTTTAGCCAAGTCCCGAGAACGTTGCACAATATAGCCCACATATCAAATTTTTAAGAACGGCGTTAGGCGTTGTCATTGAAGCCTGTACCACCTGATCCATGTGATTGGCCACGTGTGGCGCGTGTATTGCGACCCCCCGCCGATTGCGCCAAAGCCATTGCTCAAGCAGCTTGAGAGGCAATACTTTTTTCCCAAACAACGCGGTCACGTCCTTTACAACACACAACTCTCTCATCCCACTGACCGCAAAGCACGCACGACGGATCCACCTCTCGAAATCCTATTCCGAACGCTCAAACGATTCCCAGAACTTCGCCGCGTGTCCAGACGCCCCACTCTTGCCGCGCTGGAGAGCTTCATGGCTGCCACAGCACCATGACTCCCCTGTCGCCACTCGAGCAGCAGTTCTCCCTCGAACTGAGGGAGTTCCCGCGCCGGTACTCCAACGTATACAGTGAAGAAGCGTGTCAGGATTTCCTCCAACTCCTCTTCCGATTCCTCTGCAATGAGAACGAGCAATATCTCGGCTTGCTCTTCCCTGATGGACCTCCACCGTCCAATGAACCCTGGGTTGCCAGTGTAGCGCAAGGTGCGGTCGAGGGAACAGAATACACAGAGGCAGCAAGAGGAAAGCCGTGTGGACATATTCTCAGAAATGGGGAATGGTCATATAACTGCAAGACCTGCAGAAACGACGACACCTGCGTTCTTTGCTCGAGGTGTTTTGAAGCATCTGATCATGAAGGTCATGATGTCTTCATAAACGTGTCCGGTCAGAATGCTGGATGTTGCGACTGTGGAGATCCTGAAGCGTGGTCGAGACCTGTGCATTGCAACATCCACTCTCCCCTTCCGGAAGGTGTCTCGAAATCAGAAGGAAAAGCCAGGGAACCGCCTTCGCTGCCCGAGGACTTGCTATTCAGCATCAAGGCTACCATCGCTCGCGCTTTGGACTATTTCTGCGATGTTTTCTCTTGTTCCCCGGAGCAACTTCGACTCCCGAAGACAGAAGAGTCTGTCAGGGAAGATGAGCGCTTATCTAGACTGTCGTCGCATTCATATGGTTCTGCTGAACCCGAAGAGCCCGACGACGAGTTCTGTCTTCTTGTCTGGAACGACGAGAAACACACGCACGCAGATCTTGCAGAAGCAATAGCTCGTGTTGCGAAGATGAGGAGGCCGGAAGCTGCCAAATTAACCCGAAAAATTTCAGATAACGGCAGAGTGATCATCAAGCGAACCACTGATCTCCAGTCCCTCCTGAAGAATGCAAAGGACATAGAGCGCACGAAATATTCTACGACTATTCGCTCGTCCAGGGATACATTTCGTGAGGACATGTGCGCCACCATTATCGAATGGCTCGCAGACCTTTCCGGTTGTGCTGTTGGCCCAGATACTCATGTGCTGCGCAATGCCATCTGTGAGGAGATGCTGACACCCTGGCGCGTTGGAAGCCATGCGCATCAGAAGGAAATTGCTAAAGATGGCATGTTCGACGAGGAAGAACTACAGACCGCAGACTTGAGAGACCTAATGGGAATACCTGGAAACCGTCGTGCTCGGGGGCAAGTTGTGGTGCGACAAGCCCAACTGGCGGATCTCTCGCGTGACGATGATGCGGAGGACGATGGCGACGACAGTGAGGAAGATATTGAAGAGGATGACGATGAAATGGAAATCGATACGACAGAAGCAAGTGACGTTCAAGATCAGGATATGGACGACGCGCTTGAATATTCAGAAGCAACTCTCGCCGGCTATCCTCCGCCACCTCCTCCACCTGCCCCGAATACAAATCCCGGAGCCGCCGTCGCTAGTGAAGGTGTTGAGCCGCCCATAAAGGTGCCGAGGGCGCCAAAGATACATTCCAAAGCTGCCATCGTCCGTACACCGAAGTACTGGCTTGAGAAACCCCAAGGCTATGGCCGGCAAGCTGACCTACCACCGCGAGAGAATCTGTGGGACCGTGTCCGCATTGATTTCATGATCCTTTTCGATTTGAGGTTGTGGAACAAGATGCGACGCATCATGAGAAACATGTTCATTGGTACAGTGGTGAACGTCCAGGACTTCAAACGCATCCTTAGTCTGAGGTTTGCCGGACTGTACTCTCCGCTGGCACAGCTCTACCTCATAGCAGATCGCGAACCGGACTGTTCCATCATCTCTCTATCTCTCCAAATGCTTTCTACTCCATCAATCACTGGAGAAGTCATTGAGCGCGGCAATTTTCTGGCCGTGCTCATGGCTATCATCTACACTTTCGCTTCTACTCGCCAAGTTGGTTATCCATCAGAGGTCAATCTTAATGCGACTCTCGCATTGGAGGCTGGAATCCATTACAACCGACGTCTCCATCACTTCTTCGCGGACATGAGATTGCTTCTGGGGGGTCCACCTGCACTCGAGCGCATTCGACAGGAAGAACGATATCTGCAGCAGTTCCTCGACTTGATCAAATTGTACCAGGGTATCGTGCCGAACGTGCGTGCCTTGGGAGACCACGTAGAATACGAAACGGAGACCTGGTTCAATTTTTCGATCATGACCAAAGAGATCAGCAAATTATGCCGCCAGCTCTCTGAAGCTTTCGCCTGGAGACGAGGAGACGATGACAGGGATATCTGTCGCGCTATCCGTCAGAGTGCCAAGTCTGCCATTGTGAATTCTCTCGGTTCCGAACGTCTGCGTTTTGATCAATGCGAATTGAAAGAGGACGTGCGTTTCAAGGCCCTTCCACCTTTCGAGTTCGATTGGAGTTCGTCTCCAGACACCAAAAAACTTTCCGGTTACCAAATCGTCGACTTTACGGTCGCGAAACAACCTATGAGCTTCCATCATCCTCTACACTACATGCTCTCCTGGCTGATCGAGCATGGAAGAGCGTTGACCTGTGAAAAGTTTTCTGGTCTGTTGCTCTTCTCAACGCAAGAGTTGAGATCAGCACCAACACCGCCGCGAGCGAAGATCCCAGAATATCAACCTGGCGAGCACTTACTGGCCCTTTTCGATATGCCCTTGCGCGAATGTGCTTGGTTAGCACAGATCAAGGCAGGATGGTGGGTTAGAAACGGCAACACGCTTATCCATCAAGCCAACCAATACAAGAATGTGGGTATCCGGGATTACACGTTCCGACGAGATATCTTCATGCTCCAGACTGCTCTCTGTGTGTGTCCACCCGCCACGTTCCTTGCGTCGATAGTGGATCGATACTGCCTCTTAGGCTGGGTTCAAGGGGATTATAGGATTGACTCGACCATTGATGAGCCTAAAGCTCTCGCGATGGCTGAGAATTTCATCCAATTCCTCATCGTGCTCCTATGCGATCGCCTTCCGTTGATACCCCAGGAGGATGAGCCAAATACGCATATCATGATGATGAGGAGGAGTATCGCTCAAGCTCTTTGCTTCAAGCCTTTGGCGCACTCTACATTGACTAGCCAACTCACCGAGAAGGTTCGCGATTCGCCGGAGCTTGAAGGCCTTTTGAAACAGATGACAAATTATCGAGCACCGGATGGGATTGACGACTCGGGAAAGTTTGAACTCAAAGCTGAGTTTATCGAGGAGATTGATCCATACGCTGCGCACTTGGATCGCAATCAGCGTGAAGAGGCTGAGAATATTTACCGAAAACATATTGCAAAGAAAACTGGCAAAGCTGCAGAGGACGTTGTCTTTGAACCAAAGCTGCCAAAGATTAGGTCAGGTGTGTTTAAGGACCTTGCCAAGTTTACGTCAACACCTCTTTTCGCTCAGATCATCTTCTACCTCCTCAATTACCTCCTTACAGCTCACAACAGGTTGAAGGAAATTTCGTCCACTCAGCTTGATGAATTCCTTCAATCTGTCCTTCACCTCACTTTAATCGCCATTCTCGAAGATGATACTCATGAGGACGTTGGCCCCGCACAATCTTCGTTTGTTGCAAACGCAATTTCCTTGAAAGGTGGCCATGGTGCATTTAGAGGAGACCATGAAGCATTCAGACCGTTTGCTGGAGAGATGCCTCCGACAATTCTCTGCGAGCTAAATGCACTCAAACAGATGCCAGAGTTCAAGTCATCCGGGCCCAAGATAAGTCTCGTTCTGCGTCGCATGAATGAGCGGAGACCTCGTGCATTTGCGAGTTGCGTTGTTCAATACCACCTTGCCATAGACCGAATCGACACAGCCTCACCAGCGCCATCAGCCCAGCTGGATAAAGATATCAAGAAGAAGCAGGCTATGGACAGGCAGGCGAAATTGATGGCCGAGATGAGAGCAAACCAGAACAGCTTCATGCAAAATCAACAGTTCGACATGGACGAAGCCGACGACAGTGGTGATGAGGACTTCGCCACTCCGATTGAGGACGAGCAGACAATATGGAGATACCCTACTGGCAAGTGCTTACATTGCAGAGGAGATTGCAATGATACGCGCCTCTACGGAACGTTCTCCTTCTTAGAGCAAAGCAATATCCTGCGTCAAACGCCACAGGATGATCCCGACTGGGTGGCAGAGGCTTTGAACGTTCCCGCGGCTTTGGATTGCTCTGCGGATCACATTCGACCATATGGAGTGGCTGGTCAGAACAAACGTCTCGTCCAGAAGGTATTAGCCGACGGTCAGATTGCCATGGTTGAACAACAAGTTCTTGGAAAGGGTTTCCCCCGAGATTCGGTGCTGCGAGGATGCGTTGCGGTTGGCTGCGGTCATCTTATGCACTACACATGTTGGGAGAACTATCTCTCTTCTGTTCGGAAACGGCACACAACTCAAAATGCACGACAGCAACCCGAAAGTCTCGAGCGAGCGGAATACTCGTGCCCGTTGTGCAAGGCGAAGGGAAATGTCTTTCTGATGATACCTTGGAAGGGGAAACAAGTTTCGTACCCAGGCGCCTTAGCACCCAACACAACCTTTGACGACTGGTTGTCTCATGAGCTTGGTGGTATTCTGGCACAGCGAAAAAAGGTCTCCAGTTCTGATATGGATCAATTCCTCAACCGTCAGGATCAGCTGTGGAAAGAATATGTCGACACTATGCTGTTTCCCTTCCTAGCTACTGAGGTCAGTGATCTTGCGAAGTCCCCATCCCATCCAGTTGCACAGCACCTGGCCCCCCATAGGCCGTTTCAAAACTTCCCCGCGTTCATTCCTCCAGCTGTGGAAGCACAACTTCAGCAAATTGCGGAGAATAGGATTCGCAGCGGTGTGAATTTACCTTCATCGTTGCTCCTGTCATCCTTGATTGAGCTTCTCAAGAATTACCAAAATTTCCAGATTACGGCAAAGGAACTCGAGCCAAAAACAAACCCTATACCACCGAACATTCCAAGAAACAATGCAATAGAGGACCTCCCCATAGACCCACGAGTCTTGGCCTTGTCGATCTGCGCAGTGGAGATTTCGCAGAGGGGAGTCCAATCTGAGCATACCCTGCTGGACTCCATCTCCACTCAGACCTTGACACACTTACGAGTCCTGTCAGAGACGCTCACGTCGTCCCTAGCAGTTAATGGATTGTGCGGTATCAGTACCAATAGCACAAAACTCGCGTTTCAGCATACCCAATTCCAGCAAATGGTGCAGCTATTCTGTGGCCACAAAGAGATACACAGCACTTCGTCGCTGCCGTTCCACAACTTGACGCCGTTCCTGAACATCGAACCGTTCAGTTTCTTGGTCGATGCCTCCTTATTCCTCGTCCCGGCTATGGAGATTGACATCCATCACGTTTTGCGGTTGTGCTATCTCGCAGAGATTGTACGTGTCATCATCTCCTATGCTTGGGTGCCACAGTCAGCGGCCGTCAACTTGGCCGTTTTCGATAACGTCCCGGCCAACGCTGATGCTGCGGCCAAGTGGCCGTGCAACGAAGCACAAGAAGAGAATTTTGCGCGCTTCATTACGAGGATTCTGCAGGACTATGAGCTATTCGCCACGAATTCTCAGCACGCGACTACAGACCTCCTGAATCTTCTTGCTGCCAATGGGGCCGTCTTCCTTGAACGCATGCGGGCAGCGATCGCTGGATATGTCCTACCCTTCCTCCGAAAATCTGCAATTCTGATGCACGTCAAATACGGAGTCGAATTTTCCGAGTCAGGAATGTTCCTTGATCCCACTCAATCCGAGCTGGGGAGGCTCTCGGATATACTACACCTGCCGTCTCTTAATGAGCTCGTTTCCACTTTCCTGGATAGCTCCGACTCCAGCTCTATGCTTCAATCGCTTACAGATGGCTGGATGCGACACTACACGTGGGCACAAGAAGGCAGACATCCGACTCAAGGATTAGGCGCCCCTGGACATTCCTTCTCCTTGAGTCATCCTGGAATATTCGAACTCATCGGTCTTCCAACCAAATTCGCGACATTGGCTGAGATTGCCGTCTCGAAGAAGTGTCCGACTACCGGCGGCGAGCTTACGGATCCTGCCATGTGCCTCTGGTGCGGCGAGATGTTGTGCGGCCAGGCAGTCTGCTGTGGCAACCAAGACGGCGACCGAAGTGCAAGGAAGGAGGGTGGTTGCATGAGGCACATGAAACAGTAAGTCAAGACATCTAAAAGCGCATTCCAAATTTCTCAATGCTAACACGCTGTCCACAGGTGCGGCCAAGTCATCGGAGCATTCATCAACATCCGCAAATGCCAAATTCTCTTCCTGCACCGGCAGCTGGGATCGTGGTTCAATGCGCCGTATCTCGACAAGCACGGCGAGGTCGACCAGTCGCTGCGTCGCCAGCTGCAGCTGTTCCTGAGCCAGAAGCGGTGTGATATGTTCGTCCGCAACCTGTGGCTGAACCACGGCATCCCGAGCGTCATCTCGCGCAAGCTGGAGCAGGAGATGAACACTGGAGGTTGGGACACTCTTTGAGTTCTGAATTTTAGTTTAAGCGCCTCTTTCTTTTGTGTTTTTGAGGCCTCACTTTCTGTGCACTTTTTTTTTACGCCCAAGGGTTTCTAAACCTGAAGGATCACCTGCTGACTTTTCTTGTCTTTGAGGTCAAGACATGGCGCTTGAAAACTATCTTCGGGTGCTTCAGGTGCTGGAAGACTGGGACCTGGTTGAAATGGAATGAGGGATGGGTTTTATGGATTCACGATCGAGCATGAGCTAGCATTTTCGGCAGTGGTTATCATGGGCGTGCATGTATTAGAAGGCTGGAATAGCTCGAGCAAATTCGAAGCTGGTATTGCAACGGTATTGAAGAGTTGTGCATCAGTCGTGATAATCGTCATAGTCCATCGAGTGAAGGGTAAACGCCAATGCCCATGCTGCATATCCCGGGTATCTGAATTTTGAAATGCGTCTGCAATCGTTCACTCTTCCATCCCATGGTCTCCATTGGCTGGGGTTTCTTCGGCGCGCTCTGCTCGTTCTGCATTGTCCTCCATATTGGCTTCAACCTCTTCTCCGTCCTCATCACAGAGCCAGATCCGGATGGTCTTATCCAAGCCCGCGCTCACCATCCTCTTCTCCGTCGGATGTGTGTCCACGCCCAGCACCGGTCCTTCATGACCCCTTAGCTGCTGGAGCACATCCTTCGTCACGACGTCCCAAAGTAGCATTGTTCCGTCCTCGCTACCGCTCACCACAAACGCCCACTTTGCCTCCTCTGCTTCCACATCGGCTTCCTCTTCCAGGCTCGTTTCCGCAGTGTTTCCAAAAGCGTGCTTCCCGTACACTCCGAACGCACCGCACATGCTGTACTTCTGGTTTACGTGGCCCTGGTAGGTCTTGATGGGCCGACCATTCACGTAGTCCCACAGCCGCACGCAGCTGTCGAGCGTCCAGGCGAGCACATACTTGCCGTTTGGCGCGAATTGCACCGCAGTGACAGCGGCGTTGTCCTCGTGCACCAGGGTGCGGAGACATTGGCCGGATGCGGTGTCCCATACACGACTGGAGCGCAGAGTCAGCTATGTCTTCCACTGTGAGGATGTCACGAAAGTTAAGCAAAACTGGAGAACGTACATCAATCCATCACCGGCACAGCTAGCAATCAGGGTCCCATCCCTCACAAAATCCACACCACTAACGGGATCTGAATGCGCCGGCAGACTCCTCATCACCCTCGCCGCCCGCACATCCCAAATGAACACCGCTTCGTCGTAACTCCCACTAACCAGCATGTTCCCCTTGGGCGAAAACGCCAGACTGTAGATATAATTATGGTGCCCCAGCAACGGGATCGGATGCGGCTTCCCCGTCACCGCGTCCCACAGCCGAATACTCTTGTCATCGCTTCCCGACGCAATCATCTGGCTGTCCGGGCTCCATGCTATGGTTGAAACGCCGGCCAAGTGGCCTTCTAAAGTGTGCTGCAGTTTTCCTGAGTGAGAGTCCCATATCTTGACGGTGCCGTCGGCGGAGCAGGATGCGATCCAGCGGCCGTCGGGGGAGAATTTGACGGATGAGACACCGCGTTTATGACCGCGGAGGATGAGCTTGGGTTTGTACTTTAGTCTCGTAGGTCGTGATGGTTTGCGGCGCAGAGGAGCGACGGGAGAGTGGGCGTGAGAGTCTTGCGTTTGCGGAAGGGGAGAGCAGGATCTTGAGCGCGCATAGCTTCGCGAGCGTGTTCTGGACCTTGATCTCGATTCTATTGGTGATCGCGACCTGCGCGAACGTCGGTAGGTGGTGTCTTGATCATCTGGTGATGCTCTGCGTGGGCGCTCTGCGATTTCATATTGTGGTGAGGCTTGGGCTGGTTCGGGCTCCTCGGGCGAGGATGGGGCGCGAGATACCTTCTTGCGTGGTCTTTCAGACATTCTGAGGTTTCCAATAAGTGGGTGTGAAAAGTCGAGTGTGAGGGATTCCAGCTGGTGGTAGTGAAGTCAAGGAATCCTTAGAAGACGCGCTGCGCGCGTCGCGAGGTTTCGCCGGTGACACTTATAATGTCAGGGCTATTTAGTGCCTTGTAGGGCAACACAGAAGGCAAAAGATATTAGCTTGTGTTAGAGTTCCAAGTAGGGAACTCCGGCTCTGAGTAGACTGGTACCTCTCGATCAGTTCAAAGTAACGGGAACGTTCCTTAACCTTTGCAAAACTAAAGACACAGCCAACTTCAACTTTGCTTCAGATACTCTCTACTTCTGCATGGAAGGTACTATTGGTCAGTTATGTACACTAGCGTGACATTATAACCACTCTCGCGGAGACTACATTTTCCTCCTTCAACGTCATGATCTAGCGCCGCTCCGGACGAGCCCGCCATTTTTCACAGCTTCATTTTCGTCGGTAGAAAATGTCACTCTGAGTTCGACTGAATTTCGTTGCCTATTCTGCATTTTCTGTCTTGCAATTGAGCGTTTTCATACTCATCCATACTCTGTCTTACTACCATCATGGCTTCCTCAGCCCACCCCTCCTCTTCCTCCTCCGACCCCACGATCCACGTCCTCACCCTGAATTGCTGGGGCCTCAAATACATCTCCACCCATCGGCACGCCCGCCTCGTCGAAATTGGCAACCGCATAGCCTCCGCATCTCCCCAACCGTCACTCGTCTGCCTCCAAGAATGCTGGACGCAACAGGACTACCAGGCCATCCGCGCCGCGACATCGCACATTCTGCCCCATGGCAAGTTCTACTTCAGCGGCATCTTCGGCGGCGGTCTCGCCATCCTGTCTGCCTGGCCCATCGTCGAGAGCAGCATGTACAGATACCCCCTGAACGGCCTGCCCGCCGCGTTCTACCGCGGCGACTGGTTCGTGGGCAAAGGCGTCGCCTGCGCGCGCATCGAGATGCCCGCTGACATATTTGGGCAAGGCAAGAGTAGGATACTGGAGGTGTTCAACACGCATCTCCATGCGCCGTACAAGCCCGAGCCGCTCGACACATACGTGTGCCACCGCACTGCGCAGGCGTGGGAGATCGCGAAGCTGATGCGCCACGCCGTCGAGCGCGGGCACTTTGTCTTGGGATGTGGGGACTTCAACATGCGGCCGGCGAGCCTGGCGCACCAGCTCATCGAGACACACTCGGGTGTGAAGGACGTCTGGCGCGTGTTGCATCCGGACTCGTCGTTAGGGTCGGCAAACGACCAGGTGGAGAGGGAGCGGGGGAGAAAGGTTCCTAATGCCGGGTTCAACGTTACAGAGAATGGGGCAACGTGCGATAGCGTGCTGAATACGTGGCGATGGAATAAGGGGCAGCAGAAGAGGTTAGATAAAGGCGAGGATATTACTGTTGCGCTGGACACGGAGGATCCAGGGGCGAAACGGCTCGACTACATCTTCTTCGGTGGAGGTGGTGAACGAGACGATGAGCGCGCGTGGAGCGTCGAGGCGGCGAACGTGGGGATGATGGAACGACATCCGGAGCTCAAGTGTTCTCTGAGTGACCACTTTTCTGTAGAAGCTACGTTCCGCCTATCAACTCGGCCGGCAGATACGCCTATGGCTAGCTCGACACCTTATGGTGCTGTTCTGCCACCAGCTACTTACACGACGATTGCGGACATGATCGCAAAATACACCTCGCGCGAAGCGAAGCAGCGCCGGATACGAGTCAGTCACTTCTTCGCGCAGTTCGCCATCTCAATTGGCTGTCTCGTCGGCGTCTGGTGGACCCCGAATTACGCGTCTTTCATTCTGATGCTGGTTTCGACCTTAGGCCTCAGCGCTGGCGTCATAGATGGACTGATGGGCTTCCTCTTTGTAAACAGCGAAATCCGCGCGCTAAAGGAATTTAACTGGGAAATAGACGCTGCAAAGCAGAGAGCTGTGCTAGTAGAAGCAGGGAAAGGTGCGCAAGAAGAGACGCTGGAAGTTGGTAAGACGGGCGCGGGCGGTCACACGCAAGGTGCTGTGGGCGAACCAGAGGCCATGCGCGAGGATAATGGGAAGATGGAGATGGTGGTGTAAAGATAATGTGTAATGCTTTTCATGAATAGACTACATCCATAGACAAAGCTTTCCGCTCGCCGTGCCTGCGGCTACCCAGTCCATTGATGGGTGAAATTGAGCGACAGCTGGTACGGCGGTGATGAACTCGCCGCCACCGAGTTGTGCTAATTGGTCACCTGTGGAAGCGTAGATGTCGACGAAGCGGTTCATGTTGCCGATCACGAAACGCTGGATGCCATCTTCGGGCTGGGCCTGCCATTGGGGCTTCAAACTGCTCCATTGTCAGTTTACCGTACTGTGGATTTCGAATTGTAAGAACCGAGCTTACATGGTAACCCATCTGCCCGTCTGGTTGTTGTGCGGAATAATCGTCTTCGGCTCCATGTCCTCGTCACTCAGTCCACTGCCAACTTTCCACTTATCGCTTGCACATGCAGAAAAGTCGTAAACCTTGATCGTATCGTCGTAGCTACTCGTCGCCACCTGGCCCCTCTCATTCCAGTTCGCAGCGCTGACACTTAGCTTGTTCATATGCTCTCCTATCAATGCGGGTAACCTCGCAGAGCCCTTTCCGCTGATCTTCCTCAGATCCCACAGCTTCAATGTCCTGTCCAGAGACGCTGTCGCCACGAGATGCGGAGCAGTAGGGTGGAGTCCGAACCCGCCGATTTTCTTCTCTGACAATTGGAACTTCTGGGTACCATCCGTACCTTTCGTTCTGACATCGTGAATGCCAAAGACACCGTCGAGCGTGGAGAAGTAGAGCACGTTAGGGTCGTCTTTTGCAATTTGCACCCCTGCAATAGGCTCATCAACGCCGGCGTCTGATGGAGCGTAGACTTCTACGGCGACACCTTTGACCAAATCCAGCTTCCGGATAGAGGAGTCGTATGAGGCGCTGAAAAGGGCGTTGCTGTCGGTTGGCGAGAATTGGAAAGCACTGATAGTCCGCGTGTGCAATTTAAATGTCGTGATTGCGGGCTCAAAGTCTTCTTCCTCATCCTCGTCGTCTTCAACTTCTTTCTTAACTTCATTAGGAGTCGGGCCAGTTTGTGACGCGTCGAACAATCCAAGACTACCCATCTTGTCGCCGGCGAAGACAAGTGCTTTGTCACGGGTTGGGTGGAAGCCCATAGAATACTGCCATCATGAGCCTGTGGTCCATTTTTAGGTTCGAGAACGGATAAATGACTTACAATGCGCTCGGGGGTGATTTTGATTTCTAAATTAACGTATTAGCCCTATAGCGCCTCACGCACTTCATTATGAACTCACTATTCGGCGTAGCGCCATCCCATAATTCTAAAGCATTCATCCTCTTCCTCAATGCCTTGATTTCTTTATCTCCCGTCTCTTCCACATCCTCAAGCTTAAACGTCCTCTCATATGGACGCGCCGGCCCCACGCCCGTCAAGAAATTCCCACTCTGGTCCCATTGTCCGCCAGTCACAATATCCCCCAATTGCAGGTCCCCGCTAATTCGCTGTCGCTTGGCTCTCTCTGCCTCTTTGAACGCCTCATGCTGCTCTTCAGCCTTGCGCTTCGCAACTTCGCTATCCGCGACAACGCCCCGCAGACGAGACGACTTGCGCAGCGGCTGCACCTCCTCTTTGACCTTCTTCGGCGCGGGTTTCTTCTTCTTTTTATCTGTGCTGCCGGTGCTGCTGCGCGCGGGCTTGGACGAGGGCGCGAGACCAGTGGATGCAGCTTCGAGCGCGAGGTTGCGTAATAGGGCTTGGTTTTTCGCAATGGTTTCTTGTCTTTTGCGCTCATAGTCGCTAACTTCGACTGCTCCTCCGCGCACCATGGTGAAGAATTGTGAGTAAGATGGAGTTTGAGAGATTTCAGCAGGTCAGTTAGGCGGCAATGAGGATGAGACCGAGGGAGGGGTGGGAGTCAATTTAAGTAAGCGCGTCATGAGCTCACGCGTTTTTGGCGTCTCGCGTTGTCCCGTGCTCTGAAATTGTGAGATCCCTGCAACCATTTCACGTCCACTTGCGACGCTCATATATTGAGACTGCCGAGGAAAATGAGACGGAGCCTTGTATCTTGGTCCACTGGATTCTCACGCAGAGCGACGACATTCCCTCCGTCAACGCTTCTGCCGTTCCTATATCAGACGAAAACCATCCAATCCTCAGGGGTTACCCTCCAGAACATTAGACGACATCGAAGCACAAGGCACACCGATGGAGAGACCAATTCTCGGGCCACGCATATTCCATTTGACAATGTCACTGAAACAACTCCGGAAGCTAGTACCGGTGGTGCTGGTGGCCCAGAAAAGACGACTCTCAGCGCAGCCGAACAAGAAGCCTTTGCAAAGTTATTCGACAAGCTAGCCTCTAACCAGATTAGGAAGCCTTCAATTGCTCTGAAAACTCCATCACAGGAGGCTAGCAAAGGCACTCAACCTCTAATATCAAAACTGAGACAGCGTGATGCTGTGTTGGCTCGCCTCCCCTCATCTCTAAAGTCGATAGCTGAAGCCGCTGGGGCCAGGATTGAGGATGTGCAGTCAGAGCAAGAGCAAGGAATTCATTCTACCACCGGTGACGCTGCTACGACAGACCATGATGAAAATGCATGGCCACATACACAAGAATCAGAACCGGAACTTGACCGTCAAGCTAAAGAGCACATTCGCAACATTGAAGCGCTCATAGAAGAACAAGACACCGACATGAAAGTATGGGACATTCTTCAGACGAAAGTTTTTGAGCCACTGCACGCCTTAAATTTGGATTTGCCTTCGCACGCGAAGGAAGCCAAACCTAATGCCAAAACTCGAGGACGGCCAAAGGGGACCCAGCCTCAAATCAGCCCAGAGCTCCTGACAGCAACGCTCCCGCAGATCATAGCCTTCGCCCTGGACCACTTCCACACGAAGTATCCAGCCTCTCCACTCTCTACTACGCTTCTGCCCCACCTCAAGCAAGTTTCACGCACCGCACATCTCCTCTCGCTCACACCCGGGCTCTACGCATCTCTACTCCGGATCACCTGGGCCCGCACGACCTCCCCGCACCGTATCGTCTCCATCCTACAGGAGGTGGAGACTGAGGGCGTGGAGCTGGACCGCTCGGTTTTGGCCTCGCTGACGACGATTCTCGCAGAGGCGGAGGACATGCGCACGGGGAAATGGGGGAAGGTTGTGCAGATGGTTAGTGGGTTTGAGGGCTGGGCGGATCAGGTAGAGGTGCTGAAGGAGGGCTGGAGACCGCTTATCCATCAGAGGATAGTGGATGCGGCGTTTAGGGAGGTGCGTGAGCAGGAGGCTAACAGTGAGGCTAGCGGGAGTAGTGGTGAAGAGATCAGCGGGGATACTACTTCGATTAGACACAGCGGGCATTAATGAGAATCATAGAGTCGAAGGAAATCGGATGGATACGGTCAGTATAACAAGATGAAGAAGACTGTCCGCGGCGCTGCTGGCACTTTGCCATGTTTGAGTAGATGTACAAAAGTACTCATTTTCTATTACCATGGATTATACTGCTTGAATGCGCCCGTGCAACGTACAAGTGTAGAGTACCTAACGCGCACCTAATTGATTAATGGGTTGCTTGCTCCAATCATTGTGGTCAAGTTGCGTGCAATATTGAATCTAAAACGTGACGCTGAGTCATTTTCAATTCCCGTCGTCAGAACACACTTCTGCACATTCTTGCTTAAATAGCACATTGCCTCTACTCTACACAACAGATTATGAAATCAACTATCTTAAATTGAGTAGCAGGGACTATACTAATCATTAACGTAAGGTATGGAGTAGTCTCCTTAAGAGAGGTAGAAAGAAAAGCCAAGGCGATGCTAACGCCACTAAACAAGAACTCTACGCAGATCGTCAGTTGAATAGAGCAGACAATGCCTATATAGAACACCGTCTTCATCAAACAACCTACTAGACACATCTCCCAGAGACAAGTACCTGCTTTTGCCTTGTGAACAAGGCATCGCGCGGCTTCTCTGCTGCTGGGCAATGGCCAGGCTTGATGACCGGTATTAATAACTGTGGCGGGTATCGTTGTCTTCTCTTTTGTCGAGAAAACTGACTCTTTGCTCTAGTTCTAGCTTTGTGGTGGATGCAAAGCTACTCGCCATTGAAGTATCGCGAATATAAGCTGCGCAATACTAACTAACAAGCCTACGTCCAAATGAGTCTCTCTTAAGGCGCTACTTCTGACGGGATGTTTTCATCGACGGACTTACCAAGGAAGCTGAAAATCACACTTAGAAATAACCCTACTATGGCAACAGTCAATGCGTTTCGCTCAGACGTATGTCTTTCGAACCAGGCTACAAGCCAATTGGCCGGAGGAGGGTTGTCGACAATATCCAACAGCTTCAGCAGCCGATCGCCCCAGAATTCATACAGAAATTCATCCAGCGGCTCACGCACATGCCCTTCATCAGTTTTGGCATTAGGATCAAACCCCTCCTTCTGGACAAGCTTATCCAGAAACCTTTTGGATTTCGAGTCTGTCCCAATCGGGAAAAGGACGAAATGAATGGAGTCAAGCGTCTCCAGAAGGAGTTGTGGAGGTAACGTCCCACTACAGGCTAGACGTCAGTTTGAATGTGGTCGGTGGCCCATCTCATACTGTTTCATTCATTTCACTTACATCTTGAGGCTCTCCTCGAAGCTTAGGTCGATTGGTTGATTAAGCGAACGCAGAAGCTGGGCTTTTAAGAAGCCCGTGTGGTGGAAAATTTTCACGCTGCGCTCTTCTGGATCGTATAGCAAGTGCTCTCTGATGTCATCCGTTGCCCGAAAGTTGATGTTGTATCGCTTCTTCAGTTTCCATGCTTTCAGTCGTTTCTTTTGTGCGAGCGCCCCTCGTATCCTGATATTGCGAGTGGCGTCCTGCCGTGGGAAGCATCCCTGCACGAGGTCGACGAACTGTACGTCGTGTTCCCACTTCAATGGAACGAAATCGTTCAGAGTGAACCCCGCAGGATAGCTCTGTTTAGATTCGCAATCCAGCATGAAGGTTACACGAACTAAGGACCGTATCGCGGCTGCTTTATCTTTGTCCTGGCTGCCGCTGGAATTGAGACGGACCATCATCTCATTGTGCGTCTGCGATGGGTCCGCTCTGAGATCCTTTGAGAAGGCGATAACACTGTCGTGCGATTCGAAAACCGGGTTGTCAAGTAGGATAACAGCATCTTTGATGCTAGAGGGGCATATGACCTTTTCATAAAATTCCAGGTACGTAGCGTACTGTTCCAATTTTTTGGAGGCGCCGTCACATAAGAACGCCTCCGCGATTTTCTGCAGATCCAGCTTGCTCGGAGGTTCCATCCTGGGTTGAAGTGTACATCACTCATTCTAAGCCTTTTATTCTACAGACAGGACGGCCACATAAATTTATCTCTTTCGACAGTGTTGTCAGGTTCGCCTATCATCTAATTCGCACGACATATGCAGCGCCCGCTTCGGGCGATGCATGATGCCCAAGGTAGCTGGGCAACTCGGCTGTGCTAAGCCACCCTTTCTGGAGTCTACGCAAACCAGCTGCGGTCATTCCAAAATCCAGGCAGCATTTAAGCAACCAATACGTTCGCCTTCAAGCTCCAGGCACCTACGATACACCGATGGGGTGTGAGAGGCGGGGAACTGCTCAAGGCGTACTTGCACCGCCACAAACTTGCCCAAGTCGTGCGTGGCCACGCATAGATTCGCTTCAGCGGTCTTGCCAACTTTCCCTTCTCTTTTACTTTCATTTCCCGCCCTGCGCAAATTCTATGTGAGGCACTACCGTCTCAAGCTCTAGACAGTTCGTTCATGACCGTTCATCTAGACTCGAAGCCGCGCGGCACAAGGCTGACAAGCTAGATCATTAAGAATTTAAGAGAACTAGTTCGATCATTTTGGGCTTCGATTGTTTATCATTCTTGACCTACAGCACGGCCTACTTCACCCGTTGTACTGCGGGTGCCGCAAATTTAAGCACGCTTATCTAGCTTCCGGATGCAATTGCCTCGATTATTTTCTGGTCTCCTCCAGCACAACAGGCGCATCCGCCATCAGAGTTCTCAGGAAACAAAATGGCTACCACCATTGTGTCTTCATATTCCACCGAACTCTCTCATTGCGTCTCCGATTCTTCAGACGACCAAGCGACTGACGGTCCATCCGGGTAATTCGTGCCCCATATAAAGTAAAGGTGTCGTCATGATGCTCATATACTCTAGGTCCTCGCTTTTGATACAACAATCAGGCCATGTACCCAATGCTCCATCTCACAATCCTTTGCTGCCTGCCGTGCCAATTCATCAACCTGTGTCCCATACTTCTGATCATGTCGATGGGGAACCAAATATCACTAGCTCCGGAGTTGCGCCACTACCTTCCTCCTTCTCCTCCTTACAAAGCCCAAGTTTGAGCGCCACAACAATAACTCCTGCTTCGCCCGACTTTAGAGGCCGTTTAGCTCTCCCAGGATACAAAGCGGATCCGATAATCTACGTATATCCACATGCTCCAGTCCCCCGGGAACACCTCGATCGAGCACCTCGGGTTATACAAATATTCCGCGAAAATGTCTTCAATTCAAAAGAGAAGATTGTGAGTGGAAAGTATTTGAAAGATCAGATTGCGATGGTAGATTATGTGGTGAAAATGTGCGGACCTTCTCCTGCTGAGGCAAGGCCCTCGATATTGGCGATTTGCACCCCAAAGACTCTTCCAGCTCTGAAAAAGGAACTCACTCAGCCTCACGTTCGATCCCAATATTGCCAGAATGATGGCCCTGGGTATCTTTCTCGCCTTATGGGAAAGAGGGACACCATTGATGTTCCCAGACCCCAATTTGGCCTATATTTCTGGGCAGACCGTGCTGGACCCAGGACACTCTGCTGGCACGTTCCTGGCATACGCAAATCCAAAACCAGCACAGGGCCATTGGCTAGCCTCATGTTATGTGGATCTCGCATACGTCCCAGAGACAAGAATTCGACCAACTCTTCGACCTTCGCTACTCTTGGTTGCGTATTACATATTGACTCCGAATTTTATGGCTTGACCGTCGCCCACGTGTTTAGAACAGCCACAACTACTGGGTCCAAGGCCAGTGACCACAGACGGGCGGAAGTGAATGATAGTGGCGGCTGCAATGAACCTATCGGGAGTAGCACAACCGAAAGCGAGGACGAGAATAGCATCGTTGATTTCGATGAGGACTACGACTTTTCAGATGAAGATGAGGACGAGTCGGAAATAGAAGAGAACAGCGAGGTATCTCCCACTTTTACGGACCCTTTAAGTGAAAGGGAGGGTGGGGGATTCTCAAGGGCAATGATTGATATGCCAGGCAATGAGTGTACGGGCAATGAGTGGGCAGACGTTGAACACGTAACAATCCCTGACGATCATGGTCTCATTCCAGACCACTCAGACTTCGATTGGGCAGGCCTCAGAATGGCTACACCGCTAAAGCGGCTCCCAAATGCTTATATTGTATGTGGCAGAGAAACCAGCGTGCAGGTCATTTCCGATATCGCAACAGGTCAGCCTCAGAGACCGAGGAACGTTCACATCATCTCATCGTACGCAACCACAAAACATGGCGTTCTTCTTCCTGGGAGCTCATTCGTGGGAAGCCTGAGCGGGCGGGGCCCTTCTGAAGTCTGGAACGTCTCGATGTCTGATTCCAATGGTCAGTGATGAAATCTCTCTCCAAATATTTCAGTATTTATCAAACAATTGGCTCACTCAACCAGGTATTGAGCCGGGAGACTCTGGTTCTTTAGTCGTGGATGCTGTCACACACATTGCCTATGGTCATGTTGTGGCATCTAATCCCCTTGGGCAGGTCTATATTGCTCCATTGCCTGCCGCCGTGGAACAGATTAAAGCGGTCTTCAAGACCAGTGCAGTTCGCCTTGCTGATCCATTACGTCTACTGAGAGACAAGTTGATCACATACTTTCAATCAAAAACCTTTACGGACAACTTACGAAAAGAAGATATGCTTGCTTTCCATGCTTTCTCGAGGCTAGTTCAGGAGTATGCAGCAGGGAAGGCTTCTTCACAGCTCATGACCCCGCATTTTGATAGGACTGCTGTAAGTAATAACATGTTCAAACCCTACCAAACATTTCCAGCGTATCAATCATATCTGATTTTACTCAGCTCCAGTATACTTTGAAGGACTGTGACTGCAATATGACGAAAATGGCCATAACGGATGTGCTTGACTCAAGGACCAAACTGGCCGAAGGTGGCTTTGGCACTGTGTACCAAGTAAATATCTCGAAGGATATCTGGCCCATTGTTCCTTTGAGCAGCAACGCCAATCCAGTTGTAAGTATAAAGCAA
Source organism: Rhizodiscina lignyota (assembly GCA_010015805.1). Lineage (NCBI taxonomy): Eukaryota > Fungi > Ascomycota > Dothideomycetes > Aulographales > Rhizodiscinaceae > Rhizodiscina > Rhizodiscina lignyota. Next base: position 848,257 of record ML978123.1, read on the forward strand.
CGATTATCCTGTTACGTGGCTAATTGCAGACCGACATACAGTTCGCGTGCAAACGATTACCCATGAAAACCAATCACGTCAGCCAGTGGCAAACTGAAGCTACAGTCCTTCAAAAGCTGAGGAAACACTCCAATGAACACATCATAGAGTTGTTAGCGAATTTCTCAGCTGGAGACAGCTACTATCTTATCTTCCCGTTGGCCGAGTGCGATCTGGATTCTTACATGTCATCGGACCCTCGCTCATCAGATGGACCTTATATAACCTGGATGTTGAGACAGTTTGAAGGCCTAGCATCAGCACTGAAACTGCTTCACAGTTCGTTGGATGGTGGACGATCAGCTGGAACTCATCACGATATCAAGCCTGCGAACATTCTTGTTTTCAATTCAAGCAATGAGTCTTCACAGGATACGCAATCAACGTATGGGACGCTGGTACTTGCAGACTTTGGGTTGTCGAGCGTTCAAACAAAACCCTTCTCAGCCACGCGTGGGTGCGCATCAGGGTCGAAGTTGTGGAATAGTCGAAGTCGAGCGGACCCACTGTATGCAGCGCCGGAGAGCGAAATCCCTTCACTAGCGCATCCAAACATGGGGAGTGTCGACATCTGGAGCCTTGGTTGTGTTATGATAGAAGCCTGCGTTTGGCTGACGTATGGTGCGGAGAAGAGATTGCAGTTCTTGAAGGAGTTACAATCCGATACTACCAGTAACTCACCATCGTACTATGAGGCTCATGCAACAGCTTCGGACGTTAGATTCTACCTCAAGCCGCAGGTGTCGACATGGATGACATCGCTTCTGGAAAATAGTAAAGGCAATAGGATGCTACACAGAACTATAGATCTCCTGACGAATGGTCGTATCCTGGATCCCGACCCCAATTCCAGGCCAACAGCTTCAGAATTGGTCGTCAAAATCCGTGCAATCTTGCAGGCGGAAGAAGCTTCACTCCACGAGAGCGCTAAATCATCCTCGGACAATACCCCAGTGTGGACTCGTACTTGGGTATCCCTTAAAACAGAGTCGTGTGACAAAGAGGCTGTGGACAGCGATACCTATTGTCAGTCCGATGTCACCGCATCACCGTCATCTGAGAGCGAGATAAGGCAACAGCATACGGCGAGACCCGATTGCCTTCACCCATCAGACTTGGATAGCCTCGGCCATGAGCCGGACGAGATCCCTATCGGACATGCACCATTGAAGCAACTGTGCCCCTATTGCACGGAATTCGGAAGGCCGAAGTCTCTGAAATATCACATTACAGCTAAACATCGGCTTGCACACCCTCATGAATGCCCAAAGTGTGGTCGCTTATTCAGCCAAAGCGAGCATCTGTCTACACATCGAAAAGATGGTTGCTTTCCACCTGAAGCTTCGTCTCGACTGTCTTCCGGTTACCACGCTGCTGGGAAAGGGAGCATCACTTCAAATGATGATCCTATGCATTCTAACGCATCAGATATACGGTGCAAAATCGATGCGGAGAGCCAATCAATTTCTGCCATTGAAGAATCACCGCCAGAGCCACAATCAATTAGCACTCATAGCGCTCCCGTGTGTCACACTCATCCGTGTACGGACAGTATTGCTCACCCCCCTGGAGCAAAGGGAATGAGGAGCGGTGGTGTCAAGCGGTACCCTCGTGGTCGTACTGGCCCAACAGTGGAGAGTTTTTGAATGATCCTCTCAAATCCAGGACGACAAAGGAAGCCGTACGGAAGGTGATATGTTTGGAATCAGGTATCGCTTTTTGGTCATATCTTCGGTTTTTTGTAATTCCTTTCTCGCATTCCGAATAGGTTCCAGCTCAGTTTCCTAAGGAAGGAGACGGATACAGAGCATGGAAAACCAGCCGGGAGAGAGCCAGGAGAGAGAGTCTCGTATTGATTCATAGGTCGCACGTTATGAATGTTTTGATGGCATTCGGTTATGCACTTTTGGGTGAATTGATACCCTTGAGTATATCTTAGCATTCTCTTTCCTTTTGCAGCAATTTCCAAACCATACCAGCACCAAAGATATCTTTGTAGTCTCTTCGCTGCTTTACCGGAAATCTTGGTCATGTAAAATCATCACCACCACCGCCGTGCCTGTGCAAGGACATCAGGAAGTCCACTCTTTACTCGCCCCTTTCGGTCTTTTTCTTCCTTAATTTTGCAATTGCGTCTCATCTCAGCAGTTATAGTAATGAATACAATATCGTCCGTTCCTCCGCAACAATTTTGTGAACACATCCGCTTTACCTACTAAATCTGTGAAGCTTTGTTGCCGAATTCAGCGTTGGCATTAATTATCATGCATTGCCGCTCGGCAATTATTTTGGACGGCAGCTCATTGGTCAAGCGTGCGCCAAGGCAGCTGTGCCACCTCAAGAGTTAAAAGATCCACATTCACTTCCACCACCCTCACTTCTACAAATCCGCCACCCCCAGGAGCGCGCCATGCCACATCCACTTAAACACTGAAAGTCTACGCCAAATCGCTTTCCAACACCAATTCCTATATCCAACGCGACTTATCGCACGCGACTTGACGTAAACTCAACGACAAGATGTCCGGTCGCAAAGACTTTCTGAACCAGCCCGCGCCAGAAAATTACGTCGCTGGTCTCGGTCGAGGTGCCACCGGCTTCACAACACGATCTGATCTCGGTCCTGCGCGCGAGGGACCTAGCGAGGACCAGATTAAAGAGGCGCTTGCCAAACGTGCCGCGCAACTTGGAGCTGCTCCGCCCACTGCGTACGGCGCGACCGAGAAGAAAGAGGAAGATGATGACGACGACCGATTCCAGGACCCTGACTCCGAGTTCGGCCTCTTCGCGAATGGCGTCTACGACAGGGAGGATGATGAAGCGGACAGGATATACCAGGATGTGGACGAGAAGATGGAGAAGCGGAGGAGGTTGAGAAGGTTAGTCTCCCCGTTACTACACTGCCCTCATATCCGCCGCTTGTTTAAGTACTTCTTGCGCAAGTATTGGCAGCGTTTTTGTTTCAATCCAGCCGTTAAACGGTGAACAGTATACCGACTTGAGTTTCGTCCAGGGAAGCACGCGAGAAGAAAGAACGCGATGAATACGAGCGCAACAACCCGAAGATTCAACAACAATTCGCAGACTTGAAGCGCGAGCTCGGCAGCGTCACCGACGACGAGTGGGCGAATATACCAGAAGTCGGAGATCTGACGGGCAAGAACCGACGGACAAAGCAGAATCTACGCCAGCAAAACAGATTCTACGCTGTTCCTGACAGCGTTCTTGCTGGTGCCCGAGATGCGGGCCAATTCGACACGACTCTCAACGATGATGAGCCACCGGCAAATAGGGAGAGCGACGGGACCGTCACGAATTTTGCAGACATCGGCGCGGCAAGAGAAAGGGTGCTCCAAGTGAAGCTGGATCAAGCTGGGCAAGGCTCAGGCACAGATTCAGTGGCAGGAACGTCGACGAACATTGATCCCAAGGGCTATATAACTAATCTTGTCAAGTCGGAGCTCAAGGCCGCCGAAATTCCTGTCGGAGACATCAAGCGAGCGCGTGTGCTCCTCGAGTCCGTCATCAAGACGAATCCTAAGCATGGCCCTGGCTGGATCGCTGCTGCACGTTTGGAAGAGTTTGCTGGCAAGATTGTGGCTGCTAGGAACGTCATTGCGCGAGGATGCGAATTCTGTCCGAAGACCGAAGATCTCTGGCTGGAAAGCATTCGACTGAATGAGAAGCGCAACGCCAAAATCATCGCTGCGAATGCCATCAAGCACAACGACCGCTCTGTGCGACTGTGGATTGCAGCTATGCAATTGGAAACAGAGCCTCGAGATAAGAGGAAGGTTTTGCAGAAAGCTTTAGTTGCAGTGCCACAGTCTGTTGCCCTCTGGAAGGAAGCTGTCAATCTCGAAGAGAATCCCGCCGATGCACGTCTGATGCTTGCCAAAGCCACTGAACTCATTCCCCAGTCCGTAGAGCTTTGGCTTGCACTAGCACGTCTGGAGACTCCGGATAACGCCCGTTCCGTACTGAACAAAGCCCGCAAGGCCATACCTACGAGCCACGAAATCTGGGTGGCTGCTTGTCGTTTGGAAGAGCAGATGGGCAATACCGGTATGGTCCTGAAGGTCATGGAACGTGGTATCAAATCACTGGCACGAGAATCAGCCATGCTGAAGCGCGAAGAGTGGATCACGGAAGCCGAGAAATGTGAGGAAGAGGGCGCGATTTTGACGTGTGGTGCAATCATTCGCGAGACACTTGGATGGGAACTTGACGAAGATGATGACCGCAAAGACATCTGGATGGACGATGCACGTAGCAGCATTGGCAGAGGCAGATATGAGACTGCACGTGCAATTTACGCCTACACCCTGCGCGTCTTCCCAACCGGAAAGAGCGTGTGGCTCGCCGCTGCGGATCTAGAACGCAGTCATGGCAGCAAGGAGGCGTTGTGGAGTGTTCTGGAGAAGGCAGTCGAAGCATGTCCACGTAGTGAAGTGCTGTGGATGCAGCTTGCGCGTGAGAAATGGCAAGCAGGATCAATCGACGACGCGAGACGGGTGCTGGCCCAGGCATTCAATCAAAATCCGAACAACGAGGACATCTGGCTCACTGCTGTGAAGCTCGAAGCAGACAACAAGCAGATAGACCAGGCCAGAACGCTGTTAGACGACGCAAGACGAGAAGCTGGTACAGATCGCGTCTGGATTAAGAGTGTTGCGTTCGAAAGACAACAGGGCAATCCAGATGAGGCTCTCAATTTGGTGAATGAAGGCCTACAACGCTATCCCAAGGCTGCGAAGCTCTGGATGCAAAAGGGCCAAATTTACGAAGCCCAAAACAAACTGCCCCAAGCCCGAGAAGCCTACACAACTGGCACGAGAGCCTGCCCAACGTCCGTTCCACTCTGGCTCCTGTTGTCACGCGTCGAGGAGAAGATCGGTGCCGTCGTCAAGGCGAGATCTGTTCTAGACCGGGCGAGACTGGCTGTGCCTAAGAATGCTCAGCTCTGGACCGAGAGTGTGCGTCTCGAGAGACGAGCGAACAATAAGGAAGCGGCCCAAAAGCTCATGGCCCAGGCCCTCCAAACCGTCCCTGTCGCCGAATCTGGCATGTTGTGGGTGGAGAGGATATGGTATCTCGAGCCACGCACTCAGCGGCGACCACTGGCCGTCGAGAGCGTCCGGAAGGTTGACAACGACGCCGTGCTCTACGTCACCGTCGCGCGCATCTTCTGGGGCGAACGCAAACTCGAGAAGGCCGCGACCTGGTTCGAGAAGGCGATCCTGCTCGACGCGGATCTCGGCGATAGCTGGGTCTGGTATTGGAAGTTTCTGAATCAGCACGGCACGGAGGAGAAGAGGGCGGAGGTGCTAGCGAAGATTGCACTGGCGGAGCCCAAACATGGCGAGATCTGGCAGGCGGTCAACAAAGCACCTGAGAATGCTGGGAAGAGCGTTGAGGAGATCCTGAAGCTGGCCGCGGCGAAAGCTGAATGAGCTTGAATTGAGGGGCCAGATGACTCGAGACAAGCGGCTTAGCATTTACTTTTTTACGTCGGCATACGAGAACGGTTTGGGCGGTCCCCTTGGAACGAGCATGGCGGCCGCGTTGCGAGCGTCAAGCGACAGATCTTCGTCGGTGTGACGTTGGCAATCAGTGGAGACCGCAGAAGATTGTTCTTAAAAGCTCGTCCTCGCTAAGGTGACAGTGAGGCTCCACCTTGCTCTCAGGGATTGCAGGAGCCACACTTTTGGGCAGGGAGCGTTGCAAGGGACATAAGCGTTTTGATATGCAGATGCTCGTAGTAGGCTAGGATGATAGACAAATCAATCAGTAGGCAATTTGCCGCCCTGAACATGCGAAGAATTTCTCGAAAGCTCCGTCGGTCTGGTTCGCTACTGCCACTAATGCTTTATGCTTAATGCTTAGCTGTGACTATGGACGGCCGCAAACGCCGCCGCTCGCTCACAAGATGAAGGCATGGCTGGCCTGCATTCCCCTTTCGTCGGTTCTGCTCTCTGACTCTCTGAGTTCACACGTCAGCACGGGAATCTGTCCCAAATGCTTTAAACGATGCCCACCGTTGTCCCTTAGCGAGACTGCAGGAGGACTGCTGGAGCACGACCCCGATGAGTGGAGAGGAGAGCTTGACGCCTTCTCTGCCAGCAGCGCGCAACGAGCACGCTTGCGACTCGTGCGCGATTAAAAGATCCCTTTTGCCTTTTAGCACGCTCCCGAAACGGGCGGAGAAAACGTCCTTCTTGCTGCCTCACCGTAGAGACGCTTCCGCTACCGACCGACGCTATGCGAAATACTGCGGTCCCTGGGCAAAGATCACGGTGCCCGATCCATGTCGCCGATCTGGATTGTTCGCTGCCGCGTGCCACGCAGGGAAGACGGCGTGTTCAAGCTTGCCTGCCCTTTTGCCGCGTGCGCGCAAAGACGTGAGCAGGCATGACGAGAGCAGGCGTCAGAGCCAGGGGACCCGGACGGGGGGACTCGCGAGTCGCTCGCACCATGGTGGTGTGGGTACCATCGGTACCAGAGGGTACGGAGTTACCTCCTCAGTGGGCGCCTGCTTACCCCGTGTCTCTACTTTGCTCCCCCGGTCGCGCGATGAAATGAGCGGGCGGGAAGAGGGTGAGCACGCAACGGGGGACCCGAGCCTAGGGTTTTGGGAGACCCGTCTCCTTGGCACCTTTGCGGTTCGAAGTTCCCATGGCTCACGTTCCTGGCGCGGCGGACGAGGGAAATTGCAAAGGGATCAATGACGTCTCGCTAGCCACACGCAGGTTATTGTGGCGTGGACATGGAGGGAAAGCCACGCGCAGCCGCGCACCGGAACGGCTCGCTAGGTGAGCCGCTCTTGTTTAGTGGTGGTTGCGCTAAATCGGGAGAGCGACCAGGTCGCTCGATATCGGAATCGGATGAGGGCGAGGCTTGGCGCGTTTTGAAGCTAGTTCGCGCTGAATCGTGGGTTGGGCAGCAATGGGAAAACTGAATCTCGTAGGGCAGCGAAGACAGATTCGATAGGGCTATAAATGACATGCTCTCGGAAGGAGCGACGATGGCATTGCCAGTTGCGGCTGGCCTGCCCTTGTCTCGCCTGACTCGAGAATGACTCTGTGAATGGGATAGTGGAACTGCGATCGTGTCGTGCGTGTGACTGTGGCGACTGTGGATGAGATGCACGGCAGATGCTGATTGGACGAGAGTGTACGATTTACGAGTGGGTACTCAGATGCATTCTGATATGGCCAGATGTGGCGCCTGAGCGCTGGAATTCTACAGTATGTTCCCCAGCCGCCTCACCTCTCCTCTGCTCAAGCCGCTGCGGAGCCGCAATATGCACGCATTGGCCAGAGTCCAAACCATAGATGGTTCTGTTCCTGAATCGCCCCTCACCCCCTTCGTCAAGATTCTCGTCCAAAAAAAAGTTTCTTTCGGCCGTTCACACGTCAACCCATTCCAACGTCTCATCGCTTCGAACCGAAATCTTAATGCGGAGGTACACTCCGCTTCCATCATCGAACGGACAGTAAGGCTCCGACCGTTGTCGATCGCCTTTATGACAGGGCCAAGGATGGATCATCCGCGCTCTTTTTTACTTTGGAGATCGGCGTGATTATTGAGGCCCAACCGTAAGTGCATGGAAGAGTAAAATTACAAACGGTTACCGGAACCGAACGAACATTCCATGATCCCTCCCAATGATACCATTCCCCCTCCGTGTGCCCGAGATACACCGACATCCCAATCATTCCCGCGGGCGGGGTACTTCGCGATCGCAAAGCAGTCATACGCGTCCATTCGAGGCGTCGAGTTGGCGTTGGTGAGGCCGGGACGTGGGTGCGTCGCAAAGTACCGAGGCGAATCAGCCGCGCGCCAGCATGGAAGCGGAAGCGAAAGGCTCTTGAAACACTCTTGGCGATCCTTCCTGCACGCCCTGAATCGTGAGCAGGACAAGCCTCGATTTTAGCCGACGCAAGCCGGGAACCGGCCAAGCGGCAGTCATCAGGCGGACGCGAGATGCCCGAGACCGAGTTGCAGACCCGACACCGCCGGGATGAGAATATGTTGCGTGCATATGCGAAAATAAATGCAAAAGCGAAAGCGAAAAAGAGCAACCGAAGGGAACGGGGAGATTAGGAAAAAGGTGAGAAACGAATACGGCAGAAGATGCGCCATAGCCACCGTGAACAATAAATCGAAAAGCTGTAAACAGGTACACCGGGGTGAAAATGCCCGACAACGCTGACCGCCCAGGGGTATTCTTGTGTTGCTCGCAGAAACAGACGATGCTGATTTGACAGACTGCCACCCTATGCGCAAATACAAAGGCGTACGATGGTGAACGGAGACGCGCGTGCGGAGAGTAGTAGTCCTCGTCCCACGCACGGCGTTCCAGGAGGACAATAGATGTGGTGAGTACATGATAGTACGAGTGGTTCTAGACAAGGAATGTCAGAGTGAGTAGTAGCGCGCTAATGATGGGGTATATGCGATGCTGTGTAAATGCAACAGATAGCCTCCCGGTCGAGATGAATCTCGAGATGATGATTTGAGCTGGACAATTAGATCAAAAGAAAACGAAATGTAGCAAATTCTAAGTCGTTAGTTGACCTCGAGAGAGATCAAGCAAATGCGATGATTGCAGGGCGTATTCAAGTTGACGGTCCAAAGCTCGAGTGCGCAGACGGCAGTCCGGGTTTGTCGCTGCTCATTCCTGGCACTTCGTATTTATCGTGTGTCTCCAGCACTTTCCTCAGTGCTGCTTGAAGAATTTCGACGTTGACGGCCATGATGCGTGAAAGCGAGGCCAAATTGGTCATAAGGCTGATCGTACGCTTCAGTAATTCAATGAGTCGTTTCCCAGGTACGAGGTGGTTCCCATGGCTAGGGCCTAGCCAGGAGAGGTAGGCAGCAGAGAGGACGAGCATGTTTCCGAATTGCCTTCAAGTTGAAAAAAGTCAGTAGCTTGCACTCTAAAGTTGAGTAGACCGAGAGATAGCACAAAATCCAAAGAATAAGCGATAGGACAATAACGTACGCAAGAGCTGTTCCGTGGATGTTCGTCACCAAGAATCTGTTGGGCAACAGCCCATCAAACGCAATAGTGCTGGAGATGGCAGCATTAATGCACATCTTTGCAGCTCGGATGATATGAATGTCCTGATCATCCGGGTTCAACCGTTCTGTATTGTCTCGCTTGCTTCCAAGCAGCTCCCTTGGAATATGTTGGTCCTCTGTTTCCACATCTTGAGCGTTGATCGTCCTAGGCTTCATGTTCTTTATCGCGTGGAAGAGGAAAGGGCGGAGGATAATGTATCGCGCTCCGTAGTATTTTCCTCGTATCCGCGAGACGTTGATATCGGGCGAAGTTGGATTGTCGTCGCTCCAGCCTCTTAGTGACTGTGGTTTGCCACTCTTATTGATGAACGCCCTCAGGTCTTCAAGGTTCTCTAGTATCGATCCAGAGCTGCCTGGAGAGAAGACCTGTTCGTTAGTGTACTCTGGCTTCTCCTTCTTCTTCCGATACACGAGACTATGCGTCTGGTTGAGGATCTTCCTGAGCTGGATCTGTAGGGAGTAGAAGATGTAGACATCGTGAGCATCAGTCGTATCCGCTGATGTGACATCTTCGAAGACATTGTTGGGCAAACCTATCTCGTCTTCGAATCGTCCGATCTTGGGGTCGTCAAAATTCAATTCGGCCCGAATGTCGCTGTCGACTGTGTAAGCTAAAGTCTTAGTACAATCTCGCTCGCCCAACTAACCTCTCTAGTTGCAGGCACGTCCAAAAGGCAAGCTTCACAAGATCGATGTTCTTGTCCTTCGAGCGATAGTCGTTCAAGTCCGCCTTATTGAATCTGTCGAGCCGTCAGCTTCGAATATCTTCGATGGAAAAAAGTTTCCTCACTTTTCTTTGAGTCGGAGCCACGCTTTACATGCTTTATCGACCCAAAAGAAACTCTCCATCACTCTGGCCAACTGACCCATGTAGAGGCCCGCGAGAATAAATGCCCACACTTGCAGCAGTTCATCGCCCCTATTAGGCACAGAGGCAAATAGGTAGATAGTATCCTGTGCTTCTGCAAAGTATGCCAGGCCCGGAATGATGTCGATGTTCCGTGCCTCCTTCTTCACTGGCATTGGAAGCCCATCGTTCGACGGTGCTCGGCTCATCGAGTCGGAAGGTGCACCGCTCATATGTGGAGATGGTGTCATGCTCATCGTCGCCCTTGATACTGTTGGAGAAGGTCGAATCGAGCCAGAAGGAGATGCAGCAGATCGTGGAGGAGTGTGGCTATACGCAACAGACGTACCAGCAGAAGCTGGTCCAGGGAGCTTTTGTGACTTGTACAGCGCAATTCTTCCCAACGCTAAGACGAGAAGAACAATTGCATTGTTTAAAGTCCGGGCAATTGGTCGATGCCTGGGGAAATGTCCAAAATCCTCGGCAAATGAATTCGTGTAAGGCGAGCCATATCCTTCGCCACCAAATCGAGACATTCTGGACGAGGTAGATCCACCAGATGTGTCTGTCGAGTCCATATGATGTGGTGACGAATATGGAGGACCCGGAGCCGCGTAATGCACAATGAACGACTCCAGCATCTTTTTGAACCGTGATCGATCCAGAAATGGGTGAAGAATATGGAAATTCCTGAAGTAGCTGTCCTCCAAAGTTCTGACTGTCCTTTCATCGAGTCTAAGATAGCCGTCGGTAAGCGGACCGCCACAAATCTCGTCGTTTTCGACAACATTACTGTCATCACTCGCTGGACTGGGAGCAATGGGTTCATTGATTTGAGGCTTTTCCTCTTTGCCTTTCTCGTCTCCTGTCTGGCCAATGCCATTAACTCGCAACCAACCTTGCATGTACTCATGCTTGGTGACGGTTGGCTCGTTCTGATGGTGAGATTCCCTGTAGAAGTTTTTAATGTAAGGCCATGTCCGTAGGTGGTCGACGCTCGTAGTATGGTCAGAGGGCATACCACCCAGACCTTCACTTGTGTTCGCTGGTTCCTGATGCTGGCCCTCAGCAAAAGTCGACGAGTACCCAGTTGGGACGTGGTTCGTTGGCTGTGCGAAGTTCGCTTCCATAGAAGGTATGTTTTCCGATACAGCACTGCCTGGCGGTACGTTCGTATCTTCGCTTTCCCCATACTCAAACTCTTCTGCTTTCTGCGACGATGTTGTAGGAGATTTCGCATGGCGTGGCGATTCGTCTTCCCCGGTATCTCGTATCAGAGAATGCTTTCGCTTCGTGCCACCTTGGCCCGCTTGCATCTCTTTCATCATTTGCTCGATGTTGGTGACTCTTTCCAAAATGTCCAACTGGGTACGGTCTTGCCTGTGGTCATGTTAGCCTTGGCTATCTTCGACGTAAGATCCAGACAGACTTACTTTGGCGGTTGCGTCTCCTTGTACTCGCACGGAAGGCCTTCCTTTTCACAGAACGCGCAGGGTCTTTGCTCGTCGCATTTCTGCTTCCTGTTTCGACACTGCTGGCAAGCCTAGAGCTGTGTCAGCTTGCGGGATACCAAATCATCCTGGCTGGTCGTACCTGCTGCGCTCGATTGGCCTTCTTCCGAGGGACTGACTGCTGAGCTTGGTGGTGCGTGTATGGAGCTTGGCTGTACTGTGGTCCAGCGAACTGCGGCTGTGGATGTCCATATCCGTGGGCCACTTGATGTGGCGGACCGGGTTGTTGATGGTGTGGATGTTGCTGATACTGCTCACCGTGTGGCAGTATGGGCATGCCATGCGGGGTTCCATGCACCATTCCATTCGGAGGAGGATGCTCTCCATACGGTTGTCCATGAGGATTGTGATGGTCCATAGGTCCACCAGAGTCCACGGAGGACTGCAGTCCACCAGCAGACACTGGCTGTCGTCCTTCACCTCCAGGATGGACCGGCAGAGGGGCGGAGCGCTGGACACCAGAGTCGACGGAGTAGGATCTCTGTGGATAAGAAGTTGCTACACCATGGGTAGGTGGACCTGCAGAAGAGTAGCGTGGATCCGAGTGAGTGGTACCAGCGGGCGGCGAGTTGGAGTTATTAGTGTGCGGGAACGCACGTGGTGGGCCGGCGGGCTGCCGGCTCGAACCATACAATGGCGGCTGTGGACCAGAGGGACGCGCCTGTGATAGAGGCAATGGAAGCGTGAGGTGGCCTTGGTGGGACACGGCGTGGACAGAGCCAACCTGTTGATGCGGATATGGCCGATGGGGGTGGGATTCAAACTGTCTGGAGGGGGGCGTTTGTTCTAGATGTGGATGCTTCGCATCCTGATCTCCGGGATCCATCCTTATATCGGAGCATGGAGCATCAGAGGAGGCAACCAGTAATGAAACAGACAGCCGGAGAGAGGGCTGGCAGACCCTGAAGGCGCAGACCGGAAGAGATCCGAGAAGGGAGAGGCAGCATCGAAAGTCAGCTGCCAGCTGCTGGGCCCGAGGGCAGCAGAGACGAAACTGGGAGGTGGAGGCTCAGAGTCAAGACCAGCGCGTCATTGGCGCGCAAAGCGGTGGGCCATGGACTGACAAACGTCAAGGTCTGATCGCAATTATGACGCTGGATGCTTGCTAGATTGCCTGCCGGATTCGGAGCGCTGAAGCGGGCAGCGTAGGCTAAGTCGTACCTAAGCTTCGAAAGACAACGCGCGCAGCAACAGCAATGGAAAGCGGGCCGGGGCTGACGGGCCTCGAGGCGAGCGCTCGATTGCCTCTGAGCAGAGCACACAAGAAGGGGGATGTTGGAATGATGCTAGAATCGGGCGACCGATTGAGCAAGCAGTAGTTAAGCGTGGGAGCGGCAGCGACTGACAGGACAGGAAAGTTAGCTGTCGTGGGGATTGGTGAGGGAGTGCAGTTGGGGTTAGTGGATGCTGGTGGAGGAGTTTGGCGTGCGGCGCCAGGAACAGAGGCTCGCTGGGCCGTGATTACCATGGACCTGGGAGCGTCGAGGAGCAGGTACAGCGCGCTCGTGGGAGATTTCACGATGGCTGACAACGCCGGCGAGCTAGAAGTCTGTGTGTTTCTGGCAAAGTTTGAGGTGGCCTAGCTCCGTCAATGGCTCAGGATGGGACCGTTAGCGTTGCGATAGCCCAGTTCCAGGTGCCAGGATCACCGTGAACGCGGTGGCGCTGAGCGGGCGCATCTGTGCTCGAGTCCGTCAGCAGCCTCTGGAGCTGTCACAGCGTTGTGCGGCGCGCAGAGCAGGGCAATGGAATCCGAGGAAGGCCGGCAATTGCGGAAGAGCGGTGGGCGTGGATGCTGGATGCTGGCTGGATGTGCTGCTGGCATACCACGATTACCCAAAGCGGGCGGCAGGAGTTGCAAATGACGACGGTTAGCACGCTGTAGGAGTGTATAGCGCTTGGGCAGCAATTGAGACGTCAAATCATGTTTGCCAGCAATTTGCACCTAGTAGCTATGCTTTGGACGATCAACAGCAGCAGCAGTTCAGTCGCACTTCACGCCGGATCAATGCATACGCCGCCAGGGAGCACCACCAACAACCTGCCACCGCTCGGTGTGAGGTAGAGGTCGCACTGTATCGGCGTTTTTTTGCTTGCTTGCATGGCACCCCCGGGGATTCGACGTCTACTCCCCGTCTCCAAGGCCAATCTCGACAACAATGCCCAATGCCCTCGCGTTGCCCCCTGCCAGGAACGTCGTACAGGCTCATGAATCGCACAAGCGACGTCGATGTCGAGACGTTCCGCGCGTCTTCGCCTTATTCTTTGCCTCACGCTCTGCCTTACTCTGCCATTCAGGCAGTTCTCATAGCGATCTCCCGCGATGAAGCGTTGACCCCGAGAGCTGGGCACTTGGAAACCGGGGCTACAGAGCTGGCCAGTCGCCGGCGCCCTGACTCTCTTAGCGGCCAGCCATCGGCAGCATGGCCAATCCGCCAGTGCGCCAAGGCGCCAGCGCTGGGGGCGCCAGCTGCTGGATGAGATTGAAGATTAAGCACTGAAGCAGAGTCTAGTCAGTCGGTCGACAGCAATGCCCCTCCACACGCCTCACCTTTGCTACCTCTGCTCTGGCACCCGCGACGTGCTGCATGCCCCCCGAAGGGCGCTGCCGTTTGCCTTCTTCCTCGCTGCAGACGCAGTAACACTGCAATGGCCGATCAGGGCCCGTTTCAAGCGGCACTGTGAAGCGGCTAAAGTCAGGTACCTCCAGCGGGCCTGCACATGGTGACCCGCTGAGGCTTGTGTGCACAGCATGTGGCACTTGTGGGTCTTCTCTCGCTGCGGTGGACGTCTGCCATGCTGCTGGCCGCTCATCAGGAGCTCTGGGGAAGGAGGTCGATCTGCTCCAGAATGTCCTGATCTTCGCATGCGAGATTCTCCATGCTCTGAAATGGCACGTCAGACGCACGCTTCGGACAGGGGCCCGTCTTGAGTTACGAGTGTTCGCTCTATTATTTCCCTCTTGTACCCGCAGCCTTTCCGTCCCGTGCCGTGTCTCCGAAACTCGTCAAACGGCGGAGCGCGACTACACTACAGCCATGAACCCTTCTGGTGCAATATGATGCAAGTGGTGCTGCCATGGCGAATCCGCCGCGACAATACACCGCTGCTTCGATTGCGGTGACGGCACTGGAGCAGTGTAGTGCAGTGCAGTGCAGCGGCGGCGTGCAGGCATCTCTGCTACATGCTGCCAGCATCGCGAAGAGCCATGCACCGATTCGGACGGAATGCAATAAATGAGGATGGATTCCTGCTTTGCTTAACCGGAGGTGCCACACTCCAGAATCCCACGCTGTGCACGTTGTTGGCTTGCCTCGAGTGTATCGTAAGCGCAATTGGTGCAAAACATCCTTCTCATCTCGACTCGCGTCGGTCATTGCGCATGCCTGTGCATATCCAGAAGGGTATGAGGGCGAGCGGGTCCTGGGCGAGGTATCTACGTAGTATCTAGCCAACCTGCCCACCTTGGTGTCGCAGCGCTTCTTCGTTCCATCGCTCGGACCAGCGCGCGCATCTCCGACGACGTGTGTGATTGATAAGGGCAATTTATTTATTGCGGTTATTACCAGTCAGGTCGGGCAGCATGCAAATCTTTTCTCGGATGCGGGTCTGCGATGGTGTCTTCAGGTCTGCTGAGCGCAAGAAGGTTTGGCTAGTTTCACAGGACCGAGTCAGCTGGGGCAGGGCATGCTACAGCGCTGCCCAAGGACGTTTGCAAGCTTCCAGCAGCGTGGGACGAGTTTTTGCGTGTCATCGCCTTTGCCCATCGACAAGCACAATCTGTGGCTTCGCGGGCCCACTATTCCGCGTGTTTGAAGGTAGCGGGCCACCCAATGGCAGCGGACAGCGGAAAATATGGCGTTTGACTGGCTCAGAGGCGCCGTACTTTTTCGCATGGAAACTTCTCCCCACCGCAGGGGCCCGAGGGGAGTCCCGCCGTTTCCGCTCGAGGTGGAATGTTCGACAGCGCGATTAGCCGTCGATACGAAGTCGACAGACGAGCGCCTTCAGGATGTCGTCGCCCGCCGCGCTCCCAGTGGTGGTGCAGAGCAGCCTCACGGTGCGCAGCTGCACAGAGTTATTTCCGACCAGTAGCGCCTGTTGCAGGTCGGTTTGATCGCCGATGAACCCATGGGCCATGGGCGAAGCCCTCAAAGTGGGAGGAGAGCGCGCAGGCGGGCAGCACGAAAGCCTAAAAGCTCAGTTTGCGCGGGCCAATGGGCGGGCGGCAATGCAGAGCCTGGCCACGTGCGGGGAATTGGAAATCTTGCATCGCAGAATCAGTCCCGGGCCCACGTCTGCCAAAGGTGCTCGCACAGTGCGAAGGGCAGAGTCAGCGCGCACGGAGGACTGCTGGATGAGACAGGAGTGCATTGTGTTTAAGCGATGTGGTGTAAGGAAGGATGACTATTCATTCCATACAGCGTAACTCTGGTGCACAAGAGGGCATATAAATTCCCCGGTTAATTTCCCGCCTTTCCGTCGGCCTTTGCGCACATGGCAATGCCACTTCTCCGTGCAGCCCTAAACGGCAGTCGACGTCACGTGCGCGCCACATCGAGCTAGGCCGCGGCCCGAAGCGGCTAGGCACAGTCCTAGACAGGACAGGCATCAAGTAGTACAAGATCGTCGAGACTCAGATGGCTTCACAGACGGCGCCGGCACACTCGCTCGTAAATTAAATTAAACAGTGGTCCAATACAGGCCAGTATGACTGCAGCTGCGCGCTGACCATTCCACCCGTCGTTGCAACATAACAACCACGAGGCACTCGACTCGCTTCTCACGCGCCTTCTGGGCCATGCTCCGTACCACGCCGCCGAGTGGCCTCACCGCGCACGCGGGCGTCCAGACTGCATTTCTCGCCGGTGTTTCACTTGCGCTGCATGCGCCTATCCTGCTTCGTCCGACCTTCTTCCGTTTCGTTTCCGCCGCCTCATTTCGTCGCCGGCAGTGTCACATTTTTAAATCTCACGGCTCACTCATCCCGTCCCGACACTCCGGCAGTTGAGATCCATCTACACATCACCACCGCAGCGCGTGTGGGAGTACACCCGTCGGGGCCCAGGTTCTTCTTCATCAGATCTCGAGGTGCTTGCAGCCGCTGCCGCGATCATGCACATCAAGAACAACCACGTTTGAAGGTCCGTACCGCGTGCATGGGTAAGATCATCGCGTGGCCGCATAAGAGAGTGGGCATTGGCACCACGACACCTCTCACGCGGAGAATAAATTTTTCACCTTCGCCCTCTGTCCTTGTCACATAATGCTGTGCTCTCCGTTCTGTCGAGACCCAGCCAACTATTGTCGCGGCAACCGCGCTCATTCTCCCAAAACCGGCCGCCCTGTGCGCCGGGAAAAAGTAAAAGGGCTCTCGTTCAAAAAATGTTACCCGTCACATTTTCTGGAAACGCCAGAACAACCACGGTGCCCCCCACAATCTCGACCACACTTTCGGCCTGCTGCAGGCGCTCGATTTCCTTGCGTCGCAGAGAGCATAATCCAGATCTCACAGGGTCACCCATGGCCCTCCCACCCTTTCTGCTGTCTCTGCACGAGGCTCCGGACCCGAGAAAGTAACACAGCTGCTCCTCTCTCGGTCACCCGTCCCAGAGGTCTGGTATCACCAGAGACACGCGGGATGCTCCTGGGAACGCCATAGCCGCTCTGGAGGGAGAGATCTCATTGCCTGAGGCTTCGCGGGCAACCCATCTCTATGCTCTTCCATTTCTCATTTCGCACTCCTCTCTACGCTATGCTGAAACATAACTGGATCCCAAGCGCTGCGCGATCGCTTAAAATAGCCGCTCCCCGCGCTTCGTAGCACCGTATAACCCCCGGTAGGCATCGCTCCGACGTCATAAGTCATTTTCTCTGGACAGTGAATCGCTCTCCAATTTCTCCGTCTCAAAACTTCTGCTCCCACGTCAAATCCGTCAAGGTCTACATCAGACATCATCCCGCGCCGATGCGTCGAGAACGTTGCAAAGCAGCCTCATTCGAACATCATCTCGTATCCCTGCGGTGCAGTCACTCGCCTCATGCGCCTCACGCTCAATCCGGGCAGTTGTGAAGCCTTTTGCCCCTTCGGATGCGTCGCCACGGACGTGACTGTTTTGCTATCACTTGCAGGTACACACAGTCACTTGATATACGGAGCGTTTGGATATCCCAGCTGACGCTCGATGCGCCTGGATGACTCGGCGCCCAACAGGATGTTTGAACGCTTCAGAGGCATCCCGGAAGACGATCTCGAGGCCATGTAATTGCGCTGCAATGAGATAACCGACACGCCGAAAGTCGAGAGCGAACGAGAGCAAATGGATCCCAAACCTTCAAGCATTCCAGCCATTCTTTTGGCGTTTTCTCAGGGTCTGCCTAGGAACCCCCTACCGGCACGTGGCAAAATTGGTCAACTTTTCCGAAAGGCCTGGTCGGATCTTCGTGTACCGCTGTCGAATGCTACACTGTCAGGCTGCTGCCCAGCCTCCCTCACATCTCGTGCCCTTTTCCTCTCATGATTATCATTCCAGCCCAATTTTGTTCAGTCTCACAGTGAGTCCAGATGAGGCATGCCTCATTTCACGCATCATTAAAGGGAAAAACTGGGGGCGCCCAGGAAGCACCGGCCCTGGCGAAGGATTACCCGGCGTTCATTTTGGATGCGGGAAGCTTCGTGACTTTGTACATGATGAGATCATGAGACTTTCGACGTTGTCACCGCTGGACTGCACAAGCGAGCTTGCGAGACCATGCTGAGGGCACAGGCGGGAACGCGTGGGGCCCGGGGATCCGTTGCAGTAGATTGACAGCTCAACATGTGTCGAGGAGCCTTGTTTTCTAGGTTCTGGCCTTTGTTGGGCGTGATGTTTGAATACTAACAGCTAGGCGTAAGTTCGTGCGTGCTTCTCCGCGGTGCGAGGCGCGCAGTCGAAGAGGAGTCTTTGAATGATTTCCCTCGCTGCTCTACGCTGTGGAGTCGCCAGCGACCCGCTCATAAGTGAGGCTTTGCAGAGTGTGGTCGGAATGGCTCCTTCTAAAGGACTTGCGTCTGATCTTGCAATAAATGGGGCACTTAATTCAAAAAGTAGGTTCGCCATTGCAGTTCTATCACTCCATTCAGGAGTGGTATCTGGCCAAAGAGCTTCCTCAGAGTGAACTCGACTGTAGGGTGTGCTCTTACCATCAAACGTAGATGACTAAGCGCGTGTCTTAACTCTTTCTCTTGAATGGCAAGAGCGTGGACAGGCAGAAATTGTTTGACAATCTTGTATATTTCTCATTTTACACGGTCTACCCCGATAGCAGCTGTTTTGCGCATTACGAGTATGACAATGTGGTGTCCAGTGGTGCCACGTCGAGCTCCAGAGTCCTCGGCACCTAGCCGCTGACCTGACTTTTCTCAAGGGGTGTGTTCACAAAAACGTCCATGGCAGAATGACTTCTGATTTTGCAGACTCTATATTCGTCAGATCCTTTACATGTTATGCGATGGCTCATCAAGCTCATTCCCTACCGCTGAATGCTCTGGCTTCGAATTCCCCTTCACGAAGAAATCATCATTACAAAGGGTGGCGCGGAGAGATTTCGTCTCTAGACGAAATCAACACGCCGAATAGCTTGAGCAGTTCGTCTGAGTGTTCGAGATGACGATGAGAGACTACTACAGAATGGAGGGAATGTCTTCCCAATAAACAATTCAAGAAAAGGGGTGGGCGCTGGGTCACTTCAACCTAGGAGAACATCATCAGAAGATGCTCTATCACCTCAAATGCGTCGTACCGTCGAGCTACAGTCCAGGAAGTGTGCCGTGGTGGCTTGTACCGGAGATAACACAAACTCAACTTGTGGTGGCGTCGCATTCGCTGGCTTAGGAAGGAAGAATGAAGATCGAAGCATCGAGAATGGACCACAGAAGATCTCAAAGATTGGCAAGGCATGGCACGACAGAATCCAAACTTAGCTCGATACTGTCAGACTCCTCATGGTGGAGACTGGAGAAATTTTTCACACACATCCACTTCTAACCGTCAGCGAGGTGCTGAGCAGCACGAGCCGATCAAGACGTTACTTGTCCTTGCGAATCAATCCTCCGCGAATTGCCCCACAATACAACATGCAGCTCCCAGCGTGAGAAAAGTTACGGAGGAAGTCCTAAAAGCATACATACACATCGACTTGACACGTCCTCTTCGTAATGAGAGAGCACGAATCAAAGTCAGACACGTCACACCAACGATCTCACCACCGACACGAACGACCCAATATGAAGGAGATAAACGAGTGCCTCGTCATCAAGACACATCTCCCCGAGCAAAGTATGCGAATGCCACGAAGATCCACGATCTAGGCCAGACTGCTATCAGACTTGATAGCGAAGCAGGAAAGGTACACCGACATCGTCATTTACATCCTTCCTATTTCCAATGATGGCCGAAGAAAGCCAGAAGCCTACAAAAGAAGACATTACAGGAGATTTGGAGGTGATGAAGAAAGGTTCGAGACGTGGAAACTGATGGTCAGTCAACTACGAGTCTACCACCTGAGAGGCCCGAGTTAACATCAATATGGGCCAGACTCACCATCTTGACCCCATGGCTCCTACGAAGAACTTTCAACTTGGCGGTCCGGGTCGTATTCGCCTCCAATTCACCTCGAATGACACCACCATCTCCAGCTGCCCCAGGCTTTGGTGGGCCAATTCCCGGTGCCGCTCCAACCACTGCGAGCTACAGTGACGATTTGAAGTTGATTGAAAGGACTACATAGTTGTCGACGCAATAGATAATTTGCATTTAATACCGCCCGCAGGAATGAAGTGGGACACCCCTTTGGAACTGTAAGTACAGCCAAAACGAGAGCAAGATAATTCAAGACTCACATTTGTTAGAAATTTAGGAACTACGCCTGCCCCTTCCGTGTATGGCATACACTAGATCAAACACGCAAAATTTCCAACGACGTGTCCTCCCTCGGCTCCCATATGTGAACACCGACTTCGTCTTCATTTTCGAGAAGAGCCGCCAGCGCAGCACGCAGCAATGGAGCGCCCACACATACTATATAAATACCTGCGTCGTACGCCACATTACTCTCTCTCGGTGACGGGCAAGATCAGCCGGTTTCAGAATTGATTCGACTGTATGAGGAGAATCAAGCACGAAAAGTCAGTCAGAGTTAGAGTGAGTTGCGCATCACGATTCACGGAGCAACTGCTAAGCTTCCTTACCTACGAATCCTGTACCAACTTCCGTCTGCCTGCTAAAGTGTCTGTGGGGCTGCAGCGCATGTGCTAACGCTTCTGCGCACATTAGTATAGAAGCTAAGTAAGTCGGAGCTGTTCTATCAAAGCAGCATTTCTACTCTCCCGACAGTCACCTCGAAAGAGCGCCCGCGTACGTTCAAACATACGTCTAGCACACATAGCCGAAGGTCACTCGCTTCAGCAAGTTTCACGGAGTTCGCGGTTTCGATCGAGCTGTCACAAAGTCCACCGAGCTCCCATACTTGCTCAAACACACTCTGAGTACATTAGAACTGGCGTTGTCAACTTGGAGCTCTTCTGCCCTTGTGTTATCTCCAGCCTCCCTGCCGCTGCCTCGAAAGAGATCCTACGAATGTTCAAACGTGGGCTAACAGCAAAACACCAGGCCCTCTAGCTTCGATGAGTTGGAGCAAACACATCTCTTCAATCGACATGTCATGGAGGTCACGGAGCTCCCGCAGTTGTTCAAACACACAGTCCGAGTATGCCATCCTCAGGAGCCTCTCTATCAACATTCCTCCGCATACTGTTTCCACCCCGAAATCCAAGGCCCACAACCTCGGTCGGATCTATCTTAGATACAGCGAGAGTCGCGTTCGACGCGCCGAAGATCAAGCGTTCAGAATGAATTAGGCAGTACAATGGTGGCATACAAAGACGGGACAAGCGAAAAAGAAGTTTGCGGCGTGGTGCACAATATGGTCCCATGGAATCGAACATTGAAGACAGAATGCAGCGATCAAATAACCCAATCGTATCTATCCAACATTACGTAGCCATACGCCAATAGAAATACACATAACCTTCCCCAGGAATTAATACACAACGGCTTTCCCTCTACCATATTCCAGAAGGCTGCACACTACCCGCTCTCCTATCCTTCTTCAGTGGGCTGAACTGGAAGCCATCGGGCGCAGTGATCAACGGCTTGCCATTCTTGCCCTTCCCAAGTGCCGCAAGCCCTCTTCCAGCAAACAGTCCTCGCCCCGGAATGGGTTTCGCTGGACCCACCTCCTCATCATCCTCGTCGAACAGTGTCTTGCCGAAGCTCGAACCAAGCTTTCTCCTCTTTTTCTTTTCTGGTTCCGGCTCTATGGCGAAGGATTTATACTCGAGGAGGGACTTGCGAGGTTTCTTGTTCGGATTGCTTGGTTTGAGCTTAGGTATCGGCACGCCGAGGGGAATGGTGGTCGTGGTTGTAGTCGTAGTCAGATTTTGAGGTTCGTTTTCTTGTTCTTCGCTCGCTGCAGATGGTTTGTGCTTCGGGTTTTCCTTGAATGGCGAAGTCTCTTCTGCAACCTTTTCAAGAGACGGCACGGCGGCAGAAGCCTTCTTCCTCTTCGCGCCAGCTCCTTTAGCGTTCGACTTTGCCGAAGGTGCAGGAGCGAGAGGCTTGGTCTTCGCCGATGCCTTCTTGGTGGCCTTTTTCCCAGCTGCGGATGGTGTACCTTCATGGTCAACCTCCTTCGGCTTGTCGTCCTCCTCGTCCTCCTCGTCGTCCTCATCCTCTTCTTCAATGGGGTTTGTGGCGGCGATACTCGATTTACGATTCAAAAACGGCGTGATGGAGAAGCTCGACTTCTCGCCAACGAGGCTTTCTGCTCTCTTCCCCCTCTTCGCTGGAGCGCCGTCTCCAGGCGTGCCAATAGCTGCATCCGGATCGGCCGCCCGCTTCCGTGGATTCTTCGCGCCTGGTTTGACATCCGCAGCAGCCTTCGCATTGGCAGCGGCAACTTGTGCCTTTTCCAGCTCAGCCTCCGTCTCCTTTAGCTTCTCTTTCGTTGACCTGAGCTTCGTGCGGAAAGCATTCAGCTTGTCATCGAGCATGGATTTCTGTGCTTCCCACTCCGTCTGTGCCTTTTGAATTCCTTTCTCAACCTTCTCACGCTCACGTGTCTCTTTCGCGAGTTCCTTCTGCAGCTCCTCTACCTGAGCAGACTCAGCGCTTGTGTCTTTCTTAATCAGCTTCTCACGCTCGCGCTTCTCTTTCGCGAGTTCCTTCTTCAGCTCTACTATCTGAGCAGACTCAGCTTTTGCGTCTTCGTTGGCCAGCTTCTCCACATTCGCAGCAGCAGACCGTTTCTCAGCCTCAAGCTCGCGTTTTAGGCGCTCTGATTCCTTCTTCGTGTCCTTGTGTAGCACCTTCTCCTCTTTCAGTTTCCTCTTCAGGTCCTCGATTTCGGCCTCATGTTCTGCAGACGCATCCTGCTGCTCGGTGCTGTTCTTGCTGCTTTTCTCCAGAGCGCGTTTGGTCGCGCGTTTCTCGTTCTCTAGCTCCACCTGGATAGTACTCAGCTGGCGTTGAAGTGATAGCTTCTCGGAGAGAAGGTTCTGGTATGATGTGGTCTGCGAGCGGAGATGCTCAAGTTCTGGCTTAAGGACGGACAGCTCCCGAGCGAGGGCGAGCTTCTCTGTCAGTACTTTGCTCGAATCCGTGGACACGTGCTCGAGTGATTGCACTTCAACCTGTAAATATAGTTTAGCCAATGAAGCAATAATGTGAGCTTGCTACAGTACCTTCAGAGTCTCCAACTGGCGCGTCTTAAGCATGAGGTCGTTCCCGTGGCGGTCAACCGCTTCAATTAGCTGATCGATGCGTACATTCTTCTCTTCCATCTCCTGTTCTAAGGCATCGGCTCGGTCTCCTTCGAACTCGAGTTGATTATGCAGATCCTCATTTTCGTCTTCGAGCAGGCGAATCTGGAAGCGCAGTTTACGGATGTCTTCATCTTTGCATACGCTTTCGCAGATGCGGGCGCTACGCTCGTAATTCAGCTCAAAAGTCGCGGTCTGGAGCGCCTGCTGTAGCTATGTTATTGTCAGCCTTCGCTCTGTGACTTGAACGAAGCCGCAAGTATCTACCTCTACTTCGTCGCTAATTTTCACGGATGCTGTCTTTAGTGCCATTTCAAGTATACACCCGAAAATATATGCTATAATGCGGAATCAAAGGTGTCGGCGTAGAGATGGTTGAGCTGCGGAGACGCGTCGTGCGAAAAGATAAACAAAAGCGTTGCCATGTGCCGGTTAAACTTCGGTATATTTTAAAGGCCAACTGGAAGCTTGAGCTTGAGCTTCAATGGTGACGACGACTTTCTTCGCCCGACCACTGTCTGCCATTTCAACAAGATGAGGTTATTTCAATTTGTAACAGGTGCTCTATTCGCCGCTACAGCCTTCGCGGCAAAGTCCTCTGGAGACAGGTTTAAGGACAGCATCGCAAAGACGCAGCCACTCAAGCTCGACGACACCAGCTATGGCAAGCTCACATCCGCTCCACGAGACTATGCGGTAGCGGTCCTCTTAACGGCGATGAAGCCGCAGTTCGGCTGCCAGATGTGCCGTGAATTCGATCCAGAGTGGACGCTTCTCTCCAACAGCTGGACTAAAGGAGACAAGAATGGCGAGTCGAGGCTGCTCTTTGCGACGCTCGACTTTGTGGATGGAAGAAATACTTTCCAATCGGTATGCAAGAATAACTTCTTAATGGGGCTATATCACTGATTTATTATTGCAGCTTATGCTCCAAACCGCTCCCGTCCTACTCCTTTTCAACCCTACAACCGGGCCAAACGCCAAAGCCGACATCCAACCCATTCGCTTCGACTTCTCCATGGGCCCTCAATCTGCGGAGTCAATCCACGCCTGGCTTTCACGCCATCTCCCCGATACTCCACACCCACCGCTCATTCGCCCACTAAACTACGTCCGCATCGCGGTTATTACGACCTCCGTCCTAGGTTTCATTACCGCATTAACGGTCGCTGCGCCGTATATAATGCCCTTGGTACAAAATCGCAACCTCTGGGCCGCAATCAGCTTGATACTGGTATTGCTGTTCACAAGCGGACACATGTTCAATCACATCCGAAAGGTGCCATACGTGGCCGGTGACGGCAAAGGAGGCATCAGCTATTTCGCTGGTGGATTCCAAAACCAGTTTGGCTTGGAGACGCAGATCATCGCTGCTATCTGTAAGACCTCATATGAAAGCCTATTGATTTCCAGATTAGGAACTAATGATGACTAGATGGTATTCTCTCTTTCGCGGCGATTTCCCTGGCACTCAAAGTCCCAAGAATCGCGGACCCGCAGTCTCAGACTCTTGCGGCGTTGATTTGGGCTGGAGTGATATTCGTGATGTACAGCTTTTTGCTCTCCATCTTCAGGATTAAGAACGGAGGGTATCCATTCTGGCTTCCGCCATTCTGATTGTCATTTGACCACCCTCCGGAAGCATTCGCCAATGGAATAAAAAGTAGTTTCTAAGCATCTAGAGAGAAGGGAAATGTATTGTACAAAGTCTTGTGGCCCTGCATTTGACGAATGGTGGCGTTGCGGCTTTATCTCTTGGGACGGAGCATGCTGTAGCTCTGTATGAAAAAGTTTCGTTCGAAGAACAGTCTGAAGTATATGGCAATCAGCACTTCTCACTTGTGTTTCACCCGAGATAGCAAACATGACTTACATTGACACACCCAACCCAGCAGCAATCGCACCGGCCCTCAACAACTGCCCCACAAACCCTTCAGAAGCCGCCGGTCCAACAGGAGACCTCAACGCCGCCTCTGCTGCAACAGCAGCAGCAGCGCTCATCGCATTCGGCAGCGTAGCAAGAAAGTCGAAGCCCTCGCCATTCGTGCGGAACCACTTCCCAATGAACCAACTACCCCATACGATGCGCAGCGCCATATTGACACAGTTCGCCCACACAAGGCCACTCCCGCCCAGCTCCCACACCCGCACAAACAAATACGCAGCACCGGCGAATGCGACGGAGAAGAACCCCATGAATAGGCCTTGAGCGTAGAGGTCGGCGTTCGTAGCGACGGCCGAAACGAAGGCTTCGATAACGCCATTTAATGCTAGAAGTGGGATGTAGTACGTATATGTTGCAAGCACGGAGGGCGCGGAGGTGGTCGTCCAGCGGGAGCCCGCGATGAGACGGAGAAGAAGAGGGGCAATATGCGGGCCTAGGGAAAGAGCGAGGAGGGAGACGATGAGGTAGAGGTGCAGGATTGTCGTGAGAATTCGGGATGCTTGTCTGATGTTGGGGTTTTCTTTCTTCGTAGACTCATTCGGCTTATCTGACTTTGCTACGTTCGCTATGCTCTGCTCAGGTTCGGTAACCTGTGTGCAAAGCTTGGCGAATAGGTTACGACTGCTCTCCTCAATTGGCTGAAATACCATGCGAGCGACGAGGCCACCGTAATTTGATGCGAGGGCGTAGGCACCTTGGTCCGCTAGCGATGCGAGCGCTGTGATGAGGAGCGCATCAGCTTGGGTTAGGATATATTTGAGAGATGACTGAAGAGTCAGACTAATGCTGAGTTGCGTAAGGGGTCGAGAGAGGAGCGAGAGATATGGCTGCTGCTCCGTGGGTCTAGAGAGGCGTCAGAGAAATGCGGCATAGTCAGAGTACATTAGTGGATAGATAGGACATACTTTGATTGGAGCTTTGAAGGCAGTAGAGAGAAGGACTCCGTTCTAATCGACGACTGCACATGCAATGTGTACACCAGCAGTAGAACGACAGCATAGCTAATCTGTCCCATCGCGAAAGGCAATACACTCACATCTCTTCCACTCTTACTAGCCCATATTGCCGTACCACAGGTGATAAGGCATCTCGATATTGTCGCAGCAGTCTCAGCAGATGCTCTGATTTTATACAACAATTTCTGCTGCGCCGCGACGAACGCCGGCTCAGATAGGAGTTCAATCACACATGCCACCCCGTAGATAACCAAACTCTCCACGAAGAAAGGAACACGTGGGACATCAGCGCGAAGGTACAGCCACCCTAGAAAATAAGAAAGGGGGACGCCCGCAAGAATCGCGAGGTATGAAAGATTCACAACCGTCTGGACACCTTGCGCTTGGCGCTGCACTGCGACCCTGATGCTTTCGCGAGAGAAGTAGAGAACGGAAATGGAGTACAGCTCTAACTGCGCTGATATCCCAAGGAGCTCTGGAGACAAGAAACGCAGGAGAATTTGATTCAGAGCAAATGTGAGAGCGCGTGAGAGGAGTTGGAGAAGGATGAGGTAGGATGCTCCCGCTGCGGCGGACGCAGAGAGGGATTTTTCTGCGTCTGCCATGACCTTAGAACAGAGTGGAGAAGTAGAGAAGGAAAAGGTTCAGATGTGCATCAATACATGTTTACAAAATCTATTGATGAGGCCACCTTTTAAGCATGAAGTTGAAGATGGAGCTTGTTAGCGAAACCCTAACCCTACACTCCGCGATGCCTAAGTGCTCACAGCTCTAATACTTCAGTGTAATCGACATTATCTTTAAAAGTTTAACCTTACATTATTTGGAATGTATATAACAACAGGCCTTTAAAGACTTGTAAGCTGTATTGGTCTTAGGGTCTCTACACCACCGCTATTCCGTGTCTTGGGAGCCGCAGCCAAATTTTTGACACCGTCAAGGAGGGCTGTCTTCTGCTCGTTGCTGAAGTTAGTGACATTTCAGGAACGGATCAAATTTCAGCCATCAGCACCAACAGTGTCACAAAGAAATCAAATCAAAGAAGGGAAGGCAAAGGCAAAGGCGAATGGCTAAGAGGCCCTGGGAAACAGGGCGATTTTCTACGTCAATATCAGACGACACAGCCGGCGATCTGTGCATTACAACTATAAACTCATTATACCATCGCAGCGGCCGACTTCGATTGCGAACTCTGTTTACTCGGGAAGGACGACTTCCCAACGTTGCCACCTCCTACTTTCGGGTCCAGCCCTGTACTCCAAAAATCTGGGCGATTCATGCCCTCGTCCTTGCGCACCTGGTCGTAAGCATCCTTTAGCGCGATGATCTCGCCATACGTGACGATACGCCGCTTCGCGCGCAACTCGCGCTCCGTGAACTCAATATCCTCGCGTACGCGGCGCAGCGAGTCGAGGTACTGGATGAAGCGGTTCGGGAAGCCCTGGCCCTTCACGAGCGCGAGGACGCCGTTTATTATGGCAATGACGCCGCCGAGGACCGCGACGGGGATGTGGTAGTCTCCTTTGAGTGCGCCGATGATGATGAGCACGGCGGCGATGATGAGCTGCGCGATCATGCAGATGTAGGTGAGCAAGTCGTAGAGGATGTATAGTCGCTGGTTAATTCTCTGCTGCTGAAGGATGGAGTAGTAGATGCTGGTGTAAAACTCCTCGTCTCTCTCTTCGCGCCGGAGGCCGAAGGTGAGTATGTTCAACAGATAGCGGCGCCAGCTCCGCGGTTGTTTGACTTTAGCCGGTGGAGAGATGGCTTGCGGGACGACTTGGGCCGGGGAAGTCTTCTCATAAGGCGTCTTTGGTGTAACTGGCTCGTCCCCTGCGGCAGCACGCCGAGTGCTGTCGAGAGCGAGAGGTGTGCCATGTTCCTGAGGTATGCCCATCAAGGCTCGAAAGACTTCTATGTCTATAGGCTCGTCACTGGGATCTTTGATCGGGGCGGGATCGACTGAATCGTTGACAACGGGTGGCTTTGCAGCCGTGGTTGACGTTGTGCTCAACCGTTGCAAGTCTGCTTGCGCAGCTTGTCCTCGCGAAGCTGACCGCGTTGGTCTCTGCGCATCTGACTGACTGCTAGATTGCATATCTTGAACAGTCGAACTTCGGCTGAATCTCTGTTCTGGCTCGTATGTGCTTGTTTGGTAGTACGCGATGGGCGGATACGATTGAGCCGGAGGATCACTTGCAGCAGGCTGATCGGGATAGCGCCTGTTATTTTGCTGCGATTCTACTCCAGGCTCAGCAGCGCTGAACTCCTGGCGGAGGTTGGAATAGTCGCGGGTCACGTGAGGTGGGTGGTGGACTGTTGCTGAATCTCGAGGCCTCGAGCGCGGGTCGGTGGATTGGCTAGCCTGCTGGGCCTGAGCTGTACTGCTCGGGTATGCAGCGTCGAATCTTTGGCGAGGATCAGGTTCTTGATACTGGATATGCGGTGATTGCGGGTCTGGATTGGGGCTGGTAGGAGCGTTTCGAGGTCGGCCAGATCCAGAATATCTCTGCGAAGAAGGCCTCTGTGAGGATGCCGCTCTTAAATCTTTGGAATCTGCAGATTGCATTTGTGACACGATTAATTATTGATATGAAGCTGAAATAGCTGAAGAGCGCGGAAACGAATGAGGACTCGGCTATCACTAGTGAGTGTAGCTGAAGCAGTACAAGAGAGTGGATTGGGCAACGCGCGCACGAAATGAATTGATAGAAGGAAAGTCTATCTTGGCAGTTACCTCGCTTGGACATTCGAACTTAGACGGGATGGATCTGGATGTGAATTTAAGCTGATTTGGATGATGCAGCTGAGTTGGTAAGACGAGGTTGGGACCCTGGCAGGAGATGGCTGGAACGCTCGTTTAATCGATCAACCAGGCCAACTACGACTTTCTCCTCCATCGATCCGAAAGTGAGGAATATATTTAGAGACTCGCATAGAATGCTTATTTGATAGGTCGACACTCCGTAAAACTCACTGAAATGATTAAAGCTGGGCTGAGGCATCGATAGAGACTTCTGACTCGGCATGAACACGCGACACTCGAACATCTCCCACTCTCAGCCTTACCATCTCAGCTGTGCCACCGGAGCCCTGCCCGCTCGGCTTTTACTCTTCGCAGCCTTACCATCGCTACCTACGATGACTGTCAAGAGGTATTCTCTTTTTCTTCTGATCATGAGCGAAGCCTATCTGTGTCAATGTGCTCTTGCGGAGCCTCCAGGACTCTTCTAGCGCGACCTCACTAGTTTATCCCCAGGTACTTGGGCAAAGAAACAATAATGACGGAGTGCGAACGAGGCAAACCAGAGCTCTTCAAGCACAAACCTCTTCAGCATCCATGGCAGCTCCGCCTTATCCAACTGTTGCCTCGTGACGAGACCGGGACTGTGAAAGGGAGGATACACTTCGTTCCTGGAGGTGACGCGAAGCAGATCGATCCCAACTACGGTGATGAGGAGGAAGGCAAGAAGGTTACCTATGTTGCGCTCTCTTATACTTGGGGAGATTCGACCGATAAACGTGACATCGAACTGGATGGCAAGACGTTCTTCGTTACCGCGAACCTATACGAATTCTTATGTCTAGTAACGCTTCACAATGGAACAGTTGGATCTCACTTTTGGATAGATGCGATCTGTATCGACCAAACGAACATCAAAGAGAGGAACGCTCAAATCGGACGAATGACTGCCATCTACGAACACGCAGATATAGTTAATATCTGGCTTGGATCGGAGGCAGAAAATAGCAATCTTGCTATGGTAGGACTGGCAATATTGGCCGGTGAGATAACTGTGTCAAAAGCATTTCCAGAGGGGTCGTCAAAAGCGCTTGTCATAGCATCTTCTGCTGACACTGCGGTTTCAGAACCAGGCTGGGGCGTTGTACTTGACCAAAAATTCATGCGGGCTGTCACAGACCTGTTACAGAGGGCGTGGTGGACGAGAGTTTGGGTCATACAAGAATCGACTGTGCCAGACCAGAAATATGTTATGCTTTGTGGAAGCATACTAATGAGCTGGGGTGACGTCGGCAGGGCAACAGACAAACTTCAGCGGCTCATTTCGGAATTTCCAGAGTTGGAGCACCGTAGGTCCAGCTTTTTCAACCTCAGCGGCGTAGAAGATCCAATCCGCAAGATACGCAGACTACGGAAATCGGCTCCTTATGAAACCAAGTTGCTCGATCTGGTTTCTCTCGGCCGAGACTTTGACGCTTCTGACAGCAGAGACCATATATATGCCTTTCTCGGAATGATGGGGTCGAAGCCGCTCCCGTTTTTGGACCCCGACTATGAAAATCCGGTCAAAACAGTTTACCAAGATTTTACAAAGTACCTGATATCAACATGTTCATATGGCCACAAGTTGGACGTTTTAGGACATGCTAGCAACGCTTCTGCAAAAACTCCTTCCCCGCTGAGACTCTTTGATGACATGGAACAGTTACGCAGCATGGGCCAAAATTTGTTGAGCCGTAATACGGCCATTCCAAAACCAGAACTTGATTCTGTGCTCAAGATCATCAGCAGAGTCCAGCCGCGCATGTTAGAAATCTTAAGAGACCCTCAATTCAGCCGTGACATGGACGACATGTTTCCACCATCGGTACATTCGCGGCTCTATTTAGCATCAACTTTGAATGTGGACAACCTTAGGAAGTCTGCCGAAAATGCAAGGTCTACTATATTCGCGGACCGGAAGGACGACAGCCATGAAAACATGAACGATGAACAGCTACAAGCACAGCGAACAGGAGAGCTGGAACACACCGCGGGCGTGTTGGCTCAAGACAAGCCGCTGGTCGAATCAGGACCAGTCAGCATTCCCGACATAACGCAGACTCCTGTGGACTGGCTGAGGGTGATGGGAGTGAAATCCTCCATGCCTCTCAATTTTGACTCTTTTTTCAAAGAGCCCACAACTGAAACAACTCACTCTTCCCCTCAAGAAAGCCCGCCTTCCTGGGTTCCTATCTGGGACAGGCCACGGAGGCTCATACCACTCTGCAAATACTTCGGGCAGTTTTGCGATGCAGAGAATTCCGCTTACAGTGCAAGCGGGAGCGACCAAGCACCATTCCTGCGAAGGGCAGCTACTCTCTTCGAATTTAGTGGCCATGAATTAAAGCTTCGGGGGTTCCGCGTCGACATAATTAAGCATCTGGACAGGCTGATATTTTCTGACATTCACGCATATGCCGAGCCTGATGAAAAGGTATGGGCGAAGATGCAAGACTTGGTGAACACCGGGACTTACGAGGCTACGAATGAGAGGATGGTTGATGCGCTATGGCGTACTGTCCTAGCAGATGTGGTATATGAAAGAGGCACACCAGTAAGGCGACTCGGACGGAGGATGGAAGACATCTCGGACCAGCGCGCCGATAACGACACTGGCGTAGTCCTCGACCGCTCTGCTTGCAGCGCCCGCTCTCTGGCAAGGACTGCAGGAGACCTGATCGCGTTGGTGCCAAGGCTCGCCGAAGTCGACGACGAAGTATTCCTGCTCGCTGGAGGACAAGTGCTTTATGTCCTGAGACCCCTTGGGGACTGCTTCCAGTATATTGGAGAATGCTATTTGCACGGCTACATGGACGGTGAGGCTCTTCGAAGACTCGAGGATGGCACGGCGAAAGTAGATACGATTCGAATCGTTTAGGTATTTAGCTCTGGCCCTGAGGTTGAAGTATGGAGTAATCCTGGCAGGTCTTGGCGTCGTCTGATGTTTGCTTTGTGAGGAGCAGCAAAGACACCCCCTTCGACGGAGCTGCCAACGTCGATCAGTATTTAAAAATCCAATTAATAGGCTTTATCAGGCATAGATTTGCGCTTCCCGGGGTCGCTTTTAATTTAACTGTCCTGTTCCTGGAACTAGAAGTGATTCTTGCCCGAGAGCGCGAGAAGCCTGGAGGGTGGCTAGGTGGAAAAGCGCTCAACGGTAGGCCATTGCAGAGAAAGTGCCAAGGCTTTTTTCCCCCGGAGTTTTGGCTGCTTTCGGCACATATTTGGCCCGATTATGACTTTGCCGTACTTTGCGCGAGTTTCTGCTCCATAGTGAAATAGCAATTCACGCTCTAAATAAAAAGGAACTGAAGCGCGGCGGCTCGAAATCCGTCACATTAGGTATTAATAGATTAACATTACGCCTCCGCCGATCATCGTATTCACAACCGCTCTCGCGGTCCACGACCCTTTTTTGCATCCCAAACCTCGACCTTTTTTGATGGTCGTCTGCCGTGTCCGTCCCTAGCCCTCTCTCAACGACCCCTCCTCATTGTTTCCCTATGAACGATCGAGCCTCTTAATCCCGCACTCCCGCCGAGCGGGCAAGATGTGGTATCGTACAGTAGCGACTGGAAAATTCCAAAGGAAAAGCGGTGTAGCGATCGAAAATGTGGGTATCATGCTTTTTCTGATAAACAACCCAAGAAGCGAATGTCGTAAAAAAAGACTGGCCTAAGGCTTGGCCTCGCGGCTGCTGTTGCTGGGCGCCCGGCCGAGTTTGTTTCTGTGTCGAAGCGAATGTGGAAAAGTTCTGCTCTACCGTGTCTCTTCCGCACGCCGAAGTCTATATGCACAAAAGGTCTCCGATCGAAGCGAAAGTGGTAGAGGTGTAGACAAAGGTCTAGTGTTCCAAAAAGGGGTAACAATGAAGCGAATGGCTGCCCGCAAGTCTATTGTAGCCGAGTGGGTAAGGTAAACTGCCGGTCCAGATGGACTGCAGGAGAAGAGGCAAAAAATAACGATCCAGAATGCCCGAGGAACTCGCTCAAAATGCTGAAAAGCCAATGGAGAGTAACGCCGCCCATATATGCAATGTCGTGAGGATAAGCTCGCTTTAAGGACCCTGCTTTATCCAGGACCTGGCCGTCTCGGTGACAAAACGTCGTGAAAATGAAGCATCCAAGTGGATCTGAGTTCATAGAGAACAGGATTTGCGGAGCCTTTAACGGATTTGTTCGTGGTCTGATGAAGAGCCCAGAGTTTCGCCTTCCCAGAGGCTTCCTTCTGCAGAGCTTCTGCCACCAGCACTTGGACTTCGTGTGCGCGAAGATATCGAAGAGGAAGATCCAATCGTCCATTCATCGCTGTCTGATATACCAGGATGGAAGTCCTCGTACAGATTCGTAAGAGCATAGCCATCCATGTCACCGGGGATGTGGGCTTCCCCAGCCTCCACGTAATCGTAGTCCCAACGGGTGGCCTTGTCCGACTGCAGTCTAGGCAGAAACTTGGCTTTTGCGACAAAGAAGCAAATACCAGCCACTACAGATTTGTTAGCATGGAGAAATGAAAGGGAAGTTTGTGTGATACGTACAAATCCCACCGCCAGTCAGATCGACTGCATAGTGGTGGCTCAGGTACATTGTTGCCCACCACATCCAGAGCGCATAAACCGCAAAAAGTGGTCGGAGACGTGGGAAGACGTGACTCATGAAGCACGCTTCTAATACAGCATTGGCAGAATGCAAAGACGGGAAAGCGCCGAAGACCATCGGGCTGGCTGTGAAACCGCTGGTATACAGGTCGATCCCAAAGAGCTTGTCCACTGCTGCGAGGCCAGCCGGGCTACCTTGCATGCTGTAATTTGCTGGCGCGAGGCCATACATATTCTCGTACCAGGGCGGAGAGCAGGGGAAGAGGAGTTGAATGGAGACACCAATGATGTTCATGTATCCAAAGGTGCGAGCAAAGAGCGGCGCTGTGCCGGGTGGACCCCAGATGAACATGACGAGAGAGCATACGGCCGGGGCGCCAAAGTGCGTTATGCCATACGGAAGCCATGCAAGGACATCAAGGACAACGTGCTTGTGTGCGGAGATGATGTTGGACAGGTTTGCGCCGTAGAGGATGTTTTCAAGGGTTGGGAGAACTTTCACCCAGATGGGTGGTCGATATTCACCAGGGATGAACCTAAGTAATGGATATCAGCCTCTTCGAACGTAGAATTTCACATGTCGATAGATGATGGGCTGTATGTGAAATTGCGCTTCAATTTCATAAAGGGTGAATAAGAAAGTGTATACTCACTTGCAGGAGAAGAAGAAGATAAGCCAGCCTGCAATGGGCAGGAAAGGCAAGAAGAACTGTCTTGTCACTGGTATGACCAGGCTCAATATTATGCCAGTCGCAACCAGCATCTTTACAAGCGGCCCTGGCGACTCTATTATGCTCAGGCAGAAGATGCCAAGGATGGCGAGGAACAGATACTGGGCGTCATAGTAGCTCCATCGATGCTTCCGCAGTGACCTGAGCGTGTCTGCGGGTGAGAAGGAGGTCTGGAGCGCAGTGATTGTCGATGTAGGAGACTGTCTTGAGGATATGCGCGACTTCGTCTGCCTCCATTTCCGCCGTAACCGGTGTGGAATCACTGAGCGCACGGCGGGCCACGACACGGGGAGCTTGAGCTGGCCGAGCATTGGGACGTTCGAATCGGAGTAGGACGATAGGAAGGGCTTTGGCATGGTCGAGGTCGCGGGCGAGGAAGAGGAATCGAATGAGGAAGCGAGCCTCGTGCGTTCGGGGGCGCCGTTGTACGGCGGTGGCGGAAAGCGTGAGAGTCCAGGAGTACTCGTCAAAATGCGTGGGTATGATGCTGGCACGCGCAAGATGTGATGGTAGTGGTGCTGCTGCAGGCCCAGGCGACGGAAGAAGAGAGGGAGGAGGAAGAAGAAAGAGGAAAGGAAAGGTGAAGGCGTGGTTGATGAGGGAGCGAGCGTTGTTCCCGCGACCATCCGCCCGGAGCGCGAGTGAAATTGCGGGCGAAGCCACGACCTCCAGAGCCATCCCCTTCCCAGCTAGCGACGCCGCACGCGACGTTGAATGGAGCGCCCTCTGCCAGCTGCAATTCCCGCGCCATTCGTCAAATAGAGCTTCTAGAAGGTAGGCCGTCTCTCTACTTTGCGTGCGGTTGGGCGCGGACACGTTTAGCAGCGGTCATGTCTACACTCTGCACAGCACATAGGCACGTAGCACACAACGACGGCCAGCTTCAACTCTACGGCACAGTTACACGGCCAACGAGGCGCAGATGCAAATCTACGTACACGGCGACTCTGCCTCGTCCTCACACGCGGCAGTTCCCCGGCTCCAACTGCACCACTTCTCGTCAGATCAATTTCAAGGTGCTGACTGACTCTCTGCGCGTTCGAGCCGCTCCCACGACCAGGAAATGGATGATGTCAGCCTCTGGCAAAGCGCACAAAAGCGATGGAGAAGCTTTTCGGTGCCTGACCCACATAGTACTCTCTAGCCACCCGTAATAGCGAACGTTGCTGGAGGAATATGCAGACAGTCATCACAGCCGCTTCCTGCTGCTGCAGCGTCTCGTAATCGTCGCTCGGCCGGGCGCCAATCGACACAGCTAAAAGATGCCTTGGGCGCGCGACAGAAACGGACGAGGATGCGAGCAGCGCCTCCGTAAGGATGGCTGTTGAAGGCGCGGGAAGCGGAACTGCAAAAGTCCCGAGACGTACATAGCATTTCCCTGTCATCTGTCCGACCAGGCCTCCGCTCTTTGCAAACTCCGCACAGAGTTTTCAGACCGCGTTCAGTTCTGTGGACCCTTTCATTGGATGATTCGCAGAGTCAGACGAAGATGTCGCAAGCAGCGCAGACTGAAACGGCGTTCCTGGTCGTCCCTCAGCGACCCTGTTCGCAAACGTCCAAAGTTTGCAAACCCGCACTGACGTTGACCCTGTTCCCATCCCAGGCCCTCCACAGACTTTCCTGATACGTGGGGGCCACCAAGGGGCCCGCGACGCGTTCGCTCGTACAATCGAGAAGGGGACTTTTCGCGGCAGCCTCATTTGCGGGACGTTGGAGCGTGGCTTGGGTCGCGTGTTTCACTCGTGCTGTGGCGCTGAGGGCACAGATCCTTCATCCTATCGAAGATTTTGGTCAGTAGATTCTTCGACCTTCATCGTTACTGGCTTGACGGGAAGAGCACGACCCAGTTCAATTAATTGGATCTGATGTGGAAAGGCAACCTTTTTATTCCATACAAGACGTATGCTACCTTTCCAACTTTCCCATGTAGAGACCGTCAAAATACTAGTGTACAATTTCATATCCCGTGAAGGCATTCGACATCTCTAATGAAGTCGGCAGACTGAGTATGAGTCCGCTAATTTCCAGATGTCAATCCCTCCAGGGAGATCTCGAAAATTCAAACAACGCCAAGCACCTTTCAAACTCGTTCGTGTGCATATTAGAACCCTTTGTCGCCATGAAAATCCAGCGCTAGTCGTCGAAATCGTGTCATTCCTTCGTATTCACATGACATCAACGACCATGTGATCCTACAGGATCCCTGTTTCCCTTCTGTCAAGCGTTATTACTCCACTTCCATAGCTTCTTAATTTCGTTCCGAAAGACAGTGATTCGCGAAAGACCGTTCCATCTGGATTGCTCCAACTCTTGACGGCGACACCAACTCAACCCTCGCGGGGAGTCAAAGCTTCAAGCCCAAAGAGAGTCGAAAGAAATCCGAAATGTGCAGAGCAACCCAAAACAAAGAATATCGGAAGGCGAATCGTCGAAACTAGAGGTGCGCATCGAACCAAGCCATGTTCGCGTTCATCACATCGTCGGTGTTGTACTCGTGCGCGTTGAACATCTCATCCGGGAACATGGTTTCCATCGCCGAGGCTGTAAAGCCGCTGGTCTCAAAAGCACCCGTAGTTCCGGTCGAAGGGCAATTGACGAAATCATCTTTGGCGAAATCTTCAAACGAAGCGGTTGGGACATCGGTATTGTCTGTCGCCTCGCAGACAGGACTGGTAGGAGGCGTGGTGAACGCGTTCGAGATACCAGAGTTTGAGGAATGATGCGAGGGCGACTTGGGGAGCTCGTCGCTCTTAGTAGAGCCACTGCCCGGGACCTTGATTCTGGGTGAGTGTGGAGGTGTTTGAGCAAAACGGTCACCAGTACCAGAGAAATTGAAGAGCGCGTCTGCATCGGCCTTCTCACGCTCAAAGTCAAATCCTGATCCTTCTGCACCAGCCTTGGTGTTATCGAATGCGAAGGGACTGCTGTGGCTCGAGGCAGTGGTCTTCTTGTGCTTCGCATCGACATCGAATGAAGTGGCCGTGCTGTCGTAGCTCTCAAGATGAGTGGGAGGCGATGATGCCAATGGACTGGGGCCATGTTCCATGCTAAGCCATCCCGTTAGTGAACTCCTCTGTTCAGTCACTGAAAACATATTGATATACCTAAAAGGGTCTGAAGCCGGGTCTGATCCAAGATCTGCCAACGGTGCAGAGTCAAAGCCATTGAAGTCCTGAATTGGACTCATTTCGCTCTCGTCGGACATGCTGCCACCCGAAGGCGAACCATAATCCGCTCTCGACGACGCTGCCGCCCTCGTTCTCTGGGCCTTGTCAACTCGGTCTTCCATGTCTGGCCTCTTCTTCCGCGGGCGGCCTCTAGCCTTGACAGTTCGCACCGCACCTGGGAAGCCACCAACGCACATGCCGCGCTGGCGATGTCTCGTTAAGGCATCTTGTCGAGCAAAGCCTCCGCCACAGGGGCAGCGATATGGCTTATCGCCGGTATGAATCTTGGCGTGGCGCTTGAGGTCGTGCTGTCGGACGAAGCATTTGCCGCAGGAGTTGCAGCGGAACTGGCGGTCTCCAAGATGGGTCTGTACGTGGCTGCGGATGTTCTCGCGGCGGCCGAAGGTCTTTTTGCACTCTGGATAGAGACAGGTCCAGCGGTGGTTCAATGGGTCTTGAGGCGAGATGTAGGACGAGACCTCTTCGGCGCTGATGCCAGTGTCTTCGATGGAGGCGTCAAGATTGAGGTCCGCAATTGACATTGCGTGAGGAGAGCGACTCGGAGAGTGATCAGGGGATGTGGAGAGGAAGGAAGAGTTGGAGTGCTCTTTCATCAAAGGCGACGAGAGCAGAGGAGCGGAGTCTGAGAAAGCAAGATGTGGCACAGGTCCCGGGAGAGGAATCTCTTCGACGTCCTCCAGGAAGGTGTGAACGTGTCGCTGAGCGGGCGAAGACGACGGGGATCGCGCTGGCGAGAAGCCATCAGGAGAATAGCACGACGATCCATCATAGCCGCGCTCGCTAGCAGGCTGGCTGCTCATCGGGAAGCCACCGTTCGGAGGATCGAGATTGATGGCCATGTCGTTCAGATTGCCTGGCATAGGGACAATGTCGAGATTGTCCGCCGCCATCTTCTGTGGTGCAGCAACTGGACTGGGCACGATGTTGACGTATACGGCTCCATAGGCACCATATACAGACTTGATGTGCTGCTCCAGGTCTTTCAGCTGCTGTTCCGAGGGTCCTGGCGATGCTTGATGTTGCAGGCCCTGCTGTTGAGGTACCCCAGCGGTGGGTGAGAGTTGTACGCTTGGAGACAGCTGGGGTGTTTGGTGGACTCCAGATGGGGGTAGAGAGAGTGGTTCAAGAGGTGGATGTCCATGAGGATGAAGTGGATGAGGTGTGAAACGTTGATACTGAGGTGCTTGTTGTGCGGCTTGCGGCTGCTGCTGGTGTAGGCCCGGCTGGGCTGGTCCATGCTGCTGCGCTACTTGCATCGGATGCTGTGGGTGGTATTGTCCTGGGTTAGTGCGTATACTTACCGCCATGTCGTCCTGCGAGAAGGGTCCTGGTCCTTGGTTGTGGTGTTGGTTCATGTGGTCCGGGAAGTGTCCGTGGAAAGTTGGTCGTTGATCGAGACTCATGCCTCGTCGATGACCATGTCCGGTAGTCCTCTGGGAGTGTATGTTCGCAGGAAGTGGTCGTACGTTGGGGGCCTCGAATGCCGTTGGCGTCGAATTCTGTCGTCTGTGTTGAATTCGTCGTTTGGCGATTCCGGAGGTTTGGTTGGACAGCATCGTGGTGGCTGGGGGGTGCAAGTCGAGTCCGGATTGGAATCTATTGTCGAGATGATGATCTCGTGGTCCGATACTGCAATTGACAGTCGTGTCAGCTATTGTTCAAAAGAGAAGCTATTGTGGATGAAACTGGGGGAACAATAGGTTCTGAAACGTGCGGCGCCTATTGTCGTCGACGACGCAGTTTCTGTCCATATATTGGGCGCGAACCATCAAGGGACGAGAATTGAAGAGCAGAGACGTACCTCACGCAGCGCAAGCCGCACGCCGGGCGGGATTGAAGTTTTGGGTTGTCCTCAGTGATGAGGAAATTGAGTTGTTACTCTGTGCGATTCAATTGCTACAGCCGGAGGTGGCTGGGAAAAGGTTTTTCGGCCCGCCTCCTACTTGGGAAGCGCCGCAGGCAAAGTGAAGCTGTGAAGAGTTCTCTAATGCAGTGAAGCAGATCAAGAATGTATTTTTGGAGGGCAAAGAATGCAATTGTGAGAGGGGTGAGATAGCGGATATCCAAATGGTGGTTCAAGTTCAGATTATGCGCCAGCGCTGCCGTGCGTCAACAGTCGTCTCCAGGAGCAACGGCCGGATTAGCCGGACCGCCACATTCGCGCCACGCGCTAACTGGGGGGCCGGAAGAATGCCGGTCTTGGCACCCGCACTTTGCATTTGAAATTCAGCCTTTTCGCCCAGAACCTTCTCGTTTACTCGATCATCTACATCGACTGAAGATACACGCCCACCGGGTTTGTTGAGGTGAGCAACTCTCCATCGCAACAACATCATTCAGCG
Organism: Rhizodiscina lignyota; assembly: GCA_010015805.1. NCBI lineage: Eukaryota > Fungi > Ascomycota > Dothideomycetes > Aulographales > Rhizodiscinaceae > Rhizodiscina > Rhizodiscina lignyota. The sequence continues at coordinate 888,145 of ML978123.1, forward strand.
TTCCTCTAACGAAAAACACCAGGTCGCCATGCAGATCTTCGTAAAGACCCTCACGGGCAAGACTATCACCCTCGAGGTGGAGTCGTCCGATACTATCGACAATGTGAAGACCAAGATTCAAGGTTCGTCGTCCTACCATCTACATCAAATTCCATCCAGAGACTAACAAGAACCCAAATAGACAAGGAAGGCATTCCCCCCGACCAGCAGCGCCTCATCTTCGCCGGCAAGCAGCTCGAAGACGGCCGCACGCTCTCCGACTACAACATCCAGAAGGAGTCGACGCTGCACCTCGTGCTCCGCCTGCGCGGTGGCGCCAAGAAGCGCAAGAAGAAGGTCTACACCACACCCAAGAAGATCAAGCACAAGCGCAAGAAGACCAAGTTGGCGGTGCTCAAGTACTACAAGGTTGATGGCGACGGCAAGATTGAGCGCCTGCGAAGGGAGTGCCCGACCGAGACGTGCGGTGCTGGTGTGTTCATGGCGGCGATGCACAACAGGCAGTACTGTGGCAAGTGCCATCTGACCTATGTCTTTGACGAGAGCAAGTAGATTTGGAGATGAACCAAGTGTGGACAGATCGGTCGTCATAGAAATGGAAATCCAGGCATAATCGCTCTGGACTATCTTTCACCCATCGTGTTCACTTTTAATGCTTCTTATCTGGTGTGATGTTTTTCTTAACTCGGCTCGAGGGTGACGAAATAGCTCGCCATCGGGCCAGCCATAAAGCCCAAGAGCGAGCAGCTCTTACACTTCAAGGTAAGCAAGACTGCATCTGAAGGCTCAGTTCTACGTTGCTCGGAGTGTATATGACTGTACCATAACGTTGCAGAATTTGTCTGGTATTAAGGCCTTAAGGGTGATAACAGAGGTAGTTGCCGTGGCAAAATGTAACGCCTAAGGTGTAACGCCTAAGGTCGAGCAGCTCTTGCAGCTCAATGTGATCGAGACTATATCTCAAAGCTTCGATCTACGTCGTTTGGGGTGTATATAAGTGTAGGGCACCGTTGAAGAACTTGTCAGATATGAAAGCTTAAGGGTGAGAAACGACGTAGTCGCTGAAACAAGTTGTAACGCTTAAGGGCAAACAGCTCTTGCACTTTACTGTAAGCAAGACTATATCTGAAAGCTCCGCTCGATGTTCTTTAAAGTGTGTATACTAGTGATAGACCTTTAGAAAATTAGTATACTCTATTAGCTATAGAAGCCTTACACCTCGGCCATTCAGTATATGTGAAGCTGCGGTCAACTATCTTGTCACGTTCAGCGTTGGTGAATGACTTTCAGATTTAGCAGTCTACGTATAATACATAGAGGCCCAGCCCAATGCAGACCCGCTTGGATTTACTATCCAAGGTGTATATTCTTATGCGAGTAGTGCCGCCACGCCATGTCCACGCAATGCAGTAAAGACTACGAACAAAATCAAATGCCGACGCCCCGGCCTTCGGCGTGTGCCTTTTGAAATCCCCTCAATAGGCCCAGGACACCTGGGTCTTCTCCCCTCTTCGCGCCATCGCCCATCTCCTCATCGTCATCCGCCGCATTATTCGTACGCCACGAATCTCCCAACATGCTATCCTCCTCAATGATCCGACTCGTCGTGCTCGGATGTGCCTGAGCCGCCTCCTCCGCCATCTCATCCATATTCTCCGACACCACGGGCTGCCGAGATCGGTACCGCGCCCCTCCGGCATGAGGCCCCTGGCGGGGAGACGAGTGCATGCGATGAACGACCGGAGACGGCTGGTTGTGCGGGTCCAGAAGAATCGAGTGCATCGGGCTGGGATGGTTCTGTGCTCCGAATGCGGGCGTTCTGCTGTGAACCGACTGCCTTCCTCCTCCAGCGCCATATGCCATCATGGACTGGCGTGGGTTTTGGTTGCCGGCGAAGTCCATTACGTTCGTTCCCTTCGGGCTCAGCATGTTGGGCCAAACGGGTGGAAGGTGGAAGTTTTGGTGCGTGCTCTTGCTACCTTTGTGTCCGTGGTAGTTGCCGTATTGTTCCATGAAGCCGAGATATGATGCATACATCTTGTTCTCCCTATCCGCGAAATGATCTTGTCTGAGGTTGTTCAGATCTTGACCAGGTTGCTTCTGTCCATTGTTCTTTCCAGGCCTAGTGAAGTCGAAGACCGCAAAGGAGCACACGTGTCCCACTCCATCAACATGCACAGTAAACTCGCGGAAGAAGTCGATCAACCTATCGGCACAACGTGGGAGCGAGAAGAGAAGAACGTATGGCGTGACGATCATGGAGAGTGCCTCCTCCAGGAATACAACGACCTTCGGTTTGTACAGCGCGCTGAATTCTTTGCGCACTTCGTCGGAATGCAGACGGCCTTCCCATGTCTGAGGACAGTAGTGGGTACATTCGATCACACTGTTGAGAACGAATTCGGGATCGAGCACAAGGTCGTCTTCTGGGACTTGGCCTCGTGCAAACGCGTAGATAGCGCTGAGTACTCCGAGATAGAAGAGAACCGTCTTGCCGGGAGTAACCTCGAAGCCCAAGAACAGCTCAGGATCGAGCAATGAAGCGATACCTAGGACAGCGGCCAACGCTCCTGTGACGAAGGAGACGAATTTGAAGAACTGCGCCATTTTGTCCTTTGGAAACTGCTCCAGGTACTTGGTGGCATAGGGATATGCCATGTTCTTTCGACGCTCGAAAAGGTGCCAGAGCTCGTTGAACTCACGGAACTTCCACTCAGCAAGTGGAGTGAAGGTTCGTGAACCGAGCTCTGATGGGTTGTTTCGGTATTCCTGTGAGGGCTATCTTAGCTGAAGGCCTGTTCTTAATACACGTAGGTTGGTTAAGGAGCAGACTCACCGTGAAGTATTGGAAGAAGTACGAGAGAAGGTAGTATCCAAAGTAGAAAGGGGACCACAGAATGCTGATAAATGCCGCCGCAGCAAATCGATGGCGCAACTTGTCAATCAGTTCTCGGCGATGCGTGGAAGTGAGGAATTGCGGTTTAATTTGGCCATCTTCATCGAAAACGAAATCCATTAGACACAACCAAATGAACCACTCGATATTTCGTGTCCAGAATTGGGTATTGCCTAGGAACGGGATTGGAACAGTGAGATCCAAGTAGCCCTTGTTTACCAGTGCGATAAGGTAGTTATCCTGACGCATCAGACGATTGGCAATGTCGTGGGCATCCATACGTTGTTTCGATTGGCTTGTGATGAAACGTCTATTTGCGGCCGTTATCTTCAGAGCTGTAGTCGCATTTGCGTCTCGTAGAGCCATCATCTTCTGAACGATAAACTGCCAAGATACTGTCTGGATATCCGAGTCCGGAATACCAAGCAAATAGTGGTAGAAGTTGTGCATCTCCCACAATTGAGGCAACTTGACCACTGCTTGAATGAAGCTGTAGATCCAGAAAACGACGAAGAACCATAGTAGGACGTTCCAGAGCGTTGACATCTTTTTGGTACACTGAGGGACCATGATGTCGCTGAGCTTGGTGCTTTTGGGAAGGTCCGAGTAGGTAACGCACATTGTTAGGAACGTGGTGAAGGCGACTACGAACGCGACCGACATCAGGCCGATCGCCTTCCGCAGCAGAATCGACCAGAATCCCTTCTGCTCGTAGTAGGCGTAAACCTCAAGCAAGAATTTGTCCAGATTCTGAACGTTCGCCCATTTCCACATCGCCTTATCCTTCGGGTCAGCGAGAAGCAGCGCGTTGGTCATGCTGTTCATCGCATGGTCGTGCTTGGGCATCGGAACTCCGCCATCCTCATCATCTCCATGCAACGGCTGTTGAGCCTTGGTTGCCCTCCACTGTGCTCGTGTGTTCCTTGTCGCAGGGCCTGGTACTGGAGGGGGAAGCTCTTCCAGCTGAGCACCACGAGACTTCCGTCGCGATCTCTCTTTGCTTCTCTTGCTTGACTGTGTTCCAGGGTCGAGGAGTAGAGACTCGGGCACATCATCATCTTCGTCCATGTCGGATGGAGCAGGTGGTTGGTTCTGCATCCACCTTGGCCGAGTACTTCTTGTTCCAGCACTCGACCGAGTTGCCACCGGCACGTTATCTTCTTGCAGAGCTACAGTGCTCTCGCTCGCGATCTCACTGTGTGCGGCGTCTTTCAAGAGTTGTTCAAGATCTTGATCTTGGAAGTGTTCGCCGAGGTTCTCTTCGTCAATAGCGTGCTCGAGGTGTTCTCCATCGGAGGCAGACGCGTCGGAAGGAGGTATATCTGCGCGTGTGAGGCCTTCGCCCTCTGGCTGACCCTCAGACACAGATGGGAGGAGCCTAGAGAGAATGTTGGACGCCATTATGGACGTGACCAGCGATTCAGACACATGCAGACCGGGGTGAAGTGTGGGTGGAGGGGGGGTTATTTGAGGCTCGGCGGGGCTCCAGAGAGAAGAGAAGCCTCATCTGGTACTCCCATTCGTTGTCTTGGTCGGTCAGCTCATGGCAGGTGTGAGACAAGCGAGAGTGTTGGAGGAATCATGCGCAGTGTCGAGTCTCAGGAACGCGTCGGGTGGGTGAAGGTGCGGAGGTGAGGTCGCATGTTCACTTTCACAGCCACTCATCGCTTCACTTGACCCTTTGACGCAACCGGGGAGCTTGGGCCACTTGGGTAAACATCGGGATCTTCAGTGCGGCCACGAATTGCCATGGGATGATATTGGGCTTCCAACCAAATCATATGAACTGCTGAATACGTTCACTATGGCCGCTAGCTACTTTAATGATCGTCCAAGGGCATCGATTGATATTCTTTCGCCTTCAGACGGTGTCCCACCGACTCCTTCAACCCCTACTGGACCCCGTTCAAGCGCATTATCAAGTAGGATCACAAGTGTCCTCTCGACTTCGTATGCAGATCTTGAAATAAGAGATGCTCTTGAGATCCTTGATGCAAGAGGCGTAGAGAATACGGCCGAGACAAGACGCCAGCTTCGGACAGACGTACAGAGAGAAGTCATCCAATGCAATGGAGAAATTGTCAAGGACTTTGGTGCTGTTGCAGAGGTTAGACATATTTTTACTGTTCATTTTCAGTATTTATGCTCATACTAGGCTTAGCAACTTAAACGTATTGGGAATGCCATTTCCAGTCTCAATCAATGCTGCGCATCAATGCGAGCCCAGATCAACGCTGCAAATCAGGACACCAAGCCAGTCCTTGAAGAGTCGCGCTCGCTGTTGGCCCATAAAACCGAGACCGAGAAGAAGCAGAAGATTCTGGATGCCTTCAAATCCAACTTCCTCATATCAGAGGCAGAAACCACAGCATTGACTTCGTCTGGAACCGGGGTAGACGACGAATTCTTCCGGGTCTTGCAGCGCGTGAAGAAGATCCACAAAGACTGTCAGGTCCTTCTCGGCTCTGAGAATCAAACTCTTGGTCTCGAGATCCTAGACCAAAGCTCGAAGAATTTGAACTCTGGATACCAGAAACTTTATCGCTGGGTGCAGCGAGAGTTCAAGACGCTTGACCTGGAGAACCCACAGATCAGTGCTAGCATACGACGGAGCTTGCGGGTGCTGGCTGAACGGCCCACGCTATTCCAGAGCTGCCTCGACTTCTTTGCTGAAGCCAGAGAACATACCTTAAGTGATACATTCTACACCGCTCTGACAGGAGCTACTTCGCATGGCGAGGAGCAAGACGCTTCGGCTGCGAAGCCTATCGAACTGCATGCCCATGATCCTATAAGATATGTTGGCGATATGTTGGCTTGGACGCACTCGTCAGCAGTATCAGAACGAGAAGCCTTGGAAGTTCTCTTCATTGCCGAGGGGGAAGACCTCGCAGCAAATCTTCGTGCCGGTGCAGAAGCTGAGCCCTGGAACCGAGCTGCGGCAGATGAGGATGAGGCCGAGGAAGAATTTGATCCTCGAAAGGCTCTGAACGACCTGGTGGGCCGCGACATAGCCGGCGTAGCACGAGTCCTGCGGCAGCGCATCGAGCAAGTCCTCCACAGCCACGAAGACGCAACGCTTGCGTATCGTATCGCGAACCTAATCAGCTTCTACAAGACAACCTTCGTGAAGCTTCTAGATGAGCACAGCCCTATTTTGGAAACTCTGAGCAATCTTGAGGACTTCGCTATACGACAGTTCAGAATCAACATGCGCGATCATGTTGCAGCAGTGCAAAACGAAGTCACAGCCACTCCATCCGGCGATGATCTTGGCCCTCCAGAGTTCCTAGAAGATGCTCTACAAACCTTGAAGCAGCTCATGAAGTCTTTCGACTCCTCGCTCTCCTCCGTGACCGAGGACCGCGAGAACGCGTTCGAGCCCGTACTAGCAGAAGCATTCGACCCCTTCATGAATCTCTGCGAGTCAATGTGCAAACGCATTGAGGAGCCGGGAAACGAGATATTCGCGCTGAACTGCCTACTCGCAGCTCGGAGCACACTGGGCCCATTTTCATTCACGGCCGGGCGGATGAAGCAGATTGATGAAACGATGAAAGGCCACGCGGAGAGGCTTGTAGAATACCAACATCGCTTCTTCCTGCATACTTCTGGCCTCGCGCCGCTGCTGGCTGCGATTGCCGCTTTGGATGAGGACACATCTGGCGCCGCTGCTACGAATCCCGCGGCCATTCTGAGTCTGCCGCCGTTCAATATCGAGAGTCTTGTGAGGACGAGCCAGGACTTGGACGACTTCCTTCCCTCGGCGTTGATGGATGCGAAGGAGAATCTGAACCAGCTCAGGAGCACGAAGATGGCGGGTGGGATCACAGAGGAGGCAGCAGAGCAATTCTGTGAAGACTTTGAGGTAGTAGAAGGCAGGATCATTGCCGCCGACGAGGCAACGGATGGTGCTGAAAACTTGGATGTGAATGGGCAGGAGGATAATATAAGGCTTCGGAATGTCTTCCCCAGAACAGCAGCAGAGATTAGAGTCTTGCTTAGCTAGGAGTCACTCAGGCTCACGTCAAATATGGAAGCAAGTTTGTAGAAAATCAAATCGCAGACTGTTTGTGTTGATCTACCTATTCGTCACGAAGGTGCAGAGTGTGATCGTTCGAAGCAAGCTAAAGTACACGGGGTAGGCTTTTGGGAGGGAATAGTATATTCTCGGTCGAATCGATCGAACCGGTCGAGGTAACGACGTCGAACCGTGGGGCGAGGGGGAAAAGGAAAACGGCGGGGACGCAATCGAAAAGCAGTGGACACCGAATGCCGTTGGTCGATACTCCGTTGAACCGCACCGAAAGACCGAACCGTTCCGATATCGAACTGCTACTGACAATCTGAGTAGAGGACTTTGTTTCCTTCGCCAGACAGAAAAAGAAGATGTGCATGGTTGAAAGGAATCCCACAGCGTAAACAGATGGTAGAGAGCCGTGAGAGTTGCTGAACCCTCTTCAGTGCCGGCTGAGTGACCCAGCAATGAAGAGGGATCCACGCAACATCTACTCAGCCGTGTCTAGCTCATCATGCTGGGGTGGTGGGGAGTCCAGGGGCACTTTAACATCGCCTGAGTTAGCTAAAACAAGGTCCATAATTGTACAGAGCAGAAAACAAACCTTTCCTGTCATCGCCATTGGCGCCGTTCTCACGCTCACGATCATCCTCCCTATCACGGACATCCTTCATGTCACGGTCACGGTCGCGATCGTCGGGGCTGCGAGAGCGATCGCGGTCACGTCGGTCGTAGTCCCTGTCACGGCGATCGTCCTTGCGAGGAGAGTACTCTCCACGGCCGCGGCGAGGTGGGGACATGGAACGACGACGAGGAGAGCGATCGCGGCGTGGAGGGCGGTCACGACCAGAGTCGAAGCGCCAGGAGGCAGACGGAGGGGTGCGGGCCCACTAAAATGCATCAGGTTCAAGCGTGAAGCGATTAGATCTCAAACGTACCTCGATCTTCAGAACCTCGTCACGGGCGAGACGCTTGTTGTGCATCTCATGGTACGCGTCGTCGGCATCGCGGCGGCTCTCATATTCCACGAAGGCGAAGCTTTTAGGGGACCTAAAGTCATAAATTGGCGTGGCAAATGATCTGGGGGCTAACTTACAGTCGAGAAGAAGCGGAGCGCGGGGCTGGGATATCGCAGCGAACCAAGCGACCATAGCTGTGCATATGTTAGATACAACATTCGGAAAAACTCGACGTTGATCGAAGATGCTTGGAGGGTCAAGATCTGTCAAGACAAATAGGGGAGATAACATGATCGCTCGAACAGGGCTCGGGAGAAGCATCGGAGGGCGGGGAAAGGTATCGAGCGCGACGACGACGGACACATCAAGTGATGCTTTGAGGTGGTGGAGGTCGTGGTTACGGTCGAGATCGAAGGGCGAGGTTTTCGATCAGGTTTTGAGAACATACCGCTCGAACTCATAAGCGAGATCACGGGCCCTAGTTCCCCCAGAGAAGCCCGTCACGTAGAGCGTAGTGCCTCCACGAGACATCTTGAATGACTTGAGATTGTGGTGGTTGACAAGTTGGAGGTGGAAAGGAAGGAAGTTCGGGAGGCAGACGCGAAATGTATATGGAGATTAGCGGCTTGGCATTACACTAGCCCTAATACGGCATTCAGCAAGTCGCGCCAAGCGCTCGATGGTGATGAAAACGTTTGCGCAACAATGAGGCATGAAAGGCGGCACGACAGTAGTTTCTACTCTATTTATGCTTCGTCTTCGTTTTAATTGTGCAACATACGTGAGATCCCCGCTAGAAACAGTCATCAGGCTACATTATTATGAACTGCGAGACCGCCCTAGAGAGTCTCCAGTCTGATAAATGCTAACCCATACCTATAGAGCAGCTGAAGTGCCCAGTGACCACAGAAAATATGGAGTAATTTATCAAAGCCGGTCTTCATAAACACTGAGCTTCCAAAGATGCTCTCGTTGAAGCTGCGGAGCAAGACTCGCCTTTACTGCATCCTTTGACATCCATTGGGGCCAGCTAAATTGTCGCCTTTGAGATACTGCACAAAGGAACTATTCGCTAAAACATACAGGAAATTTCAAGTTCATCCTTCGCGAAAGAGGGAGGCCTAAGTTGAATGCCTAGAGCTATGTGCTAATTCCTGTAATTCACTCGGTGTGAGACTATCTCTGAAGCCCTTGTTGAGTGGGATGCCTTTAACTCTCTCAGGAAACGTTTCAATATATCTTGAATGTGCATAAAAGTTAGCCACAGCTTTCAAGACACTGAGCAGCTGTGGTATAACATTTACTACCAAGGAAGCGCCTATGCTTTTCTAACAACATGCTACTGTTGTATACACCCTAAAGAACACCTGAGATCCTAGAGACCGTCTTGTTTACCATGAAGTGTAAAATCTGCTCGACCTCTGGCATTATAGCTTACCCGGTGGTCAGCTATTTTATCACCCTCAAGTATATATATTTCTAATGTGGGCGAGGAATGAAGAGGAACAAGGTATCTCAGCTCTAAGACCCGTACAATGGCGCAAAAAGCTAATTTACATCTCAAAACAAGAGGCCAGATCTGAAACATTATCTGCAGTCTTATGTAATTGTTCCCAATGGTCGGAAGATCCTTTTGACGAAGCACAATAGGAGTGAGTGGCTGGAAATGAATGGAAGGCGGCCGTGCGGTGACAGGGATTGTGTTTCGTTACATAAGCCAAGCCGCTTTCAATTTCATTACATTACAAAGTCGCCTCTTTCTTTCAGATCTGAGCACGAGAGAGCCTTTCATCGTCCACAATCCACCGCTGTCAACACCTTTCACCGCAACCCACCTTTCAGTTACCAGCGCGACCCTCATACCTCAGGCGACGATCTTAATCCTTTTAGCGATCGCATCCCTTCACTCTTTAGCGCCCATCCGCGGGTGCTTCCCCTTCGCATAACACTCCCCATCCCTCTCATCACCGCAAAATCCTCCCGTCACCATGGCCATCGAAGTCACGCTCGGTACACCGCTTGCGGATGCAATCCAGAAAGCTATACAACCAAAGCTCCTGGAACATGACTGGCTCACCGGCGATCCGGAGGACACTTCCCTCGCAGAGTATGTTCTTCTCATGCTGGTGAACAGCAAGAGTCAGGACGAGGTTGCTTTAGAGCTTTCTAGCGACCTTCTGGGCCTCACCCCCGACGACCAAAACGTAGCGCAATTCGCACAGTGGTTATTCGAGAAAGTCCCGGAGCTGGATGCACAGATCAATGGCAGCGCGCCCCCCTCCGCTCCCGTTGTGGATGCACAGAAAGAACAAGAGCAAGAGGACAGCGCAGTAGAGCAAACACAGTCCGTAACAGACACTGATATGGGCGATTCTGTGGATCCATCAATGTCAGTACATCGTATCAGAAAGTTTGCAAAACTTACGCTAACTCATAATAGACCCACAGGTCCAAGGTCAATGCGGAATGGCCAACAAAGAATGCGGGACAAGCGCATGCTCGGACAGATCAACAAGAACCTCACAGGCGGGGCGGATGCTGCTCTACATCGTGTGCGCGGAGCGAATGGTGCCGGTCGAGTGAACTCGCATAATCGAGAGCCCCCCAAGGGCCCTCGTGCGCAACAGCTCAATAGGGCGATGCAAATGGCAACCAACAGGCCGATGCCTGGTCCGATGGGCATGCCGCAGGGCCCAATGGGCTTCCCTCAGCAGCCACAGATGCCGATGATGCCTGTGGACACGACACAACTTGCTTACATGCAGAACCAGTTCCGGATGTTGGAGGAGCAATCAAGGAAAATGGCCCAAATCTTGAATGGCGGAGGTCCTGCGATCAACCCGGCCTTTCAAAATGGGATGAACGGACAAGGGCAGCAAGGGAAGTCGTTATCCGATCGTATCGAGAAAAGGCATCCTCGTCGGGACAATCGACCTCAGCAAAATCAGGCACAGCAGGAGCCTGGAGACAGTGGCAACATTGACCCCTCATCGTCCATGGAGGTCGAGTCTAGCTCTCAGCAGCCTTCCGATCCAGCGAACACTCTCTGCAAGTTCAACCTGTACTGTACCCGTCCCGACTGCAATTTCGCACACCAATCTCCGGCAGCACCTCATGGTGTCACAGTCGACATGAAGGATACGTGCCCCTTCGGCGCCGCCTGCAAAAACTTCAAATGCATTGCGAAGCATCCGTCTCCTTCCAAGAAGTTTGCGCACCAAGCCGAGATTGAGTGCAGCTTCTGGCCGCATTGCACTAATCCAAACTGTCGATTCAAGCATCCTCCTCGCCCTTGCAAAAATGGTGGCGACTGCAATGTTCCTGGGTGCAAGTTCACGCACACCACAACGATGTGCAAATTCAATCCCTGCACGAACCCTAATTGCATGTTCAAACATGCCGAAGGCCAGAGAGGCGTGTATTCCGACAAGGTGTGGACAGCAGATGGCTCAGCGGGTGCCGATGGAGAGAAGAGGGATCATCTCAGTGAGAGGAAATTCGTTTCCGAGGAGGGTGGAGAAGAAGAGCTGATCATTCCTGGAGCTGGCTCGAATGATCAAGGTCAAGATGAAGGCCAAGTAACGGGACAAGAGCAGCAGCAGCAGGAGACGCCGGCGACTCAGGATACTCAGGATACTCAGATCACGGTTTGAAATTGGCACGTGGATGGTACATGGGATGGGAATGGTTAATATGCATTCTGTACGATGTGTGGGAGGGTCGGATGGTTTTCTCTTATTTCGCACGAGTTCATCGGGTATGCAGCAGGTGGTGGGCTGGTTGCGCCCAGAGGACACCTGAGACTTGGGATAGGCATACCTTGATAGTTAGTGAATTTCACTATGCCTGGCTCTGAGCATTTATGAGCCTTACCGAACAACTCTATGTCTAAAATTGCATATGATCCATCAATAATGCTGCTGTGAATGCCAGAATAGGGGGTATTTGTCTATTGTCCCATCCACAATTAGGCATGTGCTTAGCGTGCACGTGCTCTTCCCCAGAGCCTCAGCCCCAATCAGGTCAGGTGTTTCTTTAATCAACGCATCGTCAGTTCGCACCCCTCGCACCCTTCGACACCTCACCTCCGACTTGTCTGCTTTCAAATTACAGCATCCCATCTCGTTCCGGTACACCGTCTGGAAATGTTCCATTAGGGGCCGCGGAACGCCAGGAGCAACCACAGAACTGCTCATACGTTAGACTCAGGCCTCCAACGCCATCCCTCTTACCCTCACCTCCACACTCTTCAAGAGCCACTTGACGTTCGCGTCTACCGAACAAGAAGCAGCGCACTCCTCGCCATCATCAGCTGCTCTCATCATGAATACCAACGCACCCACCCAGAATGCTGGTGACGATTCCCAGCAAGCAATGCCAGGACAGCAAGGCAATGGCAACGTCCTTGCACACCTGATCCGCCCAAACCAGTTGGCGAACCTTCGGTTCGACGAAGCGAAGAAGAAGCAATACCAGGACGCTCTTTCGAAAATGTGGAGTGTATTGGAGACCGCAGATCCTCAAAGCCAGAACTACAAGCAAACACTTGCGAACCTCCAGAGTGTTTCGAACCGCTTCAGAACACAATGGGCGCAACAGCAGCAGCAGGTAGGCCAACGCCCGCTAAGCCAGCAAGGACAGCCATCGCAAGCAAGCAGTCAGAATCCTCAACCACCTCAGAATCCCCCGCAGATTCCGCAGCAAGCGCCCCAGCAGCCTCAGCAACCTGCTCAGCAGCCTTCCCAACAGGCGCAGCAACCACAGCAACCCCAACAAGCGGGTCCTCGCCCTCAAGCCCAGCCGGCTCCTCGTCAACATCAACAGATACCGGCTACGATTATAACCAAGGTGAACTCGATCCCTTGGATTGCACCTGGACTGCAGCCTGGAACTCCAGAATCTGAACAAAAGATAGCTCAGCTCAAGCAGATCTACACGAATGCGCTGATGACGGAGGCGACAATGAGAGATAACATGCAGAAGCTCAAAGCGATCATAGACAATCAGACGAGAACGGGCACTGCAGTGACTACGGATTTCCAGAAGAAGGAACAAGAGATTCGTAAGAGATACGCGGAAGCGACCAACAAGATGAAGGAGATGAATGCAGAGCAGGAGGCTCTTCGGAAAGCGCAACAAGGTGGCCAGCCGCAGCCGCAGCCGCAACCTCAGGCGTCACAGCCTGGTAGTGGTGTCGTTTCCGCACCAACACCACAGACCTTCAATCTTCAAATGCCGCAACAGCAGAACCGCCAAGATTCGCCGCCGCAAAGCGCGACTATGCCGCCTTCAACACCGGCAATGGCTACTGCTCAGCAGAATCGCCCTCCGCAATCACCTGCAACTATTCAAAATCCACAGGCACCAACCCCGCAACAACCTCAATCTGCAACCTTTCCTCAACAACAACCTAGTCAAGTTCCTCCAGGAACACAAGGCCCAGGCGCACAGAACATTCCTGCAGCACAGCGATACAACATGCCGACGCCTATCCAGCCACCTCCAGGACAGCAGCGATCGCCTCAAACAGCTGGTCCGCAACCCAACGGAACGAATGGTCCACAGACCCTTTCACACGCCGCTGCTTTAGCGCAAAGCCAAGCTGCACGCGCGAACTTCCCGAACCAGCAGAATGCTCCTCAATCTACCGTGGCCTCTGCAACTGCCCAAGCAGCCGCGCAACCGCAAAGCGCGTATTCTGGAGCACAGATGCCCTCGCGTCCTGACGGCCAGCTTAACGCCAACCCGAAGATGCCGATTCCTAGGCAGCTTGAGGTGACTTCACCAGCGCCAGTGCAAATGGGTCCTTCGAGGCCAACAATGGGTGGCCCTGGAAACGGCCCTGGAGCTCCTGGTGTGATGAACCAGCCTGTCATTCCGAAACCGCAGGCTCCACCAGGCTTCACTCTTGAGGGCGAAGACGGCAGGATAATCAGCAAGAAGAAGTTGGACGAGCTGGTGAGGCAAGTGACGGGCGCTGAGGGCGGAGGACAAGGCTTGACCTCGGAGGTTGAAGAAGTGAGTACTTCACACTCAACTCAAATGCAGCTTTGTTTTACTAACACGAAGTGCAGGCAATGCTTCAGATCGCAGACGACTTTGTCGACGAGGTCATCACTGCCGCTTGTCGCCTTGCCAAGCTGCGTGACTCCGCCACGCTTGACATACGCGACATTCAGATCATCCTCGAGCGTAACTACAACATCCGCATTCCAGGATACGCTACGGATGAGGTGAGAATCGTCAGGAAGTTCCATCCAGCACCGGGCTGGACAGCCAAGATGAATGCCGTTCAAGCTGCCAAAGTGATGGGCGGCAAGACAGATATCTAAGCTGTCTTAAAAATGCTGGAATGGCCGACGTGATTTCCTCAGAGCAGAATGGTTGATTACAAAAGGGCAAGGGCGAATGACCCTTCTACTCGACGGGCATGAATTGGTTTTTGGGTTGCATTTTTCTTTCTGCATTTTTTCTTTCTGATTTCTTCTTTCTGCATTTTCTTTCTGCATATGCACGGTGTTTGCGAAGGACCATGAACGGATACTGGAAGCTTCTTTAGGAGGGGCCATGAAATGCGAACCGGTGCTGGGGCTTAAACGTGTATTCTAGAACGAGGCATTTGCTTTTCTGCGCGAACAGACCATTCCATCCCAATGCAAAAGCAGTGGTAATAACCTTTGACCAAACTTGTTCCAGCTGCAAGTGAGCTTAATTACCCGTGAATTCACCCTTGATGATTGTGAGTGATCGCCTACATTGCAGATCTCGGAGAATTTTCATGGGGCTCGAGCTTCTCGACGTGGCCGTCAAGCTGCAGCTCGCGTGCACATGAACAGAGCTTTTGCGCGCAGCTGTATCCCCTCTTCTTCCACCCGTCCATGTTCCCATTTACCTTACGCCGAACATTCACAATGAGCGCGTCGCTGAGCATTGCGCCCTTTTCTGGCGCGGTCGTTGCGGCAATGAGGAAGCTGTGCGTTCCAGTTAGGAGCTAATTGAGAATGATAACTGAAGATGGCGCAGATATCCTGAAGCTCTAGCAGACAAAAGCTGGGACAACACTGGATGTACGATAGATCATGCGGCTTCCATGCTGTAACTTTCCGGCTGCTTATAATATGTAGTACTCCTCGAAGCTCCATTCAATCCCAGACGTCGCCAGAAGAACTCAGTCCTCCTAACGGTCGACCTTACGAAGGCTGTAGCAGATGAGGCAATTGAGCGCAGGGACTCCATAGTAGTTGCGTATCGTGCGTCTGCCAAACCTAGCAAATTATTTCCTATTTTAATTTAACATTTGAACGAAGCGCAGATCCAATAATATTCAGAGGCTTGAAGAGCATCACACTCGCAGACACTCAGCAACAATCATTACTCAGGCTAGCGGCAGAGGGCATAAGTGTGCGTAAATGTGAGCATAGTACAGATAGACATCGACTGACTGGCAATTTCAGGTCTACAGTCCGCATACGGCAATCGATGCAGCCTCCGGTGGGCTTGGGGACTGGCTTGCAGACATAGTTACGGGAGAACTCGCGACAGCAGCAGAGGATGCAGTCGCTGCTGATGGCGAACCTGTACGCCTCTCTTCCAGAGCGAGACCTACTACGCGTGGAAACAGCAGTAGTGACGACACATTCAAGCCGCCGAAAAAGCCAGTCTACATCGTGCAGCATCACCCATCGCAACTCGACGTCCCAGATGCGGATTTGAAGCTGTATGACCATTTCACATCCAGGAACAAAATTTAGCGTGACCGCTAATGCAAATCTCTCAGCGCTTCAACTTCTCACACCCGTGTGGCCATCAAGGCCCTCGATTTTCCCGATCATCCTGGCGCAGGAATGGGACGTATCGTTCGCTTCACTGATCCTCAGCGTCTCACAGATATCATCGAACGGATAGGCCGCGGACTCGGCAACCCCAAAGGCTTTCCAATCGCAGTTCCTCAGGGAAGCTCCATCGATGACATCACCATTTCCTCTGTTGGTATCTGCGCCGGCTCGGGAGGCAGTCTGTTCAAAGATCTCGACGTCGATTTACTCTTCACCGGCGAGCTGAGTCACCATGAGGCCCTTGCAGCGATTGAGAAAGGCCAGTGCGTGATATGCTTATTCCATAGCAACACTGAGAGAGGCTACCTGCATTCAGTGCTGATGGAGAAGCTGGAAGCAAGTGTGAAGGAGGAATGGCGGTCGAGAAGGGTGCGGATGAAGGAAGACCAGACTCAAGGCCTCGCCGACGCTTTGCAAGACGACGAGGTGACGGTATCAGTCAGCGAGAGGGACAGAGATCCATATGGCGTCCTGATCTCGAAGACTGAACTGGGGGAGTAGGCGTGATCATGACGTGCGATCTCGTCAGTTTATTCGCATTTCTTTACCAGAGCGCATACCCAGAATTGTTGGAATTTCTAAAATTTCAAAAGAAGAGCTTATTAAGGAAAAGAGCAAATGTGTTGCAACTTCCGTAAGAACGATGGCCGCCAGACCTGTAACTCCGATGCCTCGGCGCGGACGTATATCAAAACTAGGAGTGTCCAAAAAGAGGCAATGCGTCAAGTAAAAGGTTGCACTAACCTAATATCCGCAGTTGAGAAGTACTGCCCGAACAAGCCAATGAAAGATGCTAAACAGCGTTGCACCGTGTCAGAACTAATCTCTTTTTGCGGCTTATGCAGGATGGGCCGCTATCCACTTTTTAACCACATCCTCCTTAGCACATGCCTCTAATGCTCTATTTGTTTCCGCAATGCCGCGTGAATTGTCAGCGGGGCGGGAGTATTCCATATCACACTATGTTTAAACAGAAGCATTAAATAGATCCTGTAACGTCTATTAAAACTCAATGGCTTGTTTAATGTGTTTGGCCGATCTTTTTATCCTCGCCAGCAGGAGTCATCTATGATTCGCTCTCAGGCTGATGCCATATCTACCTCGAGGTCAATGTTATCTCCACCACTATTGTTATGACTAATTGACTATGCCCTCGCCCTTTCTTCTGTCCTTACCGTCGGAGATCCGCCTACAAATCTATGAGCACCTTTTCACCGACGCGATAGCTGACTGGAAGATATGCTGCGATGACTTCTTCTGCCTCGTGGATCCAGGAAAACCAACTGCGACCTTCGCTAGCGTGATTTCTTTGCGGCAGACATGCCAGCTTATCAGACGAGAGACCGAAGGCTTGTTCTTCAAACTAAGCAGCTCAATTGACGTGGGCATCGACGAGAACTACGCCTTGGACTCCTGGAATCGGTTTGCGGCATTAGTCGAGAAGAGAGGGAGATACGTGCAATTCGCGAAGAATATTTCGTATGCCTAAATTATCGTCTCAAACGAAGCACTCGATCAAAGTCGTGTCTGCATCGCCTCAAGTACAGCAACACAATCGAACCCGTCTCTACTGCATGACTTCAAGGGTACTTGACTACACACAGAGGATTTTACGGCCGAAGAGAGGTCCCATTTGGCCCCTGGTGAAGAAGACAGGCAAGAGGGAGACGGTTTGAGTCATGTCGCATGGGGATCTCTTGAGCAGACATCAGCCAATATGAACTTGGGCAGAGATTACGCATAGGGCTATACCAAACTGCTTCGTGCGATTGAACAGTGAAAGCTACCACAGATGCAGAAATGGAGCTTCGATAGAGATGCCCAAACATCCCACTGCAACTCTAAGGACCAGAGTCCGCGTTCGTGAGTCCGCAGGATTACTCGCATACTGCCAGCAAATAAAGAGTGCTGCCCGAGAAGAGCTAGGGCAGAGGATCATTTAAGCTGTTCGTCTGGAGACGAATAACAAAGTGAAAGTACCATAGAGCTTGGGAGAGACGAAAGGATGGACATAGATTTGCGAATTGTTTCTTCGGGCCGAACTGAGAAAATGACCACGTCAAATACCTCTCTACGAATCGTGTCGGTGATGTGCTCCAAGAGACTTCACGTAACTATTCATATTAAGCACAAACACACCAGTCAAACAACCAAGGACTTGCAGTAGCATGGTGTAAAATGAGCCTTTTGATCGCTCGGAGCTAGCCGAAGACCTTGGCAACTTCGTCTCCACTCATTAGTCCACCTAGAACATCAAAACCAACAAATTTAAAGGAGATAAATTTATGGTATCAGTCAATTAGGACATCCAGCTTCACTCCCCGATGTCACTTTCATCAAACCCTCTCCAAGGACACTTGGCGCTCCCACGTGACCGGAGAGTCTGGGGTAGAGTCGGCCCAATGTCGAGCCGCTTGTTCCCCGGTTCGGAGATCTACAATTGGCTGCGTACGCCGCGCGGAAAGGTAGAAAGCCCTTCGATCATCCACATCCTCCGCAATCTCTTGAGTGAACTATCCTTCGTACGCAACATCTATCGGTCCTACTTACAACAGCTATGATTCTGAGCTACAGCTTTGATATGATGATGCCGGCGGTGTCGCATGCACAGCCGCAAAGGCAAGTCGAGGAAACTATAAAGATGAAGCTGCCTTGAAGGTAGGTAAGGCAAGCAACAACCAAACAGACCAAGATATCAGTCAATTCCTCATCTCAAGCACTTCAATATCTAATTTCCAATTGACCCACCGCAACTTCTCTCTATCTCTTTACTCAGATTTCGAGGAGTCCAACCTCAGCTCAATCACAGCCGGCTCAAATCGCAATTGTCAAGCATTCAATCCACAGCAACACACAAACGACTTTGAAAATGTCTTCTCAGCAAACCATCACCTTCTTTGGCGCTACTGGCGGCTGTGCAGGCGCTTCCCTCGCGCTCTGCCTCAAGTCCAACCACCATTGCGTCGCCCTCGTTCGCACGCCGGACAAGCTCCGCAAGCTCCTCGAATCCAAACATGATGTTCCTGCAACCATCCTCGACTCGTATCTCACCGTCATCCAAGGCAACATCAAGAGCGAAGAGGACGTGAAGAAGACGCTCACGGTGACCGATGCACTCCCCGATATCATCCTCTTCGGCATCGGAGCCTCGCCCAAGCTGCAGATGAGCCTGAAGGCGCCGGCGACATTAGACGACCCGCACGTTTGTGCGGAGGGCATGAAGACGGTCATCTCTGCTCTGAAAGACCTCCAGTCCCAGAACATCAAGTTGGGCCCTTCGGGCAAAAAGCCACTCATCACGACCATTTCAACCACCGGCGTCAGCAAGATCCGCGATGTGCCATACAGCATCTACCCAGTCTACCACTGGCTGCTGTCAGTACCCCACATCGACAAGAGGGAGATGGAGAATGTTCTCGTGGCCGCTGCGCGCGAGTCCAACTCTCCCATTTCCAGCTTCACCATTGTGCGTCCGACGCTCTTGAGCGACGGTGCCATGAAGGGCCTTGAAAAGGTCAAGGCGGGTTGGGTGTATCCGGATGATGACGATCGGGAGGGCGCGCTGACAGAGGCTGGTCCAAAGATGGGGTATCAAATCAGCAGGGGCGACGTCGGTACCTGGATTTTCGAGAGGATCATCAAGGGTAATGGCGAATGGAATGGCAAGTGCGCCAGCTTGACATACTAGTGCGGGACTCATGGAATGGAAATACCCCTTTCCTTTGTCACTGGTTTCATTTTGATAGATAGACTGGGCGAGATAGATTCATAATGTTAATGCCTTAAACCACAACACCTGGTCATTACAATTATCATTACCATCATTCCATCCATCAGCAAATATTAGTAAAACTGCGAGGGCAAAGTCTGCCTTCGGGGTATCGAGCATGCTCCATAGCCAAGATCAATCAACCAGCTTCAAAGCCCAAAATAAACCCTTAGAGCAACCTCAGAAATGGCATGTCGACTGTCAATGTCAACGGTGGACTTGGCTCTGGTGTCACAAGGCCATGCTGCCATGCTGCCTTTCCACCACCGTATCCGCTATCCCGTCTATTATCCTTCTCTGCGTCGTCCTCTACGGCCATTACACCAGGAGTCGTTACAGAATAATCACTTTGAACAGGAGGTAGGCTAGCCGTGCGCGCCGCATTATCAGCTCTTCTGATTTCGTCCACCGCATCAGCAATATTCTCAGCCGTGAAGGAATGAATGTCGTAGTCTATATCCAGCAAGACGCATCTCGTCGTAACGTTGATATCCGTAGCCGTGACCTCCTCCTCGGTGATGTACTCGCTCCACCATGCAGTCGACCGCGCCCTGTCGTCCAAAAATCCAGCCGCGATAGTGAGAGCTGATACGACAATTGTCTCGACTCGATTGGAGCGGAAACGAGAGTAGAATGCCGCTTGGCGCCAGGAACGAATGAAACGGTTAGAGAGAGATTCAAGTATGCATGCCGTGAGACCAATTATGGAATCCGGAAGATCGGCCCGCTGAAGGTAGGCGGAGATGGCAAGGCTGGACGCAGGACTGTGAAGGTGTTGAACGTTCGATGGTAACAGGGAAACCAGATGGTTGGCCGCGCCTAAACGTGAAAGTCAGTCTTGAACTCGCCCGGGAGAAGAAAGCACGAACCTAAAAGGGGTGGTGTCGTCGAGTGTGACGAAGTCGGGGAAGTGGTCGTGCCATTGAACTCATGTATTCGAGGTTTGGCATTTTCAAACGATGGCGGCGGGGTAGGCAATTGCGAAAGCGGAATGTAAGAGGCCAGGACGGCGTCGATGTCGATTTCCGGGGAGTCCATTTTGGTCGAAGTCGGCTGCCACCATTCTCTCCAATTTTTGATATGTCCACGTGCACCGCAAGAGATCCAGCATCGAAGCAAAGCGATTGACACGAGATGAGAGAAACAGATCAACGGGGAGATCTTAGCAATTTAAAACAGAAATAACCGCACCAGCCCTTTAGGGTGCGGCGCTCGTGCTGTGCAGTGCTGCAGCACAGCCTTGTCTTAGGTACGAACCTCACCCCACAGATTATTTGGGAGGTCGCCTGCCACCCTGCATGGCTGTAACGCCCCTAGCAGACCGCCAGAGACGAGGGAGCGGCATTCTAGGCTTCCCTACTCGGAAAGCGGGAGCACGCAAGAGAGATGCAGGAGACAAATGGCAGCGGAAGAGTTCGTGCTTACCGCGCTTTCGCTCGGCTCTCTGGCGGTGCCGTGACACACCGACATTGGAGGAGCTCTCCGCTCTTTCACGAGACGCAGCCTTGCGCCGCTAATCATCGTGTGCGTGAGCCGGAGAGACCGTTGTGCTCGTGCAACTCACAGCTCGTCGACGACATTCAGGCTAAGGACGGCGACGGTACTGCGCGAACCGGCTCTGCATTTGCATTTGCCAGCGAAGAGGCTGCACATGTTTGCGCTTGAATCAGAATATTAGCCTTTGGCCACCCTAGTGTGCGTGCCTAGTGCTAAACGACACGCATATTGTGGGGTTTTGTATACGAAGGTACACGTTTTCTGCGTGAGAAACGGATGTTTCGAGTTCGCGCAGGCCGCGGCCTCAGCTCGTGCGATGGTCGATGCATGGATGAATGCGGGCTTGAAGATCCTCATTTGTGGAGATCTGATTTATTGTATTTTGTTGAGATGGTTAGATGCAGGGGAGTGAGAGGAAACTTGGTACGTATAGGGGCAGCTTGCCGTTCTCGGTCAAGTCGGAGCTTCGATGTTCACCGCTTCTACACAGTGACATAATCCCCATCTTTCGCACACAATCCTTCATTCCCGTCTAATCTCCCTAAAGGTTCCATAGTGGCCAGTCCAGTCAATATTTCAGTCTCGAATTCAAGTCCTTATGAAAGTGTCTCTGCGAGGGCCCTGAGTTTTCATGTTTGAGTTCAAAGGATGATAACGTGTCATCTGAAAAACCCCTGGGATGCCCATTGCGACCTCGGAGCCATCTATGGTGTCCCATTCAACGGGGTTCTTTGAGCTGTGCCTCATTATGCCTTTTCGTCTCCATCTCAGCCTGTCGCTTTCGTTGCCCAAAGGCTATCCTCATTCCCACTTGGGGGGTCGTCCGCTGCGTCCTAGTGGACTTCGCCAACATATTTGTGGACATGTTTGCACTCATATCCCCCATAGCATTTCATGTTCATCTAGGTATAGATGTCTCATCTCCGGTGGTCGACCTACAGGTGCTTCAAGAGTGACCTTGGATTCTCTGGATGTGGCCCCCCAATGTTCAAGAAGTGGACATATCGTATCCATGCCCATAGAAAGGTTGATTTCATGTTGAAGGCTGAATATTTGGCGGATCATGGTGACATACTGATGAGGAAGTGGTAAAAGGCCAAAGGTTTGACCATGCCAGCAAGTGTCGTTGCGTACTGACAATGACTGAATGATATTCTCAGATGTTATCTCCCGCCTAGGAAATTGCAGGCCACAAGTGACTAGCGCTTAAATACACAGGATACATCCAAGCTTCCCAGCAATATCCGAAGGCAGCGTAAGACCACTCTTGTCAAAGCCAAAGTTTGGATTCGCGTTGCATTCGGTGTTGCCATACGCCACGCAGACTCCGAACTCATCGACGTCATGAGAAAGCACCGTGATAGACGTCGCATTGAAGATGACCTGTTCGTTCGCTGCGATGTTGAGATTGAATCAGTTCATCGTACTTCTGAGCAGTTCAGCGGGGCTTCGCGGGATGTACCAGCCGTGGTCACGAATTGGGCTCCTCGATCAAGGCCTCTTGTGGCTGCACCATTGTCCACTGAAATGAGGATATCGGCAGTTACCTAGAGATTGCATGTCAGTGTGGTGTATTTGTAGAGAGAATTAAATGTTGAGGATGGGTACCAGTGCGGCCATGCTGGCGAACGCTGCGGCGATTGTGGTAGTCTTCATTGTAGCGGTAGACAATTAAAAGCTTCTTAGCGGTTGATGATGTAGATATCTGCTTGGAATTGCTTGCCTTTGAATTTGCAAAGAAAAAAGCCCGTCTTTTATACTTACACTCGGGTACTGCAGTCCTACCTGACTGTGACATCGTATGAATTATGAAGAGATCCACAAACTTTTGGAATTCACGTATGCTGTGTACGATTGATAATATTTTCCTAATTTATTTCTGCAGCGAGGTATCTCTGTATAAGGCAAAACATGTCGAAGATCTCGTGGATATTTGAGATGTCTTGTCCAACAACCTCGTAAGTATTTGAATTCTCCGATTCGTGGGGCGTCCAAGAAATGGATTTCCGAGTTTTATTACTATTCTACGGGTAAGGTACCTACTTTGAGGCGTTAGTACACGCGTTGGCTGAAGAAATCACCTCAGACGTCCCGTACGGCAGTTTATTGGATACCTAAAGGAAGGGTTATATATCGGATTCTACGGATTCGACGTTCGGATGCCGTTCACCTTGCGAGCAGCTTGGCGTCAGTCAAGCTGACGTGAAGCAAAAGCAACGTCTTCATCTGATGAAAAGGTTCATGTATAAGGAAGATCTCGGAGATTTCATAAGCTTAATATTGCTAGCGGAAATGACAGATTAGGCACATGGCGATCATTGAACGCCACCGTTGGCCGAAGATCCGGGTGGCCTTCAAGGGGTTTTGAATGCCACAGCACCACCGTTGCAAAGAACATAGCTCCGGTGAGCGAACAGTCTGCAGAGCCACTCTATCACAGTTCCCTTCGGCATTTTCAAGAAGCTTCTACATATGAATGTTCATTTTCGAGGTTATCAGGGAATAGCTCGCCACTCTCCAGCTTGCCCCTGGAAGATTTGCTTCCCGCGGAAAAGAGACACCATGACCGGTATCATACGCTCACGGGAAACCAGCCCCCTTATAATATTGTGCATCCGGTAAGAGGTTGCCGACATGATAGCAAAGCCGTCATGATCAGCACATCAAAATGATCGTCGAGATCATCAACTCGTCGTTGAAGCGCTTGCGAGAGAGTCAATATGCTTAATACTGTTCAGCAGGTGAATACTTTTCAACGATTCCAAAAACGACACAAAGAAGAGCATAAAATACGACCTGAAGAGGTTATGGAGTTTTATCTCGGTGGAGATACGCCAGTATTCCGTCTTTGTCAACTCGAGCTTCCTTTGAAGTGCTTTGTTCTCAAAACACGTCCCATTGTTTCCGTTCACAATGTCATGGTGCAGTATGGGCCATCCTCGGATGGCGGGATTTGTTATATATATGAGATGGAGTTCCGTTTACAGTCCACATCATTACTACCGTCACTACCATGAGATCGAATCAATCGAAAACCGTAGCCACCAGCAGTTCAGCCTGCGATCGAACCTCGATCATAGACCTCCCGGCAGAGCTCATCCAAGAAGTTGCAGGGTACTTGCCAAAGGAGGACATCGCTTCTCTCCGCGCAACGTGCCGTACGGGCAGGGATTGTGCGGAGTATTCATATACTCAGAAACTCACCAACGTCTCAACGACGGACGAACCTAAAGACTTAGTGAAGATGTGCCATCTCGTGCACCTGAGAAGCGTACAGCAAGGAGCAAAGCGACTCACTATTACGTTCGTTCGTCCCATCGGGATGGATGACGAGTCTGGTAGTGAGCTGCAACATGCGATAGACTCCGACCATTTGCTCAATGGCGTCGAGGAGCCAGTCTTGTCCGCCATTCTGCACGCATTCAAAGCCCCTTCTCAGGTGAGTTTCGACCCTTCTGGACAGTCGAAACGCGTTATCGATATCTATGAAGACCTCCTAACGCTTGTCCTAAAGAGGCTTCCTAAGATAGAGGTTATCATCATGAAAGTTACCGATCCCAGGGAACATATACAGGAAACAGAGTATGGCAAGTCGATCCCAACACCTCGGTTTCCTCCTAGGTTCTTGATGGCAACCCTCAACGCAATAGAAAAATCGGGATCTCGGCCGAAAGAGATACGGATGGGAGACAATGATCAGAGTATGGCGCGGGCCAACATTCAGGCCCTTCCACTAGAGAGCATTTGGTACTTGACCGCCTCTCCTTACGACGCGCTCACTAGGCTAGGATCTCTATCCCTCGTCTTACACGACTCGATGTGGACCAAGAAGACCTGGTATCCCAATCTACCACGAAATGCTCAAACCTTCTGTCTTCAGCTCAACCGACTCGTCGGTCTCAAATCCCTCAGTCTGTCATTCGATCGCCAGAGCGACCACGGATTGTCTCTCATCTCCGCCTCGAGCGGGCTGAGATTGCCCTAGCTGAAGAAGCTCACGCTTCAACTATGCCAAGCAGAGCAGCATGATCTTTTGGGATTTCTGCGTAGCTACTCAGGTACACTAGAGCACTTGACCCTCGCATGGGTCAGAATCTGCGAAACAGAATCAGTGAGCCCTCTCCTACTCATGATGCAGGAGGAGCTGCAGCTGAAAAGCCTCACGATCGATATGATCTTTGTACGGCCTAGTTTGGAGCCATTTAGCTACAGAGCGATATTTCCCAAAAATAACTCATCCATAGACACAGCGCTCGAGATACGCGAGGATCAGGATATGAGAGATGCTCTGGAACGCACCCTGACGAGGCTGAAGATGGAGCGGCACCAGTGGCCGATTTCACGCTCATGCTGGGACCTCTGGGATGAGAATACTCAGACGTATTCCTTGGATTCATAAACAAGGCAAGTAGATCGTCACAAGTCTTTCTGTATGACTTATTAGCGTTTGAGATAGACCGTGCTTTCGGGGCATTCATAAACGTATAAGATCCGCAATGTGCTGTCATGTCCGTTATGACGAGAAGCAAGTCTTCTACTATAAACTTTGCAAGCTACTCCCGGACAGCCTCGAATGTAAACTCACGAATAGGCGGAAGCTCCTTACAAATACTGAAGGCGACTGTAAGAGAGTGGCCCTGTAGGTTTTTCACTCACTGGGAACTAGCTCCTTCATATAGTGCATGTTTATAATGAAGCATCGTGATGCACTCGCTGATGTTCAATTGGATCTAAGACGTTGATAAATGCGACGAGACGGATCTACCTTCAGGCGTACTCGTCGCTCCTTTTCAGGATTTGGAGATCTTGGTTTCTCACAGCGCGGAAAAACTCTGGATAAGAGGGATTGTTTCATTGATTGCCATTCGTGGACCCGCGAGGAGAAAGATACACTACGAAACATAGCCGCTCCTAATAGACACATGGGGATTTGAAAAGAGGGGAAAAGAGGTTCCGTAGAAGAAGATTAATTGCACCATCCAGCCCGATGCTCCAGATTGCCATGCGTTCAATGACGAAAATAGTGCCGTGCGATCGCAATGATCCCAACTCCTACTATTTCACGGCCGGGCACCGCACCACATTCTGCTTTTGTCTCCATTCTATCCGTCCGGTCGTCGTGTTGTCATCATCCGCCCACTCCAGGAATTTTTCGTATTCGTCATTGTTCAATCGCGGTCTTCTCGATTGTCATGTCGTCTTCTTCCCTTCTTTTACTTCGACTCGCCGCGTCTTCCGCTGCCGCAGTTCTCGAGCCGACTTCTCTAAGCTTTTCCCGCGAACTCAGCAAATTTTCTCAGACTAATGACATAGCTCACTGAGCCTTCTTTGGCCCGCCTTGCGCGCCCCCAACATACTTGCTCAAGTCCGTCGCCTCAACACCTTGTCGCGCAATGCCCTTGAATGCCTCCCAACCGTTCCTGACAGCGGCCGGCGTGCCCTGCTGTGCGGCCTGTGCATCGATGCGGGCGCCAATCTGCGCAAAGGCGCCCTGGACAAAGCTGCTCTGCGCATAGCGGGCACGCAGGAACACGGTGTAGCACATGATGAGGATCCAGCTGCCCTTCTGGAACATGATCGAGCTTCCGAGGAGGCGGAACCAGAGCACGATCTCAAGGACGGCAACGAGAGTCATGGAAGAGTCATAGTAGTCCTTGACGAACTTGCCGATGCCGTCTGCGAGCGCGGACGACTGCTTGGCGGTCTTCTGGTTGGGAGAGGCGGGCTGAGCGGCTTGTTGTGGTGGTGGGAAGATCGTAGGGAGGAGGTTGGCGCGGGTGTAGGTCAGGACATGGAAGACAGAGTAGACCGCAAACGGAAGGATCGCAAGAGGAATCTGGCGGGAGAAGAGCCAGATAAGGGCCATGACTGATAGATCATAATCAGCATCTAGTAACCGTAATAACAGTCTCGGGACACGACTCTCTGTCCATAAAGAGTCAAAAAGTCCTGCGATGACGTACCGAGATACTGGACATTCTCATCCTGAGCCATCTGTAGGGCGCCAGCCTGCTTGTGCTGCCTGAGCTTTGCCCTGTACGCCTTGCTCACCACAATGCCGTAGGTGACAGCTGCAGCGATGAATGCCGTGCGATAGCTGAACTTGGCCCAGCGAGAGTTGAAGTTGAAGGTGATGTAGCTCATGCCATAGCGGAACGTACAGAAGAGGAGGGTGAGATGGCCGAGAAACCACGCAAATTGAAGCGTGCTCGCAAGCGCAATAACGCGCTGCTGTAGAGGCATTGAGGATGAGGGCGGTGGTGCCATGGTTGTTCTGCTCGATGGCAGCGCGGCTTGTTGCTGAGAAGGTCGCTAGCTTTTGTGGTGAGGTGGGATGTGCAGATGAGGTAAGGGTAGCTGTGGGAAAGGCTGCAGCCTACGTGTCAGTAAAATGTGCTCTTCGCTTGAGCTGAAACTCAAGAGCGCGTAGAAGTGATTGCAGAGGATTTTCTCAGGTGGGAATATTCGTGTTGAAGAGAATGAGGGGCGCCTGGAGAGGAGAACAGCTGGCCGCTTTGCATGTGGCTGGACGGCGGTGACCGGTAAAATGAGAAGGCGCGTGCTTCGCAAACGCTTCTTCTTGCGATCTGCAGAGGCAACAGAGACAGGAGAAGTTACTGACCTGGGAGCGCGGCGACAGGATCAATTGACGATGTTTAGAACGCCTGGCTTGAGGAAGAGTGCGGTGCTTGAAGCTTCGAGTCGTGTGCAGGTTTTTGATCTTGTGTTTCCTGTGGGTGCCCGCGCATGGTGACGAAATCGCCTAACCGCATACGTCGAAACGATATCAGATTCCACCGTTGCCGCGTTTATAGATCGCTCCACTTTCTCTCCAACCAGAGACGGCAAAAATGCAATTAGTGGACCTCCTCATCAAACAAGCCGTTGGGCTCCTTGACTCCAGAATATCACGCGTACGACGTCACGGCAAAGCAGGGGCCTTTTGCACAAAGGAAATCCGATACCACTACCACTACGCTATCTTGACTATCGCAATACATGACATGAGCTCCCTCCCCTCGGGACACCCATGCAGCTATTGTTGCCCTTCTCTCTCACGCCCTCAAATGCCAACGGAGTAAATTCGCATTTCGACAGGCTCAAAGAAAAGTCAGGCAGGTATCAAGCAAGGAAAGACACAACGACAAACTCCAAACGCAGCAATAAGTAAAAAGAAACAAGAGAAGTGAATGTCCCCCCCAACGGCGTCAGTCTTGTATTAGGTGCGAGAGTGTCTCCGGCCGACACCCAGTGTCGACTATGAGAAGGAAAAAGGAGAGAGTGAGGAGGGAAAGCGAGGTGTATGGGTCTTATTAAAGAAACATATCAAACGACGGAGACGAGGGGTAATTGGGGAAGACGTGAAGTGACTCTCCAACTTTTCTCCTCGAGCAAACAGAACCGTTGAGGAGCGCAAGGACTTTTGCGTCGCAAAGGTGACATGCCGTGCCAAATGCGATCACCGAAAGTACTCCCCGAACCGACAACATGATCATCCACGAGTTCTCTATCTCAGCGAGAACCCCTTTCTCTTGCCCTTCTCTTCTAGTGGTCTTCCACTTTCGATCCGGGCCTTCTTCTCTTCCAGATCTGCGCGCTGCCTCTCCAGCTGATCCTTCATCTCCTTGTGCCTCGCATAGAGCTCTTCTTCGCTCTGCTTCAGCTTGCTCTCCTTTTCTGCCACCTTCGACTGGAACACCATCTTCATCTCGAGCTCCATCTTCTGCAGCTTCTGTTCGTGCAGACTCCGCTCCTCCTCCTGCTTGACCGCCGGGTTGACCTCCTTGAACACTGATGGGTCCTGAGCGACGCCCATAGCGGTCAGCTTGTCACTGCGGTAGTTCTCGTAGAGAGTGTTATTTGTGTTCTCCTTCAGCTCCTCCATGTGCGTACGGATGAGCATTTGGCGCAGCTTAACAAAGTCACAGTGCTCCTCGTTGTCGACTTCGATGACACCCCACGGGTAGCGGCGACCGCGCACTTTTCGGCCATCGGGAGTCTGGACGTCGCTGTTCGCACCAACAACAGCAAAGGGGACTTTGGACATGATCTCGTTGTTTTCAGCAATCGTCTCGTCGTCGTCAAGCTCGTAACGGGGGCCTTCAAAGATCTGGATGTTGTGGTATTGGATGTCTGCGAGAATCTGCACGAAAGTGTTAGTTCGAATACATACGTTCAACGAGCACAAAATTTCATACCCTCTGCTTGAATGCCATGATTTCCTCATCAGTGAGTGTGTCGGCTTTGGCAATGACCGGGATCAAGTTGACCTTGGTGTGGAGTCTACGCATAACTTCGACATCGAGAGGCTTCAACGAGTGACCAGTAGGCTGGATGAAGTAGACGCATGCATGAATGCGGTTGTCCACGATGTTCATCCTGTTGACCTTGTTCTCCGCGTCTAGGTAAGCATCAAAGCGCTGCTCGATGTTCTCAATGATTGGGCCCCAAGATGCGTCGTTGTTCACGAAATCACCGAATCCCGGGGTATCAACGACTGTCAGGCGTAGGCGTACGCCATTCTCCTCAATGTCTGCGCTAATTGATTGGATGGAGACCGTCTTGGGCATAATTTCGGCCGAAGGCGGGCTGCGCTCCTTGGGAGGGTACAGGGACGTGTTAAAGAGAGTGTTCACGAGCGTCGACTTGCCGAGACCAGACTCGCCTATCAAGAAAGGATGGTTAGCGCAGCTTATTAGTATGAGTATATTCGAGTAACATACCGACTACCATAACGTTGAAGTTGAAGCCTTTCCTCACACTCTTGCGGTGCCATTGGTTGGGCAGATTCGCGAAACCAACGTAGCCCGTCAACTTTCGTCTAACAATGTTGCGCATGTCGCTTGCAGCCTGAGCGGCGGCCTTGGGGTCTTTGGAGGTAACGGTTTGTGGAGCAGAGCCTGAGCCATTAGGCATTGGATTGCTACGCTCGACATAAGGCGAGGCGGCTTTACCATTGGCTTGTGGGACCGGCGACGGCCTGTTCGGCGGAGCACCGTTTGTTGCTATTTGAGAGTGGAGGTCAGCCATATGGTCGAAGGTCTAGGCTCAACGGTTGGTTTTGAGGGGGACGTTTCATCGGAAGTGACAACGCGTTGGTAGGTGCGTGAAAAAAAGTCCGCAGCGTCGTGTTTACAACCAACGTCATCCTTCGCGATATTGAAGTGGAGCACCGCGCAAAATGTGCGATTCCAAAGGACGAGTGCGTCCGGTGCTTGTGGATGCGGCCAGACTTACCCATGGTCGACGTCGGTAGTCGGAGGTATCAACTCGCAGATGGTGCGAAAAGAGCTGTCTTCTGCAGTAGAAAGGCCGAGTTAGTGCTTGTCAACATGGACAGACGATGCGATTGAGCAGTACAGCAGACGTGTCGGGCGCCGCCGAGGTATCGTTGTCACGAAAATCCGCGAAAGGAGAGTGACACGAGGGCTGCAACGTGGACGGGGGAGACGCGCGCACTTACTGTCAGCCAAGTGCTCTGCTTGCCGGATTGCTGCCCAACAACAGGTTGGAGGAAGGCGTGTCGCGAGCAATAATATGCAGGCTCGTCGGCAGTGGAGCAGGATTCGTGCGGTAGGTGGTAACAGCAGAGTTGAAGCAGGAGGAGAATCGCACTTGGGAGAGGACCCCTGAGGAGACGCCGCCAAAACCTTTGAAGAAAGCTTGCCAGGGCCTCGCGCCCGGGCCGTGCATCAATCACGTGACTAGCTATAGGTTTGCTTTCCGGGGCCAATCAGAGGCCGAGTGTCATCTTTACGTAGCGCGTAATTACCGCGGGCCTTGCCAATCCAAGGGCCTTAGAAGAGCTTGCCTTGGCCTTAACTCGCGACTTCTGCGCGCTTCACTTGAAGTCTACTATCGTACCATTTTCGCTCTGCCGTCCCAAACGCAACTGCCCCACGTTTCCAAATGCTCACGGCTCGCGAAACGTGGAGCTCTTTCCCGCCGCGTCATTGAATCTGCAGGTTGGTACAGCCAATACACCATCTTTGCCTAGCTCAACCGCTCACGCCGCTTCTGCACGTACAGGGGAGTCCCTGCGCTCCCGACTTTCAGCCACTAAGGGACCATATCTTCGGATCTTCCGCAGCTGTGCCGGCCTGTTTAAGCATCTCACGAGAGCGCCACAGCCGTCACGTCTGTATTCACAAACATAAGAATTCTCCATAGTTCTATCCGTCTATCTGAGATCCCGGGGCCGTCTATTTCTCTTGAGGTTCTATCCATTCCAGGAACTCTCCCTTTTGGACCCTCTCACACTCCTCCAGCAGCACCTTTCCTGCCCATTCAAAGTCGTCCATGTCCAGATACACCGTCGCACTCAGTCGTACAAACCACACTCCGTTGTAGAACCCCAATGCTAAGAACGTATTGTGCTGTTTCACAAGTCTCATCGTCATCCAGTCCCTTACTTTGTATTGGAGATCGACATTATCGATCACTTTTCCTGCCTCCTCGACGATCTTTTGGACCTCCTCGAATTTTATGGGCAGGTCAACGTTGGTCATGGAACATTGGCCAAGCGTGCCCTCAGCATTCTCAATGACTTGCGTGCCGAGTATCTCAGCTACGCGTTTGCCAGCCTTCTGCGCCAGGTCAATGCAGTACTCTCGAATAGCCGCTTCTCCGCCAAGGCTCTCTCGCCATTTCATAGCATCGGCAATACAAAGGAACGCCGAATTGTCGCATGTCCCCGTGAACTCGAACATGTTGACAAAATACGATTTGTTGTTCTCCGGGAAGGGGTTCAGGATCTTTTTCTTGGGGCTTTAGGCCGTCAGTGTAAGCTTTATTTGAGACGTGTGGAAACCTTACCTTTTAGGCATGAAGCCATGTGAAGTTGGTAATGTCGATCGAATGAGACTCTGGTTCCGCTCTGGGACGTAGAATACGGCACAGGCTCGCGGCGTATACAGCCATCTAGCCGTTAAGCATCAGCACTCGCTCGATAAATTCTCGACACTCGTTTGCCACGAGTGCGATGGGAGGCTTACTTGTGGCAGTTGCTCACGAAGAAATCAAAGTCCAACTCAGTCAAGTTCAGATCTCTCTGGCCCACGCCATGCGCCCCATCCACGAAGCTCAGGACATTCAGCCCCCTGCATGCCTTTCCAAGTTCCTCGTATGGCATTTTCACACCTGGCATGCTCGCAACGGTATCGAATACAGCCACTCTCGGATTCTTGCCTTCTTCTTGCAGCTTGGTGATAACGGCACGAAATCTATCGACCAGCTCTGAATCTGAGAGCGGGTATACGTACTCCACTTTCACTGCCTCGACTGGCGTAGTCTCCGCCATGTACATGATGACCTTCTCGCACGCACCGTAAATGGTGTCGAAATACACGATGACGTCGCCATCTTTGAAGTTCAGGTCTCGAAGCACAATGTTGATCCCCGTCGTGGCGTTCAGCAGGAGCACGATGGTCTCTACAGGGGCGTGGAGCAGGTCTGCGAGAATCTGCCGACGGTCATCCAGCATAGGCGGGTACTCATAGCGTATGAAATTGTCCGGATGTGATTCTGCTTGGTCTTGGTAACGTCGGAGTGCTGTCCGGACGGCCTTGGGATATGTTCCGAATGAGCCTTTGAGATGTGAGTATAGACATCACCCACCATGGCGAGAGTGTAAAGGTGTGTCACAAGTAATGCAATCTCGATAGATAGCAGTGCGGGAAACATACCGTGATTGAGGTTTAGATACTTCTCATCGAACAAGAACTCCTTCCGGAGCTCTTTGCCAAACTTTGTCTTGGGCGTCACAGCATTTGTCTTATCCGCCAGTGTTGCGATTTGACCATTGCTCCCTTTCTCTTTCTTCGAGGAGCCAAATGGTAGAAACTTGCCCCAGAAAGCCATCGCCCAACAAATCAACAGCGTCAACAGCTCTCTCTGGCCAATCAGAAGACCTTGACACCGTGCGGAGCAGGGCCTGTACAAATGTAGTGAGATGAAACGGAGAGCCGTAAGCAGATGCAGAAATGAACAAGTGCTCCGTCTATGGAATCGATATGAAATGACTGGAGGAGTACATGTATCTCCAAGCCTTTAGTCAAAGGGCGCGGTGATTCCTCCACCTGCATGCAGGTTTCTCCAGATTTCGGGCGCATCATGATTGGCCAATCCGCTCGCCCGCAGCCCGGTTATTGACGGACACGGTGGTGTATCCGAAGTCTCCATCTACGGATACTTCCAATGCGACTTCGGCGATTAGGAACAGGACCCTGAAAAAGCTCTCCACATGTGTGATACACTCTGTATGTATACAGAGCAAGCTGTTCACATGTTAGATATCAGAAATATGAAGAACACGATCAAATCAAAAGGAAAGTAGGCTAACTGGGTATGTTCTTATCGTTAATATGGTAAGGGAAAGCTAGGCTCGGAAAACGTGGGTATATTTGTCCATTTCCGTTAACTACATACATGCAACTGATACTTGACTTCATTCTACCATACAGTGCGGGCCACCACCAGGATGACACATCTTTGCGCCATCGTGCTCAGGATATAATCTATAAATGGCGCCGAAAAGAAGGGTATTACCTCCCCAGACCTCCACGAAAGAAACATGAGCGAACGTTACGCTTTAAAAGCAAGATAACTAACTCGACGGCGGTCGACTCATCCCCATCTCTGCCCGCTCTTAGAACCTTTAAATCGTCTTTACCCCTTCGTTCATCTGTATCTTCATGTTCCGCTTGTACTGCTCCCGGAACTGATATCTTCCAACCGTCCCAAGGCCTACAAATGCGATGAATAGCACCGCCCACGTCATCGTAACAATAAAGCCAACCGGGAAGATGCCGAAAGTAACGCCAGGAAGCACAAATGGTGTAGCCGAGTTGGCGATAGCGGATGCTGATGCCAACGAGGCTGGAGTGATCGTGTCGGTCGTTGTGCCCGCGAAGATACCCATCATGAACGACGCATCCTTGCTTGAGAGGACGGTCTGCACCATCTGCTTGGTGCTGGGGTTCATGGCGGACAGCTCAATCTCCGGGATGAGGAGAGATTGGATTTGCGTGCTGTAACTCCGTTAGATATGGTCACCCAAGTAACAATGTTAATGATAGCAGAACTTACAGGTTCATCTGAGGCCCAATTACGTTTGCGTTAAGCTTGCCGACGTACGTGAGGACTTTCATCTCTGACGGAGCAGCCGCTTGCCTCTTTTCCAGAGCAGCGCGAAGCTCGGCCTCCGAGACTTCTCTCCGAGACGGTGGCATGTTCGGCGCGATGCCTAAGACAGTACCGTTTGTCCGTTGGACAGTGGCGCCGAGATATGCCAGTGAAACCATCATGTCCGACGCTGTCACCCCAGCCCAATCTCCCGTGGGAGGAGAAACATTATACATTCGCAGTTCAGCCTCAAAGACTCCTGTGGAGTTGTCCATGAAGGGAAGGTTGTAGCAGACAGCCATGCCGGCTGGGTTAGAGACCGTGCCCCCGAGAGCGTCCATTTGGCTCATACATGCTTGCTCCGCCTCCGCATCCCAGGTGGCCAATGCATCTGCGCCGGTCGAAGTGGTCGTGGCTTGCGGTTGCGGTACTCTTCGCTCGAGCGGACTCAATCGATTAGCGTGGAAGTCGACATGTCTACGATGAAGTGCGCCGCGGGGAGTGAATGGCGAAGCCGAACAGAGGGCGGACTCGGCGAAGAGGAGGCTTCCGAAAAGGGTTCTTGAAAATCGCATGGCGTAGGTGTAGGGGAGATTCGGTGTCGACCAGTGGTAGAAAATACTACGTTAAAATAAGGCCGGCCAGCAGGTTATGGTGAATAATGCATAAAGGTTGCTATGAATGAGCGTATGAGAATTGAAGCCGCTCAGCAGCAGAATGTTAGTTTGGAGAACGAAAGTCGTACACCACAACTGTGAAGTCACGGGCCGGGAGAGAAGAGAATGAAAGAGAAAAGTCTGGGCAAGGAATTCGTAGAGGGTATCTCCTCTGCATAACGTCTTCGTGATAGGGGTTATGGCAGACGGAGGCATGGCATCGTGACTTGAATCGCCTCGCAAAAGAGAACAGACTGGTAAACAGGAGCTCGTGGCCCCACTGAAAGCTGCTATTCACAGTAGGACAGTGAAAGAGAGTCACGAGAGATGTTTAGGATGGCGACGAGTTGACACAGCAAACGAGACCGTTTCCTCTTGGGTTTTGCAATGCGTTCATAAGAGAAAGCCCTTGAGAAATCATTTACCGACCATCGCCGCGGTGACGTTGGACCACTGTTTGTCTTGGGCCCGTCAGCCTTGTCCTAATAGGGTCGCTGTTCGAGATGAGGTTCTTGGAAGCCTCTCCTTGAGACTTCGTTTGACATGAGGTGAGGTCGGCCGCGTTTTGGGTCTCACACAAAGGAAACGCTCGCGGCCAATCAGCCGGCAGGGCGGCGCCAGCGCCTGGCCTCGAGCCGCGTTTCAGGACGCTGCTATAGGACCTCAGCTAAAGTTGCGACACGCGGGACCGTACGTCGGTCTCTGCTCCTCCGACGGCATTATTTCTGCATCTGGCCAGTCAACGGGCGCTCTGCTCGAGATCGCAAGACTGGACCGTATCTTGAAGCGCCACGATAACGCCGACACTCTCCAGCCCTTCGGTCGAGGCGCTCGATGGCTTCGGCGGGTACCGAGACGTTGCACAGGTGTCTTGAGCCTCAAGTTGTATCGTGGATAACGTGAGTACACGTATACACGCCCACTTTACGTCTTGCAAGCGCTGATGATGGTGGCCTGGGCGATGCGCGCATGCCACAACACCGCATTTGGATGCGCTTTCGAGACAGCCATGTCGGGCGAGCCAGCGCAAGTAACAAATTACGGGCTGCAACATCGGAATGAGAGGGAGAAAACGCATACTCGCTCATCAACATTGCGCAAGGCAGATCTTAACCCTGGAGATGAGGAGGTCATCCTATTCTGTCATGCAGTCGTGGCTGCTCCGGAGTCGAGTGCTCAGCGTCCACATGGCCTCGCAGCGACTTAGCCTCATCTCAGTGCTTATGGGAAATGCGCGGTGTATTTGCACACGCTGTGTGGGCGATTTTCCGTCGCTTAGCTCATTTTCTATGGAACCCGCAGTATACGGTGGCCTGTTAGGTGCCAACGCAGCAATGAACGCCTCATTTCGGCCGTGATTCGTCGATTTTTCCACCCATCCTTTCCGGCGGGCCGCTGGTATATGCATATGCAGATCCACGTCAATGGTAGGTATCGTGAACAGCTTGGGGCCTTCACGCCTTCAAATTCCTCCACAAGCCTCACCTCTCGCTGTCAGATCTAGACTATCGAAAGGTTTTTCGTGATCCCTGAACCTTTCCCACGTTTCTTCCCATCTCATCGATCACGCCGCAATTCTCTTGATGCAAGTCGCAACCACCTTTTCGTTCAACGTGCGTCATATCTCAGGGTGACCCGATGCCTTCGTCACCTTTCCGGTGGCCGACTTCGTCAAGAGCCTCGTCTCCACGGCCTGCTAACCTATATCACTCCGTCTCCTTTGCTGATTTCCACTCGCCTAACACCAGCGACTGGGTACAAAAATCCCCGCCTTCGCCAACGCAGTCCGACTTTGGTAGCAGTCTCAGTCGAAGCGCAACTCCAACGAATAACCCTTGGGGCCGATCCGGCAGACTCTCAATGTCTCGTAATAGCTCACGCGAGCGAAGCAGGTTCGACAGTCCCGTTGGAGCTGATCTCTCGAACGCAAACCTTCAGGAGTATTCAGCTACCGCAGCCTACGCCAAAGCGTACTGGAGCAGCTTGCCCTCGTCTGAACAGCCCAGAGGGAGGTCGGACTCGGTTTCCACCACATCCACCATTCGTGATGGATCGACTACCCCTCCTGCACGACTGCCGAAATTCACGATGCGCAATCCCAATGTTTCGCTAATCGACCTTGCGGAAGACACAGAAGCTCTGTCAATAGAGCCGGCCTCTCCGGTGACGTTTGATACCGACTTGAATATCCACTCGTTACCATTGAGTCCCCAGTCGAGTCCCCAATCGCCATCTGAAAGAAACCAATCGCCACCGGAAAGAAATGTCAAACTGAGCCTTCCCCAGCCGCCACCGCCTATTATCAATCAAGCAGCGGTATCCCAAATGATGAAAGCACTCCCCAGCATATTCAAATCACAGCGAGACTGGCAACCACCCAAGAGGCAAGAAGTGTACATGTGGGCTGTGTGCAATACTAAATGCGCAATGCTGCTGCTTTGGATGTGCGGTGACATTGATGCCGGAGCTCGGGCTCATTTCTACAATATCAATGACACTATGCTGCCATTCAAGCAGTCGGATCTTGACGGTATAGCGACGAACGCATCGGAAGCGCTACAGAAGCAGTGGCGTGTCATGGCGAAGGAGCTTCCTCGTAGCGGAGAGCACCTCGAACTGACACGGCAGCATGCGGCACCCTTTGAGCAACTCGAAACTCTGAGATTAGATCCTAGTGGTTCGAGTAGGATTGATCGAGTACGATGGATGGACTTCAAGGATATACACAGCGATGGAACAATCGTCGCCCGCAAGACAATGGCCACCCGAAGCCAGGGGCAAAAGCTCAACGTACTGCAGAGCATCAAAGGTTACCGTCGGTTAAACTCCGAAAACATCGCCAAGATACTGGTATCATACAGCCAAGGGCCCCATATCTCGATCGTTACACAGCTGGCGAACCAAAGCCTAGCAGACTTTCTCAGGTCAACATCAAAGCCCGACTGTTCAATGACGCTGTCTTGGATTCATCAACTCACGAAAGCGATCGCGTACATACATTCGAGTGACTTGCACCACGGTGCTATTCGTCCGAGCAAAATTCTCATTAACCCTAGTGGAAAACAAGTCGTATTTTCAGTGTTCGGCATCTCTGCTTCACCAAACGCACAATACACGTCTATTAAAGACGAGCGGTTCATCTATGCCCCGCCTGAGCGTCTTACTCCCCAGAGTAGACCAACGAAAGCCGCAGATGTCTTCTCTTTAGGGGCCGTCTTCCTGGACATACTCACAGTAGCGCTTGGAATCTCGGACACCACATTCACAGCATACCGTGCGGCGACCAAGGCAAACGGTGACGCGAGCTTCCATGCCAATATCGATCGAGCGAGGGCATGGCTACAGCAACTGTTGAAAGCTCCGATGAATTCGCCGACAGCGGTAGAGAAGAGGACAGTGAGAGGCTTTGCAGAAGTGCTGGGACAAATGATGGTGCTTGAACCGGCCGCCAGAATACGGACGAGAAAGCTGGAACTGGAGATTGCGAGGTGGGAAGATGAAAGAGTGAGAGTGTCAGCGTGGGAAAGAACAAGTGAAGGATGGAGAAGTACTGGAGCTTGAGCCTCGAAGACGCCCGCACATTAGATTTCCTTCACGCTTCGGCGGTTCCTGTGATACCCCTTTCGCATATCCATTCATAGTCCATGAGCAAATAGGCATACACCTCGCTTTAGCGCTCTCATCATTGGCTTTCTTAGCATTTGAGAAAACTGTTAACTCTTTTAATGCATTAGGGTAGATACGACCCGGTTTCTCTACTGAGGTGGTTACACTATTCCACGAAATTGTATGTACGGAGTAGTACATCTACACAGCTACTATCACAAACCTCTTCACTCCATCATCACATTCTCATCACCGTTACACACTCCGAAACGGCGAAACCGTACATGTAGACTCTTCTGCTTACCTAATTTTTGATCCAGACGATACACTACACATATAGTAAGTAGTATCCCTGAGCGGCTGTTTAGCGGCGGATACCGGAAGGATTCAACAGGTGTTGAATTGTTAATTAGGTGTTGCATACGTAGTGAGAGCGGGAGGCTCGCTGTGGGATATTGTGGCGGCTTACGGAATACGAAATTGCCGCTAGCGATATGACAAGCCAGCACTTCCCTGTACGATATTGTTGGATTTGCGCCTAGGGCTTAAGTAAAACATAACTCTCCAATTGGCGTGATTCACGGTTTCTGTATT
Organism: Rhizodiscina lignyota; assembly: GCA_010015805.1. Classification (NCBI taxonomy): domain Eukaryota; kingdom Fungi; phylum Ascomycota; class Dothideomycetes; order Aulographales; family Rhizodiscinaceae; genus Rhizodiscina; species Rhizodiscina lignyota. The sequence continues at coordinate 927,097 of ML978123.1, forward strand.
TTCCCAGCTTCCGGAGCCGATGCACACCTAGTCGACCTGCGTATCGTGCGCTTGAACACTATTGGCCGCTTTAACATCATGTTCTCTGGGCAGCCGCTATATCTCACGAGAGCTACTCAGTAAGAACACGGGTAACGGCGGTCAACGCCTTGGAAAGCAGCACCCGTTGCTCTTCAACGTCCTGCTGCCTTCCTCCATCTCGGTTCTGGGTAAGGTTGACCATCTGTCTCGCAATGGCAGTCATCGCACTCCCGTCGTCGGTCGCAGCAATCGTCGCTGAGCTCCCCCGGTCTCTGGTTCTGAGCCTTACGCCAATCATCTTTATCGGGGTTCTTTTAGTGTTCACCAATGTCTTCACGACAATCCGCTACCACCTAGCCCAGCGCCGAAATGCCTCTTCGACAAAACCTCAGTTGCCAGCTCCTCTCCCATATACGCTTCCCTTCTTGGGCCAGGCACTATCGTGGCTTGCTCCCCAACCCGGGCTCTTCTGGCATAGAATCTTCAATGCGTATCCGGACCTTCGCCGTAGCGGGACGTGTACGCTTCAACTCGCAAATCAAAGGGCTCATATCCTCTTCGCCCCAGCGGCAGTGCAAGCGCTCTTTCGGGCTCCGCTGACGCGATATCAATTCAACAAGAAGCTCCTCACCACCTCTCTCGGATTGTCGGAAAGGGAGGCCGCACTTTTTGTTGGCCTTGATGATGATACCATAGATCCAGATACAGGACTGAACGCGATACAGCTGCAGGAGAGAATGAACCATGAGTACTTGCTGAAGCCAGAGAGGGTGAACGAATTGACGAAAGAATTCATCAGAGTATTAAAGGACACGCTCGATGGTGAATTGAAGAATGAAGGCGAAGAGGTAGAACTTGACCTATACGAGTGGGTGAGGAATCGTATGTTCAAGGCCTCGACAGATGCCTTCTTCGGTACAAATATGATGGAGATGATGGGACCCCAGTTCGAGGAAGACTTCTATGAGTTTGATCGAAGCTTTTTGACAATGTTCTTCGGGGTACCGAGATTATTCGCACCAAATGCGTTCAATGTGCGCGACAGGTTGTTGGATGGCCTGGAGCGATGGCAGAAGCAGATGCAGGAGAACACAAATGGCGTTCCTGCTGATCCAGATGGAGACATCGACTGGGAGCCCAATTATGGCAGCCGTGTAAGTTCTCTTGCGCATGACACATATCAACATCGGCCGTGCTAATCTTTTCTATCAACATCAGGCGGATCGAGCGCGCCAACAGTATTATGCTAAGCGTGGCCTGTCTCTGCGCGCGAGAGGCGGAATGGATCTCGGCTTCCTTTTCGGCGCAAGCAGCAATGCTATTCCCGCGACTGGTTGGATGCTCATGCACATTATCGACCCTAATGGAGATAAGACTGTCTTGCCGCGCGTGATGGAGGAATTGCAGACTGCGAAGAATCCAGATGGTACGGTCAATATCCAGACGTTAATTGCGCTACCTCTTGTGGCCAGCATTTTCCATGAGATCCTTAGGCTTTACGTCGACGTCCTCGTTACGAGGGAGATCAGTCACGATACGGTTTTGCCTCTTGAGGAAGGCAAGAATCCTAGACAGACCCTTCTCAAAGGTGGAGGTGTTGTCATGGCACCATCTTTCCTTGGCCACCGTGATGCGAAGGTTTGGTCTCCTCCAGGTATGCCGCCATACGACGTCTTTTATGCAGACCGCTTCCTTAAGACCGATCCAGAGACCGGTAAAACTGTCTTCTCAACTGCTGGATCCGTCGGAAAACTGTTTCCTTTCGGAGGAGGTCGTACGATATGTCCGGGAAGAGTCTTTGCGAAGCAGGAGGTCCTGGGAAGTGTGGCGTATATGTTGCTGAACTTTGAGTTTGAGGTGCTGAAGTACGTGGATGTGAAGGGCAAGACGGTGAATCACTTTCCAGGACTCAGGGAGGGTTTCTCGGGGTCGGGTATCATGGTCATGGGAGGCGATGTGCGGGTAAAGATGAAGAGACGACGATGATTGCGAACAGTATCGCTGATTTATTCAGCGATCCGTACTCTGGAGTTGGGATAACGTTTTCTGAATATTTGCATAAGGTTGCCTCAACAGATAGTACTTTCACTCCAAGAGAGATGTATTATGTTCCACAGAGAGGGGTATATGCTTCTAAAATGTTTTTGGGGCAATGACTTGAGCTCGGAGTTGCAAGAAGAACGCGGCTCTATTGTAAATCTATATATACCATATGTCGCATGTGAAATTTCTACTTGGAGTCGAAATGCGAACGGGCAACGGGATATGCCTCTGAACAGCTAAAGTGCGACGCTAAAGTGCGACGCCCATGTTCATCAATCAGTTGCACTAAAAAGGTTAGCGCGCTAATTTCGCGTCGCGTCGCGACTTTGAACGCGTCTTCTTGATCCTCCGCCCCACCAGTGAAGTTCCAACAAGAACATCTCGGACCTACGAAATTGTCTTTACTGTGCTCAGCCAGACTCTGTTCACTCCTTGAAGGGTTCTATCGCATTGACAGTTCTTCCACCTCGGCAATCTGAGCGCATTCGCGCCTCCTTCCCCTAAAAATGGATGGCATACAGCTACGCGACGAAGCGGTTCGCGACCGCATACGAGCCGCAGAGGAGTTTCTGGACCCTAGTGAGTCTACATCGCTGAGTTGAGAAAGAGCAGATGGCTGACTTGTAATAGCTGATCAGCGCGCGAGAAGGTAACGGCCCTGCGACCTCCGCTATTTGACCTCCACTGAACGTTGACGCAGTTACCGAGCGGATATCATTCTAATGCTGAATCGTGGTCTACGACGACTTACGGTACGGATGGGAACTCTTATTGACAGCGACATACGTTAACGAGGCACAGGTTAGCTTGGACGAGATTAGAGCGCACGACCGAGAAATGGCAGATGGGTATGTTGGAAAGAGAATTCTCGAAAACGAGTTGAGCTGATGCTGTCTAGACTATTGAAGAGTCCATTTGATTACACCTTCGCATTCGATCATGCGCTCAAAAATATCATCGGCACCATCCCCAACCGGCCAGCGCGAGAGACTGCCGAGGACGTCGTAAGAGTCAACCTTCAATCTTGGATAGGACCTTTCTGATGATTATAGATGTACTATTGTGCGTATATCGGTAGCTTTGGAGATTGCGCCTGCAATCCGAGAACACTGAGCTCCACACATCTGAACAACATGGTTTCTCTGGAGGGTATTGTAACAAAATGCTCCCTCGTTCGCCCAAAGGTCGTAAAGAGCGTGCACTATAACGAAAACGAGTTGAAGTTCGTCTTCCGCGAATACAGAGATCAGACCATGACTGCAAGCGGCGCGGCGAGCACAAGTGTCTACCCGACGGAGGACGAGAAGGGCAACCCAGTAAGATTCACAGACCACGCTGTATCATTGAGCAGAAGCTAATGGCTTTCAGTTAATCACAGAGTATGGCTATTGCACCTATCGGGACCATCAGACTATCTCCATCCAAGAAATGCCTGAACGTGCCCCCGCAGGCCAACTTCCTCGTGGCGTGGATGTGATCATGGATGACGACTTGGTCGATAAGTGCAAACCCGGCGACCGCATCCAGCTTGTGGGAATTTATCGCTCTCTTGGAAACCGCAATGCCGGCCAGGGCAGCAGTACATTCCGCACACTCATCCTCGCCAACAATATCATTCTGCTCTCCTCGAAATCAGGCGGCGGCATTGCTCAAGCTATCATCACCGACACAGATGTCAGGAACATCAACAAGATCGCGAAACAGAAACGGGTGTTTGATCTGCTTAGCCAGAGTCTCGCCCCAAGCATCTACGGACATAATTACATCAAGAGGGCGATTTTGCTCATGTTACTTGGTGGAATGGAAAAGAACCTGGATAATGGCACCCATCTGAGAGGTGATATCAACATCCTCATGGTTGGCGACCCTTCCACAGCCAAGTCGCAACTCTTACGCTTCGTTCTCAACACTGCACCACTTGCCATTGCGACTACTGGACGAGGCTCGTCTGGCGTAGGTCTAACGGCTGCAGTGACGCAGGATAAAGAGACGGGCGAGCGGCGCTTGGAAGCCGGTGCGATGGTTTTGGCAGATAGGGGCGTTGTGTGTATCGACGAGTTCGACAAGATGAGCGATGTGGACCGAGTTGCCATCCACGAAGTTATGGAACAGCAAACAGTCACGATCGCAAAGGCAGGCATCCACACCAGCTTGAACGCCCGTTGCAGCGTCATTGCTGCAGCGAATCCAGTTTATGGGCAGTACGATACGCACAAGGATCCACATCGCAACATTGCGCTTCCAGACTCGCTACTCAGTCGTTTCGACTTACTATTCGTGGTCACCGACGACATTGAAGATGCACGAGATCGGCAAATTTCTGAGCATGTGCTCAGAATGCATCAGTATCGCCAGCCTGGCACAGAGGAAGGTGCACCTGTTCGTGACCAAGGTGTGCAAAGCCTGGGGGTCGGCAACGACGAACAAGTTGATGCGAACAAGCCCACGGAAGTATACGAGAAGTTCAACGCCATGTTGCACTCTGGAGTGACCGTGACAGTTGGGCGAGGTTCCGCGAGGAGAGTCGAAGTGCTGAGTATTCCATTCATCAAGAAGTACATTCAGTACGCAAAGACGAGGATAAAGCCAATCCTAACAAAGGGAGCGGCTGACCACATCGTATCAACATACTCATCGCTGAGGAACGATGAATTGGAGGGGAACCAACGACGCACATCACCCATGACGGCCAGAACTCTCGAGACGCTCATCCGTCTTGCGACGGCACATGCGAAAGCACGGCTTAGCAACAGAGTTGAGACGAAGGACGCCGAGGTTGCTGAGGGCATCCTTAGATTTGCTCTATTCAAGGAGGTTGTCGAAGACGAGCGACGGAAGAGGAGAAAAACAAAGAGGGCAACTGAAGATGCAATGTCGACTGACTCTTCAGACTCAGAGAGTGACGACGATGGTGCTGAATCTCAACGACGTACGGGGACGACCTCGCGAACTCCAAGAAGATCTGGGCCGAGGACACGGAATATGGGAGGTGCGAACGGCGTCAACGGGAACGCTACCGCCGGTGCGGAAGAGGAAGAGGAAGCGAGAACAGATGACGATCTCTACACTGTTACGCCGCGCACCAACCGCACCAAGTCAACTCGCAATGGAGTCAATGGTACTGCTGCGGGAACTAGCTCGCAGTTCTCCATGGCCTCCTCACAACCGGCATCACAGCTTCTGCAGTCGCAGACTGAGGGCGAGAGTCAGAATGCGGCAAGCGGGACGGGAACAGGCACAAATGGTGCCGCATCGGAGGCTATCACTCCTGCTCGTCTCCAAGTCTTCCAAACCGCTCTCGGCCAGCTCATTGATGGGCCACTGTTCGCCAATGACGCGGCAGATGTGGAGCCACTGATTGCGGCGATAAACGCGAGAGTCAGCGGCGAAGCGTTCAGCTCAGAGGAGGCTGAAAAAGCGCTGGGTGAGTTGAATGAAAGGAACAAGATAATGTGAGTGATACTGATATCCTACCATGAGTGACGAAAGACACTGACACCCTCGATAGGTACACCGGTGGAATCATATACAAGATCTGAGCATTACGAGGGGAATGGAGGACTGCGCGTATATCCAGGTTGCATTGGCCGGCGTCGTGATACAATTCGGTGGTGGTTATGGAGTATAGCTTAACGTTGTCTCATGTTTCCATGCGTAGAGATTCATTAATGGCAACATCAAGTGCGACGAATCGATTCGGCCACTTATCAGTGAACGTGCAGAGCAGAAGCTCCCATTCTAATTCGTTATTGTGCCTTCTCACCATCGACCATTCTCTTGACTTTCTCATACAGCATCTTACTCTCCCTTCCCAACTTCCTCTTCCCATCCTTGCCCGGCTGTCTCGCCTTTGCCATTTGCCGCCTCCACCTCTCCCTGTCCTGCAACTTCCTCTCGCGTTCAAGCTGTGCCTCTTCTCGCTCCTTGCGCCACTGTTCTGCCTCTTGTTTGAGTTTCTCCGCACGGCTCAGCTGCTTAGTGTATGGATTGGTTCGTTGTCGGCGTTCGCGAGCTCGCGGTTGTTCGGTTTCAGGAGCGGGAGATGCTGAAGCAGACCGATTAAGGAGAGCAGCTCGGTCGGGATGGGGTTCGAGGGTTGGTTCGGGTTTGGGAGATGCAGATTCAGGTGGGTTCGCATTCGACTGTCCGTCGTCGAGCTCGCGCGCGCGTACTTTAGCGTACTCCTTCTTTATCTTGGCTTTCTCGATCAGATTGCGCTTGATTTTCTGGACTAGAAGAGTGTTAGAATTCTTGCCCAAAAGAATGAAGATTGAGCGCTCGCACCTTTGCGCTTGTAAGTGCCATCAGGTAAATTCTGAGGACCGACTGAAAAGCCTTTCTTCTGCTTTTTGGATGGCTTGCTGTCGTCTTCTTCGCGATCCCTTTTGTGCGCCATGGTAATGTTGGTCAAAGTGGATTGTCTTGAAGAAACTAGGATAAATAATTCGACTTATCGGAGTAGATCATCGGAACTTGCCGATTTGGGTGAAAGCCAGGGCTACGAGAGATGAAGCTTAGCGCCAAATCTTGAAATGTTGCACTTAAAGCGGAATAATTTTCACCCCGTCACGGGACGCACCCCATGACGGGATGAATAGTAGGTACTTTGATCTTTAGCAACTCGAACGCAGCGTACACAGCATTTAATGTCCTCAGTTCAGTTCATCCGTGTGCGGTGACCAGTTTCAAAGTTGGGCTTAGTACGCTAAGCCTATAGTAGAACCTAAGTAACTATGCTGAGTTATTTATTTCTATTATAGTTCTAATAATTTAATAACTTGCTCGAATAGATCTACGGTTGGACCTGAGGGTCTAAAAAGAATGGTTCAAAATACTTCTGCGCAATATTAACAAGAGGCAGTAGAGTTCCATCTGGACCCGGTCCTTCCTTCGGGTTATCCGCGTAGTTAATATTCGGAGGTTTAGCAGTATCTTGCAAATTGCAAGTACCACGCCAGAATGCCTCTATATTAGATAGTAATATTAGTATTAGAAGCATGTTTATTTCCGTTGGAGACAATAGCAGTATAGGGGGAAACAAAGAAATGAACATGAGACTTACCCATAACCATAACTGCAAAGGTGTCGGCATTTTGAGCGGCGATGGCTTTATTTCCTCTTTTTGCTAACGCACTAACCCCGGATCTGTAATAGCTTTCTCTTTGGAAATCAGCATCATCAAATATGATAGCATTAGTCCCTCCCGGAAGCCCGCCTTCTTTGGCGATGGCATTGACATGCGTTAGTTCATGACCTAGAATCTTCGACATTTCTCCAGTGTCGACATCCCATTCAAACCTTAGTTCTAGATTTCATATCAGGTCGCTGTCTGACTTCTTGATCTCGAGTATGGCTTACGTTTTTTGAGGATGGAGCAGTGACCTTGTGGGTTTTGCATGTAATCTTCATTTTCCAGCGTCTCGCGGAAAAACTGAGGGCAAAGATATACGACTTCTGAGCACTGTTCGAGATCGGCCTCGCTGAATGCCAGCGGCAGATATCTCCACCTGCTATGGTCTGTTGTTATCGCTATTGCGCCTCCGACCACATCCGAGCCTTCATCCGAGCCGTCACTCGAGCCTCCGTCCGAGCCAGTACTGCCTTCTGGATCCCCTTTACAGTAATGAGGGCTATTGAACAGCTCATCCAAGGATGGATACCAACCATTTGTTGCGGCAGCTGTCGTTGTGGATGGAGGATTAACACAAATGAACTTGAGGGGTTGTCGATTGGCCTGGGTGATGTCCGCATTACGGGCCACTGCAGCGCGCATCTTCTGAAAGAAAGCGCCATATCCTGGTGGAAAATATCTCTTGTACGTAATTGAGTCTTCAGTCAGGGCCTTTGCAAAGTCCGAGTTCCACATCTCAGCGGTGAACGCAAGGGCCGATGTCAATATCTCCACTTGTTCATTGTCGCACAGTATTGTTTCTAATTGTCCCGCTCCGAGATTGCCTGGTGTAGCCGCTTGGGGAGCTGGACATGCTGGTTGATGAATATTGACCTGGTTGACGATGTTGACAACTGCTTGGGCTGGATTCAGGGCGCGCTCTACAAGACGCGCGGAATCCGTCGCCGCAGGATCCTCTTTTCGGGTTCCAGTGATTGTGAAAGGTCCAAAAGTTGCAGATGGGACGGGAATAGACGGCGTTCCCTTTGGGTCTTCGTTTTGTACCGTGATCGGGGATGGCTGAGTACCACCGGTCAATGTCAGAGTGGTGGCAGCAAATATCACCGTTGCGTCTGCACCCACAGCGGTGGTAGTTTCACCGAAGGGAATCTGAATATCGCTTGCAATGGGGAAAAAGGAGAACACACAAGGGTTCGAGCATGCGGTTGCCGCAATTGAAGATGTGGTTTGACTGTCTCGCTTTTGTACAATGCGGGAAGGAAGTACAATAGCAGAACTAAAATATATAAAAAATGATGGGACAAATAATATGAACGTCTGTGCAGAAACCATATTGAAGTGGTGATGATGTTAATTGACGGCTCTGAAAATAGTGCCAGGAAATCAACGATAGATGTCCCCATGAGCGAGAGGAGACTAGTTATTAACAATGAAGCCCCTCTTGGAGCCTTCAATTCGTAAATCTTACCTCATTGAAAGTGTGTCCGCTTGGATATTTATAGGTGTTAACGCGTAGATTGGAGAAAGGTGTGCGAAATGTCTAACTTGCTCGCAACTCCGGTCGACAAATACCAAAAGTTGCATGGGATAAGCTATGTACTAATTTTCTAAGGGAGATCTCATCTTTTCCGAGGAAATATTTTCTAGCGCTTACTTATTAGAAGAAACCCTTATATAGTATTACGTTATTAACCTAACTAGTCTTAAGGTGTGTTCATCCCGTACACGCTAAGTTCTCGGAGAAGCTGTGGAGCCTAAGGGTCTGTTTACTCTACGCAAAATCCTAAGCTGGGTTTCGCCCCGGATTTCACCTGGATTTCATGAGATTTTGGGTAGCTCAAGCTTTTGTAAATAAGCGCGTTAAAATTTGAAAATCCTAATCCTGTTTACTCTAGGAGTAAATTCTAGAGGAGGAGAACGTTTAATTAGGTTTAGCGGCTCGAATCTCGTAGAAGCACCGAAATCTCGAGTGGGATTTTAGGAGATTTCAGGCGAAATCTACATTAGGATTCCAAAATCGCGAGTAAACAGGACCTAGATTTCGCTGGATTTTGCGATATCTCGATTTTTTTTGGCCCTAGCGAAATCTAGCGCAGAGTAAACAGACCATAATTAGGTAATCGCAGCGTTTTAAACGATGTAACCGCGTAAGTAAACTCTTCTACTTCTTCTATTTCCTTATTCTCCTAGTTTTATAAGGTAAATAGAATAAGAGCGAATACGAAATCTTCTATTTTTACTTTGTAACACCATGTAGTTTACATAGAGTCAAGTGCTGAGTAGAGCTATATACGATCCGATACCAATTCTAATGTCGGAGATACCTTTTAATCATCTATTTTCGTCGGCTTATTATAAACTTAGTCGTTGAGAATTCCCATACATATTAGAAAGTGAATTGGCACACATCCTCCAATGTGCTAAGGCACAAGCTCATTCCAAACATCATGCTACTCAAACTTTCAGTTTTTGCGTTGTGTCTCGCTTCCACTGGCCTGAGCAAGTCTTTGGAAGCGAGGTCTACATTACCGAGCTCATTAACATCTAAAACCGTGAGACTTAGCACGGGTCTCTTTTCAACCTTCTCAAATCCAAACGGCTCGGTCATAATGACGAGATCCAGCTTTTCCACAATTATCTCTGACTCTTCTACTATTACCTCGAGCTCTTCCACCATTGGTACTTCTGAGTCTTCAACCAACGGCGCCTCTGACTCCTCTACTACTACTACCTCTGAACCTTCAACTAAGAGCAACTCCGGCACTTCAAATGTTGGTACCTCAGGCTCTTCCACTGGTAGCATTTCTGACTCTTCGAGTCTCGGCGCCTCTCGCTCTTCTACCATCACTACTGGCTCTTCTACTATCACTACTAGCTCTTCCACCAGTTCATCAGACTCTCCTACTAGCCCGCCAGGCTCATCTACTACCCGTACCTCAGGCTCTTCAAACACCATCTCCAGCGATTCCACTATCACGTCAAGCGCTTCCACTAGCAATGCAATTATCATAGGGGGAGGATTGCTACCTACATCAACATTTACCTCAACCACAGCAACACCTGATGCATCGCTTGTGTCCGCTGCACTCGCTTCCGCCAGCTCTTCGCCACATAAAGTAACCAGCAAGAAAAGCAAATCTCACTCAGCAATTTTTGGGTTCTTGCTCCTGCCTTTTGATACTGTGAAAAGCCTAGGATTGCCATCTCTGGCACTTGGGACTGCACCTGTCGTGGCATCTATGTTCATCTCAGGGATAACCATCCCAGTGACTATAGCCGGTGCTGCAGCTAGTTCACTGAGTGTCACGTTTCCAATCCTCTCATCTGCGGCTGAGCTCGCTTCCTTTGACGATTTTTTTGGTCCAGATGACTTTCCAGAACCCGACGGCGACAATGGAAATCCCTCATCTTCAGGACCTTCGGGCTCCTCAAAAACGTCAGGCTCTTCCTCGTCCTCGTCCTCGTCCTCTTCATCCTCATCCTCTTCATCCTCAGAGAGTGAAACCCAGACGTTGACGATATCCGAAACCATTAAGGTTACTGACTTGTACGGGTTTCCAGAATCGCTACAAGCAGTCCTCACCGTTTCTGTGGACGAATTTCCCCTTGCTACGCTTACAGAAGAAGCGAATTCCACGACAGTGTCGGGCATAACAAGCACAGACTCTTCAACCTCGGCGAGTGTAAAGTCTACCTCCGCGAGCGTGACGTCCATTTCAGGGAGCAAAACGACCTCCATCTCAGCGAGCACAACGACTACCTCAGCGAGTGTCACACTAAATTGCCAACAGAACATTCCAACTACTTCTGGTGCCCCATCTCCTTCGGATATTGCCAATGCACTCTCCCAGGGATTTGAATCTGTCTGCAACGCCACATTTGATGGCTCAGGGGATTCAACCCATGAGACGTTTAATCATGGCAGTATAAACATACTAGTGCAGCGGGAGTCTAGCACGCAGAAACTTGAACATTGCATGGAATGTCTAAATGACATCCTCAATACCTGTATTCTTGGTAGCCTTGACTATGGCGGTATAGCCAAGATTTCAGGCGAACTCTATAACATCAGCAACATCATCTTCCCTGATAACCCGCTCATCCCAGGCGCTGATCAGGGAGCACCACCTGTATCAACAACCACGCCTACATCGACGACATCGACGACATCGACAACATCGACAACATCGACAACACCACTCCCGTCAACGGCATCATCGACGACCACAATGCCCCCGCTCCCGACGATCACAAACTGCGTCAGCGCTTGCGATCAAGGGATCAGATGGTGTTGCAATTTCTCCGGCGATCAGCAAAGTAGTTGCTTTTCGCAATTATCTGGTGCAGGCGTGTTGGCTTCAAGTCCGCAAGATGCATGTGGCGCTTCAAATGATGGAACAATATCGGATTGCGAAGGTGTAAGTAAAATCAAGTGTCGGGTTATATCAGCCCAAACCTTGCGATCCGACTTGATACTCCTTACTAACTTAGGCGTTATCAAATAGATTTGCGGACTTTCCCCCGACCAGGGCCCGGATACTCCGGATTTGAGCGGTTCGCATCAACAAGAGGTATTTCAAAACATTCAAAGTGCGTTTAATTTCCCTGGCGCGGAACAAACGAGTTAAGGAAATGGAGATGAGAGGAAATTGTTACGATCGACGGATCGAACATGGGCTGTGACCTAGGGTTAGGGTTGGTCACTCTGATCACGCTGGCCCAGCCCGGTGATCAAAGTGACTGAAGAAAGGAACAGTTGATATTTAACCTAGGCATCTTGGCCTCTCATTACAAGATGCGTTTAATCTATGATTCAATTGAGGACCATACTCTAGTTGACTGTCACGGAAGTGACACTATTAGCCTCCCAAGTCACATAACCCGCATCACGTGACCAAGCCACGCCCGAATATATCTATGTACATAGCTTCGTTCTGTTTTCGCTCTCTATTCGAACGTCTTGTTTGCTTAGGCTACTTAACGAGCTAAGGCCTCGCCGTCGACATGTACGAACACGACTAATAGTTTAATATATACTTATTACAACTGCTTGTACGATGGCGCCAACAAAACAATCGACGACAAGCCAATGCCGCAGCAGTTCCGGTTGCATAGGGTGTCCTAAAGGGGAGAAACGGCAATAGAACAGTGCGACACCAGCGATATCATCGTAGACCTAGAAATGAGAGACTTTGGAGGTCGAAACTGTGAAGTCGTCCCGTGGAGTGCGTCCCGGGACGGGGTGCAAATCATTACTAGCTCGTATTTAAATTATAATGGGTTTGCAACCATTTCGAATGTTTTCAACACACAGTCAACTGGAACAATAAATCTATCCGGTAGTATTGAGAGGTTCAAATCCGTTTCTCCTATTGCCTAGCTCGGAGACTAAGTGTCTCCCAAAGCGGCAGATCTTCGAGTAAACCCGTGCTTGTGATTCATCAAAGATTATATCAACTCCAGCTCCAGCGGGTCTACGGACGAGTTGGCTTTGCCACGGTTGATGTCCGGACAGGATTGAAGCTGACAAGGTCCTCCAGTATTGCTGGTGACGTGCTTGTGCCTCCACAGCCAACCCATCTCATTCTGCTGAAGAACGCCTTGGCCAAATTCGCCTTCGCAATTGAACTTCTCATGTTTCACAATGTTCTCATATTCCGGGAAGTCATCTCTCGGACCAATCCAGAGTATAAGTTCTACACTATCATCACCGTAAGCAGCCACATATTTCTCAACCAGCTGTAGATCTCTGGGGAAGATAAACATCCACGCTCTTGCCGTCCTCGCGCAGGAGGAAACCTGCCATGTCCCTTGCACATAATGCATCTTGTCTTCTGGAAGGTATTTACGCTCGTTGCGGAAACTGGCTACTTCAACGCATTCGAGATGGCATTCAGAGGTGGTATGACTTAGGAGCGCTTCGAGAAGGGCGAGTCCACTGCCTATGGAGGCTGTGATGCCGGGCGCCTCGGATATAATGAGGCTCATAGCTTGTATGAGACCTATCGACAAGAATGTGCAACTGCCGTAATGCTTTGTGGGCTCGTCCGTGAGCGTGGGAAGAGGGAGGAGATCCATGCTTATGATTCGGACGTTGTAGAGATATTCATCTCTTATACCATTAGACAGGATCGCTATTGGATGCACTCGAGGTACACCAAAGCGTCTTGTGTCTTCTTCATGGTGGATCGAGTACGTCGAAGGTCAATCTGCCATGACGTGCAGCTCGAGGAGGTCGTAAGAATTGCGGTTGGCCAAGCGGATTCAGCGGCTCCTATAATATACCTAGAACCGTCAGTGATGCCTTAGCGTCCTTATTGGGCGTTCAGATACCTCAATTGCTCTGGCAAGGAAGTATGCTTGTCGTTGATCAAGACAGCGAGTGTCATGTGGGTTAGACCATGTGCGCAAAAAGTGGGGCCGGAAAGCTGCATGCCATTTATGAGCTTCCGCTTCATCTTCCTCCTATCACAAGCGCTCTGCCACAGCTTGCCACTGAGACTATGAATGTTGGTCAACGTTGGGTGCAATCGTTTTTGGAATATGAGCGATTGAATTGGTACGTTACTGTCCTTTCACTTTCGTCTACTTCAGATCCTGCTATGGGCAATAGTGTGATCTTGCGCCTGATATCATCGTGAGAGAACGAAGCAAGGCTCCAAGATCATGTACGATATGTTTCATTATCTATTGCTATTCCTCGCATCTTGTATTCCTACTATTTCTGTGAATATGGAGTCTATCTAGCACATCTTGAGAGCCTACATGTCCTGTTTTCTTCCCTCGGGTCTCTACTTCGGAGATTTGCAAGCAAAATCGCATGACGCCTTCATATTTACTTTGCAAAGGCCCTAACAATAATACTAATAATCATAAGCAGATAAAGCTCGAGGCGCCTTCACAATGGGCAGAAATCCATTTGCGTTTCGCACGCTACAAGTGACCATCTTCATCCTGGTCGTCTACATTGCACTTTTCGCAACACTACTCACTTTCCACAATATTGTCCCTCCTGCCCCATCAAATGTCACGCCTTCTCCAGGAATCAACCTCACAGAAGCATGGTTTGACCTGAAAGAGCTATCAAATGGCTTTCGACCTTACAATAGCCGTCGAAGCGACGAGGTCCGGGACTTTTTACTGCTTAGAATCGAGAGTATCCTCAAGCGCAACAATGTATCATACGCCACAGAATCCTCTTTGGAGTCTGGACTCTACGCTCCGGAGAATCTGGCTGCTTCAAAAGATGTTGTTGTCTATAATGACATGACCGCAAATCTGACGTATTCCAATTCGGACACTACCGTCTACTTTGAAGGAACAAACATCATCGTCCACGTCCTCGGGGAGGAAGAGAGTGATACCAGCGGAGTTCTAGTCAATGCCCATTATGACAGTGTTTCCACAGGTTATGGTGCCACGGATAACGGAAAGGGGGTTATTAGTGTTACGCAGCTAATATCTCACTTCACAACTCCTGGTAACAAGCCCAGAAGAGGCATTGTTTTCCTCCTGAACAATGGCGAAGAAGACTTCCTGAATGGGGCTAATGCGTTTATGCGGCACCCCATCTCCCGATACCCACACATCTTCCTGAACCTAGAAGGTGCCGGTGCTGGAGGCCGAGCGATATTGTTTAGAAGCACGGATACTGAAGTCACCCGATTTTACAAAGCTTCACGCCGACCAGTTGGATCAGCTCTCTTTGGTGATGGCTTTAATCGAGGAGCCATTCGGAGTCAGACGGATTACATCGTATTCAACGGCCGACTTGGTCTCCGTGGTCTTGACGTTGCGTACTATGAACCTCGGGCTCGCTACCATACCGTTGAAGACTCAACGAAGTTCGACTCGGTTGACTCTCTGTGGCACATGCTGTCCAGTTCTCTGAGTACAGTAAAAGCTATGACATCCGATACTGGCACGGAGTTTGACGGAGAAGCTCGAGATGATGGTAAAGTCAACAGCGGCAAGGGCTCAGAGGGCGTCTATTTTGACATGTTTGGTCGTGCACTCGCTGTCTTCCAACTACATACGCTTTTTGCTTTGTCAGTCACACTTCTTGTCGTGACACCGATCGTCTTGATTGCCATTCACATTGGATTGGCGAAATCCGGGAAATGGTATCTCTTTGCTCGCAGAAAGCTTGTCGAGATTGATGGGCAAGAGGTCCAAATCGACTTTCTTGGCTGGCGGGGCTTCTTCAGATACCCCGTTGCTTTCGTGGTCTCAAGCGGTGCGGTGGTGGCTTTGGCATTTCTTCAAACAAAAGTCAACCCGTTCATCATTTACTCTAGTGAATACTCGGTCTGGGCGTAAGTATTTCCTCATGTCGTGTGTCTCGAGCCTGCTGACGATTCTGTGAAGTATGTTCCTGTCCGTCTGGATCTGCTTCGACTGGTTCATATGTGTTGGAGCTTACCGGATGCGTCCAACAGCTCTCACGCGCATCTACGCCCTCATTTGGACATACATTGGGGCCTACATCTTGCTCGTTGGAGCCACAATCGGCGAAAACAACCTGAAGATCGCCAGTGGCTATCTTTTCGTATTCTATTTTGCCGCTGTCTTCTTTGCGCTTTTGATCTCTTATCTGGAAATGTTCGCACTGCCATCGAAAGAGACCTATACACTTGGCGACAAAGCACCCGTGGATGGAGAAGAAACCGACCACAGACCCTCAGAAGAGAATGAAGAAGAACCAACTGAGCGTACATCCCTCCTTCGTGGAGACCGCCAGGGCACATATTCTGGTTATGCCGCGCATCGGCAGGCATCAGAAGATCATGATGCTACCGATGAACCTGAGAATGATGGTACTGCTGGCAAAGAAGGCAGCCACGAGCAGCTTTGGGCCAATAGTTTCCCCAGCTGGACTTGGATATTCCAGTTTCTCCTCTTTGCGCCTATCAACATCATATTGATGGGACAAATTGCTCTCGTTATCACCACTGGGCTAAAGCAGACTCCGGCAGATGGCAATCCGGTCCTAACTATCTATCTAGTAATTGCGGCGTTCACAGTTCTCCTCCTCACGCCGCTGAAGCCATTCATGCACAAAATCCACGGCTACGTCCCCATATTTCTCTTCCTGGTTCTTGCTGGCACTTTGATATACAACCTCGTCGCCTTTCCGTTCTCATCACAAGCGAGACTGAAGTTTTACTTCATCCAACGAGTTGACTTGGACTCTGGCTTAAATTCCGTCACCCTTGCTGGGCTTGATGGCTATGTGCAGTCCATCATATCAGAACTCCCTTCCGCTTCTGGACAGCCACTCAACTGCACATCGTCGCCGTCTCGTATTGGCCTCACTCAATGCTCGTTCCCAGGCCTGCCACCTAACGTTGCTAAGGGCGCCAATCCGTGGTTGCCACCAGGTGTCCCTCCGGAGTATGGATACAAAGATTGGCTCAATTATACGGTGAAGGCTGTGAAAAACGAGTCAGCCGCAGTCTTCACAATCTCAGCTGCAAACAGCCGGGCCTGTCGGATAGATTTCGCTCGCGCGATATCTGCCGTCAATGTTACTGGCTCGGATGTTGACCCCCGTCTTCCACCTGTTGGAGATCACGGGGCGAAGGATGTGCGGTTGTGGCATCGTACTTGGGAAGACCCATGGGAGGTTGCGGTGCGTTGGAAACCGGGCAGTCAAGATGAGAATGATGAATTTGGGGATGGCATGGAGGGGAGGGTTGTATGTCTTTGGAGTGATGCAAATACGGCTGGAGTTATCCCCGCTCTGGAAGAGATATGGAGGTTCGCCCCAGCATGGGCGGTAGTGTCAAAGGCGGCAGACGGGCTGGTGGAAGGTAGCAAGGCTTTTGTGGTGTAGTACGAGGTAGGCCATTCTGGACTGCAGGAGGGCTGTAATGGAACGTACAGGTAGGGTTGGACACAGGGTATCTGACTATCTGTAACAAAGTTTCTTTCCCGAGGGAAATGGTTCAGTTCCTAATGCGGCGCTTAAGGTGGCTTTTATGCAACGATTTGAAGCATTCTCCTGACTTCATTGAACCCAACGCGTTTCTTGAGTACATTTGTGCGACCGTGCTATTCCCGAAGCTACATGTCTCACAGAAAGTCAAGACGCTTGGGGTTTTGGTTTTAGCGCCCATAGGTCATGTCTGTGCACGTGGCTGTGGCCATTTCAATCTTCCGGTCAAGTGTGCCAAGCATCATCAACGGCCCAGGCCGTGAAGTCCGCCACGCCATTGCTTCATGTCCTTAGCGTTTGCTTGTTTCCGCTGCCTTGGCGTACGGAATGCAGTCCCTCTTCACTTCCCATTAAACTAATTCAAGCATATTTAAAACCCTAGAACCCAGCAACACCACGATAGAGCCGGAATTTAGCGCACCCCGTGGGCATCACACGACCAAACAGGGTGCTGGGACGTTCAGCTTCAAGCCACATCTAACCCGCAATGGACGAGTGTGGTGCCACCTCGCTTCCCCTTTTCTTTGCAGCCAATGCTTTCAGGGCAGCTTGATTGTGTGGTTGTTTCATTATATTGCTGCATTCCTCAAATAAAGATGGGTTTCCCTAGAGATCTCCTCAGTTGCGACAACAGTCTTCCAGCTATATCTATCAGTTGAATTCCTCCTTCGCAGTGCGAAATCGTGTTCTCGTCGCTCGCTAGTTTTTATTAATATTGTCTTATAAAGTCATTCCATCATGCTTTCTTCAATCGCTGTCGCTGTCGTAGCAGCTGCACCACTAGCCGCCGCGCTGGCTGCAGACATTCCAGTGTTCGAGGAACTTCGAATCCAGCACCTGGTAGCGAGGACAACAACAGACTTTGCGGCCCTCACCGCGTGCATTCCACCATCGTCTATCCTCGAACCTTCCTTCACCGGTTTACCAACACCGCCAACAGCACTTGAGAGCATCTACATCACCGAGACGGACCCGTGCGCTCTTGAGACCCTTTCGCTCCCCAAATCTCTGTCCTCGGAGTATGCCTCATACAGTTCCGCAATTCTTTCCTGGTATAGCAAAAACAAGCCTGAGATCCAAAGCTATGAATCGGTTGTGTCAAGTGTCGAAGCGTCTCTGCGAAACAATCCCACATGCTCACAATTCCTCGCGCCATCCATCACGTCCCAGGTCAGCTTGACAACTGGGCTTAACATTTGTACGAGAGTCACCAGTGGCTCTACAAGTGGCGCGACGAGCACATCAGGGAGTGGCTCCTCTGGATCTGGATCTGCGTCGGCCGCGTCTGCATCAGGCTCTAGCGGTGCGGCTGCCTCCAGCTCTGGCAGCGGCTCTCCAGGCGCAGCGGCGGGCAACCTGGGATCTTCCCGCGATACTATGTTGCTTCTCGCGGGAGGTGTTCTGACCGGCTGCATTGCTGCTCTTGCAGCTCTGTGAGGAGAATCCACTGAGTTCAGTGTGCGGATAAACGAAGAGACAGCCAGCGTTGAACAGAATTGGACGCTTTGGAAAGGGTATACCAGCTACTTTTGTCACCGGAACGTCTCCGACCTGTAGTACTATTGGAATCATCTTGTTGCTTTAAGCAGACATCCTTGACAGGAAACTGTTACTGTGTTAATACATACAACCTTCTGTAAAATGTCACGATGACTTGATTGGAGAAGTATGCAAAATGAAGTTTAAAGACGATGATTGGCCAAACTCTTTCTAAGCTTCTGCACCCACGCGATTATGTACATGAGATGAGGATCAACAAGGGGTCTTTTCCATTTATAACCCTGCCAAGCACCAAGTCCCAAAAAGAGCAAATGCCAAAGCCATGCACAGCCACTCAAACATTCCTACCTTAGTTTTTATTCTCATGAAGTCTTCGAACACGTCTATCGACGAGTTCACGACGCCACTGATGCAAGAAGACGAGCGTGTGGTGTGTCCCAGGCTCTCACATCTGAGTCGCAACGCGTGGGGATGCGCGACCTCCGCAATTCCTGGGTAGTTCGAGGTGCAGCTGTCCTCGCGGTTCTGCTCGTCCTCTTCGAACTCTTGCACCTGTTCTCGAACCGATTCGACTTCCACCCAACGAGGCTGATACCGACCTTCAACACCGATCAAAAACCGTCAAACGAGCCAACTACGAAGCCTCCTCCAAGACCATCCTCGAACAACACCGACCCACAAGATGCGGCATGTGCAGGGCTGGAAGGGGCAGATCGCATCGTTGTCGTGGTGAAGACTGGTGCCACAGAAGCCAACCTGAAAGTTCCACCCCAATTGCGAACATCATTGCGATGCGCTCCAAATATATTCATCTTCTCCGACATGGAGCAGACGATTGGAAAGCACAAAGTCCACGACGCCCTGAAGAATGTCCGGGATGAAATCAAAGACGGCAGTCCAGACTTTCATATTTATCGAGAACAGCAGAAGTTGAAGGATCCGGACAAGATCATCGAAACCCTCAGTGGGATGAGAACTCCCGACTCGGCTGATCTGGCAGCATGGACACTTGACAAATACAAGAATATACATATTGCGGAAGACATTTGGGAGCTACAACCGAATTATGACTGGTATCTCTACATCGATGCAGATACATATGTCATGTGGCCGACGCTGTTACAATGGACGAAAAGGCTCGATCCAGACAAAATCTCCTATATGGGTGCGAAGGCCACTCTTGACGATCGTCTGTTTGCACATGGTGGAACAGGATATCTTTTATCTAGGGCTGCTATGTTCAAAATCGTCGTCGAAAACAACGGCACTGCTGCCCGATGGGATCCAAGGGCCAACGAGGAATGTTGCGGCGACCTTCTCCTTGCACTGGCCATCAAAGAGTATGGAATCGACTTAATAAATGTCTCTCCGACGATGAATGGGTATGAACCGGACACAATACCTTTCGATAAGAACCGCTGGTGCCAATATGTTGCCACAATGCATCACATTACCCCCGACAAGTTCGAGAACATCGCACAGTTTGAGGCAGATCGTGCGGACAAGACCGTGAGTTGAATCTATTCATGAGAATATATGCGAACATTAACAAATTTGGTCGTTCGGCAGAAACCAATCAGATACGCCGACATCTTCGACTACTACTTTGCCAAGAATATGCCCACCGACCGCGATCATTGGGATAATTGGTCGCAAGGAGAAGAGGGGCTAATAGATGCACACTCTAAGGAAGAGTGCAAAGAGGCTTGCAAACAGAACCCAAGGTGTACACAAACTAAATGGGACGGTGAGCAGTGTATTGTGGAAGTCGACAGAATCACCATGGGAATGGCACGAGGTGACGAGGATGGCAAGAGTTGGTACTCCACATGGGACCCAGATCGAATCAAGAAGTGGGTTTCGGAGCAGGGGACGTGCGCTCTATCATTTCCTGGTGAAGTTTAGGTTCGTTGTCATTTGAGCGAAACGTTGCGACCGCAAGATCCTATGATCCTACGCAAAGTTCGAATCCAGCATCTCTCGGGCCAGAAGGCTATTGGCTCAGCTAGTTCCGAGTGCTGAGAGACGCTTGTCAGGATGCAGAAGCAGTCTCTTTCCTCCGGTCAAATTCTGAGGGAAATCTCAGAGCAAGAGACCTCGCAGAGCTGGCATGTGGCATCTAGCTATTGGATTCTTAAAGGATCGCGGACAGCATAGTGCGCCTTCCAACAGCAGGACTACTGCTCGCATGTCGCAGCTAGAATGATTTGGATTAGTGGTTGTTCCGAGCTTACAGTGCATGTGGAGGTCAGCGTTCGTGAACGGTGGGGATGCGCAAAGGACTTCCTTGCCGATATACGAGGAGTTCGGTCAGCACCATATCTAAAGATCTACAACATTTGAAATTCCCAAATTTAAAGTATGTTCATTACATGGCCCAAATGCTGATGGGGCCGCATTACATTATCATTCTGGCGTTTTTTCAAGCCACATAGAATGCAGGCCGATACTGAGCTGCTCAAGGACTGCTCTGACAACTAATAAGCAGAAACCTGTGCCTTAGGACTCTATGTTGAGGGGATGTAGCGACTCTTTGCTCTTACTTCTGGTCCAAATTTGTACAACAACCACGGAGCTGGCGTGAGAAGGAGAACAATACCGCCGAGTAAGCTTGTCGCCGGACCAATACCGAAACGCTCGTACATTTGGATCGTAAACAAGGGAAATGCGCCGCCCAAGAGGCTGCGGAGCATGGCCACTGTAGCAGTTGCGGAAGCCCCAACAAGCGGGCCATACACCTCGACGACATAAGTTGCATAAGCGGTCTGTATAAGGTTGTTAGGTTCAATGTATTACCTTCCTCCGTCCGAAGGGATTTGAGAGGAGACTTACAAATACGAGGAAATTCCCAGCTGCAAAAAAGGCAGATCCGGAGATGCATACAATCCAGTGTACGCTGGACCGCGCTGTCCAACCGACCCAGAACAGACCAATTGGTACTAAAATAGTGCCATGAAGCGCTGTGACGAGACGGTTCTCAGGAGGGAATTTCACCATCTTCCCCTCTTTCATGGCCTTAATTATCTTCCCTTTCGTAATTCGAATGCGTAGGAGAGTGTAAAGGAAGGCAATAATATTGCCAGCCGCTAACCCCAAGAATGTAAGGCCTTGTGCGCCGAGATCGAATCCGTATTGGGTGATAAAGATGTAAGGAAATGCGGCGAACAGTGCGTAATATATGGCGAACACGATGCCGATGTAGAAAGCCAGCGAACCGACTATGATTTCGGAGAAGAACATCTTCCACGGCCTCAGAAGAGTTGAGGTCATCAAAACATTCAGCCTTCGGTGAACTGAGAGCTCAGAGTCTCCATCTGAATCAGACAATCCGATTTTATGGGCGTGGCGAGCCAATATGACTTGTTTGTTTGTTTCTTTCATCCCGAGCGCAAAGAGCAGGGACGTGGCAGCGAGTATGCAGATAATCCACTGCGACCACCGCCAGCTCGTGGCTGGGATGACGAAACCGGAAATAAGAGGACTGACAGTAAACAGTTAGACACAGCACCCGTTATGGGGTCAAGGAGGAGAGCTATTACCCTAATGATGGTCCGAGAAATGGTATCATTGTAAGAGTGGCGAGAGGAATTGGTCTTTGCTGCGGCGTCCAGATATCTGCCATTGTGCCCGCAGACACACTAAGTACTGGGCTGCCGAAGACACCAGCAAAGAATCGGCATATCGTCAAAGACGCAATTGATTGCGAGAGTCCGGCTCCCAGAGTGAACAAACCGAATAATAGCATGCATGGCACATATGTCCCTCGTCGTCCGAAGTTCTCGCTGAGCGGAGCGGCTAAGAGTGGCCCCAGAGCTTGGCCAAACACATAGAATGAATATGGGAGTATTGCAATCGTTAGAGAAACATTGAAACGCTCGATAATTGAATTGCGCGCGGGCATGTATATGGACGAGGCGATAGTCCTGTCAAACACAGAATGTGTTAGCGATCAGTTGGTCTCATCCAGCGATAAGATAAGGGGAGGGCATACACAGTAAAACAGAATATCGAAGAAATGGCTGTATGGTATAGCTTATTCAACAGACTCCACTTGTATGGGTCGTCTGGGCCTTCAGCGTTGGGAATTGAGCCCTTTCGGCCCACCTTGCCTTTCTCTACCACGTCGACTGAAAACGACGACTTCATTGTGATGGTCTTTCAAACTTCCAAATTGAAGGTAATAAGAAATTGAAGTCTTAGAAAGCAATGTGCAGAGTATATCGACCTGGGCCCGAGGTGATCCAGGACATTCCATTATGAAGAATCAAGAAAGAATAGAAATTCAGAAGGAGTGTTTGTCCTTTGCATAAATTACATGCTGCATGAGCTATTTTAAATGATTTGGCATGCAAAATTGGGTCAATTCCTAATCAAAATAATCTGAGTTGAGAAGGAGAAGCGAATGTCGTGTGGCATGGATACAAACTGCGATGACTGCATTGTTGAAGTGCTTTTGTGAAACTCCATGACACTGAAACCCAATAGATAAGCAAGTTGCTCGTAACTTTATATAGACAACGTTAGATATGCGGGACTGACCTGGCGGAGGTAATATCAAGGTTCTTTATATGGCAAACATCGGTCGTTTGGATCACATCCAGTCAGTGCATTTTTGCAGGGATGATAGCAGAACTAACACACCTGGACCTGTGTCCTTCTGGCAAAATAACGTGAAGAGGAAGGGCACAGCAAGCATCTCATCTGTATGTGCTGCTGCATTCAATTCGAATTAAGCCAATTGAGGTAATTGAGATAGGAAGGCGGCCGCTTCGTATCAGCCGCTTCGCCTTTCTCGTTGTCTCGAAGTTGGACTGAAAGTCAATTCTCTCTGTCCTTGCTGTGAAGCAGCATATCGTGACACTGGAACATCCTGTGTGTTCGAGCAGAGCACAAGGTCATCTCAGGACGTTGCGAATTTGCGCAAAGCCCAGATTCAAAAAGTCGCAAATTTTTCCATTTTTGGCAAGGCTCACTTAACTATGTAGCCAATTTCCGTATTAAGATAAATTTTGGGGGTTTTCGAGATTAGTCAAGTCATGATTTGACGTCCAACTAGAGTACGGAGTAAACGTCGGCCAACCACCGGCCGCATACCAGACTCTTAGGTGAGCCTTTCCCACATGCATCCCAGATGAATTTAATCTATATCATCTCCGGAGATCTTGGGCTTGGCCTCCCCTCTCTTCGTTGCTATATCTGGTGCTAACCATAAAAAGTGGGCCATCTTTCCTTTCTCGTGCGGCTTGCGATCCTTTGAACGGCAGCGTCGGCGATACTCCATCAATAGGATAACTGCAGAGGTTGCCTATCCATTTTTCATGGTTCCCCATTCTGTGTGATCCTAATGATGACTGGAGAATATCGCAAGCTCGGTCTTCTGTAATCAATCTCGTGGCCTGCCCTTCTCGTATTCCGCACACCAGCAGCAGGCCAGCATGGGTCTTCTTCCTCAGACCTCAAACTCAGGTAATTGAGTTGTCGTTGGGAAGAACACGGAGGTGCCCTTCTGCGCGTTTCAGCTCACACATATCTAAATCATGCAGTTACCGCTGGGTTCTGGATGCATCCCTAAATAGATGTTGTTCAAGGAAGAGGCCTCTTGTTGCACATAGAGGCTTCGCTTAATAGAACTCAAAAATAATCCGAACGAGGCGCCTGAGATGGATAAATTATCTGTCCTGCTCCAGTGTCTCGCTCTTCAACAGGTCGGTCACAATGTTTATCATAGTTATACATCGTCTTCTTCAGTCTCAGTGGCTTCTCCCACTTTTGTCCAGCTGTCTCTTGTCTTTATGGTTCGGAAAACTGCGATACAGGCGTATAAATAACGCCGTTGTGGGAGTATCTGCTCCAAAGATACGAACATGTCTACCATTTGGTAAGTGCCACAGCTTAAACAGCTAAGAAAACCCTTGGCTGAGGTCCGCTCCGGATTTCTCCGAAACATATCAACAATCTGACGAGCTGTACAGGCCTTGGGCTTGCATATCATGGCTATAAAGCTGTCCGTGGTTGCAGGAGCCTTGAGTTCTGGAAATCATTCTTCCAAGAGAATGGTACGAAGGAATTCCCGTACACCGTTGAGTCAAAATTGGGCTCTGTACGATACATTCTCACCGCCGACCATGAAATTGTGAGGGCTGTCCTCGCCACTCAATTTGAAGACTTCGAAAAGGGGGAGCATTTCAACCGTCAATGGCACGAGTTTCTTGGAGACAGCGTTTTCACAACAGGTAATTGATTCTTCATACTGCTCTTTCGACCTAGTGCAGAAGAATGTACTGACACTTGTTGCTGCAGATGGCCAATCTTGGCACCGGAGACGCCGCAGAATACGACACATAATGGTCAAAGAGCGAATGACGGATTTATTGATCTTCGAGAAGCACTGTCAGAAACTTATCAACCATATTCATGGTTGCGGACACGAGACCGAAATACAAAGTCTCCTTTTCCAGTTCACTCTGGATGTCGCAAGCGAGTTCTTGTTTGGGGAGACAGTTGGAAGCTTGGATAATCCACGAGTGGAATTTGCTACTGCACTTGCTGATGTCCAGAAAGTCCAGGCTCTCCTGGCAAGGTCGGGGTAAGCTTGACTTAAATACCATTTCCCAAATTCATCGCTTACGTCGACGGTAGGTCCTTATTTTGGCTCGCGCCTCGTGGAAAACTGCGCAAAGGGATGAAAGTCATAGATGCCCTGATTAAGCCATATCTCGACCGCGCCCTTGAAATCACGGACGAGGAACTGGAAAGAAACTCCAACTCGTCGTCCAAGAGTTTTACGTTCCTCCACGCCTTGGCTCGCACTACACGAGATCGCCAGGAGATGCATGACGAGCTTGTCAACCTCCTCTTCGCTGGGAGGGATACAACTGCCGCTACACTATCTTGGCTCTTCTACGAGCTTTCAGACAAGCCTGAGATTGTCCAGAAGATTCAGTCGGAGATCGATTCTGTGCTTGGCCAGGACCAAGATCGAATGCCAACTTTCGAAGAGCTGAAAGAAATGAGGTACCTGCGGCACACAGTGGATGAGACATTGCGCCTCTACCCGCCTGTCCCAATCAATGTGAGACATGCAGCTCGCGATACTACCATCTCCACGAGTAAATCAAAAGCGCCTCTTCTCATCCGGAAGGGCGATGCAATAGCATATTCTACACTCCTGCTTCAGCACAGACCAGATATCTACCCACCCACCTCATCGACGTTTGCCCCACCCGAAGAATTTTCCCCAGAGCGCTGGGACCATTGGACGCCTATGCCCTGGACATACATCCCGTTCAACGGCGGCCCAAGGATCTGTGTTGGTCAACAATTTGCTTTGACGGAAATCTACTTTACGACTGTCAGAATTCTGCAATGCTTTAGGAAATTGGAAAGAGTCGATGATCCAAGAATTGGACTGGATGGAGATGACCGGAAGCAGTTTATGTCGTCACACATTGTTGGTCAACCGGGCCGTCCTGTACGGATCCGATTTTGGGAAAACAGTGATTAATGACACTTTCGCAAGGGAACACATTCCGGCGCTGAAATTAGATTGGCCCAATCGAGAGTTAGATAACTAGTTCGTTTAATGGTTGAGGATGGAATTAGAATTGATGTTCCACCCGCTCTACATCAGATATTTCTTTATTCTCAGCTTTCATCTTTTGTACGGCCCAACGCCCGTAATATCCTGCACCAAGCTCGCTATGGGACTCCAGCAACAGTACAATTTCAAGTCTTTTATCAGCCCATCCGGAGTAAAAACAGCCACTTCCGTCTCATAAAATGGATCCAACACCGTATCATGAAGTATGAGACGTTTTGTGGTCTCGCAGAAGACCTTCGACCCGTCCGCATCTGGGATACTCGACGATGCGAGCACACGCCGTTCATCAAATCGCCAGTATCTGTCACCCATGATGTCTTTGAGCTTTAGAATGGCTGCTTCTCGGCCAATCGCTGGTGAGGCGTGTTCTCTCATGCCTTTGAGCCATGTTTTGCAATCCGGTGTGAAGAACGCAGCGAACTTGTCGAATTCTTCGTTGGACGAGGAAGGTTTCAAGTCTCTGATCGTCTGGTATAGTTCGTCCAACGTTTGGAGATTGTCCTCTGCGGGCGCCATAACCGAGGATATGATTCAGGCTTTCGGGATGAGCGAAATGGGATATTGAAGCTCACGTTGGTTAGTATGGACGGAGAGCCTAATATCTACTCACAACCTCAGTGATATTCTTTTGTAATCTTCCAGCCAAGCCGAGGCCTACATATTCATTATACTTATGAGTATACACTTGACCCCGTTATCAACATCCCACTGGGGAAACCATCTTGATTAGGAAAGTTCATGCGATTTTCCCCTGAATGCGGAGAAGCGATCTCCATCCTTCAGGACATTGCCAGTCACCGAGAGGAGCAAGACATGCATGACTTCTTTGTCATTTACTCATCGCTACCAAAGGAAAGAGTGGTATGCGGATTTACGTATGCTTCCTAATAAATAGCTTGCGGAGTACTGACTGACAAACCACCGTCCTACTTTCAACTTCACTCTGCCTCGCAACTGGAACTACACTTTTTACACTGACATAAACATTTCGACAACCCCCGGTATCCAGGCATGACAATCTCCCCATCAAGGAACTTATCCTCCTCCCAACCCAGCGTCGTGTACGAGCGCGAGCAATCGAAAAGGTACGCCTCGTCCAGGAAAATGGCCTCTCCGAAAATCGGCTCCTTCGCAACCCTCTCCCACGTGTCGTAGTCCGGGAACCAGATCTCCACGATGCCGTCGAAGGGCATGATCTCGAACTTCAGCTCCGAGGAAGGGTTGTTCTTCCGCGCTTCGACCATGGGCTTCAGGAGACTCCGCGTTGCTTCGGTACAATGGTATTGCGTGTATCTGACCACGCCTTGCCGTCGCATTGCCTCCAGCGGGTTCCGGGCATGGTGGTTCCTCCAGTGGTCGTGGAATTCGTCCTCGGTGAGCTTTGGGTTCTTGAATAGGTATGAGGTATATTTTAGAAGCTTGCCCGGAGGAGCGTCGCCGGTCTTGGACATTGTGACTGTGCTGAGAAATGAACTGAAGTGGATTATATATTAACACGAAGGCACAGGTAGGAACAATTTAGGAATTTATAATGACAGTGCTGGTTGATACTTATATTCAATTTCCCCCCGCAAATGCTTTTCCGCTGACAGTTACGACGAAATCGTGGATCAAGCAAAGAGCTGTCACGGATAAATACAACCACTAATAGACAATAGCAATAATATATGAGCTTAAACAGAATAACTCATCTCGTGCTCATACTGGAGAATTGTTTCTCATGCCAGAGTTCATGGACGACAAAATTAAGTTTTAGGTTGCGTGGACCCGCAACATGGGTGTGGTATGCCACCGAATCGGTTCGTTTCCGGGTACCTACCTCCCTCAAGCTTTGGAGCCCTGTCTGCGCGGAACAGCTACATTCGAGACTCCAAGGAGGACTTTACGAAGGAGCTGGATTTCAGCGAGCGAACAGTCTACAGAGCCAATTTATTACAACCCCCTTCAGTAATTCCGAGAAAGTTCCGCAAATTAGAATCTTACATTCGAGGTTAGCAGGGAGTAGCTTGCCATTCCTACCTTATAAGATTTACTTCTCGTCATCGCGGAAAAGAGGCGTCGTTGTAAGTCTTACACGCTTACAAGAAACTTTCCTTTATGGGAAGCTGAGATAATGCGCACAGGAACAGCTGTATTGGAGAGGACTTTACTCTGTAGGCGTGGGAGATACGGAGGGCGATCAGATAGCCGAGCCAGAAAGGTTGTAGTAAAAGGGACGGTGGTTCTTCCCCATGAACGAAAGCATCTCCGAAAGATCAATGGCACATCCACCAAGCAGCCCTTATCCAGAACACACCGCTTCAGTGAGTGTGATCTGTACTGCCTCAAGAAGATACATATCCTCGCAGTTCGGCATATTGTACTCACGACTCAGCTTTTATCACCGCCTCAATAGAGCACAAACCCACATCGAAAGAAGGAGCATGTTGCAAGATGAAGAATGAATTCGTCCGGTCCTCATGATACACATTACGCGACATCTCGTGTCGTCAAGCGGCAAAGCCAGCAGAGCAGAAGCGATAAAAGCAAAAGCCACACACGCGTGGCGAATGAGTGAGCTAATGAGACAGAAAGGGGCCCCCCTCCAGCGAGGGGCCAGGCCGCCGGTGCTTTTTTGTAAGTCTCGGAAAACGCCCTGGTGCCCAAGAGAGAAAAGTTGGAAGCGCAAAGTACATCTTGTGAGAAAAAAGGTTAAAAGTGAGCTGATTGAAGCTCCACGTTTCACGTCCCTAAGAAATCGAAAGAAAAATCGAAACAAGCATAAGCCCCGCAAAAGGAGGCGCAAAGTGGTATCACACAGCCATCCAACCCAGTCTCCCATATTAGCCCGAGAGCCCGTCTTCATATCAAAACGCCTGAGAACAAACCATTGTGAACCCATATCCAGTAAATGCACCCCTTTTTGTTCCCCATATGCAACACCCTCAACTCCATCCCGGAATGCCATTCCCACCAACCAAACCCGCCTCCGGTCCGACAGTCGCGTCCCAGTCCATATTGAACAAAGATTCGTCATTCATACCAGCCATGTCGCCGCCAAGAGGCATCGCGCCCATATCCAGACCCGGCAACGCATCCAGCTTGCCCTCCGATCCAGGATTGATCTCATTGCCATTGTTGTCCAAGAAGGTCAGCATGCCGCCGTTCGCCCAGCTGCTCATCATCTCGTCGAGCTCGGGATCCTGGATCGTCAGGCTGAGCTCGAGATTCGCGTCGGAGCTGATGTCCTTGCTCTTGACCTCAGGGCTCTGCTTCGCGATCTTGTTGGCGTTCGCTGGGCCCGCGGAACTGCCGCTATTGGAGCTGCTGGGAGTGATGACAGCAGACGAGGGGGACGAGGAGAGCGGCGGGGTGGCGAATTTGCTGGGGTCGTTTGCGTTGCTGCCGTTCGCGCTAGGATCGTCCATGAAGCTTACGAGCATGTCCATGTCAAAACCAGAATCGTTACTCGCGCCATAACCTCCAAATGCACCGCCAAAGAGATCATCTTCAGCACCCAGACCGGCCAGCAGGTTGAACGTGAGATCGTCCGACTCTTTCCACATGTCGGGGTCAACGACTGCATCCGGTGTAGCCTGCGCATCCGTACCAACTTTGCTTGTGGTGTCCATTTCGGGTTTGGCATTTGCGCCATTGGCAGCGTGGCCACCAATGACAGGAGTCCCAGTCTTGCTCGCTGAACCCTGCTGCGGCGTCTTGAGCAAGCTGCTCGCAGGCGACGCACCGGCCTTGCCCTGCAGACTTCCCACCTTGACCATCGGTGTGGCTCCTGCTCTGCCTGGGCTCGGCGCCTTCTGTTGCGCCTTCGCGTGAGCAGCCTTCTGAGCAGCGGTCCCATTCGCAACCTTCGTGCCCTTCCCAGCGATCTTGTTGTCCTGCCTGAGCATACCATTCTCATCAAGATCAAGGGACATGCGAGACTTCTCAAGCGCAAAAGCCAGCGGATCGGCAATCGGCTTGTGTGCATCGCGCTTGTGCGCCTCGAGCTCTGCTTGCGATTCGAAGCCGCGGGCGTGGTGCTCGCAGTTGAGATCAGGACAGCGGAAAACAGGCTTCGGCGGTTCGGCGGCTGGTGCCTTGGGAGGCTCTACTGCAGTTTGTTGTTGCGGCTGCTTGACATTGGCAGGCTTGTTGACCTGGGGCGAAGCAGACGGTCCCGGTGTTGGCATTGCTGGTGTGGCTGCAGCGCTTGGTGTTGCCTTGGTCTTCTGCTTCTTCTTGTCGGGCATCTTGAGGTCGATGCTTGGCTGTGCATTTTGGGCGTAGACAGGCGTACCATGCGGAGAGTTTGGTCCCCATGGGAAGGTTGGCGGTCGAGCATCAGTTGGAGCTGCTGGAGGCTTCGAGATACTGCGCTTATGCTGAGGAGCTTGTTGCTTCGGAGCCGCGTCTGGCTGAGGCTGTTGTTGGTTCGGCTGCTTCTGCTGAGCGTTGGGACGCGGCTGAGG
The DNA here is from genome assembly GCA_010015805.1 of Rhizodiscina lignyota. Lineage (NCBI taxonomy): Eukaryota > Fungi > Ascomycota > Dothideomycetes > Aulographales > Rhizodiscinaceae > Rhizodiscina > Rhizodiscina lignyota. The sequence continues at coordinate 957,777 of ML978123.1, forward strand.
AACGTTCTGCGGCGGAGCGGCTTGTTGCGTTTGTTGGCCACCATTCTGATTGTTTTTTTGTAGACTTTTCACCGTGTTCGTAACGAAGGCGACTAGCTGGAAGACGGTTTGATGGAATCTTTCTGGCGGCATAGAGACAACGTCGGCGAGGACGGGGCTGTTGGAGTCTTTCATCTGCCTTAAGATCAAGGTACGGGCTTGCAAAACACTCCTGATCTGGTCTTGGCCCCTGTTCGTCTTCATCATCATGGTTAGAATCTTCGGAACCAGTATCAGGTGCTTCCAAGACTGCTTGAGCCACTCCTCCATGCGTCTTCTACCTTCGGGTGGTACGTTGATCGGAGGGTCACGAGGAACATTCTGTTCCAGCATGGTAGACATGTTGCTGAGCTGCCTCATGATCTCTGCGTCCTGTGAGCCCTGCGGCATGCCTCTCTGCATCTGTGAGCCTGGAGCCGGTCTATTTTGTTGGGCTTGGGGGACCCGGCCCGTCACGAATTGCTGCCTCTGTTGTGGAGTCATGTTCTTCGTCAAGTTCATAAACTGCTCTGGCGTAAGACCTGGCGGAAGCTGTGGGGTGGTCTGCGTCGGTGTTGGGGCGGCGGACGTCTGCATGGGGTTCGGAATCTCCACGACGTCATCATTTGGACGCTTGACTCCCTGCGGAGGCTTCTGATGCGCTTGTTGAGCAGGAGTTTGTGGAGGTTGTGGGGTGTTTTGTGGCGGCTTTGCTTGAGGTTGAGGACGAGGAGTCTGAGCGGGCGGCATCTGCTGGTTCGGTGGCTGAGAGAATTGACTGTTCGGTCGCGGCGTGGGTTGTGGTGGCTGAGGCTGGCCCATGTTCGCCTGCTGTCCCGCCTGCTGCATGATGCGCTGTTGCATCTGCTGTTGGATCTGCGGATTCATATTGGTGAGCGGCGTGTATTGCATAGAAATCGAGGTACTTACCATTTGAGGCGGCATTTGCGACGCGCCCATTCCATTAGGGACCATTTGCGCAGGAGGTGCGGGACCGCCGAGTTGGTTCTGGACATTCTGCGCCGCGCCAGGGCGCTGCATAGGCTGCTGTTGGTTTGCACCATTCGGCTGCTGGAAGAACCTGCTAAACTGAGTAATTTGCATCCTCAACAGCATGCTCTCGTCGAGGGAGGCGACTTGAGGGTTAGCGGCGATGTACTGCTTCAGTTGACCCCAAGTCTTGACACTCTCTGGGATGGAGCCGTTGATCTTATTAGCGTTGAGGATGGACGGTGGAAAGGGTCTCTGGTCCAGCTGCAGGACCATTTCGCGCGTGATTCCCGGTCTCTGCTGCTGCTGCTGCTGCATGCCCTGAGCTCGCTGTGCGGCCTGCATCTGTAGCATCTTTTGAGCGGCAGCCATAGCATTGCCCTGGTTAGACTGCTGAGGCTGCATTCCTTGCCCTAGCCCACCGGGCCGCATATTCTGAGGCATTTGCAAATTCTGCATGTTTTGCTGACCGAGATTTTGACCTTGCCCCATCTGTCCCTGCATCATAGCGTTCCTCGCGAGTCCCGCCCGGATCCTCATTAGATTTTGGTTGAAATCATCGTCTGACATGTTCAATAATTGTTGCTGGATATGAGCGGGGAGACGACCAGCGAGATCCCGAGGGAGCTGTCGAGGCATACCGATGCCATTTTGTCCTTGGCCCTGAGCGGCGGCCGCTCGTTGCGCTTGCTGGAACACTTGTAGAGCTTGAGGGTCCATGCCTCCAGGGGTTTGAGCGGCCTGGCCAAGGGATGCCGGGGTCAATTGCGGAGTTGGACCACCTTGTTGACCAACAGGTTGCGTGAGCAAAGACATGTTGGCAGGGCTCTGGTGAGGCATCTGGCCACCGAGGCCGCCAGCTTGTCCACGAAGAGCGGCAATGTTCTGTGCTTGTTGCTGTGCTTGCGCCTGGGCTTGAAGGTTCAGCTGCATCGCGCGTTGCTGCTGCATGTTGACCATAGGTGACGCCCTCTGTCCCATACCATTTGGCATTTGCATGTTCCCACCCATCTGAGACATCTGGCCATTTTGCATGCCCATGAGATTTCCTAGTTGTTGATTGAGAGGGTTATTGTTGTTGCTTGCTGGCACGACAAGGCCTCCGTTGTCTGCAGATCGCCTGGCGTTTGCTTGTTGTTCCATGAGCTGAGACAGATTCACATTGCCTTGTGGCATTTGATTACCTGGCTGCGGTGTTGTCGGTCTCTGACCAAACTGATTTCCACCCTGGACTGCTTGAGAGTTCTGCTGCGCCATGCGTTGGGCGTTCATCTTTCGCTGCAAGTACGCGTGTTGAGCCTGTTGACGGAATTTGAGACCGATGAATTGGTTGACGTTGTTTCCCACTTGTGCTTTTCTGTCCAGGGGAAGAAGTTCCCATTCAGAGCGCAACCGCTCGACGACTTCGGCACTAGCATTCTTCCGGAGGTTCTCAGCCATCATGTTGATGGCCTGGACGTCTTCCTTGGTCGCCTGGGGCCGTTGCTGAGGCATGCCTTGTCCGTTGGCGAACTGAGCCTGCTGATTCTGTTGCGATCGCTGTTGTTGCATCTGGGCGGCCGGGGCGCCTTGATTTTCGAAATTCATCGAGGAAGAGGTTTGCATGTTGTTGGCGGTGTTCGAGGCTTGCATCTGCGACAAGAGGTGGGGCTGAATGCTCTGATTCATCTGCGGGTTCGTTTGCTGTCCCATTTGACCAGGCTGCATCATGCCGCCGGGACCCTGGTTCATCATCGGATTGTTTTGCACCATTGCGTTCTGCGCCGTTCGTTGCCGGTGGAAATGCGTCAAGACTTGTTGCATTTCGTTGAAGTACGACATCTGAAGCTGGGTGTTAACAAAACTAAGTGTTTAAAAAAGGAAAGTGATGTCGTCACCTTATCAGTACTATTCTGGTACTTCTGCTGTTCAATGTTCATGGAGACTTTGACGGCCTCGGAGAAGTTTGGGTGTTGGCCTGCGAGGCGCATTGAACTGACTCTGTGATATGTTATTGTTCACACTAAAAGTACGTAATCAATAGAACTTACAGTTCAAACACCTTGCCGGCACGTTCTTGCGGGGTGAGCTGGGTCTGCCAGCCACTGGTTGCGGGTGCTTGGCGCTGGAAGCCTGCTTGAAGGAAAGCTCGAAGGTTTGCGGGAGTGATGGCACTTCCGCCCTGGTTCTGGCCGAAGTTTTGCATACCTTGCATGCCTTGCATGGCCTGCATGGCGGCCGGATTCATGTTCATGTTCATGTTGTTCATGATGTGTTAGAGAGTAGTGCTTGTGCAACCAGTCGAGGAGGTTGTCAGAGTCGATCGGAGACACAGGTGTCGGAGGTGCAAGTCGATAAGGTTACAAACGCGTCGAAAGATGTTGCGATACGGAAGCTCTCGAAAATCCCCAGAATAAGGCTGGCCGATGCGTCCTGCGAATACAAGAGGCGATGCAGCCCACCGGCCAGCAGCAGGACGCCTAAGCTAACGACAAGCGACCATGTACCGTGGGTGCGTGGATTGAGAAAGTAGACTCGCAGCAGAAAGTGTTGGGTGTGGAGAGGTTTGGAGGTGGAGGAGTCATGCGCGGACGACAATAGGTAGACAATAGAAGCACGAGGCGTGTGCGCGGGCTCGGCGGAGAGGTGAAACGACTTGTCGGTCGAAACTGGCGCGGTCACTGATGAGAGCGCGTATGCGTCGAATGTGAAGAGCGACGGGGCCTTGTCGCAGTGGGCGATTCCAGTGCAGCGTGACGGCGGATGCGAAGGGCGATGCGCGGCTGTGGAGTGAGGCAGAAGGGCGAGCGTCGCAGGGCAGACTGGTGGTGAATTCGGTCGTCACAAAGACGCAGCGTCGTGGTGCAGCAGTGGGGACGGAGCTGCGGGAAGGTCTGGCGCGGTGGTAGCGATACTGTGGAGCGGCCGGCACGGGTCGAGGGGATGAAGATGGCAGCTGGCACGACGGTGAGAGAGCGAGAGAGAGGAGAGGGTGATGGTGGCCGGCGGAAGAGGGTTGTGGTTGCACTTGCGCTAATGGAAGTGGGTTGGACGTTCTCTTGCGTACCGAGCGTAGGGCTGGGCTGTGCTTTAGAGCGCAGGGATGCCGGTCATATGTCAGCTGCGACCAGCAGATTTCTGTTGCCTCTGTTCTATTCTCGTGACGCTGTATGGCCGGCATCCAGACGCGCTCTCAGCAGAATGCTATATCTAATTGCACTTCGCTCGCCTGCTCCGGGCGGGTAGCGACTGCGCTGCTTCACTGTTCCTGCCAGCACGGACTGGGCGACGCGCGACGCTCATTGGGCGCGGCGGGCAGGCGCACCAGGCGGACGCCAAAGCGATCGCCGTGCCCACCAGCGCCCACCAGCGCACTACAACAGAGCTTGCAGCGCGTAAGACGACGCGCTTCGCAAATTTGCATTCTAAGCCGCGCTCATGCGCTCGCTGCCGACTGTGGGTGAAAGCCGCTGCGTGTGTTATGTGCTTTATGTGTTATGTGCTTTATGTGTTATGTGCTTTATGTGTTATGTGTCTGCATGTTTGTCCTCACCGCGTCCTGCTCGAAACGATGCATGATCCAAGGTGCGGCGGCGCACAGCTGCATGGGGCGGAAGGCTCACGGCAGACCAGCACTCGACGAATTGCGACTGCCACGGCCCACCAATGCGGCAATAAATCGTCGCCGTTCCCCGCCGCGAGGCCTCACCAACTCCAGCATCGGGCACGAAGGTAGCGGGCACATGAGCGTCGTGCTCTGTGGCCGCTCGCTGCCTCGCTGACTTGCTGGCTCCAATCGAACGCCAACGCGCGGGCACTAGCAGCGGTGATGGAAGAGTCGATGCGCGCCCTGGACCTCGAAAATCTCGGGCAGGGGTCTCGCGAAAGCCTCATTCTGTGCTTGTCTCCATCTGGCATCCTCGATTTTCTGGCGCAATTGGCACGCGCCGCTCTGAGATGAATTCTGGAGCCAGACTGTTGCTTTCAGGAACATCCCTCCTACTGGCCGCTATCGACTGTACACCTCTCCCATTTTGCACCGACACGGCTTGGGTGCTCACTGATTCGAAGTGATGAGGGACCCCCTGCTGACAGCCCTGCGGCCAATCACCGCTACTCTGCCCATGAAACATCCCGCGACTGGCTATCTCAAACGCCATGACTCGCATTGCAGCCCCTTGCCAGTGCAAACCGTGGGAATGGATTGAGCCTGAAAGACATGAAGGAAAATACGTACGTGCTTTCCATTAGACTTCTTACTTCTTGGCTCTGAATTTATTCGTTCTTTCCTGGCACTTGCTACCCATTCTTGCATAAGATCTGCCCTCCCTGTCTGAGACTGTCAGACGTTTCCGTATCCCCAGGTCTTACCTTATCCTCCTTGTCCAATAATACCCCTGCTCGCCTCTTCTCAGATCATTTCACTGAAAGGTTAATTCTTTGAACTTCCTCACCACCCCGCTGATAGCTTCTTCGACCGGTAGCCTTTCCACACTGCTAGCCCCGTAGAAACCGTGCACGCCGTTTGTTCTGCTCAGAATGTACTCGGCGTCTTGCGGCGTAGCAATTGGCCCTCCATGGCACAGCACAAGAACCTCTTCCCGTACCTTTACCGCCGCATCTCTTATTTCCTGCACCGCTTTTACACTCTCGTCCAGCGTCTTGCCCGTTTTCGCGCCAATCGTCCCGCTGGTCGTCAGACCCATATGCGCCACGACAATGTCGGCGCCTGCCCCCGCCATCTGCTGTGCCTCTTCAACATTGAAAGCGTACGGAGTCGTGAGCATGTCCATGCTGCTGGCTAGCCTGACCATCTCTACCTCAGCAGCAAATGACATGCCGGTCTCTTCGAGGTTCGCCCGAAACTGGCCGTCGATTAGACCGACTGTGGGGAAGTTCTGCACACCAGCTATTCCCATCGCTTTCAACTGTCCTAGGAAATGAGGCATGGAGCGGAATGGATCCGTTGCACACACTCCAGCCAGGACAGGTGTATGCTTCACAATTGGGAGAACTTCGTTCGCCTGCGTCTCTGGTTCAGCGAATCTCGCACGTCGTTGAACTCACTGCTTACAACACACCATTTCTAGGACCACATCATTTGCGTTGCCTGTGGCAAACTTGAGTCATTTTTCTTGATCATGTGGCGATAATATGGAGCTTTGTCAACATACCATATGGCATGAGTCCGGCTAACGAGCCCCGGCCAGCCATGCGATACCGGCCGCTGTTGTATATCACAATCAGGTCTCCACCTCCGGCCTCGATGGATTTCGCTGATAGACCAATGCCTACATGCCATCAGTAAATCCAAGTCTTCGTGAGATACCCGGCCGAAAGTGAGATGGTGAAGATAAGACGAAGTATCTAGGCATGACCATTTGCGTAACACGTGCAGTGTTCTGCACGATATATGAAAGGTGTTTACACACCTGCTCCTGCTCCTACAAGAATTTTCCCTTTTCCTACGGATTCACGCAGATTTGATAATATCTCTTTCCTGCTTATCGGAGGCGCCATATTTGCTCAGATTCGGGGGCGTCGCTTTCGTATTGCAGCAGCGGTTACTGCACGACTGGTCTGAGGCTCTTATGGACGTTCGAATTTCTTTTGACGTGTGAATTTGTAATTGCATCCACCTTTACGCAGTCCAGGTCCCTGTGGAGTTTGACGCAGGGTCACGACGCATGAGTCGCAGGATGAGGATGACGATGTGGCTTCGGCTGGTCCCGAAGTGGAAAGCCCCTCCTTCCCCACATTATTTTACTCCACCTTCTCCCTTGCCTGAATGTTGTCACTGCCACTCCACTATTTACCGTCGTCTCATGCCGCATCAGCATGGGCCCATAGTACATGTATACCTCTCGTATCCCGTTCTATTAAGTCCCGGTCTGCTCGCTCAATCGTACAATTGAAGTCTCACTAAGCTTTCCTCCGCCGAAATCCTTCCCGCCGCAGCGAAGGAGCTAGTTTCAGGCGAGCGAACAGTCTGCAGAGCTACTCTATTCAGTCGCCTTTCAGCACTTCGAAGAAGCTTCTACATGTTGCGGAGTGTACATTGAAAGCTATCAGGGAGTAGCTTACCAGGCCTGCCTTGGGGGATTTGCTTCTCGTCGTGCCGGAAAAGAGACGCTGTTGCAAGTCTTATCGCTCACGGGAGTCCAGCTCTTCGTACGATGGCGCCCCTGAACATCCTCCTCTTAGGCACTTGCGACACGAAGCTTCCCGAGCTCCTCTACCTCCGCTCGCAAATCCTCGAGCTGTCCACCGAGCCATCGACTAACGTCATCCTCATCGATGTCGGCCGCACACCTGTCTTCGACCCCTCAATCACCGTCTCCCAATCTCACATTCTCGAAGCGCTCAAACGTTCCGATCCCTCCTCCATGGCAATCAACATCGCCTCCGCTCCCAGAGGAGAACTCATAGCCCATCTCGCCGCCGCTGCGGCAGCGTACATTCGCTCCACATACACCACATCCACCTCGACAGCCACAGCCAGCGCCGATGACAAGCAGATCATCCACGGCATCGTCGCGGCAGGTGGAAGTGGTAACACGTCGCTCGTGTCGCAAGTCATGCGCAGCGAAGGCCTCTTCCCCATCGGCTTCCCCAAACTCATCGTCAGCACAATCGCGTCCGGCGACACGAGCCACGTCGTCGGCGAATCGGACATCACGCTCACGTACTCCGTCGTCGACGTTGCCGGCCTCAACACCCTGCTAAAGAGCGTGCTATCCAACGCCGCAGGTGCTATAGTCGGCATGGCTAAGGCATACAAGCGCCGCATAGAAGCTGCGTCACGAGAACAGAGCGGGCGGAACAAGAAGGTGAAAATGGGGATCACGATGTTCGGCGTCACGACGCCGTGCGTCGACCATGTCAGAGCTATAGTAGAGGAGAAACACCCGGATATAGAGCCGTACGTCTTCCACGCCACCGGCCACGGCGGCCGCGCAATGGAGGCACTCGTGCACAGCCACGACCTCGACGCCGTGCTCGATCTCACCACCACCGAGATCGCGGACCATCTTGTTGGCGGGGTCATGTCGGCGGGCCCGGAGCGTCTCGACGCGGCCTTGCAGCGCGGGATCCCCTGTTTGATCAGCGTGGGAGCGTGCGACATGGTGAACTTCGGGCCTGTGCCGAGCGTGCCTGGTCAGTTCGCTGGCGGGAAGAGGCAGCTGTTCGAGCACAATCAGAGCGTGACGCTGATGCGCACGAGCGAGGAGGAGTGCGAGAAGATTGGGCAGTTCATTGTGGAGAAGGTGAAGAGGGCGAAGAGGAAGGATTTGGTGGAGGTGTGGATTCCAAAATTGGGAGTCAGCGCGCTGAGTGTTGAGGGGCAGGCGTTTGAGGATCAGGACGCGGATTCGTGCCTATTTGCGGCACTGGGCGATGGGCTGCAAGGAGTGGAGGGGGTGAAGGTGGTATCGAGGGCGCAAGACATTAATCAGGAGAGTTTTGCGAACGCAGTGGTGGAGGCGATGGTAGGTTTGATTGAGAAGGCTAGGTCGGATAGCTCAGGATGATGGATTCCGCGGTGACTATCAAGAGCAGAATTGTTTCGATTGAGGACTCCTGCTATGGACAAACGACATCCACCACGTTAGAAGGAGATACATCCAGTCGTTTTCAGCCGACACTCACCGCGGATCTCCTCCTGCGTTGCCGCTCACTCCTTCATCGAACGAGCAGATTCCACCGCAGTCCTTCCCACCCTGGTTGGGGAAGCAACTATCATCCGGATTGTCAACGCATTTCCAGCCGCTGGGACACGTTCCACCCTTCTTCCCGCCGCACGTGGCTTGTTTGAAAACGCAGATTCCAGAGAGGTCCGCGACCTGATCGTCATCCGGTTGGTCGGGTCTCCTGGCGCACGTCTGGTCCGATCTGGAATGCAACTATGAGTACAATGTCTCAGACACGTCTTTGTAGGAGTTACTTACGGGCAGCTTGGATACGGCACTGCGCGGTATCCGCCGCATGGAGCTCCAACGCAGATGCCGGTGCAGTCTGTCACAGTGCCATTGTAGCACACCGAGTCTGGGGGGATTGTGCATATTTGCCCGGCTGGACAGTACACGCGCTTGTTGGATGGGACGTAGCCGCCGCAGGTGATCTTCGGGTATTGCGACGCGGTGTATGTGGATGTGTAAGGAGGTGCTGGGCCTGCCAGAGTCAAAGGCAGCAAAGCTGCAATGGTGAGTATGAGCTTCATGACGTGAAGAAGATCGTTGACGGTAAGATGTAGTATCTGGGGAAACTTAGAATTGATCTGATCGGAGGATTCTACATTGCTGTGAGGCGGGCTCTTTAAGTAGAAGCAGCCAAGAAGCTGCAAACAATCATGTACTACAATCCCAAGACATGATTCGTGGTGGATTGCACTTTCCAATACGAGACAACAAAGAAGGCCAAGTGACCCCATTTCGGCCGCCCTACTTCCACGTCCATAGGTTTAGACTCAGATATAGTCTCGTGAATTAAATGAAGAGAAAGCTAACAACCCCCACGTAATTAGCTTGTAGAATGCCAGGGCCAAAGTCACCAATAACACAAATGAGACAGCAGCGTCATAGACGGCATTCTCGGGATGGGAGAGGAGCTGGCGCGGCGGAGCCTCACGAGCTGGGAGGAAAGAATGAAGCTGACCGTCTTGGCAGGGGAGGAGAGGCTCGTGAGGAATACGACGGCCAAGAGGTGTATAAATAGAGGCGTAGCGGAAGTTGCGAGACAAGGAATGCGAATGGCTCTGTAGCACAAGGTGGGTCTGTCGCGCTCCATATACGACTGCTCGCAGGTTCGCGTCTCCCGGACGCTGCGATACAACGGTATCACGGTCATGGGGTGGTCTTTGTTCTTAGATGAGCTTGGCGGGCTGAGAAACTTGCTTCGCTCACAAGGCATGAGCTACTGTCAGGACTTGGAAAGATTATTTCAAGACCACATAAGTTCAAGGAAAGAGAAGAAATTTCGTGATGAGTGAGAAAGTTTATTGAGCGTCAGCTGAAGGATTCAGAGTCCACAACAGATGGAGGACAGGGTCATCCGTGGCTTTTGCTCGCCGCTTGGAGGATGCAGAGAACAGTTTAAAACCAGGGCTGCTTACCTATGTGCTAAAGTCGATGAAGAGAAAGATGAGGAATATGGAGAGTATAATGCTGTGGAAATACGACGGCAATAACTTACTCACAGACATCTGCCCACACTACACGGGCATAGCGAAGGAAGGTGAGCGTCAATTCGGCTCTAGTCCTTCGCAGATCTCGAGACAGTGGAGCAGAGAGGCGGGATATCTGATACATTGGGCTTGATATATGTGAGCTGACGACGCTGCATGGCATAAGGAGGATTCGATGGCGCGGGTGGAGGCCCAAGGACTCGATATGCCTCCCCTGCCATTCGCCGGCCCCCAGCTGTTCGTCAGAGCGTTGCTGTTTGCGGTTAGCAGGCTGGCAGCGTATTTCCCCGCGACTACGGCTAGCCTCCTCCCCACATTTCCCACTCCTCCCGCGGTCAACCTTAATGCTAGCCAGGATGCCTCTTCCTTCGCCGTTTCTCTCCTCGTGCTTATTTGTATCGTCCATTGGTTCTGCTTCGTTCTCGGCGCCGGGTAAATCGACGAACGTGTATTTCCGCTCCTCTACCCGATTCCCGCCGTGAGCGCATCCGCGATTCCGCTGACCCGTCATGCTGCAAAGTGTGGCGTAGAGAGGTGGTCCCGGCACGGGTCTAACGGCGCCCATCAGAATCTTGACAAGCGTCTATGCCCGCTTGAGGGCTTTGGTAATCAGCGACGGAAGACTCGCGCGCCAAGCCATCTCGACTTTCTCGAATGCACGAGGCTAAGCTGTCGCCCGAGTCTGCTACGCAATCGTCCTTTCAACCACGTCATTGGCAGCGCGACGGCTCGAGAGCGAAATTCATTGTCTGCAGAGCAATGCGGCGGACGGCAGCAATGGTATGAAAGCAAAGTCGACCATCTCCGCGCCCCAGTCGAGCCTCGGACCCACTTCTGAATCGCGACGTTCGCACGACACTCACACCACCGCAATGTCAGCGTTCGCCGACTATTCTGGACATAGCTCCAGTACTTCAATTGCCATGCCGCCGTTCGGCGACACATACGATACCGTCCAACGTCCCTCCCCCAGTCTCGCGAGCTCCGCCTTCCCAGAAGCCCGAAGAGCGTCGTCCTCCACCCAGTCAGAGCGCAACCGAGGTCTGAATGGACTCGGGAACAGCCCTGAAAATGCACTGGGAGGACTTGGAAGTCTGGACTTTGGCGGCTCCGGGCTAGGCGACGATGGAATTATGGGAGGCATGCCTGAGGGCAGAGGCCGGTCCAATACGGAGGTTAGTTCGCAGTCGAAGAAGAAAGACGACAAGAACGATATACCACCGCCATGGACCGAAATGAAGACAAAGGCCGGAAAGGAGCGCAAGAGGCTTCCGCTCGCTTGCATTGCATGCAGGAGGAAGAAGATACGATGCTCCGGCGAAAAGCCCGCTTGCAAGCACTGTTTGCGGTCACGCATCCCGTGTGTGTACAAAGTCACGACGAGAAAGGCTGCGCCTCGGACAGACTACATGGCCATGTTGGACAAGAGGCTGAAGCGCATGGAAGAGCGTGTAATCAGGATCATACCCAAGGAATCGGTCAGCTCGGTTGTTGGTAATACCCGAGCGGTCGTGAAACCCGCAATCCCTCCTCCACCGTCAAAGACACCCTCGCAGAAAAAGCGGAACGCTGAAGAAGCGTTTGGAGATAACCTAGATGAATGGTCCAAGTCGGATGGGCTGAAAAATGATGGTGATGCCACAATGATACCTCCACGCCCGCAGCGAGGTGGCGACTCCGAAGAGAGCAGTCTTCTAACGGTTGGAGCGGATAGTCTTCCCTCGAAAGACATTCAGGAGCATCTCGCAGAGGTGTTTTTCGATTACGTCTATGGTCAAGCATACTTTCTACTGCATAAGCCGAGCTTCATTCGCAGGTTGAAAGCTGGCCAAGTTCCACCCGTCCTGATACTCTCAGTCTGTGCTATATCTGCTCGGTTTTCAACCCATCCTGCGGTTCGGACGGAACCTGCTTTCCTTCGTGGCGAGAATTGGGCGGCAGCAGCAAGAGATATTGCTCTCACACGGTATGACAAGCCCAATATCACGATCCTCATATGCTACCTGATCCTTGGCCTTCATGCTTTTGGAACTTGCCAGGGAGGCAGCAGTTGGATGTTTGGTGGCATGGCACAGCGAATGGCATATGCTCTGCAATTACACAAGGAGCTTGACTATGAAAATTGGGGTCGAGATCAGGAAGGCCGGCCTAAGCAGCCAAGGCTTAGTCCGACCGACCAAGAAATACGCCGTCGAACGATGTGGTCCTGCTACATGATGGATCGCTTCACCTCTTCGGGCACTGACCGACCACTCTTCCTTTGGGAAAAGCACATTCGCGTACAGCTCCCCATCAAAGAGTCTTCTTTCCAAATGGAGATAGCAGGACAAACAGAAGACATCGATGGCAATCTCATCGACGGTGATACCGATGACGAAGAGAGGAAGCAAGAAGCTATGGAGAATACTGGCATAGCCGGATACACCGTTCGAGCAGTTGCCGTCTGGGGCCGCATAGTTCGGTACATGAACCTGGGCGGGAAGGAGGCTGACGAACATCCAATCTGGTCTACCGAGTCTGGTTACCACTCACTCCTCAAACGTGCTGAGGCCCTAAGGGATAGTATACCGAGCTGGTATGCTTACACGCCGGAGAATCTGCAGGTCCACTGCACCGAGAAGATTGCGAACCAGTTTGTTTTCATGCACATGTTCATTCATCAGAACATCTTGTTTCTCAATCGTTTCGCACTTCCTTCTACTACCGGTGCTCGGCCATCGAAAGATATGCCATCCGAATTCCTCTCAAACGCAACGAAAGCGGCACTCGAGGCTGCAAATCAAGTATCTTCCTTACTCATCGATGCTATTGACCATCGTGTTGTCGCTCCTTTTGCAGGTTACTGCGCTTTCCTTTCCAGTACTGTTCACATCCACGGCATATTTTCTAAGAATCCGAAAATCGAGGGGCCGGCGAAGAAGAACCTAGCCATCAACGTAAAGTACCTGGGCAAGATTAAGAGATATTGGGGCATGTTCCACTTTGTTGCAGAGCAGCTTAAGGATCAATATCGTCAACAAGCCGACTTTGCGTTGCATGGTGGGGCTACGCGCAAGGGTAAGAATGGGCAGGCGATATTTCAATATGGCGATTGGTTCGACCGGTATCCGAATGGCGTCTCGTCCACCGATTTCGAGGACCCCGCAGCAGAGGTCAAGAAAGAGCCAGGCACGGACGCCGTTATGGGCAAGCAATCCGATGTCCAGAGCGTCGAGGACTTCTTCGCTTCGCTCTCTCCGACTTCGAAGCAGGAGCATCAGCAGAAGCTCGCTAAGCGGAAGCGGCAGAACCAGTCACAGTCTGCTCTAACGGCGGCACAATCATCTCGACAAAATGCGCAACCTTCTCCGGCGGATCAACCTCAAGCCACTCCCTCGCAGCAGAGCTTGTCCATCCAACCGGAGATGATAGATCCGCTCTACAGCAGCGCCGACTTCTTCTCCACACAGTCGGCCTTCCCGGGAATGGGTCAAGCAGATTGGGACGCGCTGGCCCAACAAGCCGCATCGTCATACTATCCAAATGCCTCGCGCATGCTGTCCGAATTGGACCGCCAGCTTGTCCTATCATCCTACAGCGGCTTCGACACCTTGCCGACTGGCCTAACACCCCCAGACCAAAACAACGACATCCTCAACACAGCGATCCCCACAACCCAACAGCAGCGCCACAGCAGCGCAACAGAGGCCTTCATCCAGGCGCAGATGAGAGCACAGGCACAAGTGCAAGCGCAAGCCCGCCTCCAGGCAGAGCAGCAGCAACGCCAAGCCGCGGCGCATCAGAGCTCGCCTACCGCTCCCAGCACCGCGGGCCAGGACTGGTCGAACTGGGACCTCTCCATGGATGCTACCTCCCCGTCGACGACCTTCGACCCATCTGGCTTTGGCGATTCAGCCGCTGGCTTTGGCTTCGGAACGGACATACAGGGCACCGCGTGGTTCATGCCGTTCAATCTGCAGCCGCCGGACATCGGGATGAGCGGTGCTGGCGCGGCGGGAGGCATGTGGGACTATGTCTTCACGGGCTTGGGAGGCGGTGGCGGCACGAGCTCGGGACCGAGTGGTGCGGGGACGGGAGGTGGTGGGTTGGGGGACGATGAGATGGGTCTGGGGCTCGGCATGGGTGAGGAAGGGCAATAACACGGGATGAAGGGTGGGTAATGTCCATCGGATGATTCAAGTGGCTGTGAGGCCACTCGCTCGAGCGTGGAGGAGCCTTGACGGACTTGTGCAATGGTCGAGATCCCGGATCGTATGTTCGAATGACTGGCTGTGTATATTGACACGTTCGGCCATAGTAAAATTGTAATTACGATACGACTGCTGCAAAAATGGGATTCTAAGGGGCCTCGATTGAACAAAGCAATAAGGGTTGTTGAAGACTTGTGTCATCCGTCCGACATTGTCTGCTGCTCAGTCACTGTCACAGTCGCATGCGTATTGGAACGTGTACAAAGGTATGATTTTATGGAGATTTCCCAACGTCTGTGGATTGTTTGCAGACGACATGCCGACTAAGGCTCTCTGGCAATCGAACCTCCCGAGTTGCTTAATGCGAGCATGTCCATCAACCAGCGGAAGTCTGCTTCGCCGAGCGACTTAGCAAGCTTAGCACGTAATTCCGGCTTTTCTCTGAAGCATTGCTCCAGCTCCTGACCCCATTTACTCAAATCCGTGCTGGCGCCATACTCCACTAGTAGTTTTATCATAACCATAGTGATTTGGAAGAATCTCTGCACCTGCCGTATGGACCAGAAAACGGAATATTTTTCGAGCATGGCCTTAACGGCATAGTACAACGGCGTCCGACCTTCGAAATCTTCCGAATCAACGTCGGCGCCATTCTCAAGCAGAGCCAGTCCGAAGCTTCGTTGCTCGTCTTCTGTAGCCTCATGCCAGTATGGGTTTTCTGTCGCCCACGACAGTGGGGTTCGGCCATCTGCATCTTTCGCGTTAATATTTGCGCCCTTCTCTAATAGAGACCTCACCACGGCTTCTCCCCCTTTTTCAGCAGCGTAAGAAAGAGGAGAGCGGCCGTCATTGTCGTTCCTATCAATATTGGCATTCTTTCGCTCGGCCAATAGTCGTACTACGGCGTCATGACCTTCTGAAGCAGCATAATGCAGTGGTGTGATGCCCTCTTCATCTTGTATGTCAGCATCGGCATCGTCTCGTTCGAGCAGTAGCTTGACAATGGCCTCATGTCCACACTCTGAAGCGGACGAAAGTGCTGTTCGGCCGTGTGTACATTGTGCATTAATATCAATGCCATCTCGATCGAGCAGTAATTTGATAACGGCCTCATGTCCATGCTCTGAAGCGACCGAGAGTGGTGTTCGCTGGGAACCGTAATAGTTTTGTTCGTTCACGATAACATCGTTCCGCTCGAGTAGTAACTTGACGACGGCTTCGTGTCCACTCTCCGAAGCGAGCATGAGCAGCGTGCTTGGCCCCGAGTTGACTTCCGAATCCACAATAAGAAGCCGCACTACAGTTTCATGTCCGAATTGAACTGCATAACGCAGTGCAGTTTCTTGGTCAATGTCCCTTAGTCCAGGTTCTACATCATTCCGGCCAAGTAACAGTCTCACTACCAATTCCTGGCCCGCCGACGCCGCATACATTAGTAGCGTTCGGCCGTCGCCATCCCTATAATTAGTATCCAGGGGTAAGACTTCATCGGAAGTGGATAACAATTTCTTTAAAATATAGTCAAGTCCAGCGGCGGCTGCTAAAACGTAAGCCAGATAGGTTTGATTGTTCAAAATCGTACTCGGGTTGGAAGCGCTGACTGAAGACACCTTGCGTCCCATGTGAAGCGGATGCGTATACATGGTGAACAAAACGGCTGTTTCGAAGAAGAGCGCACGCCAAGGGACATAGTTTTTCCTGAACAGACTGCAAGTGCTCATGCCAGTGATCAGGAACATAATCCGAGAGTGCCAGTTCCTGCCAGGGCTCATAGCGGTCACATACAGCCTCGGTGGATCTAGACTCGACATCGTCCTCGGAACCTGAATCGGAGGGAGACACGCCAGCTCCGCACCCGAAAGACATGAATGTTAAACACACAGATGCAATCTCTTCCTGGAAGCTCGGCCACAATCTGTCTCGAACCCGCTCGAAATATTCTTGAGTCGTGTAATGCACGAGACGCACGATACTGGTTTGCTCGTCGACTATAACTAATCCAACGCAATTACAAACGATCTCGTCGATGTCTGGGACCTTATCCAGATCAAGTTCATTATCATCGACTTCGATCGCAAGAGCCTCCGCCAACTCGTCGACAGTGAGTGGTCGTTGTGCATAGGAAATCCAGAGAATCAGCTTCATTGCATCATCTGCCAGAAGCTGGCCTTTGAGTCTCTCGACAGCGTCGTCATACGCGTGTTCGTAGATCCTTCTCACCACCTCATTATTAGCCCCTTCTCCGGTCTTGGAAAGCTTGTTGGTCTCCATTTGAGTGCGTGAGAATTGGCGAAGTGCATTATTGATCTTGGCTGGTGTGTTCTTGTCGCGAAGAGAGTCTATGTATAAATGTGCGAGGAGAAACCTAGATCGAACGTGAGCCTCCTGCAGAGATCATCTTGCTAGACACTCACATGCCATCCACTGCTTCCGCTATCTTATCACGGATCGCGTTTTGGAGACTAATATCTTTCCGGACACATTTCGGTAAGTCGTGCATCTGAGCTGAGACCAGCTGTCTCACATCCTCATCCGTCGCTCGAATCTCTATAGTAGGTGTTGTCTCGAATTCTGCCAACACCTCGGGTATGAATCGAGAAGTGACAAGGATCCGCACATCTGATCCCTGTTGTAGGTCTCGCAAACTATTCAGAAGTGTGTCCCGACTTCGAGCCTGCTCATTTGGGCATTCGTCGAGAGCATCGATGATGGCATAGACCACTGAATAATTCTTGAGAAGCGATCTGAAGACGGAGAGAATCTCTGTTAGACTAGGTCTAGTACTCTTTTCGGAATGTTCATCGTAGAGGTGGGACACATGTTTTATGATCTCTGGGCGAGTTTGCAACAATTGCTTAACCAAAGCAGCTAACAAATCGTCTGCATATTGGCCAGTCTGCTCCTTATAGTTGCAAAATACGAATATCATCCCTACATCACTGTCTCCCCTGGTTTGACTTTGGAGGTGCTGGATCGCCGTGGCTGCCATCATTGTCTTTCCCGCACCAGGGATTCTGGGACAGAATAATGTCTGTTTGTGGGGAGGCAGAGGCGGAGTCGTATCGCGCCAGGACTTGAATTCCGGAGATTCAAGAAACCACTCCCCTGTGCCGTCTTGCTTGCGAGGAATGATATCGGATTGCTGGGCGATGAAATCGATAGGAGAGATCCAGTTTACGATCGCTTTATATCGTTCGTGGTCAACGCCGCTTTGCAGTAGACCTATCGCACTTTGGATTCTTCCAGTGTCATCCTTCACTTCGTTCGCGGAATTTTGGATTTCCAGCACAACCTGGTGCGATTTGCCAGTGGTGCTGCTGATTGACTGAGTGTCATCGTAGATACGATTGGTGGTAGATCGAATCTGCTTGGCATCCTCTTTATGGCGCGGGAGAGCTTGCTAGATAAAATCAGCGAAAATATGTGGCAATGGAGTGTCTCCGACAAATATGAAGTAATGAACATGCTTTCTGACTCTCCGGAGACTGCGATTCAACTACTGCGGCAGGGGAGGGAAACCCATATATAGTAGTTTTGGAAAGGTCTTGGAACGGAAGTTTTGTGACGTACCTTTGATCAATCTCGAGGACAATGACAACGAGTGTCTTCAGACGCTCTATAAATGAGAGCATGTTGATGACCTCCTCCTTGCTGAACTTCCACCGAAGAGCATCTGCAGCCTTCTTCAAGCCGACGTTACCCTGTACCTTAGCAGCCATCTGCCCAAGGACTTCTTTGTATTGGCTCAAAGGCCCATCATTGTGAGCAATCTTCGCAAGCTCAACGCTCCACGGGTCGTTTGAACCGCAACTCGCTAAATAGTCATCCAAACTGTACAAAAGGTTGCAGAGATCCAATGCCTCAGACCGCAGTTTCCGTCGCTCCTTCGGAGCATCCTTGACATGATTCAGGTATGTAATCACCTCGGTGGTCAAGTCCACCACTGTGATAATACTTGCTGACAAGCTGAGAGGATCCATAGATGATAATACCCTGGCTATGAATACTTGAAAAGAGGTGCAGAAGGTTTCAGATGTAATCCAGGGACCGTCCAGCAGAAAGAAAGGCTAATGAGTCGTTGGAAAAAGTTTGCAGCAAAGTCAACGGAGGACAGCGACGGCATAGTTATATCTTGGGGCCTGTTTGGCATGCAGACAGTTTCTCATTTCAAGCCACAGCAAGCTTTGTCAGTACTGTCGGGAGCTGAGCGTTTGTCCTTTGTGGAGAACAAACGGGGATTGCGTACAAACACCATAATTATACGCATCCGAGTGGACCGAAGCGACAGTACTAGCGGGACGATCGGACAAGCATAACATCTCTCTGAATTCCATCATCCGAGTGGAACACGAATTTCTCCGTACGTTCCACGGCAGATGCCAAGAATGCATAACCAAAAAGGAAGCTTGTTGGAGTTGCAAGGAACAAGAAACTGAGAACCCAGCGTAAATGCTGCTTTCCCTCGCATTGAGATCATTGAGGTCAGAAATTGCAAAATCTGAAAAATCTGAAATGAATACAGTTTGCATGCGTAGTTAAGGAGCGATCATGTTGAGGCCACTATGAAAGCTGCTGCGCTGCAATGGTGGCTGAATCCTCGGCAGGTTTGCGGTGCGGTTTCTGATACAAAATCATAGCACACAAAACGCGAAATCGTTTGAGTTTGGTCCGTAGAGTCGATGTAGACGTCGAGGATGATTATAGAATATCGAATGATCATGAGTGAGGCATTATCGTGGGAACACTTTCGGAAATCGACGCCTCTCTTAGGCTGCAGGAGGCCACCTTTGGGAATATTTCCGCGAGGATCTCACAAGAACAACAGCAATCATGCTTCATTGGAAAGAGAACTAATGGCGTCAATAAAGAAAGCTGCAGATTGAAGGGCGAATAGCCTGTACCATGAAGTTAAAGACCAGACGAAAGGAGAAAGGGGTTCGTGCTCTTGCGGAACCTCAACAATGCGTTCATGCATGCAGTGATAGTGAACAGCCTGTTGTCGACTGGAGAATCTCCAGTCTATGAAATTCTCATTTGAAGTAGTTCATGTGAAAATAGAATGCGATCAAAGTAAGCTTATTGTTAGACTATCCGATGACCGAGTCATTAGCCCGTGTTCTGGGTGGTGACGTCGTGAGCTGGAGCTTCACAACCTGGAAGTTTCCTGGAAAGTGGAAGTACGCGCTAGTTACACGACTCAGACTTCACCTTTTCGTCCCAAGCCACTCTGAGATGCTCTGAGTTCCTCGAATCCTTGAGTTTACACTATCACAATGGTACGCTTCGCGCATTGCGCAATTCTGCTATAGACGCAAGGCTGACTGACTGTTGGAAGGCGTCTCTTCTCCGCCAAATTGTTGCAGGACCACGAGCGCGACATCCAGAAGCTGGTCTTGATCTCTGCTATGTTACAGATAATAGTGCGCATACCTGCCTCTTCATTTCCAAGCTGTCCATGTCTAATTCGCGAATCAACAGTAATAGCAACGTCCGGTCCATCCTCCACCTACCCCCAGCGCGCATACCGCAATCCTCTCGATGCCCTCGTCAAATTCCTCGATTCGAAGCACGGCGAAGATTGGGCGATATGGGAGTTCCGCGCCGAAGGGACGGGCTACCCTGATAGCGAGGTATACAATCGCGTATGGCATTTCCCGTGGCCAGATCATCACCCGCCGCCTTTTGTGTTGTTACCGCGAATTATGGCGAGCATGCGCAATTGGCTACATCGGTTGGACGAGCCTGGGAAAGAGGCCACTGATTCTAGCGACAAGCATGATACCAGAGGGAAGCTGAAACTTGATATCAGAGAGAAGCTGGGTAAAGAGGCGAAAGAGAACAAGAGAGTGGTGGTGGTGCACTGTAAGGCGGGCAAAGGACGAAGCGGCACCATTGCGGTCAGCTACCTGATATCACAAGAGGGCTGGAAAGCCGAGGATGCGCTGAAGCGGTTTACTGAGAGGAGAATGAGGCCTGGATTCGGCAATGGAGTCTCGATACCAAGCCAATTGCGTTGGGTGGACTATGTCGTACAATGGACGAATGCTGACAAGATATATGTCGAGCGGCAAATCGAGATTTGTGAGGTACACATTTGGGGATTGCGGGACGGCGTCAAGATTTCTGTCGAGGGCTATGTGGAAGAAGGGAAGATGATCAAGGTGTTTCACGTCTTCAAGAGAGAAGAAAGGGAATTGGTCAGGGGTAGCATCGGCAAGTCCGGATTTGCGGATCTAGTCACAGAAGTCATTGGGCGTAACCAGTCCAACAAGTCATCTGGAAATAAGTCGAGCGATCCGGCCAAAGAAGACCCAAAGAATGGTACAGCGGCGAAGACATCGAGTAACGAGAATTCAGCACGCTCAAAGGAAGTTTCCAAGGACTCCACCAACTCCAATAGCTCTGCTTCATCCGATATTCAACCTGCTGGCGCAGACGTCGTCTATCGGCCATCTTCACGAATTGTATTACCCAGTAACGATATCAACATCGACTTTGAGCGCCGGAACAAAGCGATGTCGAACCTCACGATGGTCACGTCTGTTGCGCATGTCTGGTTCAACACTTTCTTCGAAGGGCATGGTGCTGATCCTGACCGGAAAGGTCAGCCTGATAACTCCGGCGTTTTTGAAATTGACTGGGAAAAGATGGATGGTATTAAAGGCTCCACTCGTAGAGGCACAAAGAGCTTCGATCGCCTGGCAGTCGTTTGGAAAGCACTTGAAGGGCCTGAAGCCAAGAGTGAGGTTGTCATGGAGCCTGCTGCAGGCGAAGAAGTTAAACCGAGCCAACCAGCGGACTGGAGAGGCGAAGAAGGCGATGATCCGGTCAAAGGAAAGGATTTGGGCTTAAGAGTGACTAGTCCGGCGAGCGAGAATGTGAGCAGAGCGAACAGTATGAAAGGTCAGCCTGTCGGGCAGACTAAAGAGGAGAAAGTGACAGAAGACATGGACGAACTTGCAGGCGTGCAATCTCATGTCCCTGAAGACAGTGCAAATTCTGCGCCACCGGAGGAGAAGCCACCTCCACATGCGGCCACAGAACCGATTCTACAGGCCAGAAAAGAAACGTCATCACAGCAAGGTCCTGACATTCTGTCGGATGATGAGCAGGTGCAGTCACCAGATGCCGCATCTCTGAAACCGCACGTTTCGGCGACTGCAGATTTACCCGGAGGAAAGCCAGAGGATGAACTAAAGAACGCACGGGAGCATGGTCTGGGGCATGTGGCACATCATAAGGCTTCATATTAGATGGGACTGGTTTTCGAGGGGTTGCCTGTCAATTTGTATTGATGCATAGCGTGGCGTTAGGCGCAGTGTACAGGTCTCGGTAACAATTTCAGCAAGATTTAGCTACTATGGGATTGAAACGAATGTGAGAAGTATTCCCATTGGAATTTTTTAGCAATTGCATATGAGCTATCCTTCATCCATCCGTTGGTATACCCAGTCCCTCATTAATTGGCCTTATTACCCAGTCCTCAAGTTTCTGCTGCAGATAACCAGCTCTCCTCGCACCTCTTCATACTTCATAGTCCGTTCCAGTAATTCCTCCAGAAGACCCTTAAGACCGACACGCCCATCGCATGGTGAATTTTGGAATCCTCCATTTGAAAGTCCGGCATTGGCGAGAAGTTGCCCGTTCACTTTGATAGCCTCATGCTTTGAGATCCTTCAGGCGTCGCTTTCCACGAACGGTCTCAGACGTTGGCCGATCCACGCCCAACCCACTCCGCGGCCCTTCACCTTCCCCTCCCTCTTGAGCTCATCAAGCCTCTCATTCTCGAGAGCCCAGCAGATCATCGAAATTTGCCTCGTCCTCTTCCTTCCACGCTCGCGCAGCTCGTCATAAGTGTGCCAGACGATCTCTGCGTGCGGCTTTGACTCATTCACAAGGGTGCAGAAGAAGTTGAGCTCTCCCTCAGGGCAGTCGTCGACACTGGCGGCTTGAACAAGGTCGTCGACGTAAGAGGTGAATGCTCGAATATCGTGCTGCGTGCGGACCGGGAAGTCTTTGATCGTGAGCGTGAGCTCAGCCAAATTCGTCGTGGGCTCGGCCATATTCGTCCACTTCTGAGACACTTTGTAGCGTAACAACAATTGCAGTCGGTCCAGCCATGATGTTGAACTCACGAAGATACTCTGCAAGATAGAACTGCGTCTCTGGACTCTCGCTGCTGCGTCGTCGAGTTGTAGTTTGCTGGCGAAGACGGGGAACGAATGTATTGAAGAGGAAAGAGAGCATGGCAGGTGCTTCCACGGTGGGGAGTACAGGAATTCAGACACCTTGCTATAAGCATTTGTAAGGACCGAGGGGCTGAGCGGATCTATCACATCATTGCTGTCCGCGGAGTCTTCCAAACCAAGGGACAAGATGCCGTTAAGATTCGACGAGCGCGGAGGGTCGGTCAGGTAAAGATATGATGAGAGGAAGTAGCAATTCACCTTGATGGAGCAGACCCGCGGTTTCTGATAAGTGAGGCCGCGGTTTTACCAGATCTTTCTTTCTTTCTCTCTCTCTCTCTTTCTTTTTGAAGCTAGATATATAGGGCAGAAAAAATCTCGACTCGCATGTGGATATGGAAAATACTTTGTTGAAATGAATGTGTAAATGGGTGGTGTGAGAGAGCGAAAGGCTTCAGTCACGCAGATTAGGTGTGACAATGCTCCCTGTTACAGTCATATGCGAATAGCTCGTAACTTTCCCGCTTCTCTGTGAAGTGTAGTGCTATTGAACATGTGTTCCTGAAGATGCATGTGCTTGAGGTAGGTAAGGTATGTTCACGGCCCGGCATCCCGGCAGCCTCACCACGTCTGCCTTGAGAAGAGCAGTTGCGCGCGCTCGCGCTCGGTGCTCTACGGAAGTAGGCTATGTCACTATGTATCTCAGGCAGCAGAGGCCACTTACTCGTAGCTGGATAGACGCGGCCGAAGCGGCTCCGCAATGGGAGACCGGAGGACAATTGAAGAGCTGAAGTTGTGGCAAGGCAAAACCAAACACCCAATCACAATTGCTTTTCAGCCTGCGTAGGGCTGAACACAGCCTTAAAGGCGGTCACCACATGAACCGTAGCAACCCCGCAAATTAACTGATAGTTTGTCCATTTTATCCGTAAGAGGGCTTGCGCTGTCCTATTTGCTTGCCATCAGGCGACGATAGCAGCAGATTAAAGCATTACGACTAATGTTTTGCCATATCGTTCACCGGTGTGCTCCGGTCAGGTTTGTGATTCACTGCGCACCCACGAACGGGGACATGGGCCCCATCCCCATGCTTCGCCCGGGGCCCCACCGGTGGCGTCGCTCGCATTTTAGCTAACCTCCAACGGAGTCAGAGTCCATCTCCGACCAAGCATTGCGCGCTGCTTTTGCATGCAACAACGCTATCGTCTGCGGAGTCTAGATTGGTAGCGAAAGGTGTGGCAGAGTCAGCCTCAGCCTGCATGCATTTATTTGCACATTCTACATATATGTAACAAGGTTGCCTGCCGCTGCAGATACAAAGAGAGGAACAGCCTTGTCACATTCACCAGCTTTCCTTCACTGTCATATATCTTAGGGCGTCATTGATTCAACGATATCCTTATTCAAACAGCACAATCTCACATTGCCACTGCACAAGCGGACCTGGTGTCCCACCCCTCCCCGTAACATCGCACAAATACCCTGCGAGCATAGGTGCCACGAAGCCGCCTACGATACGCCGCCTTATTTATCCTAGCCTGACCTGTGCAGCTTCCAAACACATCTATGAGCCAGAACACTGCCAGGCGGTCTACCTCTCCCACTCCCGATTCCTCTTCCACCCCCGATACCGCAGTTCTCACACCCTCGTCCAGCACACCCAATACTCCGAGAGGCCGTTCTGGCACCGCAGATCTACAAAGCGTTTCTGAATTGAGCAAGGCAAAAATGGAGAAAGCCAATGCAGAAGAGCCTCCAAATGAAGAGGTCGATGTGAGCAAGACGGAGGAAGAGAAGAAGGAGAAGGAGAAGGAGCTCAAGGCCAAGGCGGAGAAGGAAAAGGAGGAAAAGGAGGAGACTGCCGCCGGCGCATCATCGAGCCAGAAGAAAAAGAAGAAGGACTCCAAGTGCAAGAAGCACGCCGACAAGAAGAAGAAGAAGGCGTCCAAGTCCTCGAAGCGCTCCAAACGTCGTTCCTCTACCTCCGACGACAGCGATTCTGATGTCACCGATGACAGTGACTCCGATTCTGAGTCCGCTGAATCCGACTCTGATTCCTCGTCCTCCGAAGATGAGAAGGAGAGGGCCAAGAAGAAGCGCAAGGCTCGCGCTAAGCGGAAGGCCGCGCAGAAGAAGAAGAAGGAAAAGGCGAAGAAGCACAAAAAGTCGAAGAAGCACGACTCTTCTGACGACTCTTCCTCCTCTGATTCAGACTCCTCTGACGCTGAAACTGAGTCTGACTCTTCCGAAGAAGAGCAGACTTCGAAGAAACGCCGCTCAGGCACCAAGACGAAGCGCGCGACCGTGAAATATGATACTAGCACTGAAGCAGAGGAGACAACCAATGAAGAGACCTGGGAAGCTGAGGCAGATACTGCGGCGCGGTTGCAGGAGCAGCTCAATGCGCTGCATCTCGCGATCCAGGCCCGGCAGGTTCGAGCTGCGCGGACCAAAGCGCGTGTGGTTGAGAAGGGCGACCCTGTTGTCGTTGTTGAGCGCAGTCGGAGCAGGAAGAAGGGTAAAGATAAGAAGGAAAAGAAGGAAAAGGAAAAGGAAAAGAAGGGTAAAAAGGGAGATAGTCTGGAGTTTAAGCGTGTCGATGAGCTCTGGGACAGCAACATCCATGATTGGAAGCTGAGGGAGAGTGCGGAAGAGCAGGAAGATCAATTTGATCAATGCGTAAGTTCCAAGGTTCATTTCCTCCGCACCCGGTCTTCTCGACCGCAACACAATTATGCTAATTTATTCTATAGGTCTTCACGGTCCGCCGCCGCTTCAACTGGGAGAACAAGTACAGAGACACGGTGGTCGACATCAAATCCAAGCTACTCCGTGAAGCGCTTCAAACGATCATGAAGGATGTCAAAAGCGTCTCCCTCGTGGAAGAAGAGCCCTGCATCGATCCCAATACGCTTTTCCTCTACCTTGAAGAGACGCGCACTTACTACAAGAAGACCATTAAGACCATGATCAAGAAGACCAAGAAGAAGAAGCTGCTCAAGCGCCTCAAACAGATCCGTGCTCATGTCAAGGTGCTCATGGATTATCTGGATGAGGACTACGGGGAAACGAAGAAGAAGCTTTATCCGCTTCTCGAGGCCGGAAACATTACGTTCGACTTGCTGTGGGCGCTTTTCAAGCCCAACACTCTAGCCTATACGACCACGTATGGCTCACTCGACGATCCGCGCTGCTTCAAGGTCGACTATGCCTACAAGGAGCAGAGCTTCATCCGAGGCGAATGGTACTCCATCGAGGGCAGATACCTTGAGTACGACGGCAAGCACTTTGGCCTGGGCGACTTCTCGATCAATGTCGATTCCTTCAAGGGACCTCGCAAGATTACGAGCTTGGCAACTTATCCACTGCAGTACCACAAAGAGCCGGAGAAGGTCAAGGAGCAGCTTGTCGAGCGTGGCAAGAAGTTCGTCATGATGCAAGGCATGAATTACAAATTCCATAAAGGTCTTGCCTTTGTGAAGAAGAAGAAGGCTGTCGCGAAGGTCACCATCAACGGCCGAGTGATGATTGATCCAGCCATCTTCCGCCGCATCAACCCGAACTATCCCATCAGCGTCATCAAGCCCAAAGAGGCTGGAGAATTGATGTCTGATGACGATGAGGACTGCTCCGAGTGTGGGTGTGACGATTCTAGCGACGAGGCTGCAGGTGGAAACGTATATTCTAAAGACAAAGAAGATCAACCGCAGAAGATGGCGTGGAAGATCATCTGGGACAAGGACAACAAGCCGATGTTTGTTCGCGTCCCTGTAGACGAAGATGGACAGATCATCAAGCCGGAGAAATTGGAACAACTAACGAACGGTGAGGAGAAAGACAACGCAAAGACTCCGCAAGTCTTCTCGGAGGAGGAGCTTCTGATCGCATCTCCGGTAGTTCTGGGTTTCAGCTTCAAAGAGAAGCTGTGGCTCGAGTTCTCACTTAGCGGGATCAAGGAGATTGACTGGAACGAGGGCGCATTCGAGAGCCTTGTCCTACCGACTAACCAGAAGAGTATTGTCAAGGCCCTGGTTTCCAGCCACAAGTTCCACGCAGCAGAGACGATCGATGACGTTATACAAGGCAAGGGCAAAGGTCTTGTGTTTGTACTCCACGGTCCTCCTGGTGTAGGCAAGACGCTTACCGGCGAGGGCATTGCGGAGATGCTGCGCTGCCCACTTTATGCGGTCTCGGCTGGCGAGCTGGGCATGGATCAGCGCAACATTGAGCACGAGCTGCAGAAGATCATGGACATTGCCCACTCATGGGGTGCGGTTCTCCTCCTGGACGAAGCGGACGTCTTCCTCGAGAAACGTCAGATCCAGGACGTTGGCCGCAACGCCATGGTCTCGATCTTCCTGCGTCTTCTTGAATACTTCCAGGGGATCCTCTTCCTCACAACAAACCGTGTTGAGACGTTTGACGAGGCATTCCAGAGCAGAATTCACGTTGCGCTGAAGTATGAGGAGCTCGGCCACAAGGCGAAGAAGGAGATTTGGAAGACGTTCTTGGACAAGGTTAAAGAGATGGAAGGCACAGACAAGACGAGCTTCTCAGAGAGGGACTTTGAACAGCTTGCGAGGAACAACTTGAATGGGCGGCAGGTAAGCATAACGGCACTTATATACCTGCTCTATTGCCTTGCTAACATGGAGAACAGATCAAGAATGCAGTCCGGACTGCTCAAGCTCTGGCCGTCAACGAGAGGCAGAAGCTGTCGATGGAGCACATCGAACGCGTGCTCGCCGTTGCCGAGAGTTTCGATCGCGACATGAGGGGCTTGACGCCCGATGCGATGAAGCAATATCTCTGATCGGAATCTCTTATTATTTCAGTGTTTCTCGTTATCCAACTGTGGTAGCCAGGGCTTATTCTTAAACGAGACACGAGAAACGCGGCGACGATTATTATGCTAGAGCGCAGATACCTTGAGTTGGACTTTCGGGACTTCTTTTTATCCTTAACTTGGTGTCTGATAATGGGATGGAAGAAGCTTCAAAGGGCGTGAGCCAGATGGATTTTGGCCGTCACGAGTTCATCGCAAGGGAACTTGGCTGCTTTGGTGTTGGATTTTGAGATCCATTAATGGATTTGCTCAGCTTCTGTGCAAATATTCGACTCTCCCCTCCCATTAGCCAACCAAATTGGATCCTCTTGGCACAACATAGTAGACATATGCGCTCTAATATGTCGTAGATTGCTTCAATGCTTTTATTGCTCTTTGATATTGCTTACCCTACTCTGGGCCAACTTTACCCTTGCCTTTCGACCAATCCTCCAAGACGCCAACTCCATAATCTCCGCGGTTCGGTAGCCTTTGAATCGTGTGGATGTGGTACTTCTTTGGGTACACGTTGCTCAACCACACTCCATTATGGTGGTCAAACTCGTCCATCACCACAGGCCCATGAACTCGAAAGTAAAACGGTGTCTCATCATTCACCGGCCCAATCCATCCAAAGTACGTCTCATCCAAATGCTTCTCCACTCGAGCCACGAAACGTTCCAACGCTGCCGAAGGGAGTAAGTCGTTGAATATGCGCACGATGCCTAGTAGATCCAGCCGTTGCTGAGCTGTCATTTCAGCCGCACAAAGGCCATCGTATGGAATCACACGATTGTCCTGGAATGCGCCACCTAGGCCGCGTAGGTCTGCTGGGTTCCAGCGTCCCGGCTGCATCGTGCTACCGTCGATGTCATTGATGTCGCCTTGCAGCGTTGCCTTCTTTTGCTGTTCTGGACTTAAGCTCTTCATAAATGCAAGACCTGCAGCTTCCTCCTTCTTTAGCACCGCGATGTCCTTGTGCTGGCCTTCGTCGATGACATTCGGCTCAGCACCGACGAAAAACGGACCGACGACTATGTCTCCGGCTACAGTCAGCACGTTGATGCACATATGGTGGCCGAAGAGATTGAAACCCCATGGCTCGGTGAGCGAGGGAGTGCCGAAGAGGCAGAAGTGGTATGAGTTCTTGTTCATGACGTTATGCAGCGTAGTCAGCTCGCCCAGGAAGTGGTTCGTGTACACGGCAGCCGTCAGCTTCTCAAACCCCTCGGAAGAGAGTGAGGCTTTGAGGAGATCCAATGCAGCAGCTCGAGCCTCTGGAGAGAGCTCATCAAGTCGCATACCACTGTCGACGATGATCACTTCAGGGTTCGACCAGGACCGCCATTCCCGGGCATTGATAGGATAGCAGATCTTCTCTTTCTCTTCCTTCGATGCAACTTCTAGTAGCTTATTTGCTGCTGAGACCATTCCTTCGGTTGGCCCATTCGGGTCCGGCTGATGCTGATATAAATTTGGGACGACATTGCCGTCTGTGGTGAAGCCTTTGTACGGCTGCTCGTACAGCTTCAGCCAGCCTTTTGCAACATCTGTAAGGAAGATGTCTGGATTTCCCAAAACCGCTTTTGCATGTGTCCGAGGATCTCGATCACGTGGAGATAGACGCGGATGGTCTAGCGGGATGAGATAGTCGCGAAAGTTGCCTGAAGACTCCGCTGATGGAGGAATCGGTGCGTTTACCCAGGCCATATTTTAGACACGCTCCGGACAAGAAGCACAATGGACAAATTTCGAGAACTGAATATATTGACAAAGAATAGGAAGTCTTTACTTAGCTATATATTGAATATAATTGTGCCGCTGATCGGGCGGATGGGTCGAGAAGTGGTCGGGCAGAGGTGAGGTCGGGAGTTGAAGTCGGAAGAGCCGACGTCAGAGACGTCTGCATTTCTTCGTTTCGACCTTCTTTCCGGAGCGTTATCACCCGCACTATTCCAATATGGCAAGCAATTCGTTTCATGGTTCATAGCGGACCGAGCACCAAGCGGTGAACGACTTTGAACTGCAGGAATGACGCCGTTGAGCTGTGGCTATCGCTCCACAGCGTGGCGCAGCTCCTCTGCGGCGTGCCCGTGAGCTCGTATAGCACCTCAGCTACACCATGTGCGCGCGCAAAAGTGACAGTTTCAGCTAGCTGATCATGGGATGCGCCTGAACTTCTCTTATAACTTCTCTCATCTACAGATACACCAAATACGTTCCTAAGTCTCAACACGTTCCAGTCGCAAGCTCCGACTTCTTTGCAGTTCTTCGTAGAGGCCTTTGCAGTTGTTCGATACCCCTCATTCAGCTCGGAGACATGTCTAACCAGGATTATTATGGTGGTGGACAGCAGAATCAGAGTGGATATGATCAGAATTACGGCCAACATCATCAAGGAGCTCCGCCGCAGAATTACACTCCTCAAGAAGGGCAGTACGGAAGCAGTTCATATCCTCCGCAGGTTCGCATTCTTCAAATCTTTCTGGAAAGTACTTATAAGCTGAATGGGAACGTATAGGGCGGCTATCCTCCACCTTACAACCAAGGCTACAGTTCCCCCCCTCCATCGAATCAGAGTTATGGCTCTGCGCCGCCGCCGCAAGCCTACGGTAACCAAGGTTACGCACAGCCATCGGCTGAAGAGAATCGAGGTCAATATGGCAGCGAATATCCAGCACAACAACAGTACGGAGCAGGACAATACGGAGCAGGACAGTACGGAGCAGGACAGTACGGAGCACCGCCTCCAGGACAACCCGGCGCACCAGGCGGTCCTGAGGGACCTGAAGGTGACCGTGGCCTAGGAGCTACTTTGGTAGGTGGAGGAGCAGCTGGATGGGCTGCCCACGCTGCCGGCGGAGGCATCTTGGGCGCTGGTGCTGCTGCCGTCGCTGGGGCAATTGGTGCAAATATGATCGAGAACCAGTTCGAGAAGTATGACTTGAGTTCTACTAGGTCATAAAATGCTTGAAACTAACGTGATGCCAGGCATAAGAAGCACAAGAAGCACGAGCATGAAGAGGAATCTCACCACCACGGCTCGCACCACGGCTCACACCACGGCTCACACCACAGCAGTTACTCGGGTTCTGCTGCCATGGGCGGGCTCTACGAACGGAAGGAAAAGAGGCGTGAAAAGCGTGAAGAACGCCATCACCGACGCCGGGGGAGTCATTCCAGCTCCAGTTCCAGCAGCAGTAGTGACTGAGTGTGACGTCTGTTTGGCGACTGGTGAATATTTTCATCCTGGGAAGGGTTTTGGACACTTTTCTTTGCATCCAAACACTCGCTCTCCTAACCACGAAGTCATGAAATTCAGTCTATTAGACATGCGCTCTAGCTTATGGGAATCTGGAGGATTTTACACTCGACACTATTTGTCATTTTGCCTCAAGGAGACCAGGCAGGTTTTCCTTAATATACGCAACGACTGCGTCTGGGCCCTCTTTTACTTGCAGCCCTTGCGGGATCGCGAAAGTCTTGAGCTGCGGTCCTACAATGTCTCGAGCCATCTCCTGAATCTTCTGAGACTCCTCTGGTGTCCACATCGAGGCAGTGAAAAGCAGATCCGGCATATGCTGCTTCACCACTGTAGTAACATCTTCGAGTTCTATGCGAACCATTAGCCAAGTCCCACACGTAATGATAGTGGTATACAGGGTCCGAGAGACGAACTTTCCGCATTGGCAACATGGATAATTATATATTTCTCTTTCACATCCTCCACCATGCGCCCAATGAGTCGCTTTGCACGTTCAGGGACCGTATTAACGCTGACAAGTTTGAACGGCCCTAATGGATAAGAAGATGCCATGAGGATTAGAAATGCGGCGCAATAGTAGCAGAAGGCGTGCTTGAAAGGGACACCGCGCAGAAGTCCGCTTAACACCGACTAAATAGATCTTGTTCCAGTTTAAAGGACAAAGTGCAGTTCAAATTGACACAAAAATATATAATAAGTCTAAGTACGAACGCAACTTTGAATATACCAGGTCCTATCACGTAATACGCATGCCGTGAGTTTCTACCGACTGCAATATCGCCGACCCACTTTGTGAAGCCAGCCGTTGCGTTGTCGGGGCTAGATTGCTCGCCGAAAACAGACGTGCGGCAAATCCAACAAAATTTATTTCTGGACACTCGAAACGGAAACACAACTTCCAGCTTCGGTCAACGCCAGGGGTATCCGACTCTATCACAAATTTGGACACTTCAAGAGCATGGCAGACGCATTATTGACTTACTTTCGGGGCACATTGCCGCCTGCACTTGCCGAGTCACTGCAGGAACCTCTTCAGGCCCTCGAAAATGGCGACTTCGAAAAGATTTTTAAACTCTCGCTCACGCGAAGACTGCTGGGTCATGAGGATGAGGATGATGACGGGCCGCAAAGGACCGAGTTAGATGACTTTCCCACGTGGAGCGATTTGGTCTTCCACCGTCTCGGTTTACTCCTTGCGCGACGAGAGACTCATCAAAATGAAGATATCCAGAGCACGCCTGCCTATCGGTCACATCTTCTCTTCATCATTGCGTTGGCCTCAATATCATCCTTCCAACAGTCCAATGTAACGGGACCGCCCCTGCCCTTCTCTTCGTCCAAGGTCCTGTTCCCTCGAGATATATCCTCCGACGATGGAAAGGTTTCAGTTCTGCGCAAAAAGCTTATCACCTCACTCAGTGCGGACGGAGAAGCGGCGTATTTGCTCATCCCAAATGTTGAGCTCTTCGTACTTGCAGATACCATTTTGGACTTCCCATCGGTCAGGAAGAGCGTCATCCCTGCCGCATGGGGCAGATTGAGAGCCGATTTCCTGCACCAGAGACTTCTAAATGAAGTTACTCCGTCCCTTCAAGACGCCATTTACAAGAGCTTGGATGATGTACGGCAAATTTTGCAAGGGGTCAAAGGCCCGGAAGGCGCCGGAGAGAAGACTGGTGCATATGTTGCGTTTCTACTTGAGAGGGCTGCGATACATACGCATCACGGCTTGGACAAGAAGGCCAGAGAGGATCTTGACGAAGCAGCTAACTTAAGAGGGTTTCAATTTGCGTTGACCGGGTTGCTTGGAAAGCGCACGAAATATCAGGACAGGGATATCAGCCAGCTCGTTGTCCTTGCTCAGAGTGCAGATGCCCCTACACCCTCAGGAGCCGTCGAAAATAATAGCTCCAGCCCTTCAGAAGAGCAGCTGAAGCCTAAAACCCTTGATTTAAATGACGACACCCTGCTGGAATCAATCTCATTCGCAGAAAAGCCTCACTCATCGACCGAAATTCAGGAAAAAGATTCCTTACCCCCGGCACTTAAATCTCTCGACCCTTCTAATCAGCCAAAGCTGGAGCCTTTAGATTCTATCATCCTTCTCTCTCTCGCTTCATCTATCAAGAACACTTCCCCTGAAGATGGTCTTACGAGAGAAGAGACACTTCCGTATGCAACTCGAGTGCTTGAAGGCGGAAGCTCGAACTGGCAAATATACACGCAAGCACTACTTGTCCGTAGCCGCATCGAAGGCTACAAGACTCGAACAGTGGAACGGGGCCTATTGCAATTACAGGCCTTGGTTGATCAGATCATTGCGGAGACCGGTAGTGCAGAGTCAACAGATCAAAAGCAAGAGCCATCCACCACGTTCCTCCCGCGCGCTAAGGATGCTGAATCTGCTCCGGTACAGGAGAGGCTTATGTATCTTCCCGAGCTCGCATCGCCGTCTAGATGGGAGCTAGAAGCCGAACTTGCAGCGCGCTGGGTTACCATGGGTGGTTTAAGAACAGCGCTGGAGATCTACGAGAGACTTCAGATGTGGGCGGAGGTGGCGCTTTGCTGGGCCGCAACGGAGCGAGACGATAAAGCTAGAAGTGTTGTGCGGCGGCAGCTCTTCCATTCGACGAACAGCAACAACGCCGAAGTCGAGAACTTGGAGGATGAAAAATGGGAGGGTAGCCCACGAGAACCGGCACCGTCAGATGCTCCAAGACTGTATTGCATTCTGGGAGACATCGATCAGGATACAGCAATGTACGAGAAAGCTTGGGAAGTATCAGGTCACCGATACGCACGAGCTCAGAGATCTCTCGGAAGGCATTACTTTGCAAAGAAGCAGTACAAAGAATCTGCAGAGGCCTACGAGAAATCGCTGAAAGCTAATCAGCTCAATGGTGCGAGCTGGTTCGCTTTAGGCTGCGCGCTTCTCGAGCTCGCTGAGTTCGATCGGGCAGTCGAGGCATTCACTCGGACAGTCCAACTCGATGACACTGATGCAGAAGCGTGGAGTAATCTCGCCGCTGCGTTGCTCAGTATTGACAGAAAAGCAGCTCGCGATACGTCCAATGGCATGACAGCGATTGATATTCAAGAGCCGCCTGTTCTTGATGACGAAGAGCCGGATTCCGCAGATGTACAATCACTATCGAGTGCAGACAAACGGCAGCAACGCCTCAAAGATGCCTTGAACGCGCTCAAACAAGCCTCTCGACTCAAATTCGACAACTTCCGCATCCTCGACAATCTCGTCACAGTCGCAGCGTCTACCATTCCACCCTCATACAATGACGTAGTCTCAGCGCAGAGCCGTCTGATAGATTTGCGTGGTCCCACAGAAGGCGAGAAGTGTATCGACGCAGACATTCTCGAGCTCTTGGTCCGACATGTCATCGAATTAGATACCGAGAGTGAGGGCTACGAGCCCAGCAAGCCCGGGCTGACTAGGATGGTCGTCGAGATGGTAGACAAAAAAGTCGTTCCTCTCATCACCGCATCTGCACGCCTCTGGCGCATCGTGGCTCGTCTAGCGCTCTGGCGCCGCAAACCTTCGGCCGCGCTTGACGCACATGAGAAAGCATGGCGCGCGGTCGTAAGTCAACCGGGGTGGGAGTATGGGGCTGAGGAGCAGTGGAATGGTGTGGTGGATGCTACTGTTGAGTTAGTCGATGCATATGAAAGTTTGGGGAGCATGGAGAGGACCGAAGGGCTCGCCGCCGGGAGCGGAGAGGTGGTGATGAAGGATTGGAAATTCAAGGCACGGAGTGCAGTTAGAGGGATCATGGGCAGGGGGAAAGGGAGTTGGGAGGACACAGATGGGTGGGAACGATTGAAAGATGCATTGGAGCAGTTAAAAGGCTAGTTCTGGAAACCATGGCGGGAGGTATCGGCTTCGAGCGCATAACGTTGGTAATGGACTCGCAGTTTGGGCGTCCGAAAAGTAAAGATTCTGACGTGTTCAAGTATTTTAGTGCATAATTTGCGGAGTTTGCGGAGAGTTTTCGTGATGCTGAACTGTCGTGGAACTGCAGCGTTTGGGTTGAGCAGAAGAGCATGACACACTGCTCAGGAGCATAATCAAATCAACGACGCTCATGAAAGGTACGTTCGCATGTCTATGCATGGGCATCCATGGGCATGTGACGCAAACGCCAAGACCACGGGAATGTCAATCTGTGATTGCATCGCCTTGGGGATGGGTAATCTGGGATCGATCAAAAGACATCATCGCAATTCTGAACTGTGCTTACCTTATACGGCATAGCGACCGCCCCTCTCCGCACTTGCAGGGGTCCGAAGACCCTGTGGCGTCGATCACCCCCACAGAACGTCATCTTACAGTTGCACGGCACCACACAGCCCTTGCATTGGTACGCAGCGTTATTAAAGAGGCAACTACCATTGGCACTCCCCGTACTACCCTGACTATCATACCCACTACATATATTCTTCCTCTCTTCTCTGCTTCTTATCTGGCCAATTCCAATATCTTCTCTCACATTCTCACGAAAACTTCGAATCCTGATCTTGAACTTGAACTTTCACATCCACAAATAATCAAAACACCGACAACATGAGCGCCCTCGCACCCCCTGACTACGACGACCTCCCATACACGCCAAATACCCGCTCTGAAGTTGAAGCAGCATTCGCGTCGAATACGCTCACGCAGACTGCTTCAGCGGGCCAGGCTCCGCCGTACAAATTCCAAGATCCATCATCTCCGGTGACGGGACGACCAAGCCTACAGAGCCGCTCCAGTAACAATTACATCGACGCCACCACCACGGCAGCCACCAAGAGCACTGCGAGCCCACCCGCCACACTTGCCCCACGTCCCAAGGGTATTCCCATGCCCGTGTCTCCTAGCGCCGAGGACCTGGCAGCGCAGAATGCTGCTGCAGAAGCGGCGTTCCTTGCAGAACAGGCAGCTGCGAAACGATCGAGTGTCGATATGAAGAGCGATAGCATTGCCAGAGTGCTGAGCCCGGAGAGTGGAAACGAGGTAAAGGCCGGCAGTCCAAGGATGTTGAAGGTGCACGGGAGACAACAGAGCTGGAATAAGGAGGACATGAAGAGGATGATGCAGGAGCCATTGATGAAAGAGGATGGCGGTCCCATTCAAGGGTACTCTGGCAAAGGAGGAGGTGTGACAGGCTTCTGAACAGGTGGAAGAGGAGCTTGGTGATGACCAGGAAGTAGAGTGAGAGATGCTGAGAATGTCTAATCGAGCACGGTACGATTGGCTTCGAACAAGAGACAGGGGTGAGTCTAATTGAGATTTACGTATCCATGAGGGATGAGGAGTGGGGGACTAAGAAAAGCAAAAGGCAAAAAAAGCCTATTGGCATAACGCTCTCAACATTGCCTCATGACAACCGAATACTCTTAGTATTTAGGACAGCCCGAGCTCCTTGGTGAGCAGTTCCAAGTACCCATCAACCATGCTATGGACCAGATCGTCAAACGACCTGAACTTGAACCCAAGGACCTCCTCAGTCTTGCTAGCATCGTACTTCAAAGGCCTTGTGATCATCTTCCCTGTAGGCTTGAGCATGCCCTTCTCTACAGCCTCTGGATAGTCTCTCTTCACAACTTCCTTAGCATCATTATAGTCGCTGCCCTTCAGTCCGCCGGTATTCAGTGCGAAGCTTTGACCGCCAGCAATAGATGGGTCGAGCGCGCGGACATGCGCCTGCGCAACGTCCCACAGGTGCACCAGCGTGCCAGTCAACGGTCTGGGGTTGTCGGCTCCGACGAGAATGCCCATTACGAGCGGGTTCGTGCCTGAGGAATAATAGCCCTTGCTGGCGGTCTCGAGCTCGTTCTTCCCAATCACGAAGGCAGGCATGATGTTGTTGATGTCGAAGTACGGATGGCTGTCCGCAATCCAGTCGTTCGTGGCGTTCAGCGCATATGCCTTGGACGCAGCGTATGCTTCGACTTCGTCTTTGAATGGGCGTGCGGTTGGGTTGGGCGTAGGCTCCACGGAGTAGACCTTCTCATGGGGCTCTGGATCCGAGAACGCGCTCCATGGAATGGTCCCAAAGAGCGAGGATGTGATGACAACACGCTTCACCGACCTCTCTTTCTTGGCTGCGTCGAGGATGTTGGTGGTGGCCTTGATAGCGGGCTTGATGAGCATTTCCTCGTAGAGGTCGGCACTGTGGCCGGCAAAGAGAGGAGACGCGACGTGGATGATTCCAGAAACACCCTTGACGGCCTCGTCATAAGCGCCATCTGCTACGATGTCGGGGATATGGACGAACTCCAGCCTCGAGCCGGGATTGATCTCTTGAATCGTCTTGGTGGAGGAGATGGACTTGGCTTTGGCGTCGCTACGAACGGCCGCGCGAACGGAATAGCCTGCGAGAAGGGCTTCCACGACGACGCGGAAGCCTATCATGCCAGAGCCGCCAGTGATCTTTCAAGCGTCAGCTCGCTACTCTGTGTAGCAATCATGGATTGGGTTCACTTACGAGAACGAGTTCGCCTTTCGATGCCATTGCTGTACAGAGCTTGTGGTCGTTCGTATGAAATGAGTTGAGTCAAGAAAGTCTTGAGAGTAATTACCAGATTAGGAGAGTAGTCGTCGCTTGAAGCAGTAATGGACAATATGAGAGCGAATATCAAGAATATATATATGAAGATGCTTCATAGCTCTAACTCCTACTTTGTCTCGAGTCGCATCCTTCGTCTACGGCGCGCTCAGTAATCGTTCGCAGGCGCTGTATGGTCCTCATCATCGTTTTGCTGCCTGACGACGAGCGAAGGAACTTCATTATTCCTCATCTACGTGACTTATCTCTATCCGAAAACCTCTTAGCTAACATGCGGGCCACTAAGTCACGCCGACGATGAACCAATCTTGCGCTGGATATGGGCAACAGCGCCCCTGACGCCCAGCGATTACTCATTGTGTGTGGCTTTGAGACGGAGACCGTGTATCGTGAAACTATCGAATTGGTGGTGTATCCGATGAGTATTTGGCCTTTATCGAGGTTGCAAGTGCAAAATTGTCGAATGTAGTTTGAGGTACAACAATACAAGCGGTTTGTAGGAGAAATACTAATCGGCCTCGCTCCACTTACTCATCGTCCTGTCAGCACGACGATTGGTCGCACACGGCGGGAACAGGTCGGGAGCGAATAAAACGTGGCAAGATCCCTCGATAAGTCCACAAATACTGCGTTTGGGCTGGCCGAAAGCCTGATTTGTAGTGCTCCCGCTCTTGATGACAAGCTGGAAACGACCAGATGCAGTTATTTCTGTTTATGTCTAGCCCTCCACATTCTTCAAGACGGAACGGAAATAACAGGGCACCGAAGAATCGAGAAATATCACAGAAGAGATAGGCAAAATTCAGTGGTCCAATATTCGTTCATGGCATTTCCATAGCCTCGTGCAAATATGTACAGGCGAAGCATAGCAGGCCCACTTTCGAGCCATTCATTATCAAGGAGCGGTCCGTCGAGAACCAACTTTCCAAACTTCATCAATTCATAAGTTCAGCGTCCAAACCCGTTGCTAATTTCTCATTGCCCATATCCAGATCCACTCGACACATGCAACGCTCCCTTCAGGTGCAGCTTCCTGCTGCTCGCTCCAACGTACACAGTCTTCTGGTACTTGCTGATGACCCAGTTTTGGGTCTTGGTGTCCCAGTTACTGAGATCCCTACGAGTGACGTCCAGGCTAACTGTCTTCTTCTCGTTAGGGGCCAGAGTGATTTTGTCAAAGTTCCTCAGAACGACCTTTGGATCGTTCGGGCCGCCAAGGCTAATATAGAGTTCCACGACCTCGTCACCAGTGATCTTGCCGGTGTTGGTAATGGTGGCGCTGACTGTGAATAGAACATCGTACAGCTGCGGGTTACCACCTGGTGCACCACCAGCGGGGTTCTTGGGCTGCGCGCTGCCGTCTGCAGCGTGAGCGGGCCACTTGTGACCGCTGTCATAGTCGGGATCTTCAGAGGCAACCTTAGGATCGGAACTGTTGAGCCATGGGTAAATGTAGTAAGGAACTTGGTGGAAGCTAGCTGGGAAGACATAGTCTGAGTAGTCCTTGGAGACCTTTCCAAAGGATGGTGCAGGCTTGGTGTGACCTGAAGTTGGCGTGTAGGGCTTGACGGGGTGAGACTTAATTTGGAGGTTGGAGTACGAGAAAGTGGTGTAACTGATGCCGTAGCCAAACTCATAGACTGGGTCGACACCCTTCTTATCAATGGCACGGTAGTCGATAAAGATACCCTCAGTGAAATCATCCTGAGGTGCGCCGTGGCCGTTGTTGGGCTCGTACATGACATCGGTACCGTAGTCTGATCTTGACTTGGCAATCGAGAATGGGAGCTTGCCACCAGGGTTGACACGTCCATAAAGGACATCAGCGATACTGTTACCAGCCTGCTCCCCGGGAAGGCCAGCCCAGAGGATAGCGGTAACGTTGGGGTTCTGGTAGAAGGAGTTGACGAGGACAGCACCGACAGTGCTCATGACAACAATGGTGTTGTTACAGACGGCGGTAACATTCTGGATGAGGGCGTCAGCGTCGTGCCAGAGAGTGAGGTTATTGCGATCTCCCTCGTTTCCATCGATATCAAGGTAACCTTCGCCACTGTCGGCAGAGACGAAGACGACAGAAACAGATGCCTGAGATGCGACCTGGGCAATCTGAGCGTAAGCCCAGTTGTCTGCAACCGATTGGATCACACCGCCGGAGGTCTCCAGCACGGTGTTTTGGATAGCAGTAAGCGGATCAACAAGGTAGGGGAAATTGGCAGTACCAGAACCCCATCCCATGGCTAGTGTTCCATTGTCGCACTGGCGGTCGCCGCAGCCGTTAGGTCCCCACAAATTGGTGACAGCACCTTGGCCAAAGACACCGGTGTACTTCTCCTTGCCGGTGAGGGGCAGACCGCCCTTGTTCTTGAGAAGGACGATGGACTTAGAAGCCGCATCGCGGATGTTCTTCGCGTGCTCAGCACGGACGTCGACATGTTCGTTGATGACAGTGAACTCCTCATTCGCAATGAAGTGCTTGGGGCCAAAGGTATCGAGGGTCCAAGAGTCAAAGTTAACAGGCTTCGTGTGCTTGTCGCGACCAACGTAGTAATATGCACTCATAATACGAGTGACCATGTCGTCGATACGCCATTCCGGGACTGTACCATTGACCACAGCAATGGTGAGGTTGGTGCCCCAGTAGGTCCTGTTGGTATCGAACAGAGTATCTCCAGGCATGGTCATGTCAAGGCCGGCATATGCGGACGCGACACCGGAGTGCTGAGCTTGCCAATCAGACATGACGAAGCCTTGGAAACCGAGTTCGCCTTTGAGAAGGTAGTTGAGCGTGTAGCTGTTTGCACAGGCATAGCTATTGTTGACCTGGTTGTATGAGCACATAATGGCACCAGTACCAGCGCGAACGGCGTCGGCGAAAGGCCTTTTCATATGTCAATAACTCCGCTTTCAAATCGTACGTTTGAGGATGGTCATACCATAGGTACAGCTCGTGCAGTGTCACATCGTCAATGTTGCTGCTTAATGCTTCCGTGATGGGGAATCCATAGCCATTGGCTTCGCCCACTTGACGGAAATGCTCTTGTTCATTAAGGATGAAGTGCTTAGTGCAGGCAATGACACCAGACGACTGAATTCCCTGCACCGTCTCGCCAACTGCAATACCGGACAAGACTGGGTCTGGGCTGAAGCCTGCAATGATTCATTAGCGCGGTCGGCAAGAAAATTATAGGAACTGTGCAACTCACCCTCCCAGCCTCGACCACCCTCAGGAGAACGTCCAAGAGGGCCAACTACAGGACCCAATTGAGTATCGACACCCTTGTCTCGGTGCTCCGCGCCCATGTCTGCGCCTCGTTGCCTCCACAAGGAGCGATCCCATGATGCGGCAACGGTGCCACCAGCTGGGAAGGCGGAGTTGTAGTCCGCTACAGCATTTGTTAGCAACGCTTCGTCTAATACAAACTACGTGGCGGAGAACATACTGTCACGAACACCAAGGGGAGAGTCCTGGTTGCAGAATCCTGGGAAGCCGAGGCGAGGCACCGAGCCAGTATTACCGACGCACTGCTCACCCTCCCATCTGTTCGTAGTCAGTAGTGTACTCTTGACAAGTTATCATGCCTTTCTTACCCAACACCCGTCGTGATGTTGACCTTTTCCAAAAGGGTCAACTGCTTCACGAACGCCTGGGCCTTTGCATATGCCGCTTCCCAGTTGCCAGATCCGTCGGCCCATGGAGAAGGATATTTTGGCGGCGAATATGCCAGTTTGGCATCGCTCTGTAGCAATTGTGGTCAGTGATCTGTATTTTCGTGTTGTTGAGGAATGTCGTCGCGCCATTGCTTGTTGACGCGCAGCTGAAAGGGATAATACATGTGGAATACTCGGCGTTGTAGCATTATGATGAGAGGGCGGGAATATTATGTTCAAGAATGGGAACAAATATATCGCCAATTGCACGCCTGAGCGAGGCATATAGTCTGGAAGATGTATACTTCGTGTGGTGCCAAATGCTCGAGAGATGTGTTTGCTGGGGTGAACTTACAGATTGCGCTTGCGCAACCGCGGCAGCCACGACAACGCCGCTGAAAGCTTGGGCCAAACGCATTCTTGCGGAATGCGGCAGTGGCTTGTGGCGTGCAAGTGTGACGATTCAGCAGGTCCCGCTGTAAAACTCCGAGCACAGCAGCGAGCGCGCGCTCAGTCGACAAAGACGCGCTCCAAATGAATTGCTGAGCTGCTCAGATGGTAGAGTAATACCAACGGCGTCTCAAAAGAGGGTTTGGCCGCGTTTGAGAAAAATTCTAACAGTGTGCTAGGAGAATCGGATGGGCCTAGCAACGAATTTGGGTTCCCAGCAACGAACAAAGGGCGACCACCTCACTCAGTGCAGAACAGAGACAATCGAGGGAGGCAGGATCCTCAATTGCAATAAGAGCGGGACAACCTCATATATCCAGAATTTTTTTACCCCAAGCTCCAGCTCGGTTCCTAGAGCTGCAAGAGCTTGCAGCTTCCCTTGACTCCAAGCTAGCAGAGCTCCCCATGATGCCATGCTTCCGTGGCCCATCGCAACTTGCAGGCGGGACAAGGGGCCTTGCTGGGGACGGTCGATCGCCTTTTCCATGCTCACTGATTGGAGGAATGACAGCGTTTGCGGGGTTCGGACGTCTCCTCCTTGCCGTTGGCCATACCGGAAGTGGTACTACTCCAGGTCATGACCTGGGGAGACACCGTGTTCCTGAAGGCTCTTCGCGCAACCACGGCGATGCACAGGGATGGAGCACGAACATCGTAAGCAGCAGACAGCATTAGCCGCCGTTCGTCAGTGGCTGGCACGTTGTAGCAGTGATGTAACGTGCAGCTTTTCTCCGTGCCGCCGTTCGTATCGTTGTGGAGAAGTTGGGATGGCGAGATTGAGAACAGCATGGAGATCACGCACGTACACGAAAGGCTCCAAAATCACGCGCATTGAAAAGGCGTCCTCGAGTCATTGCCGCATTGGAAGCCGTTCCTTTATTGAAGCATATCGATAAAAGCGCCCAGGGTGAAGTGAATCCAGATCTACAGGTCCGAAATATCAGGGCCTGTCCAAATATACCATTGGCCATGTCTGGCAAGGTCACAATGACACGATGAAATGGAGCTTCATTTCCGCAAAACTTACTATCATTCACATCATCTTACTGTCACCCGCTCATCTGCGATGAATTCGGGCTCCATCTCCCTTGTAATAGCCGCTCAGCCAGAACATTGTGTGATTCGAATGCCGTGCACATTTGCGAGGCAGCTGACCTGTTGAGTGGCGCACAGAGCAGCCTGCTCCTTGCGCGTCTGCGAGCCGCTCAGAGTGGTAGAAAAACGATGTTGGGCCAAGCGAGGATGGCTTGTGGAGGTAGTAATGAGTATGCGAACTGCGGAGAGACGTGCGGGGTGAAGCCTGTGAAGGTGGAGTGCAAAGTACCAGGTTACACGATGAAGTGGCATCGGCTCTCCCGCAAGGTGGAGCAAGATGAATTCATCAATCATGGGTCTGACACCCAGGCGGACCGGTGCAGCTCGTCTATTCTTCACGGAGTTTAGATGCACCGCATACGAGAATTTCCCTTCGCTTCTAGTGCAAAGTAGTGCAGATTGCATCTCAAATCAAAGGTTACAAGTCCATCTTTCGGTGGTATTGATTCCTTCGTTCAGAGACCGCCCGACTTGAAAATATTGGGGTTTCGGATGAGCTAGAGTACTGCCGGTCAGGATATCCATTGCTTTACTAGTTTGTTCAAAACGATTGAATTTGGGGATCTTTTCATGGTTGATTAGGCATTTTGTAACTTTTACCTGCCGCCTTCCCGCGGAACTCTGCCAAGATGCTGGAGGCGGCTGAACCGGGTAAATTAGCTGGGGCCACTATTTTCCCCAGCATATTACCGCAACAATTTTGCAGCTGCCCAGAAAAGAGCTTGCAGCCCCTTGCAGAGAAGGATTTTGATTCTTCCATACGACCTTCCATACGAAGTCTTGGTCGGCCACTATTTCGAGATCAGGGTTGCAACAACTCGACTGAGAGATAATTTAGGCGCACTTCGTCAGCAAAAACCGCGCTGCAACACTGCCAGAAAATATCAAAATTGCATTCGTCAGCGAATTAATGACTTCCATAGGCCGAGATGACTCCAGACACCATCGCCATGGAAAGCAAGGGTATATATGCAATATCGTGATCGTGAACTCGTCAA
Source organism: Rhizodiscina lignyota (assembly GCA_010015805.1). Classification (NCBI taxonomy): domain Eukaryota; kingdom Fungi; phylum Ascomycota; class Dothideomycetes; order Aulographales; family Rhizodiscinaceae; genus Rhizodiscina; species Rhizodiscina lignyota. The sequence goes on from ML978123.1 coordinate 1,001,171, forward strand.
GAGGGTCTTGCCGTAGCTGCATCCCAATGTAGGGGTTGACTGATGCATCATTCGAAGAAGTCGGACTCGCTTCCAGCATCCAAGCCCTCGGCGTCGCCATCTTCCATAACACTGTCCCTTCCGTCTTGGTGAGAAGTGTCCGTCAAGGACACGCCTCCCTGCGCAGGCGCAGAGTTCCTTACTTTCGGCTTCGGGCGATGTGAGAGGCTAAGCGATTGTGATTCCTTTTTATTGGGATCCAGAACCATCTCATCCCGCAAGGACTCCAATGCCTTCTCCCCCTTCTTCATGGTTTCCTCGATTTGAGCCCACACCTTCGCGTCTCCTCTCACTCCGGCGTCTGTAGCATCGTCATCGCCGACAGTCTTGCCATCCTCTTCGCGTTGCTTCGTCGGGTAGAGAGCAGAGTATCGTTGGGAGAATGGGAAGTATAGCGTATAGTTGACATCCACCTCAGCGACGTGGAGCTTGTGCTTGAGATGCTCCTGCTGGGACGGATCATTCGAATTCTCTAGCTCTTTCGTAGCTCTCTTTAATCGACGTTGGGCTTTCTGGGAATCTAATGGAGCTCACTCAGCATATGCGCCAGTAGAGCTGTTAGATGAAGCTACTCACCGAAGAAGCGTATCATCTGATACTGACCCGCCCTTTGAGTCTGCTTCTGCTTTGCCAATGCCACTTTCAAATCCGCCTGATATGCCTGGAGTTCTCTTTCCTTCTCCAGTCTCACACCTGCAGGCAGGTTCGTCATCTTCTGGAGCAATTTTTCCAAATCCCTGATCTTCTTCTTCAAGGGAGTCGTCAGGAACTCGTTTCCAAGAGGAGGGCGACGCGCCGGTGCTTTGAAGGCCCCATCCTTTCTCCGTCGCTGATGGGTATTGAAGCGGAGCTCGCTTTCTTGAAGTCCTCCGGATAGTTTCGCGCGTGCTCTTGTAGCCGTAGGCATCGTGATCTTGAGGTTTCAACGGAACAGAGGCATGAGGTTCAAACAAAGTTGATGAGATGAACTTAGCCTCCGTGTCTTGAGAAAATCTGGGGAAGTACGTGAGACCGGGATTGTGTGAACATTTCAACAAGACTGGAGCGGCTGCTTTTTGATTACGTAAGCAAAAGAAGAATGCGGGCCGTGCACGTGCCACGCGAGACTGTCGTGAGCGACGCGTTATCAATTATCATGGTTATCCACGCCTCCACGTTTCAGAGGAGCGGTTCCACACTATTGCCACGAATTATCGACCTCTGATGAGGCCGATGCACACGAACCACTGGAATACATGTCTTAGCCCTGATGCTGCATGAATGATCGTCTCCGATCCACCGGGGCTACATGGAAGCTGCCATTCGCTGGTCGCCGCACCCAACTGCGCTGAACTCAAGATTCATTATTGTTGATGTTGCTGGTAATCGGCTTCGCCTCTGCGAGCTTGGTGCTTCCAAGGGTAAGGCGGTCGGGTACAAGCAAATATGTCAGCGCGACAGGTTACCGAACTTTACGGCGTTCGACTGGTCTAAGACCCAGGATTCTCTCGTTGCTATTGGAGCTGCCTCTGGAGAAGCGACTCTGGTCCAACTTGATTCCACAGTCACTTATCCAGACAGTATAAGGGCGTTCCCCATCAAACATCAGCGGAAATGCAACTCCATTGCTTTCAGCACGAACAACCTCCTGGCGACCGGCCTGGATAGAGTACGTAATGACTGCTGCATGAACATTTACGATCTTGCGGCTGCCATCTCTCCGGGCCGGCAGCAAGAACCGTACCGCAAGTTGGCAAGCTCAGAGGCGATTATGAGCATCAAGTTTTTTGCTCAACAACCGGACACGCTAATTGCGGGTGTGTCAAGACAATGCATCAGATTGTACGATCTGAGGGACCCAACAGGAAACGTCTCTCAACTTCCGACCCGGCAGGTACACAATCTGGCTATTGATCCACTGGATGAGAACTACTTTGTCTCTGCTGGACCGTCCGGTGAACCTATCGTCTCCGTGTGGGACAAGCGGTTCACTTCATCGGCCATCCCTGGAACGCCATCCGGCGGCCTGCCTGGACCAATTGTGGAATTTCGTCCTGCAGTAGACACTGCACAATCAACTTCCATCTGGAGTTTGCGATTTTCTGGAACCCAAAAAGGCGTCTTTGGTGTTCTATCCAGCGCCGGAGAGATCAAAATCATCGAACTAGCCCATCATTCTGGGTCTGGAACCACTTTATCGGCGCCAGCAAATCCCCATGGTGGAAGCGCGTGGTCTTCAAGAACGTATGCGAGCTATACTCACAACCTTACGTACCCTTGGTATCAGACCGAACATCGCCATGATGAAAACATGCGGATTATCGCATATGACTTCATGTCTGCTGGTAATCCCATTGATGATCATGCGGCTGTAGCACTTCACCCAGATCGAGCGATCCAGGTCTTTAGGATTCCCTCAAAGGCAGGACCACTTAAGATGACCGCACTTGATGAGCTTTACGCCTGGGGCCAAGCGACTGCGGTGGTGAGGCCGATGCCGAATTACTCAAAAGTTGCATCTGATCTAGAAGAATTGCAAATGAAAACGCTACCGGATCATCATTCTGGAACAGTGGAAGAGAGCACCTCCACGATAGACGCGCAGGTCGAGAGTCTTCGGTTGAGTACCTCGATCAAGAGCATGGACACGCACCTATCCAGCCGAGAAGCGCATTGTCATCTTCTAAACATGAATTTTCCTGAAAGCAAATTAAGTTTTGAAGACATGCTCCGCCTTCAGACAGTTCAGCGGCGCCGGTGTCTTGAAGGATACCTCTTCAATCCAACAAAGAACAAGGACATTGTTGCCAATGATCCTTGGCTTGTGGACTTGTGGGACACTGTCAGGCGATTCCATGATCTAGCCAAAGATAGCGGCATGAGCATGAACGGCATTGATTTGAGCTACTTGGGAATTTTTTCGATCCTAAGCAACTCGTTGGGGCTCAATAGCCGTAATCGATTACTTGGTTCAGAAAAGCATGCAGAAGGAATCTCCATTCGCGTTGCGATAAGAGATCTTGTTGCCCGGAAGGGCTATTACTCCTTCAAAGGTGTCAAGTCTTCATTTCCGGAACACAGGCAGCTCTGCCTACTTCTCTGCGGCTGGACCTTTCACAAAGAGCGTTTACGAGCAAGGTGTCTAGAGCTTGTTGAGGCGGATGAAACATACAAGGCCATTGCTTTGTGTGTGTTTCGCGGCTACAAGGACCTCGCGCTTGAGCTTCTTAAGACTGCAGTCAAGCAAAAACGCATTCAGAACATCGGGCTCGGCGCCGTGATTGCATGCGACTCTGTTGACGCGGAGCAACGTGAGCTTTGCCGGTGGATGAGCGATGAAACAGATGATCCTTACCTCAAGGCAATGATGGAGTACTTCGTGTCCGGCGACTGGGCCAGAGTTGCCAACATGAAACAGTTGGCGCTCGTGGACAGGGTGTCTGTTGCACTCAAGTACTTCGAAGACGATAGACTGCAAGAGTTCATCAAGCTGCAGATGAGCGAAGCAATTGTGTACTCCAACATTGAAGGCATCGTCCTTACGGGCTTGGTCGACAAAGGCATGGATCTATTCGAGCACTACATCCGCAAGCACAACGACATTCAGACACCTGTCCTTGTGATGGCACACACTGTGCCTCTTTATCTCAAGGACAGCCGCTTCGATGCCTGGAAAGAAACATACTTTATGCAAATGCAAGCCTGGCGCGCATTCACCCAACGCACTCGCTTTACCGTTCTGCACAATCGTATGAGTGTCACACGCGACAGCCGTCAACTTATCAAGCCACCTGATCAGCGGGTCAGCTTGCGCTGTTTGCACTGCCAGCAGAACCTGGCGTACCATCCACAGAAGACAGTTCCAGACGAAATGGATGGGGATACTACCACCATCACAACTTCTCTGCCGAGGCCAAGCAACACCCCTAGTATGAACGCTGGGACCATATGCCCACATTGCAAGCGGCCGATGCCTCGATGTGGGATATGTATGCTCTGGCTTGGGAGTCCAGATCCTGCGCGTCCAGGCGGCGCAGCGGCGTTGGCGGAGAAGAGCGAAGGGAAACCTAAGGAGGCAATGGCGTTGGAAAAGATGACTGTTTGGTGCATGAATTGTAACCATGGCTTTCATGGAGGTCATGCGAGGGAGTGGTTTGCAAGGCATCGGCTGTGCGCCGTGCCGGATTGCGGATGCCATTGTGGGGTGCTTCATTGATAAAGACCATGTATAAATAGTTAGTTTTCGGAGATATCACATTGGATCGCTTCTAGCTGTAATAGTGTGCCCTGTAAAAGCTCGCCCAGCTCCGAGACTTGCGCTTCTATTGACGAAATATTACTGAACTCGGTTTTGAAGCGCTAAGAATAGATGTGTTCACTGGACTTTACTTTGAACATGTGAAAATTGCATAACGGAACACGCAGTGACGTAAAGTTAATTCTGAAGCCTATTTAATGTATATTTTTGCACCGCTCTCTCGCTTCCGCCTTTCACCCACAAACACAATGCCTCCCAACTACGACGATGAGATCGACTTCGCTGCGCTTGCGCTGCAAGATCCTGATTTCGCCAAAGTCCTCAGTTCGACTGGAAAACTTGATTTCCACGATGCGAAGGCGGTGCAGTGAGTGATTGAAACCGACTGTCGACTAATGGAAGGCTTTTTGATCTTACCTCCGAATCAAGACAGTTGACCAAGAGTCTCCTTAAACGTGATTTCGGACTTCAGATTGAGCTCCCAGATGACAGATTATGCCCTCCTGTAAGCAATCAAAGCACTACGCGTATAGAACGCGTCTAACATCACGCGTCTCTTAGGTGCCTGTTCGGTAGGTCACGCACACTCATTGCCCACTTTATACGAAATAGTTCTGCATCATCCTTTTCGCTATACTTCTCTTGGCAGGAATGCATCATCTTCATTAACGTTTTGTCTTCAATCTTCATTTGTCCTTAATGGGCAGCGACGACATTCTTACTGCGCTTCGTTTGAACGTGTTCAAGCCTCAACTGGCGATTTCCGCGTTTATCATAGTATCATAACTTCATAATCCTGACATCGACACAGCTACAATTATGTCCGATGGATTGAAAGCCTAATCGATACCACTGGCCCTTCATACATGGACAAGTATGACCCGGAGCGCTCAATCATTGGCATCGACATGTTTGTTTGATCCCATCACTCATTTTTTGCCCCACTCTAACACCTTCATAGTGGAACTGGTGCTTCAGCAATCTATCCGCTCCTCTTCTGTGCCTCACGTCCGAGCTATCGTCTCGGCGCAACCGATATTGATCTTCCATCTCTCACCTCGGCAGCGAAGAACATCTCCCTGAACGACCTCTCATCGCGTATCCGACTCCTCGAGACGACTTCCGCTGATCCACTTATCCCGCTCGATGGTCTAAGCATTGAACATGCAGACTTCACCATATGCAATCCTCCATTCTACTCATCCGTCGAGGAAATGCAGGCGGCGTTCACGGGTGAGGGGAAGTCAAAACCTCCAAGCGCGGTCTGCACGGGTAGTGAGAATGAAATGGTGACTGAGGGTGGAGATGTCGGATTCGTACTACGAATGGTAGAGGAGAGTAAGCAGCTCAAAGAGAAGGTGCAGTGGTACTCCAGTATGCTCGGGAAGTTGGAGAGCTTACGGGCGGTCGTTGCCAAGCTCAAGGAGATTGAAGTCTCCAACTGGGCCGTATGCTGTCTCAGAGCTGGTGCAAAAACGAGGAGATGGGCTGTGGCCTGGAGTTGGGGGGACTCGAGGCCGAGAAATGTGCGTTTGTAATCTTCACTCCTATGGTGGCGGTACTGTTACTCTAACGGTGATGTAGGATGTGGCACGAGGAGAATCGCTTGGCAAAGAGTTCTTGCCGGCCGCCACGGAGCTCACGATACCAATTTCTGCCAAGAATGTTGATGAGATAGTCGAAAAGCTCAACAAGATGATGGAGTCACTGGACCTCCGCTGGCTGTGGAAAGTGTCGCTGAAAGCCGGTTTGGCTATTGCGCGTGAGAACGTCTGGTCGCGGGCTGCGCGGCGCAAGCAGCAGCGCCAGGATGCGGATCGAGGCGAGAATGCAAAGCATACTAAAGATGGTGACGACTCCGACTCCGACGAGGACGAGAAAGTGGCGTTGGCTGTAAAGATTACCGCAGAGAAGGAGGCGATCCAGCTGAGGTGGCTGAGAGGCAGTGACTATGTACTCTTCGAGAGCTTCGCCGGCATGCTGAAGCGGACTGTGCGAGAGACTGGAGGATGACGACTTGTGGTTGATATCCCGCCTCGGCGTAGCGATTTCCATCGCTGATCTAAGTTGGGTATCGTGGATATTCACATTCTGGTCCCTTCCTCGTGCTTGCGATCTGCGATTTCTAGAAGAGCTCTGGCACGGGGTGGATCGAATATTCCTTCAAGCCTCTTCTTGAGCGTATAGTCAGAAACACAGGCGTTTGGGCAAGCACCGCTGACCAAAAACAACTCAATTTCTTCGAAGAGGTCTTGGTGGCGCTCCTCTTGTTTGTTCATCAAGCTTGCCAAGCGAAGGTCCCGTATCGTATTCCCTTTATATGGCTCGTTCGGTTGGCACCTCCTTGGGACAGCAGCTTGAACAAAGCTAGTTGTAGATTTCATGAGTACCGGCTGTCACTCTCCAGGTGAACTCCACAAATTGAACTATATTTCCGGCGAGGCCAATTGCGAAAGTGGATCAAGCATCGTGCCCAAGGTTTATTCACGTGCTGCAGAACGATGACATAGATGATGACCAGAGGAACCACAAGGCTGTGGCCACGGTGAACATAAGGTCGCGAATACCAAACTGATGCGTTTTGGTCAAAAACAAGCTTACAGAATGGATACAATTCAGCTTGCTGTGAGAATGAACGGGGATCTTTTGACGACATAGGAAGACTTTCGGACTATTGAAAGAGCTGAGGCCGAATGCGTTGGCGGCGAAGGGACAGCTGAGCCACTGCAATTCAGCCTTGACATGCACAGTACCCTCCGGCCTTGCTACCTTGCAGCATCGCAAATTTGTTTAATTAGCCGTTGATTAGGCATTGATGTCGATTGCTGGGCAGGCATGCACATTGACATAGTCATTACGGAGTACCAATGGCCAAAAGGCCATTCTCCAAGGAGGTCCGAAGCTCAATCAATTTAGCAAGGCCTACGAAGAGTAACTTGTTCTTCCGATGTATTGTTCAAGACGCCGAGATCCATCATGATAATTCACCACTTGTTCTCCTTCCTTCCCAGGAAATCTTTCAGCGTTGCTACAATCTTCTCCAGAGAAGACAGCCACACCTCCAGTTCCTGATCAACCTTTGCCTTGTCATCCCCCATCTTCGCATAAAAGTCTTTCCTGTATGGCGTCGCACTCATCGCGGCACTGAAGATCGGCTTGACCATGAAGGAGTGGTGAGGCTTGAGGGTTTCGCCGTAGGCAGCGCGGAAGGAGTTTGAGAGTTCTTCGGTTGGGTTGCTCACGTTCTGGCGGAGGGCTTGGGCGGTGAAGTCGAGACCACTGATAATATAGCCAAGTCAGCTCTGCGTAGTACCAAAAGTACGGTATACGGAGAAATATATTGAATGAGAAGAGGAAGTTATATACCGGTTCAGCCATACAAGGCCTTCCGTCGCCGTGTGCTTCTTTGCTTTGAGCTCATTCTGGACGAGGGATTGGAGAGTGGCAGATTCGGCTGGCGCTTCGCTCTGACGTGTGCGAATTTTCTATATATTCACATTAGCAATTTGGGTGCGAGATGGCGACGTTTTCGATTGCTATGAGCACTGAAGGAGATCAGACGGAAAACGACGTACTGTGATGTTTCCGGTCATGTCTCCCTTCACAGGCTTAAATGCGACAGAGCCCAAGACGTCTATCTCACAAAGACGTCAGTAGAGCGATCGTGTTATAACGTCTTGCATATCCTTAAATATCTTCGACTCCTCGCACACAGGGCAGTTCTCAGATGGGTGGTCTCCAAAGGCATTCGAGGTCAGGACTTCGACGACTGCACCTCATCTTCAGCTCGAACAGAAGGCACAACGCACCAAAGAGGGTAGTGAGACTCTCCGCAGCGTCACAAAACTCGGTGGTAGATATAGCATTGTCGTTGGCAGCATCGACAGGCACGTCTTTGAAGGACTTCTTCAAGGTGTCGAAGTAGGTCCCACCAGCCGGAACTTGAGGTGCAGACATGATGAGAACTTGAGAGAGATGCTTCCTATGAAATTTGCAGAAGCTTGAGAGTTCAATTGACGGTGAGAGAAGTCGTAGGTCAAGTGAAGAAAGGAAAGAAGTACAGGGGCGCCGCAGCTGTTGAGATGCAAGCTGAGGGGCCACAGCACGTTGCGGTGTGGATCGTGAGCTCGCTTGAGCTTGGCTGGCGTAAGGGCCTCACTGGCGCGTCCTGGTTTCAGATGCTCTCAACCCCTGAATGAAATTAATTGAATGAGGCTCAAACTTTTGCTTAGCTGTCAGGTACAATCTCGAGAATGGCTTCTGGAACCATGGCTGCATGGAATACAGCTTGAGCGAAAGCTTAACGGCGAGCTCCCCGCCCGCAATGACATCCCCCGAGAGGGGCAGCAATAATGTAACTCCGCGTTCGCTCGCGCAAAGAAGTGCGGGACGCCTCGGAAATATAAATCTAAGAAATATGTCTCTGGCTGTAGAATGTCAATTCTCATTTCGTTGATCCTAAATGACATCCACAATCGTCCCAAGCATGGCCAAAACGTACAAGATTGCCACCATTCCAGGTGACGGCATTGGCGTCGACATCACAGATGCGGCCATTCAGGTATTGAAGAAGTTGTCAGACGCGTCTGGGAGCTTCCAGTTCGAGTTCACAAACTTTGATTGGAGCAGTAAAACGTACAAAGAGCGTGGTTACTACATCCCGGAGGATGGCATTGAGCAATTGAAGAAGTTTGACGCCATTTACTTTGGAGCCGTTGGTTGGCCTGGTAAGCTCGTGCACAATGCTCTAGTCCATTCCTCTCAAAGTCATCACCGCCTCACGGCTTCCAGATGTTCCCGATCATATATCTCTATGGGGTCTCATGCTGCCACTACGCAATTCCCTTTGCCAATACGTCAATGTTCGTCCGACTCGGATCATCCCAGGCACGTCCTCTCCTCTCGCAAACTGTAAGCCCGGAGACCTCGATTGGGTCATCATCCGCGAGAACAGCGAGGGCGAGTACGCCGGCCATGGTGGAGAGACACACACCTATTACGATAACGCTGTCGCCACGGACGTCAGCATTTACACTCAAGTCGGAATTGAGAGGATCATGCGATTTGCTTTCGAGACGGCAAAGAGCAGGCCAAGGAAGAAGTTGACAATGGTTACAAAGAGTAACGCCCAACGCCACGGGATGGTCCTCTGGGATCGGATATTCAACTATATCAAGAAGGAATTCCCGGAGGTAGAGACCGACAAGATGCTTGTTGATGCTATGACAGTACGCATGGTGTTGCAACCAAGTTCAATGGACACAATTGTGGCCACGAATCTTCATGCGGACATCCTGTCCGACTTGGCGGCCGCCCTATCGGGGAGCATTGGAATTGCACCCAGTAGTAACTTGGATCCAACGAGGAAGAATCCAAGCATGTTCGAGCCAATCCACGGGAGCGCGCCCGATATTGCGGGGAAGGGGATTGCGAATCCCGTTGGCGCATTCTGGAGCGCTGCCGAGATGGTTGAGTGGATTGGCGAAAAAGACGCTGCTGCAAAGTTAATGAAGGCCATAGAGACAGTGACGGAGGCAGGAGTGAAGACGAAAGATTTAGGAGGGAGCAAAAACACCAAAGAGGTAACTGACGCAATTTGCGCAGAGATTGGGAAGTGATATGTCATAGGCAGTGTGTACTAATAGTGTAGATAAAATCTTACCAATCGTCATTCACTTCCGATTGAAGTCTCTTTAGCGTAGAGATTCGATGAGAAAGCTATTCCATATATTCCTTTGGCACTGGCGGTCTAAATACTCCAGGAGTGATCTTGGTCTTGGTCTTGGTTTTTACGAGCTCTGTCACGACAGGTCCGGCTCGATGCCATGGCCACATAACGTATCTTGCTTTTCCAGTCATTAGAGCCAATGAGATCTGCTAAAGTCAACGAGCTAAACAGTGTATTGGTGCTCCAAGAATTCCTTACAGGCCCGTAGTCACGGCTGTCCATGCTCTTGTCACTATTGTCCCCTTCTACCCAAACATGGTTATAAGGAATGATCACAGTGTCTGGACCTCCAATCTTGCCTCCATTCTTCACCAAGTCTCTTGCTACATCGAGCGCAGTATCAGCTTCATCAACCCCCTTATAACCAGCACCATATCTGACTCTTTTCTCGGGCACTACCGTGTCGCCCGGCAGGCCTACCACCCTTTTCACACTTAGTTTCTCTGTATTATTCATCGGGGTCCAGAAGAAGATAACGTCTCCTCTCTTGATGTGGTTTATGTTCCAGGCTTTTGTCGTGGATGAGTCCACGCGTTGAGGCGTCTTTCGAAACTTCGTTATTAGAACGAGATCTTCTTCGCCTGTCTCGTGGTAGGTCGGCGACAACGTAGGTGCCATTGAGTCGCCTGTGATGGCGGCAACCTGAAGTACATGGTCATTGATGCTGATGATGCAGCAGCCGAAGACCGTAAGGCGCCATAGGTGTATGCCGATGCCCATGAGAGCTCGGAGATGGCGCGGGAGGTTGGACCGTGGATGATGGCCGCGATCTCGTGGACGCGGGACAACAATAGACCAGTAATAGTTGGCCTCGAATGGTCATATCATTTTGCTCTAAAGTATGTAGCGGCTATAACCTCTTGAATTCGAGGTCGTGTCGTGTGAGTAAAGCCATTGAAGTCCGGAGCTTGCCGGCGTTAAATTTCTCGGCTAAATTTCTCGGTCAAAGCTCTCAATTGCAGGGACTGCCTCTCCTCCACCCTTCTGGCTTCATCCACAATTGGTACATGCTGTGCTTGGCCTTGCGACTCGAATCTCAACAGAAACTCGTAAGACGGATTTTGAACTTGAGCTAGAGCTATTCACGAAAGAAGTGCTCATGTTTCAAGTCGAGAAAGAAGTAAGACCGGAGGGATTTTCAGATGTTTCATTTCAGCTCATTACGCCTCATATAAATTCCTACTGTCCTCGACAGTCGCGTCAACTGTTTTGTTCTGCTTCGCTCCAGTTTTAAAGCATACACTTTCCCCGCAGAGCTCGTAATGTCGAAGCTGTCAGGAGGTGCCCAGAACGTCCTAGCGCGTGAGCACGTGCATTCGTGTATTATAGGATTTCTTCTTCAGAGATCTCTCTCTTGAATCAATCCACGAGATTCACAACTTCGTGCTTGCTACGTGCTCCTCCAATAGAAGCCATCTATTGTAATTGTACACGGCTCCTTTCACGTCCCCGAGCATTTCGACTCTCTCATAACCGTCCTAAGTAATGCTGGATATACTGTTACTGTGCCTCTGCTCCCTTCCATATCTGCAAAGCCAGCTGTAACATCACTCGACCCAGACATCCAGGCGGTGCGTGACGCTATCGAGGCTGAGTTGAAAGATGGGAAAGACGTCATCGTGTTTGCCCACTCTTACGGAGGAGTCCCGTCCTCTTCTGCACTGAAAGGCCTGAGTAAGACGGTTCGTGAGAGTCAAGGCTCAAAAGGAGGCGTAATCAAAATCATATACTGCGCAAGCCATCTGATTGACGAGGGAGCGACGCTGGCAGAGCTAAATCCGGATGCATTGGAAGCTGCGAAGACTGTAGCAGTCGACGGCTTCATGGCGCCTCCGGAAGGGTTCCGCGAGCAGTTCTACAACCTTCAGACGGAATCAATTGCGAACCACGCGCTCAGTCTGCTCCGGCTGTGGTCAATTGGCATGGTGTTTACGAAAGCAACCTACGCCCCATGGCGACATGATGAGATACCAGCAACCTACATCTTCTGCGAAAAGGATCGAGCTGTGCCGCCTCCATTTCAAGAGCTCCTTACCAAGGACCGTAACTTCGAAATTGTCAGGACTGACTCTGACCACAGTCCATTTCTGGATCGACCTGAATGGGTTGCAAAAGTCATTCGAAGAGCTGCCGGAGAAGACGTAATGGATCTTTAGTTGACTTCCGCGACAGGCCGCCTGAAGAGGATTTGATTCCGAATAAGAGCTTTGGGCTAGATCGCATAGCAACAAATCGACCCTTTTCTACGCTGAGCTAAGCGTTGACCTCATTCGTAACTGAAGAGAACAAGCCATCATCCAGCAGGTCTTAGATGGACTTCATTCCTTGCTCGTGCGACAGGAAGCGTCTGGGTCTCCTTGGCTGCATGTTTCCTTACCTCGAAACTCCAGTTACGCACCTATGAATGCTTAGTGCAAGTGCCAAGGACTTTCCATGCATAGCGGAGCGGGAAGGAATGTTACTTCTTGGGCGGTGCTATCACAGACGCTCATTCGAGAGTTCCATGTACATTTCGACTCTTCGGTCGATTTGTTAATCCTCCAATCGACCCTATGACCGCGTCAGCATAAAATCTCTCCTGTCTAGAATCTCACCTGCGTAACAAGGCAAAATATCACCTGGATCTAGGCCCGCCTTGGCAATATACGATATAGAAGTCCATCATGTATTAATGGCACGATGGTGTGGCGCTGCTTCTTGCAGGTTGTCCTCTGAGTGTCCAGACAAGGTCAGCTGCATTTTCATTTTTAGTGCTGTGCACTTCGCTGAAAAGGCCGGCAAATCTGCTGATTTCCTTTCATATCCGACCGCTCAAGCGGGATACATAACACATTCAGAGCCAGGTCCTACCTGGCTTTACAGCATTCAACCCAATTCTTCCAGATCACTATCAAGAAACGCCAACATGCAGCTCAACCACTTCCTCACCCTTCTGTCAACATCTATGACGCTCACTCTTGCGGCTCCGATCGGCGCAAACACCAAGCGAACCATGCTTCTTAAAGGTCCACACGAGCGAAAGGCTCGGCAGGTTGAGAGTATGCAATTCTTGTTCTTTAGAAGCCATACAAGCTTATTAATGAGCTTCAGTGATGGGAGTTTCCTGTGCATTTGCCGCAAACACCGACCCCAATATGGCTGGGTTTGAATTTGACCCAGAAGACCTATCGCAGATTTGTTTTATACCTGTGAATCAGGGTGATAGCTCGAGCCTGAGCGGCCCTTGATATAAAATGCACTGCAAAGGCACAGGAGGAAGCCATCTTTTCATTAAATCTTAAGACTTTCTTCTTGGATGTGATATTATCAAGATGAACATGGCGTTTGAGATTCTCAGTGTGACAGACCAAAAGAATGCAGAATATCGTGTGGTAACTTTCATCTCCTCCAGTTGCACTCTTAAATATGACAAATGACTCTCCATTAGTGACTGTCATAGATTGATTGCTGTTCAAAATGAGGCTCAGTAGAATTACGCTTTGAAGTCGATTTGACTATGAGCTGAAATTGCCCCCTAGTCTACCCTGAGTATTGTTTCAATGATATCGTACAAGTCCATACCCTAAATGTTTTCATCTCCATCTTTGCCTCAAATTCAGAAACCAAACCATTTGTCTAAAGCAGCTTTTGCTGCATCCACGTCCGGCTTCGCATTTTCTTCTGCCACCCAAGCAACCACTCCGTCAGGCCGAATCAGCAAGGCGTGGAGGTCGCATCTGTCCTTCGCACCCATGGTGACATAATCGACTCGGGTCCTGTACTTCGAATCAACAATCAGTTCCTTGAGCGCCGCGTCGTCCTCAAAATCGAGAAATAAACCCCGGCCCCCCTCCAGCTTGGAACCCAGCCTCGAGCCATCATGCAGCTCGAAATCCGGCGCGCTACAGCCGACGAGCGGATGTGCGTGTGGCTCACTGTCACCGAGGCTGTAACGCTGTGACAAGCCCCAGACACGGCCGATGAACAGGTTAGTCCCATCATCTGTATCAATAAGGTCGGAAATGAGCTTTCGGACTGCCGCACCGTACAGGTCAGGCACTACCGTCGAGACTTGTGCGCGTGTCCACTCGAGCGCCCATGCCGCAATGGGGTGACGCTCGCTCTCATATGTATCGAGCAGCGCCAGATCTGCCGGAGCCCTGTCAGACACAGGCTCAGACTCTTGCCGGACCATCGCGGCCAGTTTCCAGCCTAGATTCATGGCGTCGCCCAGCCCGACGTTCAAACCTTGGGCTCCGAGTGGCGAGTGGATGTGCGCAGCGTCACCGGCGAGGAGGACACGGCCCTTGCGGTAGCTTGTCGTTTGCTTGGATCGATCAGTGAACGAGGAGGCAAGGTGGATTTTTGTGATCTTCACATCAGTGGTCCCTGTGATACGGTTCAGGACTTCTTGAATGTGATCCTGTGTGATGTCTTGTGTGCGGTCAAAGGTAGTGCCGAAGTCCAACAGATGCAGACTCTTCGGAAGCCCTACGATGTACATCCCGGTTTTTGTAACGTGGAAACCCGGTTTCAACTTATCGGGGTCCTCGAAGTCGCAATTGACCGCATAGCCAGTGAACTTAGCTTCTGTTCCGACGAAGTCGAATCCGGCGGCTTTACGGATCACGCTTCGTCCGCCATCGCATCCCACGAGCCACTTGCCGCGAAATGATTGATTTTCTCCAGCTTCCACTGTGACGCTGTCCTCATCCTGTGCGGCGATTTTCGTAACGCCATTACCCCTGAGAATCGTAACGCCCAAGATCTCAGCACGCTCGGTGAGTGCCGTCTCAATGCACTCGATGGTCGTAGGGCCGGGAACGAGGGCCGGCCCGGGAAGGCGGTACTTCCAACGGTCCAAGTCGAGCTTATTGGCATTGAGCATGATGCCGGCGAAGTGGCCACCGAACTGGAATCCCTCTGTCTTCTGGAAGGAGGAGGGCCGCTCACTGAGGTCAAAGAACTTGCCCAGAAGCCCGCGCCGGTAGAAGCTCTCCACTGATGAAGTGTTCAGACCTCGCCAGCCCAGCGGCTTGACCTTCCAGGGCGATTCGAGCTTGACGTCGCGCTCCAAGACCAGCACAGAGGCGCGTGCCAGTCCCAGCTCACACGCTAGAAGGAGCCCGACTGGCCCTGCACCGGCGATGACAACGTCGTAAGTCTTCTTCATGATCGTGCACGGTCACGGTGCTGCTCAATATTTTCCATGAAACTGATTCCAAGGAATGGCAGCAACGAATCTCCCGCGAATACCCAGATTTAGTAACCGGGCTTGATGTAGGATTGTCTCTTTGGCTTCGGTCAGTGCATTACACAACAAGATGAATTCAGATTGGAGCAGCACTGTCAAAGTGTCAAGAAAAAGTGAGTGTAAGTACTTAGCCTAGTGGATGAGGCCTCTCTTGGTTTTAAAGGGCCTACACAGAGACGTCTCGAATGCACCCGGCCAGCTCGGGCTTTTCTAATTCCCGAACGCAGGATACACAAAATGCAAGCCGGGCTTTTAGTGAACCCCGATCAAGTTGCACTACATTGATTTATGACCCAAGGGGCTGAACGATGTGCTTTTCCTCACTGGGCTCTAGTCACCCTGCTACCATCCCCTATTTCGTGCTTCCAAAGGCCCGAGAGAAAAATATCTGTCTGATAGCACATGGTAACGATTTTAGAGTGTTCATCTGCTCTCTGTCGAGGTCTGAGCACGGGCGAAGATAAAGAAGCCCACATTTCGAAGGATTCAACTGGTCGACCTACGAGTTCCAAGGCAGTATAAGGTACGGAGTATTCAAGGCGTCGTGGAGAGGCTAGGTGAAGCTCACTGAGGTCTAGGTAGCCAGCCAGGAGTTTTATCTTATCTGATCCGTCCCTGGCACCGAGACACCCCCGGCGTAATGAAACTCGAATCTTCCCCCCTCGCCTCTCGTTGTTGAGACATATTTTCGATCTCTACGTTCACTGCGATCGACCAATATGGTTGCCCCCAATAAGTTCCCAGTTTTACTCAGCCTAAAGAGCTTGTTACTTGGTGTCTGTGTTGTCTTACGGTCGACTCGGGCAGATTATTGGTCCTCCTTCTGCATGGGTCCTGTTGCCTGGCGCTGAGGCAAATCTGCTAACTAACAGTCATTGTTTACTCTTTCTCCAAGCTTCTCTCAATCATATCTTATTTCAATCAGAGAAAACAGGCATATACAAGTTTACTATGCTATGAAGCACTGATTGTTGCACAACCATCAACTTCCATTTTCTTCCATCTTGAAAAGTTTCGCTATCTCCTTTAGTATTCGAGATCGCTATGGACTTGACTGCTCCCAAAATTGCTGAAAGAGAGCACTTCGACCCACTCGAAGTGGTTGATCAACTCGCAACAGACCTTGCAGACCAGATCAAGAGCAGCAAACATTTCATCGCCTTCACCGGCGCTGGCGTCTCTACGTCCGCAGGCATACCCGATTTCCGAGGTCCAGAAGGTGCTTGGACGCTACGAGCCCAGGGAAGAGAGCTCAATTTCAAGTCCAGCACCACACTACAAGCGATCCCGAGTCCGACGCACATGGCGTTGGTAGAACTGCAGAACAGGGGCATTCTCAAGTACCTCGTCAGCCAGAATTGTGACGGCCTGCACAGGCGGAGTGGGATACTACCTGTGAGTCTGAAATTGGTAACTGAATGGTGTCGCTCAATACTGATTTTCATCAACACTCAGGACAGAATATCTGAGCTTCATGGCAACAGCAACCGCGAGTATTGTAAAGATTGTGGAAAAGAGTTTATTCGCGGTATGAGATTGCTTCATATTCGACAGCGAACTATTCTCTGATTCCCACCAGATTTCCGAGCCGTCTCGACTTACGAAAAGTCGATCAAAGATCATCGCACAGGCCGCAAATGCACTCGCTGTGGATCAGCTCTACACGACACCATCATTAACTTTGGCGAAGACCTCCCAGAGCGCGCCTTCAGGCTGGCCTACGACAACGCCAAAAAGGCTGATCTCTGTCTTGTGCTTGGATCATCGCTTACAGTGACCCCAGCAAATACAATTCCTGAGGTCGTTGGACAGAGGAAGAAGGCCAAGCTTGCTATTTGCAACCTGCAAAGGACGCCATTAGACGATAATGCCCATCTGCTTATTCACACAAGGACGGATGATTTAATGATACGCGTCATGGATAAGCTCGACATTCCTATCCCAATATTCATTCTTCGTCGCCGACTTGCTGTCGAAGTGGAAAGCCAGGCCGCAGACCGACATCAGCTCAAAGTGTACGGTGTAGACGTTGACGGGACGCCCGTTTCATTTCTGCGGTCGGTCAAACTGGAGCATAGTAGACGCGTGGCGCGATCGGAACCGTTTGTTATCAGCATTCGCGATAGCCTGGACCACGGACCGTTGCTAAAGCTGGAGCTCGAGTTCATGGGTCATTACGGAGAGCCGAACGTAGCTATTGCGCATGAATTTAACGGCGAGGCTAATCGGCAGTGCTTATATCTTCTGGAATATAACCATCAAAATGGAGAGTGGAAGACAAGTAAGCAGGATGGTCAAGCATGGGAACCTCGATGAGAGTCTGCGAGAGGGAGAATGTAACCCGGTCCGATGGACCGTCTCTGCTATGATCACAATCCAGGCAAGTAGTTGTTGATACCTACACAAATTTTGAATGCACTTATGACGCGATGCTAGTGGTTCGTAAGGAGATGGGAGCCGGAAGTTTTAGCCTGTTTCGATGCTTTCTTGTTATTTACCACAAATTACGACACTAGTGTTGCGAGACATCTCCGCCTGGCGATAACAATGCGCCCCGTTCCTCGGAATAAATCCATCAAAGTCCACTTTCGCCTCTAGACCCGAGCTACTCATATTTTAAAATGAAATTTACCCAAGGCAGCCCAAGTCTGGTGCACAAATGTCACCAGCAGCCCGGATCGATGTGCTCCCGGCCATTAGCCACGGACTTCGTCGATTAAGTCCGTGACATGGCGACGATTCAAACAAATTCAATCTCCAAGAGCAGTTTTCACTCCCGGATCGATATGCTTCGGAAATATTTCAATGGTTCTCAGACCGATTGGCCGAAGTACGGCGTCTATATTCGTCCGCATTCCGTCTTCCTGGAGCATTCATATCTGGAGGCGCAACACATACTTCGGGATGGACCCCTCGAACCAATTCCATTCTATTCAATTGACTTCCTACCGGGCCTATATCTCTGCGATTCGGAAACAAAGCTCTGAAAATGGCCAACAAAGCAGCGTGGCTCATGGCCAAGCAGGCCAAACCTTTCAAAGTTGACGAGGCTCTCATGCCTGTGCCAGGAGACGACGAAGTTGTCATCAGAAACCATGCAGTTGGAATTAATGCGGCAGACATTCTGGTTCAACAGCTGGGTATCATCTATCAAAAATATCCCAAGGTCATTGGCGTGGACGTTGCTGGAGAGGTCACAACCGTTGGCGAAAAGGTCATCAAGTTCAAGCCAGGAGATCGCGTCCTCGCCTGGATCAAATCTAATATGGCAGAAGCAGGGTCAGACGGTGCTTTCCAGCTCTTCGCCAAGACTTCTGGGGACTTTGTTTGCAAGATTCCTGACGATGTCCCGTTCAAGAACGCATGTGTCATGCCCCAGGGTATGGGCACTGCATCCATGGGTTTATTCGCCAAGGAGGACGGCCTAGGTCTACCATATCCACAGGTCCCTCCAAAACCGACTGGAGAGGTCATTGTGGTTTGGGCTGGCGCGTACGTTGTCCACGCACCCAAAAAGCTCTTGTCCGATAGCTGATAGGGCAATAGCACCAGTGTTGGAAGCTGTGCGATCCAATTGGCGGTTGCTGCTGGCTTGGAGGTAGCCAGTACCGCCAGTGAGCGAAATCACGAGTATTGTAAGAACCTTGGGGCGAAGTGGGTGTTTGACTACAAGAGCGAAACTGTCGTAGACGATATCCTCAAGGCCCTGGAGGGCAAAACCTCAGTTGGCGTGATGGATGCTTGGTCTCGGGATCCGTTTCCGGGAAAGAGCGCAGAGTTGGCTATGAAACTCAAGGGGAATTCGTTCTTGCAGACCGTATTTCCAAGTATTCTGTTACCGAAAGAAGTTCCCGAAGGCCTTACACTTGGACATGGTGAGTCTGTGCCCACGTCAACGAAAGAAAGAAAATAACATGTGTTTGCCGCAGTTTCGGGGATGCATGCTGACGTTGTTTCCGCCGTTTGGGGAGATTGGATGCCCAAGGCTCTGGCGGCTGGAACTTTGAAGTGCGCACCGGAGCCTCTAGTGGTAGGTCAGGGCCTGGAAGAAGTCCAAACTGCCTTTGATCATGGCGCTTTTAGCACGTCAGCGCAAAAGCTAGTCGTCGAGTTGCCGTGACAATACCATTCTGGATACCGGAAGACTGTGTGCGTTAGTAACCTCTCTGAGAAAGTGCCCCGCAGTGAAAGGAGGAGATGAGCTGTATGTTAAGCGAGAAGATCGAAGATATCGGTACTCTGTAAGAAGAAGATCATTTTTCGATATCCCCTTCTCTACCATTAAGGTCCAATGTTTTCATAACTTCCTTCAATCAAAGGCAACGTCTGTAAAATGAAATTTGAGCAAAGTCAAGTTTCGATAAAAATTCAGTCTATAACAAAAGTACCTATCTATCTCGCCTTAACCCCCATCGCCGCCTTCTCTACTTCCTCCGCCTTCCTGGCTTCCTCTTCTTCTTTCTTCCGATCCGCCTCCTCCTGCTCCTCCCTCTTCCTCTTCTCCTCAAACTCAATCTGATCTGGACGGCGCAGCGCAATATCCCTTGGTCGGAAGTCCATAAACGCCGCCTTCAGCCCCTGCTCAATGGCCCAGCAGCCCACATAATCCAGAAGCATGACCGTAGTCATAGTCACCTTGAACTCCGTGGTGAACGGGACGAGCTTCAGTCTCTCGTTGATGTCGGGCACGAACTCGGTGGCGCAGGAGAAGGCGACGCCTGCAGGGATGATGAGGCCGTACCACATGCCCTTGTTCTCCCTGATAGACTCGCGGAAAGGACGACCTTGGTAGTTGATTGCGAAGGTGGAGACTTGCTGGATGAGCTGGAGGAGATAGATGGCCGAGTTAAGGAGGGAAGGCTCGAATTCGCCTTCGAGGTCGACGTCATCGGATTTCCTGTTATACCAGTGAGTATATGAACGTAAGAGGGTTAAGAAACTCGGAAAGGCTTACTTCTCGGTCCTAGACACATAGTTCGAAATATATATCAGGGTGACAATGTGAATCGCAAACTGTCCCAGTACACTTCCAACAATGTATGGGTTGAAAATGTTCGGCTGCGGTCTCTCTTTTGATAGCTGCTCGACCGTCTTGGCGCGCGAGATGCTCAAGAAGCACACACTCATCATCATGCCGCTGATCGTGACCTGACCGTCGCCAAACTTGATACCATCCAGGTATAGTACACTCAGACTGTAGGCGCTGATGAGGCAGTTCAATGCGAGGATCTTGTACATCTGGATCGTGGCAACGAGTGTGCAGCGGCCTTGGCGGATAATGTTCGGGATCGCCATGACATCCTTTAACTTCGAGGTAAAGGGGGCCGCGACAGAGGCATCGCCCAGCTTGATAGTTGGTGGTTCGTTATCGTCGAGTTCAGACTCCATCATGCTTTGTGTGAACTTCTCAGCCATTCCGCTCATAGCTTGCTGTGCTTGCAATTGACGCTGTTGCGCAGGGGTCAGATTTCCATTGCTCTGGGGAGTGGGCTTCGTCTCCGTCGATGTCGCAGTGAGCACTTTGCCGTTGGTTTCAACCTTGACGTCCGGTGCGCCGCCAGCCTTGGCCTTCTTATCAGCCTCCCTTTGCATAGCTTTCTCGTAGTGCGGGTTCGTCGGACCAGGAGGATACAAGTGTGCGATCAGGACCGGAACGGGAGGTGCAGGCTGGTTAAAACGCTGCATGAGGGAGACTTGCTTCTGGTAGACTTCCTTCATCTTGGTGTTGCGGAAGTTCTCCGCGATCTTGTTCAAGACATCTTGAGTACCATTCAACAAAGCAACACCAACATGGGCCTGCTTCAGCGCCCCGACGTCATTGGTGCCATCACCGCACATCAGAGTTGTGTAGCCGGCATCCTTGAGCCCCAGAAGAATCTCTTCTTTCTGCTTGGGGGATACACGAGCGTACACCCATGTGTGTCGAAGAAGCTGGGTCCAGGCTTCTTGGCCTTTAAACTTCGCCAAGGCATATCCGGTAACGCAGAGGTCGTTCGTGTCAATGATTTTGGAGTCCAGCGGCTTCGTGGGATCGACCTTGATGCTTATCTTATCATCAATGCTTCTCCAGACAAGATTCTCTCCAGAGTCATCGTGTTCAGGAGCATCCAAGATCAAGACCTCCCTGTCAACAATCTCAACTTGGCGCGCAACGTGAACTGCCGTCAGAGGATTGTCGCCAGTGATCATGACACAGCGATGACTGCTCTCGTTCAGCATGCGCACGGCCTTGATGGCGTCCTCCTTTAATGGTGTCTGTAGAACAAGGAATCCAGCAAAATGGAGGTCACGCTCAACCTCTTCACGTTTGAGGTCGTTGATGCGTCCCTGGCCAACCTCATTCTCAGTAGACAGATACTTGTATGCTAGAGCGAGGACACGACCACCATTTCGTGTGAAATGTTTGAATGTCTCTTCATACTTCGGTGGAATTTCGACCAACATGTTGCGAATTGTTTCTGGTGCACCCTTGACACCGACAAAAGTGGACCTATTGCGCTTCTGGGTCTTGCGATTCATGGCAGTGACAGTGGCAACTGAGCTTTGCCTCTTCAATGCAGACGAAAATTGGAAGCGTCGCTTGATTTGGACTGAATCCGTGTGGGTAGCATAAGCAGCGCCATCAGAACCTGAGAGCTTCTTCGCGGTGAGAATATCCTTGTCCCCAAGGGTCCAGCCGAGTGCGCTAAGAGTGGCCTTCTCCATAGGCTCTCCAACGATATCGCCTTCATCTAACTTGACAAGTGCATGGGCGGTTGCAAGGACAAGAGTCGTCTCGTGTCCAACTTCAGGAATGGGCACTAATTGGACTTGAGCACCATCTGCTTCTGCCTTGGCGTTTGGATCGTTCAAGGTGAGTCCAGCAATTCCGTCAACGACCAGGTCTTCTCCGGTCAAAGTGCCCGTCTTGTCGAAGCAGGCAACATCCACACGGCCAGCAAAAGGGATACGGAAAGGTTCGGTACAGAAGATGGCGAACTTGCTGAGCGCGGCCAAGCTTGTGTTGACAGCCAAACTCAGCTCCATGGGCAATTCCGGAGGTACGACGCTGGTGATGATGAGCACACAGTCCAGGAGGAGTTTCGATCGCTTCCTGTCCCTAGCCACACCCTCCTTCCACACGTACCAAGACGCGGCGATGGCAAACAGGCACAAGAACAGGATAAAGAGGAGAGCTTCGACATTGTTTGCAGACACACGTTCTGTGGCAAAGATCATGGTTCGCACGAGACTACCTTGGCTCGTCTCGAACCCAGTCTTCGTGACAATAGCCATGGCACCCTTGTCGGGAGGAGATGGAACACCAGATGCGACGCTATGCATTGTATCTGGTGCGTCCTCGCTTGTTGTGCCATGGGTGACTTGAAGGACCTTAGTACCACCCCAAACGAAAGCATTCTTGTCCAGTCCTTCCGGCTCAATGCGTGCGTCGCCTGGTCGGAGCTGGACCGAGTCTTTCAGCACAGGCGTGCTCTCTCCGGACAACATGGCCTCATTGACAATAGTTCCACCTTCAACCAAGAGCATGTCACAAGCGACACCACCATCATCCTTACTTCGGCCGATAGACGCAAGGTCGCCAGGCAGTAGCTTGTCGCTCTGAATCTCCGTCCACTTGTTCTGCCTGTACACCCAGATGTCGTATGGCTTGATGCTCATCCCACGGAACTCATTGAGGGTCCTCTGCCTCTGCCAGACCACCGTGCTCTCAAAAACAATAAGCATGAAGAGCGTAAAGAGCGAATAGTACCAGTATTCGTCCAACAGCCAGAGTCCGACGCAGAATATCTGAAAGACGAAGAAGGGAGCGACAGCGTGCTCCTGGAAGAGCTCGGAAAAGCTAGGCACAGGGATGTCGAAGGTATTGTCGCCGTAGTGTTCCTGGAGCCTCTTGATATCCGCTGGAGAAGTCAAACCTCGTGATTTCTGGAAGTCTCCGATAAATGGCTTCGGCTCTGCATCCAGCGAATACACCAACGGCGCAAAGCTCTTCTTGTCCTCGCTGTATAGAAATCTGCGCTTCTGGAACAGGAACGAGAGGCTCGTCCTTCCGCCCACATTATCCCTCTTCAATGGCACAACCTCTGCGCTTCCGGCGTTCGCGATGGGTACGACCTTGATGAGTTTCGCCGTGTTGACATCATTGGTTTTCGTCGAGGTGAAGAGCGACTTGAGGTCGACATTCCATTTTGTCATGAGCCATATCAGCGCTTGCAATGAGAAGACACCGCCGCTCCACACAAATGTCCATTCCGAAGACTGGAGGTATTTCTCGTAGTTGACCGGGTTAAGGTACACATTGAGGAAAGCAGCCCAGAGGATCACAAACGGCCACACGTAGGCGTGTAGGTAGAGAGGAAGCGGGTTATGCAGGCTCGCCGACTTGATCTGCGCATTGTCGACGAGCATTTTGGAGGTCATCGTGGGTATGTACAGAGGTGGATGTTGTCGAGGTTCAGGCCACGGGTTGATAACGCGGCGAGTCGAATCTTTTGGTAGTGGCGCCCGGCGTGGCGGATCCTGCCGCGCGCGTGGGATGCAATGAGGCTCAAATGTCCCGCGCGGGTCCACTGCAGGTGGGGGAATTTCACAAGTGTGGCTGAAATCTTGGCGTTATAAGATGAGTCGAAGTGAGAAGCTGTGACGGTGGATGTTTGAGTATTTAAGTGCCAAACTTTCATTCTGTGTGTCACAGCAACCACAAATACTCTAGAAATAATTCACCACGACTTTCGACACCAATTCAACTTGACAGTTTGCGCAAACGAACCAAGCAGCATCACCACCATAACGGTACACACGATCAACACTTAAGCACGAACCAATTACTACGACCCAACATGGAGAAGGCGAAAGAGATGGCCGAAGCGCCAAAGGAGATTTCCAAGCGCGCCGCGGAAAAGGCAAAGAAGAAGCTCGAGAAAGCAGCAAAGAAGCAGGAATACGCCTCGCGACCCAAGCCTGATGCCGCCAGCACTCCTTCGAACGCCAACCCCTCCTCGATGTTCGACGAAGGATGGCTGAAGCGAGTCTACGAGGAGAAGCCCGTCAAAGAAGTGCGCACTCGTTTCCCTCCAGAGCCCAATGGCTACCTCCACATCGGTCACGCAAAGGCGATCGCGGTGAACTTTGGTTTCGCGAAGCACTATAACGGCATATGTTTCCTACGGTTCGACGATACCAACCCGGAGAAGGAAGAAGAGGCGTACTTTACAAGCATACGAGAGATAGTGGCGTGGCTGGGCTTCAAGCCTCATCAGATCACGCATTCGAGTGATCATTTCGACAGACTTTACGAGCTGGCGGAGGAGTTGATACGGCGGGATAAGGCGTATGTGTGTCACTGCACGAAGGAGGAGGTGAATCTTCAGAGAGGAGGGCCGGACAATAGGGGCAAGAGATTTGGGTGTGCGCATCGTGATCGCCCAATCGAAGAGAGCATCACGGAGTTTCGAAATATGCGCGACGGGAAATACGCTGCGGGCGAGGCGCATCTGAGGATGAAGCAGAGCCTGACGGATCCGAACGAGGGCAATCCACAGATGTGGGATTTGGCGGCATATCGCGTGACTAAGAACAAGGAGCACGCGAGGACGGGTAACAAGTGGAAGATATACCCTACCTACGACTTCACGCACTGCCTATGCGACTCGTTCGAGGATATCTCGCATTCGCTGTGCACCACAGAGTTCTTCCTCAGCAGGACATCGTACGACTGGCTTCTAGAGGTTCTGGACATCAAGAAACCCAAATCAGACGAGAAGGGCCCGATGCAGCGCGAGTATGGCCGGTTGAATGTTGCAGGAACGATTCTGTCGAAGCGTCGCATCCAGCAGCTTGTGCAGGGCCATAGTGTGAAGGACCCGAACGATCCTGAGAAGACCATTAAAACCATACCACCGGCTGTAAGAGGCTGGGACGATCCACGATTGTTCACGCTTGTGGCATTGAGGCGTCGCGGCATACCTGCGCCTGCGCTGTTATCATTCGTGTCTGAGCTAGGTGTCACCGATGCTCTGACGAACATCCAGATCGTCAGATTCGAGGCCGCAATAAGGAAATATCTGGAGCGCACAGTGCCACGTTTGATGTTGGTGCTTGATCCGATTTTGGTGGTCATTGAGGACTTGCCTGAGGACTATGAAGAGGTCTTGACCGTACCATTTGACCCAAAGAAGCCCGACGGCGACAGCAGAAAAGTCCCCATTTCTCGAAAGATATACATCGACCGCGCAGATTTCCGGGAAGAAGACGACCCGAACTTCTTCCGCCTCGCGCCCGGTAAGACTGTTGGTCTACTGAATGCACCATTCCTAATCAAAGCAACGTCATTTGAGAAGGATGAGAACGGCAAAGTCACGACGATCAAAGCGACTAAGGTGCCGACAGAGGCCGAGAAGCCGAAGGCATTCATCCACTGGGTTGACGGAGCGTCAGGCATTGATGTCGTTGCTCGCCAGTATAACACCCTCTTCCTAAGCGATGAGCCGAACACACTGGACTGGAAAGAGGGTGGATATGCCGACAATTTCAATCCCAACTCCGAGGTGTCGTACAAGGAAGCGAAGGTTGAGAAGGCGCTTGGTGATTTAATGAGCAAGCACAAAGTTACTCCTCAGCTTGCAGATGCAGAGGAAAAGAAGGGCGAGGAGGCGAATGGTGAGGAGAAGCAGGAGCACGGCATGGATAAGGAGAAGGCGTCAGATGATCTTGTACGCTTCCAGGCTGTGAGGACAGCGTACTTCTGTGTGGATCTAGAGAAAGAGGATGGGAAGGTTGTACTGAACCAGATCGTGACGCTGAAGGAGGATAAGGCGAAGTGAGGTCTCTGATATTGATGAAATGTTGCATGGGTAAGGATTCGGAGAAGGCGTTTGGTGAGGGTGAGAGCAGCACCGTTAGGTATGAGCAACGCAATTGATGATAAAGATCTTTCGCATTCAGAAATGTTTTCAATTTTCCTGATGACGGTGCGCAACGTGGGCCAGAAGCCGTTGCAGAATTTATGCTGCCGAACGTTCCGGAAATAGCCCAAATACCGATCCAAGAACTGATAATGACAGGTTCATCGGCCATAATGGCATGACCTGTCCGTCGCTTGCGATTCCTAGGCTTAGCTACTGTATCGCGATATTGCCGCGGCCGTTTTCTGGATGTTGCTCAATGTCGCACAACGCCACGATTGTCTGGCGATGATATCAAGTAATCTTCGACGAATGTCTCTTCTCGATGATCAACCTCCTCTTCCTCTACCTCTGCCACGCCCTCCACGCATACCGCCTCGTCCTCTGTCTCCTCTTCCGCCGTGGTGGTCGCCGCGCTGGTTGGAGCCGCCTCGTCCGCCGCGCGAGGCTTGATCGCGCTGCTGTTGTTCTTTAACTAGGTCGACGATTTCGTCTGGCACGCGAAGGTATTTGATCTGCGCAACTGTCTTAGTAAAATTTACTGGATA
Source organism: Rhizodiscina lignyota (assembly GCA_010015805.1). Lineage (NCBI taxonomy): Eukaryota > Fungi > Ascomycota > Dothideomycetes > Aulographales > Rhizodiscinaceae > Rhizodiscina > Rhizodiscina lignyota. The sequence goes on from ML978123.1 coordinate 1,027,860, forward strand.
AACCCACGCGCGCAGTGGTTGACTGCGCCTCAGTCTCGCCCTGTATCTTGACAAACATACATTGTTTCCCCGCACATACACCTCTGGTAAGCGAAAGAAATGCTCTCCATCCGGCATTGTCTGCACGACTTCCTTCAGCGTGAGGTTCATCCAGGTGTCGCAGTTGACGAGGTGGCCATTGAGCGTCTCTCCATCCTTGAGCTCGACGAGCATTGGGTGGCCGATCGCGGCATTGAGGAGACCTAAAGGGAGCTTTAAAATTCTTAGTGCGTCCGTTTGAGGCTTTGGATGTGTTTGAAACTCACCATATTTACGAGTGCCGAGGGATGGAGATCGGGTGCGATGTTTCGTGCGTAAGTTGACAAGCTTCTAAGCTAAACTGTGGATCGACGTCAAAGCGCGGTTGCCGATGGGCGGCCCGAGGAGTTGCCGTGCCGCGAGGTACCGGCTTAAAATAGTTTAGCGTTGGTTGTACCGTACTGCACTCATAGGCGTACATCCTCTCCATTTGATACATTATGCGTGTCAGAGCTGTGTATCTATCATTATTACTGTCTAAAGTAAATCAAAATATGCTTTTAGAGGTGTCCTTGCATGCGCCAAAGAGCAAAAGCCTCTCATTCTGGGCCTGTTTTGTCACCGGTCAACATCGGAATCGGAGTCGAAGGAGTCGGTGATAAGTGGAAGAGGAAAGGCTCCGCTTGGAGCTGACGACAGCCCGCACGATCCTTCGACATCGGAAGGGCTGAGAGCGCTGCGGCCACTTTTCCTTTTGACCTCTTGCTCACACGACTCGCTGCGCGGCTGCCTAAAAAGTTGAAGCCCTCCCCCCATCTCTTCGCTCTCCACATCGTTCCTGAATTCTCAGGTCACGGTATGGGGTTCCTGCAGTAGGTTCCCGATTCAACATCTTTCCACTTGCAGTTTTTCTATGTCCATTTAGATCTACATTATGCGCGCTGTATTAAAAGCTTGCTCGTCCCTCCTCATCCCTACCCTTCGTGCCATTGTTTCGGCCGGGGCTGTGCCAATTGCTGCGACACCACCCGCCGCTGACTCCCTCGAAGCGCTCCCTTTTCTCCTCGGTGCGTGATTCCCATTCCACCCGCTGTTGCTCTGAATCAACTCTGCGATCGCCGGCTGGAGCAGCGCGACTGACGCCGTTTTATAGACTCCGGTAGCGCGCAGGCAACCTTCGAAGTCCCGTGTGGAGGCTGTCTTGGCGGCTCTGATGACGACGCTCTTGTAAGCTGCAGCTCCAGTCCAAGAATAGCAGGGCTTGAGAGCAAATATCTGATCATGCCCTCGGTGCTTCTCTAGTCCTTTGATTTTCAGGCATATCCTTCGGAGCAGCCTTGTGGCACCTCCAACCTTACGCTAAACGGCGAGCCCCTCGCCCAGCACTGGTCCAACACTCGTGGGACCGGACACGGCACAGTCACCTCCAACTCCCACAACCTCGAACTCACCTGGGAATCGAACTGCCTCTTCGACGAAGCCGCGGCTCCGCCGCATGGCAGCAGCGACGGCGGCAGAGACACCGCCCAGGTTCTGACTGTTACCGTCCAGAAGGTTGATGATCGTGCACCACTGTCGCTATCCGGGTTTACAGTCTCCTTCAACCAGCTTCCACATCCACATCCACAGTTGCTTCGCCTTGATCTAGCTCCTGTCTCCCCTGCTCCTGTTCACCCTTCTGAAGAGTGGAGGGCTCCCACACCACCCGATTATCCTCTCTTCGAACCTCCATTCGTTTCGCACAACCCGCCAGCTATCCCCAACGTTAATCAAAAGGCACTTCAACGGGCACTCCGGAAGCTTGAGAAGCTCGAACACCGGCACGAAAAACTTAACAGAAAAATCGAAAAGCAAAAGAAGCTCATTGAGTCAAAGCTTAGCCACACAGACGTCGACATTAGCGACGAAATACGCAACTGTGAGACCTTCCTCTGTCGGGTGTTCGCAATCAGCCATCACATCCACGACACCATCTCCGATCGTGTCACTTCTATATACTCGTCGCTCCACCAGCCTCATCATCTCGATCGTCCTCCTTTCCGTCCAGCCGCAGGCGGCAATCAGCGTCCCACCATGATCGACCATGATCACCACCTCTCCCAGTCTCACCCTCATATGTCCATGATTCCAAACATCGAACGACCCCCACCGGCACACATCCACGGGGCTTCTCGGCCAGACGGCTATTCCACCCTTCCCGACGATGTCGAGTCAGGCCCAACCCCACCAAAATTTAGACGTCCTCATCGAAGACACCCCATAGTTGCCGCGATACACTTCATCCTTGTCATCCTCGGCCTTGCAGCTCTCTTTGCATTCGTTCGACGACGCTGTGCTTCCCTGCGCACCAGGACGGACCGCGCTGCTGCAAGAGAAGAACGAAGGAACAGGCGCGCCTACAAGCGTGCTGCAAGAAGAGCAGCATTTAAGAACTGGTGGAAATCAAGCTGGGGAAGACGAAAGGATGCCGAGAGACGCATGGACTATGAAGAAAAGAGAGCATTGGTCCTGCAAGGTGAAGGCAGACTAGAAGACGCTATGCAAAACGAAATCAGCGAGCTTAGACGCGCCCACGACGTAGTAGACGCTCTCGTTCGTGCCGAGGAGGGAAGGGGTACAGTTGCTAGGCCTGTCTTCGTTGGGCACAGAATGCCCGGAATGGCCAGCATTGCCGGAGTCATGATGGGCGGCGAGCATGTGCCTGCACACTTGCAATATCACGGATCCTCCAGTTCGGAAGATGAGACGCTTGTCAACACTCCACCGTCGTCGGCAGGCCATCCCCTCTCACGCACCAATTCGCTACCATCCTATCAGACCGATCCTGACACTGATAACGAGAGTCGATATTCCTCGGACAATCCACCAAGTTATCGGACTGACGATGATACGGACTCCGACTCCGATGTCGATTCTACTTCGAATTCCGGCAACAGCAACGTTAATAGCGGAAGAAGAAGAGTAGGTGCAGAAATTGTTGTCACAAATGGCTTCAATCACTATGCTCCAAGCGAGTACGCTCCAAGCTTACTGTCACCTACCGACAGCGCAAGCATCTTCACGCCGGATAGTAGTATTCCGGACGTGAGTCCTAGAGAGAGTGCGGAGACCGTGAGAACGTTCATGTAAAACGCTTTCATATTTCGATCATTTCTGCTCGGCAACCTTCTTTCTCTCATGTTAACACCTAGGGTTATGGAGTTCGGGTTTCTTCTCGGTTCTAGGCGGGGATGGGATGGGTTTACGCTTCATGGCATATTGATTTTTATTTTTATTTTTATTTTGTCATCGCTGCTGCATTCACCGGTCTTTTGAGTATTCAAGACGCAGGATACAAGCCTTCGCAAAAATAAGAGCGGGCTCTAATACATGTACCAAATGCACATACCAATTTTATACTGTCCAAGAAACTTGTTTTACATTGAACGCATTACTTGTCCTGGAGCCCTTGCCTTACCCCAGTTCCCAACGCCTTTTAATGAGTCCTTCCTTGATTACTCCAGGCTCAGAGTTATTTCCAAGCAGTGTATTTCACCTTCACTTTGCCTGTGCCATCCACAATCCCATCTCTGCTTCAAGTTCCCTCAGCCTTGCACAACAGCAGGACTCACCTTCCTCCCCCTCATCCCCCAACCGCCACCAAACCCAAACCCACCACCCCTCCCCTCCTCCGCAATCTTCCCGCTAACATCCCTCCTCCGTCCCCCAGATGCACCCACACCCAAAACGTCTACACCCTCATACTCCACCCCACTCCGACTGATGACCCTCGTCGGCGTACCTCTCTCCCTCTCCATCTCATGCCCCTTCCCATTCATATACGAACCCGCCGGACTGCCAGTCCCAGCATATGAGTTCCTCGCCGCAGAGCCCCACCCACCCTGCTGCAGATACGGGCTCCGGTCCGTAGAATACAGGTTCGGATTCGCGGCCTCGGCGACCGAGTTCCTGCTGCGCGCGCTGCCTGTCCCGCTCAGCGATGGCGAGGCGGTGTAGTCGTACGCTGCTGCGAGCCCGGCGCCCAGCCAGCTGCGTGGCCGCTTATCCTCCTTCTTCGACGCGGGGGAATGCCGCGGGACGTCGGGCGGCGGCGCGGCGAAATCGTAGGAGGATGGCGAGGGCGGGCCGATGGGCGAGTTGCCGCGCATGATGGAGCGCGTCGCCGTAGCCAGGTCGCCGTAGTACCGTCCCTTTGGGGTGCTGTTGCGGCCGTGCGTGTGCGCGGGTACAATTGGCGCTGGCGCAGCATCGTCGGCGGTGCTGTTGCTGTAGTGCGAGCCGGAGTCGATGGAGAGTTCGTCGGCGTCTTTGTCCTTGGGCAAGGGTTGCAAGGGCGCTGGATACATTGGCGAGGGAGGGTTCATGCCTAGTGGACGCATAGGAGGGGGAGAGGTGTCGATATGGGTTTGGGGGACGGGCTGGTAGCTGTGTGGACGGCGGACGGTGCCGCTGGTGTAGAGGTTGAGCGAGTTGGAGTCGTCTTCGAAGTCGTATTGACTCTTGGAACGGCTGTGGGTTGGCCTGCCACCGCTCTTGCTGCTCTGGAAGCTGCTGGTTGAGTCCTTCTCGACTACGAACCAGTTGTCGCTCTTTGGGTCATCCATGATTGGCGAGACTGGCGAGTCGGCTTGCCGTGTGTTGGGCCTATTGTTCGGAGTCGACATGGCAGACACGAAGGAGTTGGCAGAGTCGCGTGCAGTGATCGGACGAGGTAGGGCAAGAGATGCAGATGAGTTTTGCACCAACGAAGCTCGATGCTCAGCCAATGTAGGCTCCCGTACCGACTTGGTATCGACATGAGATGCGCGGGACGACATTGGCTGTTGATACATGCTTCGCTTCTCTTCATTATCCAGTGCTACGCGAGAGAGCCTGGCGGTCCTGGGATTATGTGGATTGAAGGTGGTATTCGAGTCATTGCGGGTGTGGAAGAACGATATGTTCCTCGCCGCAACATCTGGAAGCAGTGGCTCCCGCGACTTGGAATTGCGGTCTGGGCTAGGATGAGTGACAGTAAGAGAGCTATCGGACATAGCGCTAGCTCTCTTAATGTCAGATGATTCCGAGACAGCAAGTGTAGCATTCGAATCCTTGTACTTGTGCTTGCTCTTGTTCTTCTTTGGCCGCTTCGTCAAGTTGTCTTCCAGAGGGTTCATGTCCGGTGGCAGTCTTGCGATCTTCCTGAAGATGATTACGAGGTACAGATCCATGATCAAGCTGATGAAGTGCAGTCCTGCCATTACAGCGCCAAGAAGCCATAATGCGAGGAAGATGGTATCTGTAGTTTGCTTGCTGCTGAAGAATGTCCGCCATCGTCCGCTTGTGCCGGGTTTCTGCAGGTAGTTGTTATTCGCCAGCATAGCAGTGAAGACATAGAACGGAATTGATCCAGTGTCGACGAAACATGCGAAGAAATGGTAGCTTGCAGAGCTCGTTGGCGTTCGTCCTTTCGCAGGGCGGAAGAGATGGTATATCGCATAAAGGATCGAAAGGATGTCTACTCCAGGCTATAAATTCTGTTAGTTGGGCTCCAATTGTTGGAACTGAGACTTCTCACCGGAATTCTAATGATCCATCCCTCAGTATTTTGCGTGCCCTTTACACAGATGGCAGCAATCAACGTTCCAACAGCACCAACGAGCTGCACAGCCCTGAAGACCAATTGTATCCATCGAACCCACTTAATACCACCTTTGGTCCTCTTGCTCATCGGCTTCGCGTCGACGTTTCCATACGGCACAATCAGATAGCTATCGGGGTGCTTGTTGAAATCGACCGATGGCTCCAGCAATGGCCCCTCCTTCTTTGGCTTTGGGGGAGGTGCAGGTTGCCATGACTTTCGAGTGAACGCGCGAGGGTCGAATGTGTCCACGCTTGGCGGAGGGTCGTACATATAAGGCTGTTGGGAGTCTCTTCCCATTGTTAAGGTCCCACTATTACATCCACGTCTTAGCTCAAGCTCGATTGCTGATCCCCACCAGGAAGCTTGACAAGCTAGAGCTGCAGAGCGAGCGAGCGTTGGAATGAACGACGATTGCTTCTTCGTGCGAAAGCACGGACACGCAATTCAAAGAGTGACGACGAGGAATGCAGAAGTCAAGATGAGCAGCGAAGACCCTTCTGACGAGGATGATGTGGGTTTGGAATGGAAGTGTGGGTGGAGACTGGGATTGGACGGACGGTGGGGAGAGTTTATGATCTGCGGTTGGGCATTCGTTGGCCCGGCAACAATCTCGATAAACCGTTCTTGGCCGAACGTGGTATCTAAATTTAGCTGAAAGGAAAAGGAGAATTATATCATTAATGCCTCCATGGCAATGGAAAACATGCGAACAGATCAAAAACAATCGTCAAATGCATCCCCAGCAGTGTCGCATATCTTCCGTGTTACCCCGACGAGCCTCTAAGTGATATCAAGTGATCAAAAGATGGATCCGAGCGACTTTCACGGAAGTTCAGTCGCCTGAACGCTAGGAAAGCTCGAATGCCGGACATTCTTGATTCCATTCGACAAGGAGAATCGTCCTGAAAGCTTATCTGTACTCTTGTTGCCGAACGAGAACGGTGGTGGTGTTGGGACCGGGTTCACGTAGATCGCGCTGTCCGACGACGACGGGTCGGGAGCAGAGACGGGTTGCCACTCGACTCTGATGGGCTGATCTCTATTCAATTTTTGGCCGTCAAACCCTGTGAGGGGATGAGAGGTAAGCATGGTGATAGACGACGTCTGAGTATGCCACCGGGAACTCACATAGTTCAAAGCGCAGATCGGCAGGACCAAGGACAGTTCGAATTTCGTAGTCCATGCGACTGTATTTCTTGCCGGTGCTCCACCAGTGTCTATTTTTCCTCTTAAACTTCGTGTCGTCGATACCGGCAAAGTTTGACTCGAGCTCGCACAGGACCTCAGCATCTGCACTTAGAGTATCAGCATCTTTCCGGCGAGAGACATCGGCTGAAGGAGAATACCAACCATTATTGACTTGTAAAGGAAGCAGGTTCTTGTCAAGGTTCGTGGAGATGATACTGGTCGTGGATGACATTGTGATATCACCGGGAAGCATCTTACGACTGAACCTATGAACTATCGGTACGTCCACATTAATAGGTTCGCCCTGTATCTGTCAGTCTTTGTCTGCTCGTCCGTATGATTTACTGACTTTCTTAATGAACCAGGCAATAGCCTCATCTAGGTAATATTTGTTGTTCAACGGGTCCTTAAGCGCTTGTCGATTATAGTGCTCCGGATTTTCCTTATCATAAGGTATCCTGCAGCGGGTGCCGTATGATGCTCGAGCACAACGCCATCCGAGGACAGCTTTACCGCTCTGAAGCTTGCGAACTCGGTCGATAACAACGCCTTTGCAGACAGCCAGTTGCGGATCCGGAGCAACATGGATTTGGATGTCACGAGCACAAGCGAATGTACTCTTTCCGAGCGCATACCGGTCTCCCAGTCTCTTTTGAACGTATGCGGAGTTGCCGAGGCCGCCAGAAAGAACAAGGTGAGATATTGTGTCTCTTGGCCATTTCTGCTCGAACGATTGAAGTTGCTTGTCAATTTCTGCGAAAAGTCTCTGGATCTGAGAATCGAACATTCCTTGAAGCTCGTTCGAAGTAAAAGTCATCGCGCTTCTCGAGACACCGAACTGCGGATTATTGAAAGAAGAATTGAGCCCAGGGACCGGGATAGAGAACATCGGTGTCGTATCTGGAGAGCCGAAATCGCATTTCGTGCTCTGAAATTCCCGCGTCTTCATCATACTCCATGCCGCTTCGACTGGATCGATTCCAAGGTTGTACATTTCGTTCACTTGATGGAGGCGGGAATGACAGTGGTCTTCAAACTGTCTGTCGATATGTACCGAGCCAATATTCTTGCCCACGACGACATCCAGTTGTTGGAGGGTCAGAGCTCCTTTATGGGCGCCGACGATGCGCAACACGGAGAAGTCAGTGGTGCCACCTCCAGCATCGCAGACTAGTAATGCTTCGCTTTCCTGAAAAATACCCGGTGCGTCTGAAGAAGTATGTACTGCAGCAGCTTCTGGCTCAGTAAGACCGAGGTCGATGGAATGTGTGGGATGTTGTCCATATCCCGCTCTCTCGACAATAGTTCGGAACTTCTCCACAGTGGGATACGGTTGCCATGTTGTTGGCAGACTGAAGATAAATTCCACCATTGCGTGCTCCCAAGGCTTGTTATTTGGTAGTTCGGAACCCAACTTGAGTTGAATGTGCTGGTACAGCAGCCGCAGGTAGTCCTCGTACCATTTGTCGACTTCTTCCTGCGACCTCGGAGCATTCTCTAGGTCTCTCATTTGCGCGTCCTGAAGCACATTCGGGTCCAGGTATGTCTTGAACCATTCCCAGTAGTCCTTGTTTTCATCGTCCTTCTCTGCTTGATTCTCCGATCCGAATCCCCACGATGATGGCTGCGTCGAACCTTTCGGGTAGCAGATGATCGTTGGGACCTTGTTCTCATTTGCCTGGCCTCTGTGCGGCCATCTTGCAATCCATTTGACGGTGTCACCTCGAGTTAGGTTGGCATACGCGACTCCGGTACCTGTTAATTATACGTCAGAGCTTGTACTCTTGTGCAATGGAATGTTTGAGAGCTTCTACGAAGCACAGATACATACAGGTCATGCCAAAGTCTATACCGACGACGAGATCTGGTTTCTCCATTTTTGCAACGGAGCGCGAGATAATTCGTTGTGAGGAATTTCAATCGCACGAAAGATCGGAGTGTATAATTTTGTACTAAATGAAAGACAGCGCGATGTTGGAGCGAGGTTACGCGCTTCACAGCCACGTGAGTGTGCAAGGCTGAACGAGGCTGGATCGCTCGCTGGGTCAGCGTCCCAACTTATCGGAGACTGTTTCACGATATGAAGGAATGGTTGGAGACAGGGGAGATCAATCGGAATTCTTTCCTTGTCGTGTTAATTTGGCTAGATCAATATCGGTATGTCTCCATATCGATGCTACATTGAGTGGCCGCATTGTCTTTGAACGGCTCTAGAACTTGGCCCCCAACGCTAAGACTGGGGTAAGGAATACAGGAAGGAGTGAGAGGCGCAAATCTGCAATAAAAATCACAGCCATCTCGCTTCCGTTGCAGGAAGGTGCGCCGGGCGTCGATGGGCCTCCCTGGAACTCGCGCGGCTGCGTGCGTAACCTCCAACTCGTACGGCCGGTGAAAGGCTAATGTCTCGCCATTGGAGGCCCTCTGCAAAACAAGTGTGAAATTTATCCCACAAGCTAAGCAGAGCCGCAGCGTGGGTGTACCAAATCACCATTTCCGGTCCCTGCATTGCAGTTGGCAGCGCCACAATATCCAGCCTTGCGTGAGATCAACCAATCAAAATTCGACACTGACCCCCCGGCCTTCCAATTCCAGAGCAATGTAGACGGGGCGCATCGGTGAATTTTTTTTTTAAAACTGAGTTTAGTCTCACAGCTGCTGCGGCACAGTAGGCGATGTCTTACTCTTCCCTCCGCGCAAAGCTTCGTGAGAAGTCGTTCAGCTTCATTTCAAGAGGAACACTCAACAACTTTTCATACGCAACCTCTCTTCAGATACAGTCATGGTTTATCCACAGATATTTGCAACCGGCCCCGATCCAGCCTCGCCTTCCAAAGGCATAGCTTGGGTTGGAGTGGTCAGCAACTGGAGCACACCAATCGAAGGCTCAACTTACACTGGAACTTATACTGGAACTCCGAGTGGAACAATCACAGTAAGCTATGATAAAGGACGTCACGACTCCACCACATTTGTCCTCAATGTGGCGACCTATACAACTGGGCTTTCAAGCATAGCCCAAGGAATTAAGTTCACCTTTCCACCACCGGTAGCAGCAGCAGCAGCGACTACATCGGCCTCAATCAATACATCTGGCTCAGCCAGGACGTCCAGCATTATAACAACGTCTCCTGCAGCACCAACAACAACAACACCAACACCAACAACATCATCACCATCACCATCATCATCATCATCATCATCGGGTAGCTCTATCCCAAGCACGAGCTCTTCAGCATCTCCAACACGAGCTACCATTTCCCCGAACCCTATTCCTCACAATGGGAACCCGGTGTCAGGAGGAGCTGCTGCAGGAATAGCCATCGGTTGCCTGGCTGCCGGAGCCATCCTCGCGTCTCTCCTGTTCTTCCTGTTCTGTCTGCCGAAGGCCCGGAAGCGCAGGGACTATGAGCGCGCGCCGCTCGAGATGAACAATGTCCCGCCTATGAATGGTGCCAAAGGTGGCGCAACCACAACAACAACATCCAGTGGACTGGAAGGGGCGGCAGCAATTGTGGAAAACCATCTTCCGCAGACAGTCCCTGACAGAACGATCGCCGATGGTCTCTCGTCGCTAAAGACGTCGATTAGCAACCATGTCCTCAGCTACTATCACATCGCTCCCTCCCAAGAGAAAACGTCGGCTCTGAATCTTGCCACGGTGCTAGGAAACAACACGCCTGTCTCTGTGGACAAGCTGAGTGGAATGATGATGAGCACGAGGACTCGCCCGGCAGCTATGCGGTTCACTCTTGCCTGGATCATTATCTCTCGTCTCGGTTTGGATGGCGATCCAGCAGCTACTTTCCTTCCATGGCAATTTCTAAGCTGCGTTCAGAGCATGTCCAAGCCAGGCGGAGATGATGCTGGTAAGAAAACCATCTTCTTCATAATCGGCAATCACTGACACTTCCCAGTGCGAGCAGCCTTCCTTAGCAAATGGCGCACCATCACTGCCTACCTCTCCTCACAGAATTTCGGCCAAAACAATATTACAGACAACGACCCTCGCAACGAACACATTGGCAAGGCTGTTGCTGACGCCGACAGTATCCTTCAGCCTTATGCAAACCCCCGGGAAGACAACGCGCAAAGGCAGCGCAATCTGGAAGAGATCATGAAGCGGGCAGTGCGCTTTGCATATACGCTATTTGCACATCCAAGCTCCTTCAAGTTTGATTGGCAAGCCAATGCAGACAGCCTCGTGGTATTCCCGGGCATGCAGCAGGTAACGGACGAGGCTGGGGCTCCGCTCCATCCAACGAGGTCGTTTGGAGAGAAGGAGGTGGCACGTGTGTGAACGGATAATTTGAGGGGCTGTTCATGGAATATTTGCTCCACTTGCTCGTTATAGTAATTAGGGACGATATGGCAATGATACCTTTTGATTATGAAAGCTTTCAAGAAACTCTCCGACGAGGCTGAAGTTCAGCCTTGCGATAGACGTCGATTTAAAGGCTGCCAAGCTTTGACCACTCGTAGTCCAGTTCTCGCGGGACTTGGAATTTTGGAATTTTGGAACGCGGGCCGCAGACTGGCAGAGAAGCGCTAAGCCAAATAGGCTTGGTCCCCGCTTTAGGAATGGCTTGCATGGAAATGGGTGGGGACCAGATGGCTCTCGGCGAACGAGAGTGCCTCCTTAGCCCACCGGAAAGCAGACTCTGACCCCCTAAAATGAACTCCCAAAGACGTGTTTTGATCATTCTTATGTTTCAAATTTAGAAGCCAGGGACGGCAATTCCCTGTTCGTCCTCTAAAGTCACCGAAATCGAGAGTTGTTTCGTGTGGTTGCACTGTGGCTGAGAGTGATGGCTCGAGGAAAGGTGCATGTGCGGGAGAGCAGGACGCCTCCATCGCTTGTCGCTTGTCCATTGCTTGTCCATCGTGCCAAGCCAAGCCCGCCTCAGCTAAACTTGGAAGGAATGCACGAATGAGGAGGCTCTGCGGCAAACCGATCGCTCTCGCCGGTTTGAGCTGCCCACAGTCGAGAATTGGCACCGAACAATCGCTCTTCTTCCCTCACCATGAGATCTTGAACGTGATGACCGAGTCGGCAGCAACGTTCAAATCTCAAGACACTTTCTACGAGTACTACAATCGGAGCTTAGGGATGCCAAAGCCAGTTCATCACCGTTTCTCGATACGACAAGCGCATAGATAGGCGCCAACGTCAACCCCCGCACCACAATTCATGACCATACGAACAATGGCGTCTCCTGGACCTTTCGATGCGATAAATACGGCCTTCAGACTTATCGAATTCTGCATGCAGATGAAGGATGTCTCTCTCGAGAACCGGGTATTCGTGACCCTGATCCAGCGGGTTCAAGACGATGTTGAAGAAGCATTCCGTCTGATGCGCAAGCCCGAAGTTCAAGAACATTTCAACGTCGACCCGGGGAAACAAGAACGAGTTGAGAGCACGATACTCAGCGCACGCTCGGCGATCAACTCCATCGGAAGATTTGTTGAAACTGTGCGCGTCGACGAGGAGCGCAATGGCTCTATCGGCATGCTTCATCGGTTCGAGTGGGTCCTGAGACACCAAGCTAAACTCGGTTCACGAGAGCTGGAGCTGTCGACGTGCCACAAGAGCTTACTGAGCTCCATCGGCATGATGCAAAGTCTGGAACTCCATCCGCTGAAGAACAAGACTGTCGTGACGATAACATCGAGCAACAGCTTGCTCATTTCACCCCGCGCGAGGCTACGTCAGCGCAAGTCCATTGCAACGATGGAGAATCTGATCGACTTGAGCGATGCTGATGAACCAAGGAGCGTAGGAGGAGAGCCAGAGACCGGAAACCTATCCTGGTCTATCACCGTCTCTCCAGCCGCAAGCACATCTCAGGTTTCGCAGGGCGTGACTCCAAATACAATAACATTGACGTTGCCAGAATTTGAGGAGTTGAGGATACCGAATTGTCTCGCGGTTGGTGATCAGGTTTCTACTGGAGTCAGCAAACAAGAACCAATTCCAGCACCGGGCGAATTACCGGCCAAACAAACAGAACTTAGGGATAACACAGCAAGTATTGTGAGCCTCAACCCAAACAGCGACTGCGGATCTTCCCTGGAACCGGGGTCCCCTTACCGAGAATCCGAATTCGACCAGTTTGCTCCTCGGCAGGCAACCTCCGTCACTATACAGCGTCCGAATATCACTTCACAGCTGCCCGCATGCCTAAGGGCAGGATTTGCATCGTCAGAGACCCTCACTCCGGAGATGGATACAATATTATCTCCATCGTTGACGAGCGTCTCCTCCATAGAAGGGCTATCTTCTCCGGAAATGCCTTTTGCTTCACTCTCCGAGATTTCAGAAGCTTCGAACAACGCCGAGTCTCCTATGGTTGGAGATCCATACTTCCGGTCACCATCTGAATGTAGTAGTATCTCTGAGTTGCCATTCGAGACATCACGATCGCCGGTCACTGCCCAAAATGCTGATGTATTATGGCCTTGCTTCAGGATGACATCAATGTCCGACATATCACTCCCTGAAACAATACAGTCTTCCGAGGACGCAAGTGTCTCCGGTATTGGAGGGCCATCCTTCCGGTCAACATCAGAACCCAACATCCTATCCGAGCTTCCAGTCAGTCATTCAACATCCTTTCACAACCTGATGAGGTCCGCCATGCCGCACCTCGCCCTCGATCGCTTCGATAGTTTCCGTCACACACCTTCAAATCCGAGCCACCCAAGCGCAGCTCCTCGACGCCACACAGCGCCAGTACCGCGCCGCCGACCTGTGCCGTCGAGCTATCAGGGTCGATCGTCGGTCTCTTCAATTACACTCCCGGAAGAAAGCAAGAGGACCAGCATATTTGGGGACTCGCTGAAAGTCGCCGTTGTTGAAGAACCTGAGACTTCGTCGACAGAACCTACGCGGCGCAAGGCGAGCAAAGAGGAAATACAGAGGCGACGGCGGCGACAGGATCTTGCACTAGGGACTTGAGAAGAGACGAATTAAACAAAACACTAAACCGATGTTGGACGTTATTGAGAGGAATTGATGCACACACTCTTTCCAGATCAGAGTGTTTCAATACTTCAATTCGGATTCGCTCATGGTTAAGCAAAGAGTGACGAAGCCCAGTCTTCACGACCCTTGACGTTCAAAGAGCCGTCAATCAGCGAATGGGAGACTGAAGAGAGAGGTCAAAACTTTGAAAAAGGATTTGACAAATAAAAATCTCCATATCCCGCGAGCGGGAAGACATACATGCGCGACTCTTGGCGCCAACACGACGAGCATATCACGTGGTGCGTAACTACCACAGTAAGCGACATGAGTGTTAGGAACTTATGGGGCAATACTCATTGAAACCGAAATTGGTGACGAATGGATTTCATGGGGCATAAAGGTCATATCTCCATTGGGCAAATATGGACAGGGTGGTCAGGGGTACGCATGGTGAACATTATTCCAAATTCTACACGTCGAAACCACATTTCAAGCTCGGGTTAACCCGAGGATGCAAATACAACCGCCTCAATGCTCACAGGCGGTCGTGTTATAAGCTCTTTTCAACCTTCATCACTTCGGCAATCCCATCCGCAACAGCTTGGACCTTGACGCCATCCAGCCTCTTCAGCGGCCGCCTCGGGTATCCACCATATCCATAATAGCTCTGGATGGCACTCTTTGTGCCTGGAATTGCAGCCTTCGTGAGCACCCAGTCGCCCTTGCTGAGCGTCTTCTGCAGCGACATCGCCTCGTCGTACTTGCCCTCGCTCCAAAGGCTCCATACCTTGGCGCACGTCTTCGGCAGGACGTTTGCTCCGCCTGCAATGATGCCCGAGCCGCCTGATGCGAGCGTCTGTGCCGTGAAGTCTGCCATCCCTCCGAACGCCATATAACCGCTCCCTTCGCTCTTCGGGGTCTTGGCGTCCACAGCCAGAGCAACACGCGTCAGCTTGCCAGTGTTTCCGCACGTAAACTTGGTGCCGACAATGTTGGGATGCTGGGACACGCGGATGATGAAATCAGAGTCCATGTCGATGCCCGAAACTGCTCCGGGGTAGTTGTACAGGATCAGCGGCAGCGGCGACCCGTCCGCGACTTTGGTGTAGTATTCGAACAGCGCGTCCTCGTCCATCGCATATCTGTAGTATGATGGAGGCACAAGCAGCACATATTCACCGCCTGCCTCTGCCGCCTCCTTGCAGAGGTCGATTGTGCCCCGGATGCTCTGCTCGCTCGCGCCGACGATGATGGGCACATCCTTATAGCCCGCTTCATCGAGGGCAGAGCGCGTCTCACGTGTCACTGTGGCCTTCTCTGCTCGTGAAAGATGCACGGCCTCGCCATTGGAGCCCATTGTGACAAGGCCCATGAGGCCCGCTTCGGCGAGCCGAACGGCGTGCTTACGGATGATTGGGACATCCAGGTCTTCAGTGTCGGGGTTGAAAAAGGTCATCGTGGGAGCATAGATGCCCGGTCGCAATGGAGTTCTGGCGCTGCCGCCATTCGATTGTCCGTTGGCGGCCATCGTGTGTCGCGTGAGTTCGCTGAGGGTGCGATAGCGCTCTGAGTGTCCGCAATTGACGAGATTGACGGATTGGAAAAGCGAAAGGAGAGTGAGAGCTCAACACATAGGAAAATTGAATCTCAGACCTTGACCTTGTAGTACCACCTACGGGACCCACTTGGCCTGCAGACCGCAGGATTTAAATGCGAAAGAAGGCAGCTTAGCCCAGCCCTGTCTTTTCCGACGTGCCCCCTCCATCCAAGCACTCTCATGGCGCACGTCATATAGAACGGAAGCACTAACAGTGCCGAGTGAGCCATTATAGCCTTTAAGGCCCTGATGATAGGGCCGGAGCGACGAAGATATGTAGCGACGACCCGTAACTTTTGCGTGTCGAGCGTCGCTGGCGATCAAGTGGACATGCAACCGCAGGCACAGCTCTGCCCCCCAGCCGGACGTGACTGGCCACAGCTGCGCGGGTCGATCAGGCTGATATGCTGGCAGAAATCGGCACGCCGGACCTCTGACGTGACTAAAATAAAGCTGCCCCGGGTCCCCTGTTTGGTTGAGAGGGAAGCCGTCGCGGACTCGGCGGCGTGGGAGGTGAGTTGAGGTGTCGCACGAGCTCCCGCAGACGAAGTCTCGGCAGTGGACGTTGACGACTCGGCCTGATATTTTCCACGAATCAGCGGGGAGGGAGGCGACTCCAGAGCTCGGCAGTGTGGGGTTAGATCGACGTTTGTGTGGGATGTTTCGCTGTTCACGCCGAGAAGTGCAGCAGGACGAATGTGGGGTACCAAATGCTCCCTTTTGATGGGAGTCAATTTAAGTTATCGACAGCGAGATATCAACTGGGCACAATTTTACATAGGACTGCCTTACATAGTACTGGCAGTAATGCTTTTATAGCGCGAAAAGCTCCTCGTCAATATCTTCGAGGAGCCGCGCTTCAGGCCTCAGTCTCCGTCTTCGGAGTAATGTCATGCTCCTGGTGCAAAATCTCACCAGCGTCCTTGTGAGTGTGCAGATCCTCCTCCAAAGCTTTGTGCACCTCCTCCTGGTGCGCCAATTCGTCCTCGTCGCCAAACAAACGGGCCACTTCTTCCAGCGGTAGGCCCTTTGTGTCAGGGAATGTAAACTGAATGATGACAATCCAGATGGCACTGGGGATGATAAATACGAGATAGTATTTCCAGCCAATATTGCTGCAAGGCAAGAAGTCAGCCGCCAGGAACACAAGTCTCAGGTTAGGGGGCAAACTTACGCAAAAGCTGTTGGCGCTGCCTGAACGAAGGCAATGTTCAGCGTCAAAATAGCGACCAACCCCATCGCCAGTCCCTTCGGCCTCATGTGACTCGGCCACAACTCGCTCACGTATGCCCATTGCGTGCCGTTCAGGAGACCCTGGAAGAAGAAGTTGTAGCAAAAGATCATTGCAACACAAGCTTTCAGTGCGGATCCATTGGTCGAAGGTGCACCGGACGTATCGACGAATTCAGCGACAAGGGCAGCTTCTAGAATGAGGAAAACCATGCAGCCGCCGATACCGAGCTGCAAGACCAGAGGACGGGGCAGACGATCGATGATGAAAAGTCCGATAAGAGCGGAGCCAAGACTCAGTGTCTGCCAGCCGCTGTTGTACAGGAGTTGCTGAGGCGTGTCGTAGCCAAGATTCTTGTAAATCAGTGGGCTATAGTCTGTTCATTGTCAGCTTTGAATTGCCATCGGCGCTTCCCGCAAGACGTGAGGCGTACTCGTGATGACCAAGATTCCGGAGAATTGATTAAAACCTGTGCATGCAAGACTCAACCAGAGTCTCCTGCGATAACTTGGCTTCCTAAACATGTGCATGTAGCTGGTATCGAGTGTCTTGTCGATTCGCATCTGGGCGTCAATTTGAATGTATTCGACTTCAGCTTCTTCCGGGCTATGGAGTCGGTGGAGAATTTTGCGGGCCTCATCATGGCGGTCCTTCATCAGGAGCCAACGGGGACTCTCGGGGAGCCAGTAGATTCCTGCAAGTAGAAGCAAGGGCGGGAGGCATTGTACAGCTGGCAAGTGGTCAGTATATTTCAATCAAGGTTTAGACGACGACGACGACGACGACATAGAGGATATACCAAATGGAGCTCTCCACGAGTCTTTGGAATCCATGAAGAAGAAGCCATACCCAACCCTTGTGATGATTAGTTTCAGTCGTCATTGAACTGAATGCATTGATGCTTACCATGCCGCAGCCATGTAGCCAAAAACATACATGGCCCCATGCAGATCTACGAGCAAACCTCGGTTCTTGGCAGGAACCACCTCTGCCATCCAAATCGGGACGGTCGCAGACAGTAAATTGCCTCCAGCGCCGCTCCAGAATCGGAAGACAATGAACATGGCAACATCGACTGAGCCCGCTAATAGGGCACCGGAAATGAGGGTGACAATGGCGGACTGTCAAAGGTTAGAGGGAGATCGAACAATTTTCAAAGGAGGTGTGTCTTACAGCTGCAATAGCCCACTTCCGTCCATATTTCTCGGCCATGAAACCAATACTGAATGCTGCAATAGTGCCGCCGACATAGTACATAGACTGCACGTGAAGATTCAGCGGGAGAGATCCAATCAACATCGAAACCCATTTTGGCGTACAGTCATGAGGGCCAGAATAGCACTTCCGTTGCTCCTCGTCTCGAGCTCAAAATAGCTGTGCGGTCAGCTTTTGGCGTGTTTGTGGAGATCCATAATGTAGCTTACTCATTGAAGCTTGGAAACGCTGAAGTTTGTTCAGTCTTCATGAAAATACGTGTGGGCATCGAGGTACTCACCAAGTACAGGTGCAATTACGTTCGCGCTATACCCATATCCCACAGATCCAACGCCCATAGCAATGATGGCGAGCAGATTCGCCGCATTGTACTGCGTGGACTTTTGCGAATGGTGCAGCTCCTCCGCCATGATGGAGATGTGCCAGCCCTGTAACGTGTACGAGAAGTGTTCCGAAGCTTTGGATCAGACGAAAAGGATTTGGACGGAGAAGTGGAACAGAAGGGCAAGAAAGCGGCGATATGAGCTCGCACCAGCGGCCGCACAGAGGTCATGCAGCCATACTTATGAGGAACTGATCGCCGAAACCGACGATGGATTGCGGGGTGTCGGGGAGGATTGGAGCCATGGAGAATGGGATCCGGGGTAGTTTGACTGGGACAATTGTGGAGACTGTTTCTAAAATGAACATGGAAGCATGTAGCAGCCAACGCACGTTCGTGGATCATGACCATTTGTGGTTGTGGAAATCGCCGCAAAATGCCGAGAGAAGGGGATGGGAGCCGCCTGGCCGGATACACACCCCGTTCGCAGGAGGAAAAAGAGCTGGTGGGACCGTATACGACTGGATCGATCTTTCTCCGAAGATGAGAAAAATTGCGATTGGTTTATAAGGGCTATTTTCGAGATCTGGCAGTTCAAAATGAAGGGTTGCTGTCGTGAACCCCAGACGTCAGGTCAGATGCAGGCGGCGATTTCGAGGGACCCTGACAGGTGTGGACAAATTAAGCGTTGCTAAGCTTTGCGCCGAAAGCTTACGGACCCCGAGTCTCCGCGGTTGTTGCCCCTTCAACCCTTGTGACCACCACAAAACAGTCTGGTACACCGTAAGCTGCGATTCCGACTGAAAAGCTGTCCAATGACCATAATCTCACCAAAATAAGCAGTGCAATATGCAGAAATCCATGACGGAGCACAGTGGTGAACGCTGAAGATTGGTTTCTTAAAGAGATTCGCTCTCATACCCTGGGACATACCAATTGAGTGCAAAGTCGATGTGAACGGCAAAGTTGCCGATTTTCCTAGCGCCAAGGCCATATCGCCGACCTCGAAGTTCATGAACATGAAGGGGGGCTGTTAAACAAGTGTGGAGAGGATTAAGCTTTTGAATTGCTAAATCATTGCTACCACATTTTACCTCACCTTGATGGGGGTTTTATTTCAGACTCCACTTATCACCGTCCTTCACAATTTCGACTGTTCTCTTCTCGTCTAGACTCCTTCGTCCGGCTTCGAGAATGGCGCCTGTCGCGATCGTGTTTTTCAACGTTGGTAGGCCTTCCCTCGCATCCAGCTGGTCGAGTGTGACTTTGCCCTCGTTCAACGCCGTCACCGCGTCGATGAACTTCTCGAAGCTGATGTATCCGTATCCGGTCTGACCTGCGAAATTGCCGGATTCGTCCGGGGCGTAGCGCATGTAGAATCTGAGTGCCGATAGTTAGCCAACTGCAGTCTCAAGAGCGACATGAGTCGTCTGATCCACAAGCGAAGCAAAATGCCGATGAAACCGAACATACGGATTGTACCACATCAAGCCTCCCTCATCCTCAGTAACATCGTAACCCCTCTTTGCCTGGTTCGTTCGAATCTCGCCTTTACTCGCCATGTAGTGGAAGTACTGATTTGAGTGCACACCGGCCTTCTGCGGCGCTGTCCAGCTTGCCGTGTACACTCCTGTGGCTCTACGCTTGTCGGCTTCGCCCTTCTTCTCCCAGTCCACCAGCAATGTAATTGTATCCTCCGTCTCAGGCACACAACCCAGATCGACCGCCGTTCCCTTCGAGGCAGACGCGGTGACTCTAACCGGAACATAGTCTGGCACCATGCTCGCACAAACATCGACGTGGTGTGAGTTGAGGTAGTAGCTGATGTCCGAGTCTTTCCCCGCCCATGCCTTGAACGTCTCAAGTTGTGATTTCGGCTGGCTCATGTAGCTGTAGAAGTAGTTGAACTCTCCCAGCTTCTGTGCCTTATATCTCGCGTCTGCGTATGCCGGATCGAAGCGCTTGTGGTGCTCCACGAAGACGAACACGCCATGCTTCCTCGACGCCTCAACTAGGGCTATATGTTCTGAGAGGAGCTTCGTTGCGGGTTTGGTGATGAGTACGTGGATCCCACGTTCAATGGCATAGAGAGCGATAGGATAGTGGGTGGGGTCTGGCGTGAATATAGTGATTGCGGCACCTTTCGGCAGGGCATCGATGGCAGCCTTGTAGGCCTCAGGGTCGGTAGAGGTATCAGAGGGGTAAGATGTGAAGGAAACGTCGAGGTTATTGTACACGTCGCGTATATTCTTCTGGAGGTGCTCGCCTTCCCGTAATGTTACCTTGAGGTCACGACATAAAGGTCTGAGTATCAGGAGACGTACGTATTGCCGGAAACTTCTTTCCAGAGACACCCACCATTGACAGCTTTCCTACCTTGCCCCGACGGCGCAGATCAAAGAGAGTCAGGCCTACCACGCCGACTTTTTTGTCCGATGTAGAGGCTCCAGTCCCTACGAAACCCGTAGTGTACTCCCCGGTTCCAATCATCAAAACATCAGGAGCACCCATGTTGGACGATCGAGCTGTAGTAAGAGTAATGTATGAAACGAAGTTGCTGTCGGGTTAGATTGAGGACGAGAATGAGTTCTGGTTTAGCGGAGTCTAGCTGTCTCTTGCGGAAGGAGCTCAATCAGGAGTCTCTTCAAAGGAAGGCGCTCGCACGAGAACAATTCCGTTGAGACGTGAACGACAGAGGTCAATTGGACACTGGAGCTTCATTTTGCTTTCTGGAGAATAAGATTTATCCCGAAGTCGCACGCGTGCTAGGACATGGATTGTTGAGGCCGACGTCACCGTGAACTCCAATTTCCACCTATCACGACATTCGTACATATCCGACACCAAGAATCCCTTTTTCCGCCGCCTTTCAAAAATTTCCGATCGGTGCCAATAAATTTAAATAAATTTAGGTTTCCGCTCAAGGTCTTCAAAGCAAATAGAAGAAGCCGTTGTACGGGTATATTCCAGTGTCTGAAAAGATCATCTTCTATGGAGTACTACTGGTGCTGTGAGCGTAGCGAAGTCAAATGCCTGCTTGGAAGCTGTTCCTCCGATGGCAAGGCGACAATATGCAGAAGTTGATATCTCTAATAAAAGGTCTCTCTTCCACCAAATGGGTGACATACACAAAAGTTCATGAATCTTCTCCAGGAATGTTCTTCCGCTCCTGGAAGCTGTGTTCGAGGTCGTACTCTTCTCCTTGCGTAGACGTATAAGCGATCAATTCATTTTACATCACACATCGTCTTCCAAAGTGTACACATGAACATTGTAGGATTCATCGCCTATATCTGATCTCTTCCTCTAATTACTAGTATCTCTCAGACAAAATTTTGGGATTGGAGGAGCTCTTGCGTGCCAGATGGATGTTCACTTTGACAGTCAAGCCAACCCTGCTTCCTGTCCCCTTCTTTGGGCCAGCCCGGCCACATCCAGGTCGAAGACATAACAGTATTGAGAGGAAAAGTAAGAAGGCGATGCGGACCGAGTAGTCGGGCGACCCATAGAACATGTTGAGTAGCACTGCACTGGCGGCAGTTGCACTTCGCTTTGATAATTTTCGTTTTGAACTCGGGCAAATGGGCTTGCTGGACAAGCTTCTAGTATCTCCCGCATTGTATTCGGTCAATATGTGGCCAAACTAATTTCATGTCTCTCTGAAGCTTTGGGACGGTGTCCAATAACAGTATGTATCCTTCGCGTAGAACCGTTTGCCTGCTGGGCTGAGAACACGGCAATGTCCTCGAATTCTGTGGAAGATTCCCGTTAGGTTGTTTTCGTGGCGAATGATTTCAAACTAGTCTCCTGGGCGTTTCCCTTTCATCGCAAGGACGGCGCACATATTCCCATTATCAGCCAAGGTTGAAGACTATCGGAGCTGCCACTCTTCTGGCCAGATTTACGCTTCTTCCTCGGAGGCGGCCGCTCCCATCGGAACTTGTGCGATCCTCGACGAGCGATTCTGACGGTGGCGATGGGGCAATGATAGAAGGATCACTTGAGAACACTACGACTTTTAGCTGTGGCGCCTAGCTGCTCGACGAGATGAAATTCCTGACACAACTTGAGAAGAACGAAAGTGGTGGAAAGCAAACAGATATATCGAAGACAACCAGATAGGCTGAGGATCGGACAAAGATCGAAGTTGTCCAACATTTGGGAGCCAGGTGATGAAGTTACCCAACCGAAAGTTCCCAGGCTGAAGCTTGGTCCTGAAAGGCCGGACAAATGGTTGTGACGGGAGGCACGGGGGTTGCTATTGTAGGCTCGCGGTTGAACATGTCCCTCGCGAACAATAAAGTTCCACAATGATATTCGATCAGCCAATGGGTGGATTGTATTCACAAGTTCTTTCAATCGGTAGAATGCTGGTTTTGAGAACACAAACTCAAGAGCCGTGAATGCGCACTTGCTAGCTTCAGGTAGTGGAGCTACAATCCTGGTGTTGAGGTTATGCTGTTAGCCATTCTGGCATGATAGTTAAATGTAAAGACTCCAATGGATACACAATTCCGCACTGGACTGGGTGCATTGTAGATTTAAGCATGAAAAGGCTTAACATGATATCAAGAACAAAACACAAATCCTTGGTGGCATTCCAACTGTCTAAGGAGTAGAAGCAGTAACGATTCCGAGCTGGAAGCACGAGGAGTCCTTGGAGGCTCTAAAGACCTGGAAATGGCTTATCGTAGGTGTGAGGATCCTAACACTAGTGTGCACCAATCTCCATGAGGAATATAACCGTCGTGGATGGAATGTCTCGTCAATCAGTCGATCTGCATGCCAAAACCAGGCGATGGAAGTGTCCCCATATGTTTGTTGATATGGAAAGTGGGCCGCGCCAGAAGGTTTAGAACGATGGATCCTTTCATCTCCCTGGCGCGTCTGCGCAAGATGCGGACAGCAACTGGATCCCGCTGTTTGAGGGTGGTGAAGGACCGAAAGATAGCTGATTGAGCAAAACAAAATGCGGAAAATGTTGTACAGAAGTACATACAGATATTGAAAGTTTGATCATTAAGCGAGAGGCGAATAGCGACTTTGAATGGCATATTGGCAAGATGGGAGCTTTCAGACCAAAAAGCCGTCCGGAGTAGTTTGCTACTAGTAGACATTTCGAGCCATTCGATCACCGCAATCCTTCCGTTCAGAGCAGTCCGTGACTTGGAATATGCGAAATGAAATGTGACGAAAGAGGCAACTGAGCCAATACGAAGCGCCAGGTGGCCGTGCACCCTACTGACTTCCCAGTTGCCCTCCTTAATTCCGCGAATTATTAGTGGAGGAGGCAGTCCTGTCAATGATTGTCATAAAATTGTGTCTACCATCTCCTTTCACGAGTCAAGTAGTAGCGCTTAGGACAGCATCCAGCAGCAACAACGGAGATTCTCTGCTTCTGGAAGAACCATGAAATTGCCAAGGTGAGTCGAAATTGCGCATTTGCGCTGGCAGTGTGCTCCCAGAGGATTCGGCGATGGCTTGACAGCTCTGACGTGCTGGCGGCCTTGGTCGCAAAGACCCCGAATGAGGTTGTTTGCTGAAACACATCGTCCCTTTGAAACAGCGACTTCGGGGCAGCGCGCGTTGATTAACGAATCATAGAGCACTTGGCATGCTAGTGGTAAAGCCTCCTTTTGCCGACCCGAGATCGGGGCTGGAGAAGGGTGGAGTGCCGATGGAGTAAGGAGGCCTTCAACGTTGTGGTTGTTCTGCGGCGGTGCGCCGTGGTGCAGCGGAAGTGTCGCAGCGGAGTGCCCCTGAGGAGGCCAGGAGGAGGCGGTCTCTTGGCGGCAACGGTGCAGAGTCATGATCCGCCACAGGACAATTTCGCAGAGCGAGGCTGTGAGCGTGTCTTCCATGGGGACATGACGAGCACGCGCGCCGTCGTCGCGACTATTCCTGCTCCTTCTAGAAGGGCGACGGGACAAAGCGCGCATAGCAGCGAGTTAAATGAACATCATATTAGCCCACACGTCCAGTGAGCGGGCAGCGTGGGAGAGGTGCGGTTCGCTGGGCTGCAACGTGACCGCTTCATCTCCGAAGCGAGCGCTGCAACACGAGAGCGCGCTGCCTCTTCACCTGTCAATCAGGGGAGGGCCTGGGAGGCCGGCCAACTACCCCCAATTGCGAGCCGTTAAACACTGATCAACTGGCCGGACCCGGTACCTGCGCTAGCGTGGCAGGGGTAGCTCGGGCGCCGCAATGCAGCACTTGACCTCCCGCCTGCTTGACGGCGGACACCAGCGCGGCGGCAACAAAGACGAGAGGCAAATTAGCTTGTGTGCGCTTGCACAATTTTAGCGTGAGGGCGTGCGCCGGCCTAAAGCTACTTTTTCGCGTCTGTGCCATGCGAAGCGCCTGCGACTGGGGAACACGGCGCAGAGCCAATTTCCCCAGCGCATCGTACAAATAACCCGCCCACCGTAAGACACGCTCTTCTTTCTCTTTCACCATCTTCTTCTGCTTCCATCTGCTGTCTAGCCTCTCTTTGACTTCGGTCGTCCACTCGTTACAACTAATACCCGCTCGAACAACTCGACGTCTTTCATTAATCACCAACCAAAACCCAACACTCAAACACCAACCGCATAAACAAACTCAGTCAAAATGCGCACTACATTCGTCGCTCTCTTCGCCGCTGGCGCCATGGCCGCCGTCTACCAGCCATACGGTGGCGAAAGCACCGTGACCGCAACTGCCGTACGTTTAGATCTGCTTTTAGTTTGACTTGCACTTATGCTAACATGCAATAGGAGGTCACCATCACCTCGTGCGGCCCAGAGGTCACCAACTGCCCGGCAAAGAAGACCACTTCTGCTGCCCCGGTCTACGAGACTCCATCGACCAGCTGCACCGAGTCGACGACCACCCCCAGCGCCATCCCAGAGAGCTACAGCGTTCCTGCCGCGCCTGTGTCTTCCTCTTCCGCATGGGTCTATGTCAGCTCTTCTGAGACCCCGAGCAGCGCTCCGGCCACCTACTCTTCCCCCGCTGCCCCAGTTGTTCCATCATCGAAGCCGGCTGCTCCCCCAGCCTACTCTTCCCCGGCTGCACCAGTCTACAGCTCCCCAGCTGCCCCAGCTTCTCCTTCTGCCCCGGCTGCGCCGTCTGTCGGCTACACTAGCCCGGCTTCGCCCGTGTACAGCTCCCCATCTGCCCCTGCATACTCTGCTCCGGCTGCTCCGGGTGCCCCAGCCCCAAGCGCTGGCTACTCTTCCCCCGTTGCTCCGGTCTATGGCAGCACCAGCGCTGCTCCTTACCCAATCGGCACTGGCTCTCCCTCCACCTGGGCCACCGGCTCGGTCAGCTACAAGCCAACCAGCACCAACAGCCCCGTCGAGTTCACTGGCGCTGCCAACGCTCTCAACGCCGCTGCTGGCTTCGGTGCCATCGGTGCTGCTTTCGCTCTCCTCATCTAAGCGTCTCCATCTCACCATCGGTACAAATGCCCTGCGCCAGCGTCTCTTTCGTCGGCGTCGGAGCATTGCTACTCATTGCATCTGCATACGGCCTGGCGCAGGTGGTTGATATGACGACTCGCTTATTTTCATGACGGAGGGGCTATGATGGTCTGCGACTGTCCTTCAATCGCGAATTGTTTTCTGTGTTCAATGCTTAACGTGCGTTCATACCACCCTCGACAGCTGTTGACTTGTCGGTCATAGCTGAGGGACTCATGCATGGTGTGTAATTGGTAATGGAGGGGTTTGTGCTTGGTGTAGCAGAAGAAATAAAAAGCTTTCGAGCAAATTACATTCTTTTGGCCATCTCTTGCGTGACTTGTGTACATCTCGTGAAGCCTCGTGATTTATAACACAGCTCGTTTTTGCGACTTTTCTCTTTCTATGTGGGACATGGATCTGTGCATCCGGCCAATGGCCAAAACGTCCCTGCTGATTGCTCAATACTCACGTTCCTTGGGTGGAGCTTTGGGTACGTCTATCTATTGATGACCATCTGTAGTCTCCCCTGCTCCTCAGCAAACAGATGCCTTCCAACACGTAAGTTGTGGCACTGAAAGTATGCCGGAGAGGCCGTTTCACTGCTTGCACTGGCATCAGGCGCAGTTTATGACCATCTGCTCGGGAAGTTTCCTTGCATCGACGGGACTACCGAATCTAAGCCCAGGGCGTCGCACCGATTAAGTTGATTCTGGTTAACCACGTGGAGTTCATCCACGTTTAAGTCAATATGGTGACAATGACATTGTGGATTTTAATTTCATTTACTCTAGGGGATCAAATCTCTCTTCGCCGAGAAGCTGTGTGACAACCGAAGCCCAAACGAGCAGCAGACGAACTTTCCCATCCTCTGCCCCGACTGCACTCCTTTCACCACTTCAGGACTTGTGCAGTGCTGTATTTCATCTTTCCCAGGCTTCCACAGCTCTCATTTATCTTTGCGACCAGGCTTCGAAAGCGAAACTCGTCCAATCTTTTCATCAGGATTAAGCACACAGCAGTCCTTACCTCCGAGGCTGCTGTATTCAAACTGGCACAGCATGGTCGATATCAGTCTCCTGCGTCTGTTATCTGCAAGGTACATCCTCCGCGACAATGGGCTGCCCGAGACAATAGAGACAGTATCTGCTTCAAGGCCATTCTAGCCTAACAAAGAGAGAGGTTGATGGAGACTCAATGACTTTTTGTGATCCTCAACGCGATGTACATACAAGTATTGTGTAACCAGTATATCCGCACCATGCATCCGCTTTGACACAGCTTACCAGTTCATAGCTTTCTCAACCGCGCTGACCATGGCCATATATCCATCCGCAGTCGGATGCATCAGCGCTGTTCCCGCGACACTTTCGTCCGTCTGGAAATACAACTCGCCGCTGTCACACAGCCGGTGTCCCTGGAACGCAGCGTCGATGTCCGCATATGCAATCGCGTTATTTGTGGCCGCTGTTTTGATAATGTTGTTCAGCCCAACGACAGACTGGTTGATCTTGTCGGCCATCTTGCCGCTGCCTAAAGGTATATCTGGGAACGTGGTCGGACAATTCTTTGGGTTCCCATTGATGTTGTATGGCGTGGCGTAGCCGGTGATGACGATGTGCCTCGCCTTTCCAACAGGAGGGTTGACCGATTTGGCCGCGGCGATCATGTTGTCCAGCCTCGTGTGTATCGTGCTTTCAATAGACGGAGAGGTCTGCGAAATGAATTCGTTGCACAGCGCAGTGTATGCGGTCGTGTTGAGCAATCCCGCCGCAAGAATGCAGTCTTCAACCAATTGAGACACATACCCCATATCGTTGCCACCTCCATCGATAGTGATGAAATCCGGACGACCAAAGTCGGGCGATTGCGTTTGTTCCTCTATCTGTGTCGTGTTTGTCCCTCCGCACGCAAGGAACTGGAATGTGCTACCTTTCGAGGCGAACTTCTGGTTGAGCTGGAAGGGATACGATGCCATGGTGCGAGCACAATCGGGACCAGCGCTGCCATCGATCTTGTACGGTCCAGCGCCTGAAGCCCATGAGTCGCCAAGCGCAGAGAAGGATGTGTATTTCGCGGACGTGGATACTGCGACGCTCTTCACGCCAAGCACCAGGATACTGAATATGAGAAACGAAGGAATGATCATTTTGAAACGAATGGCTTAAATGGACGACTAGATGCGAAATTGCTTGATTGAATGAAGGAACTTAGCGCGATATCATAAATGAAAAACGGTTCGAAGGCCTAAGACATGGTCATATAAAAAGGTCAGAGCAAATGTCTGCCACCTACCTGGTCTTCGGAAGCGATTAGGGAATCTCCATGACCTGCCGCTCGCTTGCATGCAAGAATCTGAGCACAGGCGGATAGCCTCTACCAGATCATGGCAAAGGTCGCGAGAGCTTGTGTAATTGAGGTGGTTGTTGAATGTTTGAGCTCATCTCGCATCCGTGATTCCCTGTTTCGAGCGAAATTCTGATTGGGGGTCGTGTAACTTGCATGCCCGATTCCTGCATCCAACGCTGCACCTCTGCTGCAATTGTATATTAACACGGGTTGCAGCTAGCCCAGAGGTGGAGAGATGTGTTCATTAAAACGATGAATGGTTCGCAAGAGTGAACGACGCGGGACGCGTTGACGGGATGGCTCGCCTATCGTACTCAATCTCTGCTTTAGGCTCGATTCGGTCCAATCTGACATCAGCGTTTTCATTTATATTTTACAAGGTATGCTAGTCAGGGGTACATATTCATCCTGGGAGCGTTCCCGCGACTGAGCAAGCGATGAAGCGAATCCTCATCTGTCTACTGGCAATTGAAGTGGTCAAGGACGCGGAGAGCATGGGGAGCAGCGTATCCTTCTAGCTCGACTCTCTACAGAGCTGATTCTTCCTAGCAGAATAGAGAAGTTTGAACGATTGCAAGGAAGATCACTGATCTCGACCGAGGAATCACGAGTCTAACGATATTGAATTCAAATATTTCTAGTTACAGATTTAACCACCTTTAAGCCACCAGAGCCCAAAGACGGGGGACAGCAAATAAGTCGCTATTTCTAGAAGTTCTGCCACTTGCCCACCGATTGCTCCCATGCGTAAGCTGCTTGAAAGATTTTTGGTTCATCCCAGTACTTGCCGACAATTTGCATGCTTGCTGGCAGCTTTATACTTGCATCCTCCGGAGCTGGGACAAGACCAATGGGCATAGATAAACAAGGATGGCCGGTGGCGTTGAATGAACACGTATTCTCCAGCTTGCCTTTGGACGCGTCGATGTGTACCAACGGGCTCCCAGTAACAGGTGGCAGAGGGCTGGAAGCCGTGATAGTTGTGGGCATAACCAACAGGTCATATTTAGCAAGTGCGGCATCGTATTCTTCTTTCAGCTTTCGACAGAGATTGACGGATTTAGCGTATACTGTTGGGTATCGTTGCCATGCGTACTCTCCGCTCAGGAGACCCTCCTTGGTCATGACGCTCATCTACGAGGTTTATCAGCATCTTCTCTTTGACCATGGTAAATCACGGCGTTGGTCTCATCAACACATGAACTGACCTTGTCAAACACCGCTTGGGTATATGGTGCATTCTTCTTTTCGAGCAGATCTGTCAGAAGCATCTGCTTCCGGCCAACAGCGCGGCCCAACATGCCCATGTGGTTGCCCATTTTACTCATCACGGAATAAATTGTCCTTCCCTGGTTGTGCATTGGGATACTGAATTCCTCTACTGTCGCGCCGAGCTTTTCGAATTCTGCTAAAGCGGCCATGAACTTCTCTTTAACGTCAGGGTTGGTGAGAGGTTGGTCAACGCCCTCTTTCAAGATTCCGATTTTCATTCCACGGACTCCTTGCTCTTTGGTTTCTTCCAGTAACTTAGCGTAGTGCGGCACCTCATTAGGGAACGGTGTTCCGGCAGCTTGCCTATCGTCTAGTCCATCGACGCCGGCAATGGCTTCCAGCAACAGAGCATTGTCCATGCATGTCGTCGTCATAGGTCCAACATAATCGAGACTGGCATCATTGCTCACGATTCCAGTATATGGAACCAGCCCTATTGTGGCTTTGAATCCATAGAGGCCACAGAGACCGGCTGGAATACGAATGCTTCCTCCCTGATCGCAGCCGATACCCATGTCCACCGCACCGCTACCAACAAGTGCTCCAGTCCCAGAGCTACTGCCGCCCGCTGAATAGCCCTTAGCATACGGGTTCGAGACCGGACCGGAGGCAGCTGTAACGCTGACAGCACCACGAGAAAGGTTCTCGCACACAGCTTTTCCCGTGATAATGCCGCCGGCGTCGAGAATCCTTGGAACAATAGTAGCATCGGTCTGTGGAACCCATCCCTGAATTGTTTCGGTACCCAGGAGGCAGGGTACTCCAGCAACACAGATGTTGTCTTTCAAACAAAGCGTTCGTCCTTTGAGAAGATCGGACGACGGCTTAGAAGAAGCTGCGGTAAACCGCCAGGCCCAAGCACTTAGTGGATTCTCTTCCTTTGGCTGAAGATGGATGTCTTTTCTGGGAATCACTTCATAATCTGGAGTCGGCTGGTAGTCTGGATTGACATGTGAGCATCTAAACTTGTCAATGTGAGTTTAGAGAGACAAACCATCCATTTCAGCAACCATTTTCAACGCGGAGTCCATCCGCTCCAGAAGAGTCTCGAACTCAGCATAGTCACTATCGGCAACCTTGACACCAATGCCGTTCGCTGCAGATATCACTCTATCTGATAATGAACCCATGGTGATTATGGTCTTTAGCTGTTTGGTATGGTAGTTGATTTTGACGCGGCCTTTGCGGTCTGGGGTTTACAATTATGTAGGACAATAGCAAAGACACGAAGTTTCGCGTCCGGATCTACGGCCATCCTGTCGTTCAAACCATTGACCAAGGTCGATATGGCTCAAAACGGGTTGTCGGCACCCGATAATGTGTGTCAGGTCATGTTCGCGAAGTCGAACTATCCCAATCTGGAAATCGCCGAAAGCGCCGGTTGAGTAGTTATCTCCACCCAAGGGGTGCGCTGAACTTCTTCAAAGCCTTCCGTTATCTAATCCATCTTCATTGGAGTGATAAATAAGAATGTTGCAAATGGACAGAGACACAGTAGATGACAGAGTGGACTTTTGTTTGGCTTTCCACGAAACAGCCTTGAACCCGATAATCGGCCGCCGCAGTCTTCAATCTCCAGAAGCTGCATGTAGGTTGTTGAATATGAAATGTCATATTTCTTGAAGAGCACGGATAGCGATTGAGAGGTAGACATGATGCCCAAGTTATCGACTATCCACTTGTTGCATCTCGTCAGGCGATGTCTCACATCGAGCATGAACAAATGTCGTTCTTCGGAGTCGTTTGGAGTGTTCTGTGAGCGTCTCGGCAACCTTTGGCCAAGCAGCTTCTGTACGCTGGGGACGATGCCTCGAGCATATATGAGCTAATGTGACACTTGTCTTCCGCAACTTTGGCAATAATTCCCTGCCTCAATCACCATAGTACGAAACTGTTCTTCGAAGAACTTCGCCAAGTTGCATGAACACCTTCAAAGATTTCTCAAACCTTTCTGCGCAGAGCTTTGCGCTGTTAGGAGAGCGTTCGTAGAATGTTACGTCGCCTCCCTTCTGTCGCCTTCACACTATTGGGAGGCATCATTGACTCAAGCTTAAAATGCGCATTGTCAAGAGCGAATACATTTTGAACTGGCTTGGCAAATTCCATTGCGGTGTGTTAAATGTAGCTCCAATTATTAGTCAAAGAGTTTAGGCAGAACTTGAAAAGTGTTAGCAATTCTTGTTAAACACATTAACAATGAAGTCATTTCCGCTGTTGTATGTCATGCATTTTGTATTCGCCTCGCTCTTTCTTTCCTTCTCATCACTGCATCTCTCAGTCGTTCCTGGCAACGTGCGCCTCATTCAGTTCGCCGCTCAACATATGCACTCCGCTCCTCTACCCAGTCGCCTATGACATGTCTGTTACTACTCCGTTCCATCTCGAAGATTTCCCAACTTACCTAATGTTGTAGATCATCGGAAAGATGACGGCTCCGACATCGAATCACTTCCGTTTGATGGACCTTCCTCTCGAGCTTCGGCAAAAGATCTTCGATCATGCGATTTGTAAACCAATTCCAAAGGACTGGGACATCCTCAGATGGTCTACGTTCGCTAGCATCTTCAGACAGCCTGCCTACGCCACGGATCGAGCCCTGCTGAGTGTGAGCAAACAAGTACGCGCTGAGATGGTGTTTGTGATCCGACAGCAGCAGGGAGGCTTTGAAGCCTTTACCGATTTCGTCCAAGAGGATGCGAAATTAGAAGGATTGCGCAAGCGAATGTCAGAGTTCTGCTCGTGTCCGGTGTCAACGGTTTTCTTCACGTCGAGCATATTCCCTGGACAACTCCGAGCGGAAGATGGGTATTTGAAGGAGCAAGTGCCTTTGGACGAGAGGGTATGGATGGTGAAGTATTGGATTGGATGTAGTGTCAATCCATACGCGTGGCAGTTAAGGATCAAGAAGTGTGAGGGCCAGCAAGTAGAGCGATCGGCCTCTGATGTTGAATCTCCTACGCCAGGATGCCGAATATGACTGCTGTTCAGCGACGAAACACAGCAGTGAGGATATGGAACGAATTGCACACAAGCTGTGGAGATAGATGGAAGGCTGACACAGTCAAGGCATTGGGAATCTCCGCACACACGCCGTGACATTGTGGAACGCAGTCAACTTTTACCCAATTCAGAACACATGGGAACCAAATGCCAACAGCATCATTTCCGGCCTTCAATTTCACATTTCTGTTTTGCTCTAACTGCTGTCTACAGTGTCTCGTTTTCTTGCTCTAAGCCACCATGCTGGAATTGCCTAAACGTACTGGAGTATATCTCTCTGCGATCATAATATTGGCCGAAATATGCGACTCTGCAAGGCTTAGAACGACTTCTGCAGTACCTTCGTTCGATGTCCGCGCAAGACAGACTACGCCCTTCTTGGAGTGAGCAGGCAGATACAAGCAGAGATGCGGCACGTGGTTATGCAACCGGTAAGGGACTTCATGCGTTACCTCGTGCAGATCAGATACGAATCGAAAGTGCGGAGTTCACTGAGACACCTCCTAAGAGTCGATCTGCAGGAAATATATGCAACAATTTCCTTTGTCACAGCGCTGGTACTTCGCGGAGCCTCTTAGGCATATCCATAATATGCTAGCAGCATACAACTCCAGGCAAGACACTGTACAAAGAACGGAGAAGAAATGCTTCAAGGATCAGGGACGCTTTGACACTGCAGGAAGAGCACGGTGAGACGCAGTCTGGAAAGAACGGAAATTGTTTGAAGGAGTAATTGGCAAGCCAAAGGACAAGCTCGCACAGTTTATTGTTTCGCTAACTTGTTCAAATGGAATTCGATGCAATCGCTGGAGTAAAGTAAGTACGCTAGAGCGGAAGTATAGCACTGATGTGGTAACAGAGTAAATCAAGCCATTTCTCCGCACTCGAATCTCTCATTCGCTCCCCAAATCTTCGCTCTCCGACTGATCATCCTTCTTCCTGCCCTTCTTACCGCCCTTACCCTTCTCCTTGGCTTTCTTTTCTTCTTTCTTCTTCACCTGCGTGTCAATCCTGTCTCGTTCCGCTTTACCTTTCGCCGCAAGCTCTACTTCTAGCTTCTGGAACTTCTCAGAGTCAGGGTCCATCCCAACCAAACTTTCAAGTAGCTTGATCTCAGTCGCCCAGATTCTCTTGTCCTGTTCCACTTTGCCATCTTCGCCTTTCACATCGATCGGCGTTTCCAACACCATTGGCAGTCCCCATAGCTTTGGCTCATTCACCAGCGCGTGGAAAGCCCGAAGACCAAGGAAACCGGTACCGATGTTGGCGTGTAGATCGCGATTCGAGCCTAATGGGGCTTTCGAATCATTTACATGCAGCGCTCGAAGATAATTGAGGCCAACAGTAGAATCGAAATCTGCAAGGGTTGAAGAAAGTGTGACAGGGGTGCGGATGTCGTACCCAGCCGCAAAGACGTGGCACGTATCTAAACAGACACCAACGCGATCTTTCTTTGTGACAAGAGAAATGACATCGCGGATATCCTCGAAAGTTCCGCCAATGGTATTGCCACGCGTGGCCATCGTTTCAAGAAGTGTGACCACTGCACCAGTCGCTTCATCAGCGTGCGCCTTGTCCAATTGCGCCGCGAGATGTTGTATTGCCTCCGCTCGAGTTGCAGCAGCGGCTGCATTGCCAGGATGAAAGTTGTACAGCTTTATTCCCAGCTTGTGGCACCTCGCGAGATCGTCGTGAAAGGAATCGTAGGCCTGCTTCATCCGTTCTGCGTCGGGATGTGCGAGGTTTACGAGATATGAACCGTGCGGGACAACGTACTGGCCAGCGTTGTACTTGTGAGTTTCGCAATTGGAGATGAAGGAGGTGCAGTGGTCGTCAATGAGGGGAGGATTGGCCCACTTGCGCTGTGATTTGAGAAACAACGCGAAGGCATTGCCGCCGATGTGGACAGAATTTGTAACAGCGTTATGGACTCCTCCAGCAGCGCTCACATGTGCCCCGAGAACTAGTTTGGAGCCGACAGTGCGTGCGACAATAGGCATTGCCTCTGCTTCTTTTTCCTCCTTGGTCTTACGCTTCCTTTTGATCTTCTTAGTGACCGTGCCGTTCTCGTCCTCTTCCTCTTCCGCTTCAATTTCAACCTTGGATTTCCGGCCCTTCCGAGCTTTTGAGGGAGAAGGCTTCACTACGGTAGATTCTTCTTCTTCCTCAAGGTCCGCTTCAACCTTAACCGCTGCCTTGCGTGGTGTCCCTCGCTTCTTCGGAGTACGTTGAATAGTCTCCTGAACCTCTTCTTCTTCCAACTCCAATTCTCTGTATTCTTGCTTCACTGCGGCGGTAGCTCGTTTCTGCCGCTTGGGAGTAGCAGTGGCTACCTCGTCTGCTGCGCGTTTTCTATCGCGGCCAGCTTTCGCAGTGAACCGCGTCTCTTCTCGCGTCTCCTGGTAGCTAGTCGGAGGGGTGTCGGATGGAACAGGCGACAGCTCTGAAGCTGACTCGGAGCTCATTGTGAGCGTTGCCGGACTGCAAATCCAGCAAAAACAAGTTCGCTAAACATGAGAAAAGAAAGTAGCGTCCGAAATAGTGAGGATGAAGGAGACTGAAGTGCAGCAATGGATCAGCCTAAAGTGGATAGCGCGAATCTCGCGCGCCAGGAACGACGCGGGCTGTCACGTGGCTCAGATTAATCTAATCACATCTCGAACCCCACTTAAATTTTCCACCCCCTCGAACCCCAGAAATTGTGCGATCAAGACGTGATGCTGCTTCCATAACCTTCAACTCCATTTGAGAGTCTGTTTCCGATCAAAATGCCAAAGGCAGCGCGCCAGAAGCACAATGGCGCCCCTAAAAGCAGCCCATACGCTGCGTCAGCAGCAAAATCTGCGAAGACGAACCACATCTTCAAAATGAATACGGAGCTCGGCCAGCACATCCTCAAGAACCCAGGTGTTGCACAGGCTATCGTCGACAAGGCCGACCTGAAGCAGAGTGATGTGGTTCTCGAAGTCGGCCCTGGTACTGGCAATCTCACAGTCCGAATCCTCGAGAAGGCGAAGAAAGTCATTGCTGTCGAAACCGACCCGCGCATGGCAGCCGAAGTCACAAAACGAGTGCAGGGGACACCGGCGCAGAAGAGGTTGGATGTGCTGCTGGGAGATGTCATTAAGACAGAGCTGCCGTACTTTGATGTTTGCATCAGCAATACGCCGTACCAAATTTCCTCGCCCTTGACGTTCAAATTACTCGCGACCAGTCCTGCGCCCCGAACCTGCATCCTCATGTTTCAACGCGAGTTTGCGATGCGACTATTTGCGAAACCGGGCGATAAGCTATACTCCAGACTATCTGTGAACGCACAGATGTGGGCAAAGATTGACCACATTATGAAAGTGAGCAGAAACAACTTCAACCCTCCGCCACAGGTTGAGTCAAGTGTTGTGCGGATAGTACCGAAGAAACCACGGCCGCAGATAAGTTATGAGGAGTGGGATGGCCTCCTGAGGATATGCTTCGTGCGGAAGAATAGAACACTCCGAAGTGCTTTCGTTGGCACGTCGAGCATCATGGACATGTTGGAGGCTAATTGGAGACTATGGTGCGCACAAAACGATATACCAATTGAAGATGGGCCAGCAGGTGAAGATGATGGAATAGAAATGGAAGACGTAAATGGAAACGAGGAAGAAGAGGAATGGAGTGGAATCATGGATGTCGACGAAGACGAAGACGATACTCCTGCGTTCTTCAAAGAGGAAGAGGCAGAGAAGAGAGCACAGCTGCTTAAAAAAGGGTCAAAGCGGAAAAAGAAAGGAAAGGCCGCGGAAACCGTGAGAAGAAAGGTCTTGAAAGTGCTGGAACAAGACACCGAACTTGCGGAAAAGCGAGCGCGCTTGTGCGACGAAGGCGACTTTCTGAAGTTGCTGTACGCCTTCAATGTTGAAGGTATACATTTCAATTGAACCGGATGTCTTTTCGTATCTGTCTTCATTTTAGCGGTTCTGTGGAGGTGAGCATAGCGATGGCGTTTTCGACTGCGGCAAAATCATGATAGACGGCATTCACAATTTTATGTCACAGCGAACTCGCTGTCCTCTACAATCAACATCATCCAATGGTCGCTACGATATCTGTTGTTCGATGGTTGCCTCTCGTCATAACCGGAGCCGCGACATGCCTTCAAGGCAAATACCCAACCCCCGATCTCTTCGAATGCGGGCACTCGATCATGCCCGATCTCTACGGTTACACGGAACGACCGCAAGCACCGGTATCCAGTAATTTTCAGCTCCGTCAAGCATTTCTGAAAGATGATTTGCCACAGACGCGCTCGAGCGTTTGGCGCCGACATTCGTGCAACTTTGACGAGCACTTGTGACGGTAAGTCGAAGGTAGCGCTAAAGTCACAGCTCCTCAGGGGTTCTGCCTCTTGGGAGAGGGTTGAGTGCGGATATATATATAGCCCTTCCTATGCTGTGCAAGTATTCCTTTTTTCAGTCAAGATCTTGTTTGCAGAACTTTATCATTCTTCGAACAGCTGTTATACGGGCCATTCTTATATCTCAGACACCACCAAACGACCGCGGAGCTACAAAACTCTTACGTGCATCAACGACCGACAAGCCCATCAACTCTAGAAAGTGGTTTATGTCAGGCGACGGCGTCCCTAACATCTGGCGTGCCGAACACGGGTACGTCCAAGCAGTCGAAGACCCCTTCGTCGCCTACGGCGCACCTCCCCCTGGAGCCTTCTTTGTCGGTCCTCCGCCACCTCCTCAAGGGGTCCAATACATTCCGGTACCAGTGCCGCTGCCAGAGATGATTCCGTGGATGCATCAACCTGTCCCGGTCGCCGGTCCGGCGCCCGGATACTTCTTCCCTGCTTTCACAGAAGTTGAGACCAAGAAGAAGAAGAAGGACAAGAAAACAAAACCATCCACCAAGGCTCCCGGTGTGCAGCCCGGCTTTCCTTACCTCTATCCTAAAGTGCCACACATCTCGATCCACTTATTCGCCAAAGGCACAAAAGCAAACGAGCTGGCGAATGGAGATTCCCATTACCGAACGCCGGAGACGCAATGCTTTACGGTCGCGAACCACACCACGCTCAAGGACCTTGTCTCCATGCTCGACCTGAAGGAGAAGTCGGTGGTGTATCAGGTTCATGAGCTTGGCGATGGACGGTGGGGAAAGGGGCTCCGGATCGACACGGGTGATGGAAACAAGGGAAAGCAGACGCTGGAGGATGTTGGATGGGTTCCGGATCGACCGATTTGGATCATCATTGAGAAGCCGAAGAAGAAAGACTGATAGACAGAAAGGCAAGACAGACTGGAGAAGAGGGGTGGCTTGTTCCATGGGGTCGTCATTCACTGTTGTTGATTTGAAAGATGATTTTATGTGCATATGACTCGATGGTCCGCACGAGTCCATTTCATCAGTTAGGGATCCTGAATACTGTTCAGAGTTGCTATCTGTCTTTGGTTGCACTGGAACTCAAAAATTGCATGACATAGTGAGTTTCATGGAAGGGGTTATCGGTCAATAGAACCTAATGCAATTTCAAGGCTTAACTCTATCTGCTTCGCTGGCCGCCGTTTGTCGATACTTAGTAACTTCAAAGTCAGACTTGGTAAGCTCCGGCCGGAGTATATGGAAGATACCTTTTAGGCAAAGTCGTAGTGAAACCTGTTTTTGGCGTCAGCGCGATAATCTACGGAAAGTCAACAGCGCTGAGTGCTTTGGAATCACATTGCCCCCAAATCACCACAGAAGACAATAGCTAATATGAGACCGTCATGGCAGAGAGGGCTGCGGTGCGCCCAAGTCGATATCCGATAGTGGGCGCGGAGCAATAGCAAAGCTGCGGCGGATGTTTAGCTTGGATTTAATAATACTGTAAATGTTATATGGAACGGCGGGTCAAGAGTCGATCTTCCAAAGCAGTTCGGAAGCGTGTTCTATTTCCAGGCAGTGGTTTCTAGTAGTGTTCTTATGTGTTGTGTGTTCTGTGTTCTTGTGTTGTAAGTATGTTATACCTGAGTATGTTATGCCTAAGTGTGTTATACCTAAGTATATTGTGCTTGAGTGTGTTATGCCTGAGTGTGTTGTACCTGAGTATATTATGCTTAAGCGTGTTATATCTAAGTATATTATTAGAAGTGTTATAAGTAGTGTTGTGAGTATATTTTTATCGTATCTCTCTAGTTATGCAAATCGAGGACCTCGAAGTCTATCTTCATAACCTAGCCCACGAAGTGGCACAGCTTTCTACTACTCTATTAGGCGAAACAGAATTCCGAGCAGTAGTACAGATAGCGAAAAGGCTAGTGATTGACAGAAGACTCAACAAGTATTAAACGCGATATCATCAAACATTAGCTGCTAAGCTCCAAGAAGCATCAAAGACCATTGATATGACGCTTTTACATCGTTCCGCACTGTGATGAGTATGTCTTGGACATGCTTGCCAGATCCTGTGCTGGATGTCCATGGGTCCTCGAATACGCTTCCTCCCACGTAAGGTGGTAAACTTCAAATATCAGCGAAACGAAGATAAAGAGATGGGCTAAGTCTAGATTTGGATGCGCCATATTTGACCCGTCTTCACATCGCATTGAAGGTAGCATATCAACATAAGGACAAGGCCGCAGTCGAATATCGGAAAAGGACTCTATGGGGCAACCTATACCATTTACTCAGTTGAGAAGAGATACGACGTGCATCCACAGTGTTAGCAGAGAGGGTCTTGCAAAGTCCAGTAAAATTCCGTCAGGACACCGTGCAATTGGCGGCCGCGGAACCAAGACGCAGCATTTGTTGTGCTCCATAGGAACCAGACGCGGCTGTGCCAAGCATACGATCTGGTCTGGTATTGGAGGCCTCAACTGGGGGGAACTGCGGGCCTACTCAAGTTGCAAGCTCGGGGAGAGGATGCAGTACGAGGCTAAATTGAAACTTCGACAACGTTGCGGTCGCTTATTCGGTGGCTCCCATGGCCGTCGAAGACCATGCTCACATACATGTCGAAACCAGTGCGCATGTCCTTTCAGTTGGCGAAGTTGACGTTGAAAGCCGTGGAAATCGCACAGTCAGATGACCATTCCAGGCCCGTGGACAAGAGCCAGGGTTGTTAGTGTACAAGAACGTCTGTACATAACGCTGGCAGCGCACTGGATTGGAGAAACATCCGTGCCCGCACATTTCTTTATTCCGCATCACAGTCGGCGGTAAAATCTTACATTGCCTCAACCGTCAAGAGGCAAAGCGGAATGATCCCGAGCTCTTATTTTTCATCCTGGAGAGTGAAGACAGAAGCAGGAGTCGTTAGAGGTGTGTACTTCGGGAAGTCGGTGGGTACAGGACAGCGAGCCAGTCCCCTGGCCCGTCAACAGCACGGGAAGACCCTAGAAAAGCTGAGTACGATAACTCTCTTTCCCTTGTGGGCGCAAAGAGTTTCAAATGCTCAACGGATTTGCGCGCTTGAGGTCTGGAAATGCCGCATGGACCTCCCTGAAGCGGCGTAGCGCTGGCACTAGCGCAACGTGACGGCGATTGCCATGTTCGCTTCTCGCGACCAGCATCACCAACCTGCCCCGCCTTCACCTTTGCTGTGCGAGCACGAGAGCAGTGGAGGAGAAGAGGGCGGGTCGACTGGACTTTGCAGAGCCACATGGCCCCGATAACACGGTTCTCGCCAGCAGGACTAGCGTCGATATGGCAATTGAACGCGTTAACAGCGGATCTGGCGTCTGGCCTGGGCACTAATAGAAGCTGTCGACACCTCTGTTCCTTGGGCGGCAAAAATTGGCCGAGCGACGATCTCTTATCAGCACGCCGGCCATTGACGGGGGCGGGTATGCGAGGAGAGAGTCGTGTACTATATAGCACGTATACATTAGGTAAAGCATCTACCGTGGTGGCCATAAGTCTTCAACCTGCCTCTCTCTTCTCCCCTTCCTCACTCCCACATTGTCACCTTCACCGTCCATCATGTCGACCGAAGTAATCTCCTCCGCGCCGGCCATCAGGACCGTGAAATACACAGCAAAGCATGCGCTCGAGCCATTGAACGCCGAAGAAATTACCGGAGCAGCAAACCTCGTCAAATCGGTATGGCCGTCGCAGACAGATATCCATTTCAAAGTCGTTACGCTGCATGAGCCCCCCAAGGCCGATGTGATCCCCTACCTTGAAGCGGAGCACTCAGGCAGACCGCTACCTTTCATTGCAAGAAAGGTCTTTGTGAACTACTATATCCGGAATACCGTAAGCTTGTCAATCGAAAGGCAAGAAGATGCCAAATCATTAATTGCTTACTCTAGAACCGGTTCCATGAAGCCATTGTCAACCTCTCAAATGGAACAGTTGAACGCAATGTGCGGTTAGGCGCAAATGTACACGCCAATGGCGATGGCGACGAAATTGTCGCAATTGAGAATGCTGCATTAGCAGATGAGGGCGTCAAGGCGGAGCTTCAGAAGCTACAGCTGCCCGAAGGCGCAGTGGTCATCAGCGATCCATGGATATATGGTATACCTCATGAAGTCTACCATGGGTGAATCATTCGCTAACTTACTGCTCATAGGTGCCGATGGCGTCGACGACGACAATCGCATGTACCAATGCTTCCTCTACCTTCGCGATACCCAAAACCCGAACGAGCTCGACTCGAACCACTACTCCCTTCCACTCCCTATCTCGCCTGTCCTTACAACCGACAACATGAGGGTCATCAGGATCGACAGACTGCCAACAGGCGCTGACAATACCATCACCGAAACAAAACCGTGGCAATTCAGGCCAGTAAACGAGTATATCCCTGAAGCGCAGCAGCTTCGGACAGACCTGAAGCCTCTAAATGTCCTACAACCCGAAGGCGCCAGCTTCACAATCAAGTCGCAAGGGCTTTCGAATATCATCGAGTGGCAGAAGTGGTCTTTCCGCGTGGGATACAACCAGCGTGAAGGCATGGTGCTCTACGACGTAAGGACATTCATGCATGCCCAATTCGAACGTATATCTAACGAAAACAGGTCCGCTACGACAACCGCTCCCTCTTCTACCGCCTCTCCCTCTCCGACATGAACATCCCTTACGCCGATCCTCGCCACCCATTCCACAAGAAATCCGCCTTCGACCTCGGCGATGCTGGTGCTGGTATCATGGCCAACAACCTCAAGCTTGGATGCGACTGCCTCGGCTCAATATCATACCTCGATGCTGTCCTCGCCAACGACAAGGGCGAGCCCTTCCCCATGGAGAATGTGGTGTGCATCCATGAGCAAGACGCTGGCATCGGGTGGAAGCACACAAACTACCGCACCGGTCGCGCAGCTGTTGTGCGCAATCGCGAGCTCGTGCTGCAGATGATTATCACGGTGTCTAACTACGAGTACATCCTCGCCTTCATGTTCGACCAGGCCGGCCAGCTTACATACGAGGTCCGCGCCACTGGCATCCTCTCGACGCAGCCCATCGATGACGGCGTCGATGTCCCCTTCGGCACACGCGTGCACCCAGGCGTACTTGCCGTGCACCATCAGCACATCTTCTCCCTGCGCGTCGACCCATTCCTCGAGGGTGTGAACAACCGGCTCGTCTACGATGAGGCCCACGCCCTGCCGCGCTCTGATTGGAACCCTCATGGCACTGGGTACGAAGTCCACGAGACTGTCATCGACAAGTCCGGCGGCTACGATGCAGACTGGAGCAAGAACCGCATTTTCAAGATCCAGAACGCCGCTGTACGCAACCCCATCAACGGCAAGCCGGTCGCGTACAAGATCCACGCCCCGCCCTTCCAGAAGATCCTGTCCGACTCGGACAGCTTCAACTATAAGCGCGCCGAGTTCGCCGACCGCAATATCTACGTCACGCAGTACCGCGACGGCGAGCTGTATGCAGGTGGACAATACACCAATCAATCGCGCGGCGGCACGGGCGTGCGCTCGTGGGCAGATAGGCGGGACAATGTCCGTGATGAGGACATCGTGGTATGGGTGCAGTTCGGCATCAACCACGTGCCCAGGATCGAGGACTTCCCCGTCATGCCGTGTGAGATCCTCAAAGTCAGCTTCAAGCCGGTCAACTTCTTCGACAAGAACCCGGCGCTGGATGTACCGCCGAGCGAGCAGAGCTTCAATAAGAGTGTGCTGGTGAATAACGCACAGCAGCATGCACAGCCTGACGGGGCTGGGGAAGCAAAGGTGGGAGAGAACGGACAGGTTTGCTGCTCGAGTAAGTTGTAATGGTGATAGATTGATGAACGAAGATGGCGGATTATTCAAGCGGTGTGGAGACACT
This sequence comes from Rhizodiscina lignyota, assembly GCA_010015805.1. Lineage (NCBI taxonomy): Eukaryota > Fungi > Ascomycota > Dothideomycetes > Aulographales > Rhizodiscinaceae > Rhizodiscina > Rhizodiscina lignyota. The sequence continues at coordinate 1,070,347 of ML978123.1, forward strand.
TTGAATTACTGATTCGGATGAGGTCATGACTTCAAGCAAAAGGAATAGAGATCAAATAGTGGTGTTCACATCAAATTTGCGATTTGGTATGACGAGCACATACAAATTCGAATGCAATCTATACGTGTCCCAGTGGGACTAATGCTTTGCTCCCAACCACCTCTTGCTGTTTCTAACAACCAGGCCAAGTCATCGAACGCATTTCTCCTCATACACTAATCCATCTCGCCATCCACGTGTCCGTGACATTCTTCGCCTCATCAACCAACCCCATATCAAGCAGCAGCTGCGTTGTTCCCCTCACCGCGCTCTCCAACGCACTAAAGATCCACGCATGAGTATAGCTCGTATGCTCGCCGATAAACACGGTGTTCATCTCCGTCCTAAAGAACGCCGGCAGATATAGCGGCTGCTGCGCGAGACTCGGCTCCGCCCACGCGCCCGCCTGGAACTCGTTCAACTCCCAGCAGATCCGGTCATAGTTCCCAGTGTACTCGCTCTCCGCCAGCGGGCCGAGCGTCTCGACCATCGCGCGCTGCACGTACGCGACGTGCTCCTCTTCTGTCATGGCGCCCAGGCTGCGGGCGGGCACGCCGGATTGGTACGAGGCGAGGATGACGCCCGGCATGCTGGAGTTGATCTTGTACGACGGGAAGCACACGTTGCCGATGCCGGGGATGTTGACGCTGCCGCAGCCGCCGAAGATGGGGTGTGCCAGGTGTTCCCAGAAGCGTGAGGCATAATGTAGAGCCACTTTGCACGACTGCTCATAGTTGAAGGTGTTGATTGCGCGGGTGAGCAGGGACGAGAAGGAGGGCAAGCGCCAGAGACGCACTTTGGTGAAGGGCACGGCGACAACAGTGTAGTCGAAAGACATCTTTGATGTCGTGAGGGCGAAGGGAGAGCCAGGTCGGTAGCCGACGGTCATTTTCTTTGCTTCCTCGTCCCAGGACATTTCAGAGACGCTGACGCCAAACATTGTTTTGTCCAGGACGTGAGGTTCGAATGAGTGCGGAAGACGGCTCAAGCCTTGATCGATCGTACGCCAGGTCGTGGCCGAGAAGTATATAGTCTCGTAAGGCCATGAAGGCTCGACGTCGGCGAGGCCATCCGCCTCGTCGGTGATATTCCATGTATTGTGCATAACGTATCGCATATATCCAGCCTCGGAGAAGTCAAACAGACCCCGATCGACGGACTCTTTGTGCGCCTTGAACACGTTGCGGCCAAATTCAGCCATGCGCTCCTTGTTGAGGTCGATCCAATTGTTGTATGCTGTCTCCGCTGCTTCCACGGCAGTTGCATTGGAGTAGGAAGCTGTCACGTTATTAGCAAGGGATGGGTCTGCTTTCACTTCTGCAGCGCCGGGGATGGTGCCATCGGGTCTGCGTTTGGGCGTAGATACGGGCTGGTTTGCGGACGCCTGGATCCAAGGGATGAAATTGACAGCATAGGTAGGATCGTGATTGTTGAGCGCATTCATGTGATTGGCGAGTTGGAAGACGAGACGCATGTCTTGAATTTGCAACGTCTCGTTTGTGTCGGGATACGTGATCGAGACTGGAAAACGCATCGGACCCATCTCCTGGTACTGATACTGATCTGGCGTGGTGCCATTGAGGTAGGACGTATGTACTCGACCACCAACACGCTGAGAGGCTTCAAGGATCGTCCAGCCATGAATGCCAACCGAATCCAGAAGCAGCGAAGTCATGAGACCGGACATGCCTCCTCCGATGATACCAATGGACTTTGACTTTGCCTGCGAGACGAATGCCGTTCCTGGCTCTTTTGCTTTCAGATGCGCAACACCGTCAAACCATGGTCCCTCGGCGTCTGCAATCTCTGCGATTGGAATAGTTTGACGGCGTGACTTTCTCCTGGCAATCCGGATCGGCTCCGATCGACCCACTAAGCGGCCTTCTGAGAATGCATGGAGGCAGCCACTATCTGGGGTATCCTGTGGCGGCAGCCACACGAACCTAGTGGGTCTCTGGTCTGCAGAGGTCTCTTTATGTCTCTTTGCTAATGGGTGACGGCCGACATGCGTTGTGCCGACATGGTGATGGCAATCAGTTGTGACGACGGCATCGCAGGAACCATAGTGCATGGATATTTCTCCGTCAACGTCATGTTCATATGAAATCCTAATGTTATGCACTCCGCCTGCCTCAGCGGCGAAAGGACCTTGGAATTTGATTGAAAACGCCGCAGGGCTGGACAGGACCCGAACTATGGGAACTGCCAAAAGCGTGAGAAACAACTGCATGACTGGCACTCAAAGTCGACCTATGGGTGACGAGGAACTGGACGTATTGATAACATATCGATAGAGGCTGCCAGCGGCTTTTGAACGCTTGCAATACCTACAGGTACTCGCATGTCGGAGCAATATTACATTCAATCCTGCATTATCTGTAGACATAGAATGAGGTCAACGTTCGTAAGTTATCATTGAAGGATGTCGGCCTGCTCATCCGGGAGAGCAGATAGATAAGAAAACAGCCGAAGCTCGTAAACCGTGGAGAGAGACATCTCGTACGGAATATCGGAGTTCTGGATACAGACGGAGAGTGGATACACCTGCATTAACACTCATCCGCTCAGGTACTGGCCTATCAAAGGAAGGGATCGTCAGTTCGCATTGGAAAGCCGGTGTGACTTGAAGATGGATTTAATGAGTCAACTCCGGGAAATTGATTACTTCCCATGTAGAACGGTGATGGACGTTAGGTAGATACAGGTATGGATAATGAGGAGTAAGAAGGAACAGGAAGGTACAGAGGTGTGGAGAAGATAACGACGCTGAACTGCATCTTGGCATATACACTAAAGGATCGGATACCACCAAGCGCGCACGATTAACTGTACGCTCGCATACTGCCGGCAAATACGGGATCGTGGCAGCTGTGTTGGTAAACTGTCCGTGAGGCGCGGTAGTTGTCAACTTGCTGGGGCTTCGACGCATAGCGGAAGGGCCGGTAATTGATAGGATGGGGGCAGGACTGGCGAGATTGAAAGTGAATGGACTGAAGATCGCCAAGGTACATCCTGATGATGCTCTTCTCGCACGACCGGCTCGCCAAATGCAATCTTGGATAGGCAAGGAGGTGTAGGAAGGATCGTGTACCTCGCTACGATGGAGAGCTACTCCTAGCTCCCCGAAACAAGCAATCCTCCACATAAAGGGCCTTGACTTTGGGTATGCGCTTCATTTATAGAGCTCAGGATTTCCAGAGCTCATTAGCGAGTCAGCGGAATATTTTACAAGTATAGTGGGATTTCTTAAAGGTAACGCTGAAGCCATGGATTCACGAATAGAGTAAAGACAGCATGTGCAGTTACATCCATCTGGATATACGCTACCTAACGTAGACTAAATTGGCCAAACCCAGTTCTCTGGTGAATTTGCCCACTCGAGAAGACCATCCAGACAAGCGAGAACTTTTGAGAAGAGATGACGCCCTCACACATACGATGCAGTTTGCCATCCCAAAGGTATTTTCAAATGACATGCCCAACGCCATCGCTATGCTTTTCCCTTTTCCAGTCAAATCAAGCGCATCGATACTTGACTTTCACCGCATCTGTAATGCTTCCTATTATTCTCACTCTCCTCTTCCCTTAATACCCACGTTGTTGCTCGGCGGCGAACTGCGCCCTCAACTGTAGGATCTGATTCCTTTGTTCGGGCGGTAGGGCATTGATTGTCGCTTGTGGCATTTCCATAACCTGCCTCATCAATTGCTCTCTTCCTGGCATCGCAGGCGCCGCTGGTTGAGGAGGCGGCTGAGGAGGCGGATACTGTCCCATTGTTGGTGGTGTCGGCATGTACGGCTGTCCCATCTGGGGATATGGCTGGGCGTAGGGAGGTTGAACAGACGGCGGAGGAACTGGCACAGCTGCTGGAGGTTGTGGTATAGGAGCCGGAGCGGCTGGTTGTTCGACTTCTTGCTGGGCTTCTTGCTGAAGAATGCTATGGAGCACTGAAGTTTCGACAAGACCGAGAAGGAGAAGTGACTGGAACATGGCATAGGAGATCTGGGGCGCCTGGCGGAAGAGTTCGATGGCTTGCGCTGGATTGCTCATTACAAGACCCTTCATTTGCGAGAGAATGTCCAGTAGTTGTGGTGGCGGAAGAGCGCGTAGGGTACGGGAGATAGCGTCTGGACAACTGATGTTTGGAGGAAGATCTGCGCCAGGTGGAAGTGGAGGGAGTGCGCTCGATTGCTGCACTTGTGGCGCATCTTGTCCGTTGACCGCGGGGTGGTTGCTTGGAGCATTCTGCCCACTGCTTTCGTTCGAGCCGCCATCATTTGACCAGTCTACGCGTAGTTTGCGCCCCATGAGTTCGTGCTCGTTCAGATTTCGCACAGCAGACGCGGCCGAGTCTGGATCTGCGTATTCTGCGAAGCCGAAGCCTTTGGGCTTGCCAGTGTCTTTGTCGTGTACGAGGCGGAAATTGACGACGTGACCAACGCGGCCGAGTGTTTCCATGAGGATGTCTTCCGATACACCTATAAAGGATTGATAGCGTTATTCCTCGTTTTCAGATTGAGCGAATCTTACCATACGGGATGTTCCCTACGAAGACGACGCGATTTTTATCCGGCGCCATGATGTGAGCCCAATTTGACCACGCGTGAAGGTAAATGTGGTAGGTGTGATGTAAACACACAATTGAAGATCGAAAGGATGAAGCGCAGGATGTAGAAGAGAGCAATGGCGAGACGGTCGGTGGTTGTTGAAAGAATGATGCTGATCCCGGCAATGTTCAAAGCTTTTGGTTTGCTGCAAGCGCAGAGCCGCAACACCATCGTCACAGTCCAAGTCACGCTTCGACAGCGGCATCAAAACGTGCAAACAACAGAAAAAGCCGCCTTTGCCGCCGATACCTTCCCCCCGACATCCCCCAAAGCGCGCTCATTCCTTGCGGCATGGTCAAACGATAGCTATACAATTGTTCGCTTCGTGAGCGGGCCCCTTCCGCCATGTTCAACTTCACCTCCCTCCTCGGCGCGCAGTCGAATTCTACAGCCTCACAATCTATTCTTGAACTCGATGGTGGGGTCAAGATACTCGTTGACTGCGGCTGGGATGAAACTTTTGATGCTGAGAGGCTCTCTGAGCTGGAGAAACACATTCCTACGCTCTCCATTATCCTTCTTACACACGCGACCACGGCGCATCTCGGAGCCTTCGCGCATTGCTGCAAGCATTTCCCACTATTTACACGTATACCAGTGTATGCCACCAATCCGGTAATAGCTCTCGGGAAGACTCTACTCCAAGATATCTACGCGTCGACACCACTGGCACGCGCAACAATACCACAAGCTGCACTGTCCGAGTCCCCGTACGCTGTATCGTCCACTGGCGACAGTACCAATACAAAGATCCTGCTACAACCTCCAACGGTGGATGAGATAACCGGTTACTTCTCTCTTGTCCATCCGCTGAAGTACTCTCAACCTCACGAACCGACACCCTCGCCGTTTTCGCCTCCCCTCAATGGCCTCACAATCGCGGCATATAGCGCAGGACACAGCCTTGGTGGGACGATATGGCACATACAACATGGCTTAGAATCCATCGTATATGCCGTTGACTGGAACCAAGCAAGGGAACATGTTCTATCTGGAGCGGCCTGGCTTGGTCCTGCGGGAGCTGGTGGCGCGGAGGTTATAGACAGTCTGAGGCGGCCAACTGCGCTTGTTTGCAGCAGTAGAGGGGCAGAACGCATCATCCTGCCTGGTGGTATCAAGAAGCGCGATGAGGTACTGCTTGGCCACATTAAGGAGACTGTCAAGAACGGAGGCACTGTCCTGATACCCTCAGACTCGACCGCGCGCATATTAGAGCTGTCTTTTCTGCTAGAGAGTTCATGGCCAGAAATCCGGGATGCCAGCGAGGGTCAAAAGCTGAAGGTGTGGCTGGCGAGTCGTTCCTGTGGTGCCACAATGCGACAAGCGCGTAGCATGCTAGAGTGGATGGAAGAAGGCATTGTTCGAGACTTTGAAGCCTTTAGCTCTCATCCATCGAACACCACCAAGCAGAAGGGTCATCAACGAACGAGCTCAAAGCAAGATTCTGCTGCGGCTGAGAACGTCCAATCCGCACCATTTGACTTTAAAAGGCTCAAGATCGTAGAGAGTGCTTCGCGCTTTGGCAGAGCGCTCTCCCAGGAAGGACCTAAAGTGATATTGGCAAGCGATGTTTCGCTTGAATGGGGTTTCTCTCATGCAGCAGTGCGCCAGCTAGCGGCTGATCCCAAAAATCTCATCATTCTGACTGAGTACACCTCTCTTTCCAAAGACGACGAACCAACTCTTCAACAATATCTTTGGTCCCTATATGAGAAGCAAGCTGGTACCGCTGATGACAACGCAACCGTCGTCATCTCTGGAAATGGAGCCTCAGCTAAGTGCACCAGCATCTCTACTGAGCCGCTTTCCCAAGCAGAGACACCTCTTTATCAATCTTACCTTGCACGCCAGCGTCAAATGCAAAATACGCTCCAAACTGGACAGGCCTCAAATCTCGAGACCAGCGCGGATATCATTGATGATCGCTCATCTGCGTCTTCTTCGACATCGGAAGACTCGGACGATGAGCAGCAAGGTAAAATTCTCAACGTCTCTGCAGTCATGTCACAGTCGCGGCATAAGCTTGGCCTATCAGATGCCGAACTCGGGATCAATATTCTTTTGCGCCGGAAGGGCATGCATGACTGGGAAGTTCGAGGCAAGAAGGGTAGGGAGAAAATGTTTCCTTTCACTGGGAAGAGGAAGAAGAACGACGAATTCGGAGACCTCATCCGACCTGAGGAGTATCTGCGCGCAGAAGAAAGAGACGATGTAGACGGTGAGGATATGCGCAATGGCGCCGAGTCCACGAAAAAGGACAACGCTGTTGGCGAGAAGCGGAAGTGGGGAGATATGGCTGTGCAGTCGACCAATGGTGTCCAAGCACGACGAATGTCTAATGGTGTCAACAAGCGTCGGAGGACTGCCGAAGATGGCGGTAGTGTCTCAGCTGAGGGCGACGAGGACAGTGAGCTGAGCAGCGAAGATGAGGGGGAACCTCAGATGCAGGAGCCGGAGGGACCGAGAAAACTTGTCGTTAAGGAAGAGTCTCTTCAACTCAACCTACGCATAGCATTTGTCGATTTCTCTGGACTGCATGATAAGCGCAGCTTACAAATGCTCATCCCCCTGATACGGCCGCGAAAGCTGATTCTCGTTGGCGGAGATGAGGCGGAGACGCAAGCTCTTGCTACAGACTGTAGGAAACTCCTCGCTGTTGGAGGCGTGGATGCTGCAGACAGCCAGAACGAGGAGAAAGGCGCAGATGTCTTCACCCCAGTAACGGGAGAGACTGTTGACGCGAGCGTGGACACGAATGCTTGGATTGTCAAGCTCAGCGATCCGTTGGTCAGGATCTTGAAATGGCAGAATGTGAGGGGACTCGGTGTTGTCGCGCTCACTGGGCTGTTGGAGCTACCAACTGCCTCTTCCGAGTCTACAGAGGCGGACGCTCAAGAAACGCCGAAAGCAAAGAAGCTCAAAGCGATCAAAGGAGAGCAACAAGACATGCCTCAGATTGATGTACCCGTAGACGGACAGCAAGTATCAGGCCCTCCAATTCTAGACATCCTGCCGTCGAACATGGCAGCAGCAACACGAACCGCCACAGCTCCCCTGCACGTCGGAGATCTGAGACTCGCGGACCTGCGAAAGCTTATGCAGGCGGCTGGATACACTGCGGAATTCCGTGGAGAAGGTACACTGCTGGTTGGGGGCATTGTGGCGGTCAGAAAATCTGGTACTGGCAGGATTGAGGTCGAAGGAGCCATGCTTGGAAGTGATACAATGGGCAATGGAGGGCCGGGAGGTTCAAGTGGTGTCACCAAGACGTTCTATGAGGTCAAGAAGAAGATTTATGAGGGGCTGGCAGTTGTTGCTGGTAGCTAGGTAGTTCGGTATTGTACCATAGAAATCCAATTGTGTGTGATGAATCTTTGCGTGGCCGTCCTGGCGGGTAAACGCACCCAAATCCAGGGCGTCTTGCCCAGAAATCGTTATGGATACGCGCCGAATCCCAGGGGGGAGGCCCCTCACCTCGGGCTGCCCAGCCACTCTTCATGCAACCCGGACGCGCTTCATTATCCTTCTTCCACACCATCTGGAGCTCATAGGACCTTTAGAGGCAACGGTGAACGGATCTGTAGACCTCGCGTTACCTTTAGAGGGAAGTGTGACTCCGTACCGGTTGAATTCAGCTTTCCGCGTTTATTCAACTCTAAAGGGAGGTGTATGCGAATGGAATGACTCAACAATTAAAATCATTTCCTTTATCTCAGCTCGTTCACCTCCGTACCATTTTCTAGAATTCATTGATCCTTATTTCGGTCATTATGTCTCTCTATTTAAATCCTTCCGCCAGGTCGTACTGCCGCCGCAACGAAGTGGATCCAGCAGTGGAAAATTTCCACAAGCAGCTGCCAGACTATGCAGAGACGACACTTCACTCTCTCCCTGGTCTGGCAAAGGAGCTGGGCGTGGCTTATGTTCTCATGAAAGACGAATCGGATAGATTCGGTCTTCCATCTTTTAAAGTCCTGGGAGCATCATGGGGCGTCTTCCGCGCGGTAGCGGCAAAGGTCGGTGCTCCACTGACTGCTTCACTTCAAGAGCTTGGGAGACTTGCCAATGAATGGGGCATTAGACTGATTACTTGCTCCGATGGTAATTGGGGGCGTGCTGTGGCCAGAGTAGCCAGGTATATGGGCATTCCTGTGACGGTCTATCTTCCGGGGAATATTGATGAGGCTACGAGGAAGAGGATTGCGAGTGAGGATGCAGCAGTTGAGATTGTGAATGGCACATATGATGATGCTGTTCAAACCGTAATTCGGAAGGGAGATGCTGGAGAAGGTTTGCTGGTAATGGATCACTCGTGGCCGGGATTTCATGATATACCAACTGTAAGGACGTCTTTCCGTTGTCTTTCCACCATATCTAACAAGCATCAGTGGGTAGTTGAGGGATACTCAACACTCTTGTCCGAAGTAGATCGACAAGTGTTGTCCGTCGCAGGTACTCGAGCAACGCACGCTATTGCAGGCGTTGGTGTTGGATCCTGGGCTGAGTCTGTCGTCCGCCATTATAAGAGCGAATCAGAAGAGCCCAGAACTACTGTTATCACAGTCGAAGCGGACACGGCAGCCTGTTTGCAGACCAGCTTGATGGCGGGCAAGATGACGACTGTCGAGACAGGAGACACGATCATGTGTGGCTTCAACTGCGGGACGGTGTCGGAGGTTGCTTGGCCGTACTTGAGAGATGGCGTGGATGTGAGCATCACAGTTACGGACAGGGAAGCTGATCAAGCCACGAAGTATATCAACGAGCATGGCATCAACGGCGGGCCCTGTGGTGCGGCTACTCTCGCAGCATTGAGGAAGCTAATTGGCGTGAAAGAAGTAGGTCTTCAAGCTGATTCTGTGGTGGTTTTGTTTTGCACAGAAAGATCTCGGGAGTATGTGCTCGCATAAGGTTGACGATAGAAGGTCCACGATTGGTATGGAGAGCATAGAGGGACTTGAGGCGCTCGCATGCGTAACTGAGGCGTTGCAAGGCACTGCCTGGAATAAACGCATCAGAGAGTTTCGTTTCTTCGATAATCGATTTCAACATGCTTGAAGCATAGCCGACGAACGGGTTTTCCACTCCTTCGCGGTGATAGCTATGTTCGTCGCTTTACGCGGCCCACTGCGGTTGTTAGACGCGAACCCAACAAGCCTTGCTTACAATTGCTCAAAGCTTTTCCAATGCCGATCCTGCGTGGCGAATATGTTTTGGCATCGCAGAGTTGGATGTACCTAGGTACTTCGACTCCAGTTCTCCACACGCGCTTGTGACAACATTGATGAGCAATCCTGCAGCGGAAGCAGCAGACACCGCGAAGAACGGGAACGCACATTACCGCTGATGTTCAGGAGGATAGCTCACTTGATCCCTGGCGACCTTGGGCGTTCTCGAATGAGATGCGGTGAAGTCATAGCACAGCCACCAGCCCGTATCCGTGACGCGAACTGGCGCAGCCAATGGCGGCACGTTCAGCTGGGAACCAGATGCCCATTTCGCCGCCGGTTTGCTCACCAAGAGAGCTGACCTATGTCTCTTAAGCACTCGTTCCACCCTTGACCTACTGAGCTTTTCTTCACCTCCACATGAGAATCGCCTCACCGAAAACTCACACCGTTCGAACGCCATTCTAGCATTCATCCAATCGATTGCTCGAAAGCGGCAACCCTGGACCTGCAGTAACACCTACGACCATTTGCTGCCTGACATTCAGCGCAACCATCACCACTTTCCCGAGCCTTACAACAACCCTTCATACTTTTGAGTCACCGGTTCTCTACGATCCAACGTTTGCAAACGTCTCTACCACCGCAATAAATACGTCGCAAGCGAGCCTACTACCTCTGAGACCCCTCATCTGGCAGTCGACTCTCTGCCCGAGAGACGAGCGCGCAAGGCATTGCAAAAGACCGTCGCAAGGCGCAAGCACAAGGATTGAAGCATCATGGACTCAAGCGTGAAGAGAAGAGATACCACCAAAGGACCACCTCTGCGCATACTGTCGCTTGGTGAGTGACCCCGCTCTCCTCCTTGAATGAGAGATTCTAATCGAAGATTGATACAGATGGTGGCGGAGTACGCGGCTACTCTATGCTCATCCTCCTTCAAGAGCTCATGCATCGCACATTCGTCGAAACTGAAGGCCGAGCCCCGCGCCGCAATGAGATACCCAAGCCTTGCGACCATTTCGACTTGATAGCTGGAACGGGCACAGGTGGACTCATTGCAATCATGCTGGGCAGGTTGCGATTAGACCTAGAGACCTGCAAAAGCGTCTACGTCCGCATGACGAAGCGCGTATTCGAGACCGACAAGACAATTGCGGGGATACCATACAGAAGCACACTCTTCAAAGCATCGAAGCTGGAGGAGGTGATCCGTGAATGTGTTCGGGAGCACACCATATATGAGAACGAGGGCAACGACAGCACAGATGCACCGGCTGGTGCTCTAGAGTCGCCCATTAGCCCAATAAGACCTACAAGCGGAGTCTACGGCGGAGTTCAGAGGAGCCCAAGCAACGCGAGCAGATACAGCTTGATAGGAGCGACTCCGGTAGCACCATATCGCGGCTCTTTGGCTGCGTCGAGATGGGGCGATCCAAATGCGCTACTCTATGACACCCGAGAGAATCGCACAAAGACGTAAGTTTGTTCCGTTTTCAGTTACCATACATTAGCTGACCGGACGCAGCGCGGTAACCGCAGTCTACAAAGGCACACCAAAGACCGGAGGCTCTGTCCTTCTGCGATCATATGATTCACGAAAGGAGGTCTTGATCGAGCCGGAATGTACAATTTGGCAGGCTGGTCGAGCAACCGCAGCAACTGGCCTTGCATTCAAGCACATCCAGATTGGCCAGTCCGTCTTCCTCGACGAAGGCGCTGGCAAATACAATCCTTCCCCACAAATTCTCGATGAGGCTGTGCAGAATGAATGGCCTGGTCGCGAAGTCGGCGTCTTTGTCAGCATCGGCACTGGTAAACGACCTTCGTCAAGCTCAGAACCTGAGCACTTGTGGTGGGAAGGCTTTCTTGGAGGCGGACTAGACAGCTTTGCAGAAGCAAGACGCCGCTTGATTGCGAAGATCGAAGGCTGTGAGACGACGCACCAGTACATGCTGAGGGAGCATCTGTCGAGCAGACACGTGAATCCGGAAAATTACTACCGTCTCAACGTTGAAGTAGGCGTGGGCGAATTCGGTATGAATGAGTGGGGTCGTCTTTCCGAGATCAGCACGAACACGCGGAGATACCTAGAAAAGGATGATGTCCAGACGACAAACTTCAGCGCGGCAGCGAAGCTAGCCAAGATCCATTTTGCGAAGCAGAGATGGGAACGTGCACTCCGTGGTGAAGCCGAGCCTCCAAATCCATGGGATCTCAAAGCTCAGCCTGCGCCTCCTCCACCGTCAAACCCGTTAGCTGTGGAGTTACCAGCCGAAGACGTTGTTGGTCCCCTCCCGTCTCACCGGCCGCAATCACAGATGCTCAGCCCGCAATACCACCGACGACCTTCCGAAGATGAGAAATACATCATAACCAGCGACGAATATCCGACCTACGACGCGCCTCCGCGCCCATCAACAGACTATGCTCCTTCCAACTACTCGCATAGCCCAAACAACTCAATAAACTCTCCAGCTCGTATCTACGGCGATGGTATGCAGCGCACAAGTCCACCCCCTTTACCGCCGAAGACACCGTTAAACCACTCGCCAGGCCGTTCTGGCCTCTCGTCGAATTTGTCAAGGCCGCCGGGCGGTGTGGTGCTGCCGTATCCAGATACCGATGGTCCTCCACCTACGGTGAATATGGCGAGGAAGCCCAATTTATCCTGAGTGGAGGATGCGATTAGGAAACACATTGACGGTCTTGTACATATAACGCATGGTTTATGAGGTTATGAGAACAACGGATTCAGGTTGGGCTGTGGTGGGGTTTTGCCCCAGTTGCTTTCGCGCGAGATTCCCCCATAATGTACTGCTGGCTTGGGAGTAGCTAGGAATACGATATGCTACAATGAGAAGCCTTTGTTTACGGGTGCCAATGGGAAGTGAAATCCTAAGCATCGTGTGAATTCACATGAAGACGGTGAGAGTGACACGGTTTATACAAGCGGGCGTCTGCAGCCTCTTATGAAAAAGACGTACTTTGGGTAGAAATATCCAAAATAGAATCTTAAGAGGTCTCGCGCACATATTGCATCATCTACGATGAAGTGTGACAGCGCCTATCACCACTGCCTCTTTAGGTTTTGGTCAAAGCTCGTGCTCCTTTTACACGTGGAGGGAGGGCGATATAAGACCGAGACTTGGATGGCACAATAGAATTTTCTTGTCTAGTCTCTTGCACAATTCACGGTGTCTATTGTTGAAATTGAGGTTTTCGTGGTACTGAGAAGTGACGCGCTGCAGCGCGTGCACATAAACACCAGACGCACACCACCACTCCGCCCATCACGATTTCAACGTCCAATTAATACCGGATAGAAGTTTGTATGTACAAATAGAGAGACAAGCGCGAAGAGCTCTATCCACCAACCCGCTGTATATAGCGACACGCCTCCGAGGAGACACCCACCATCAAACTCTCACTACCCACACGAGATATTCGCCACTCACAACACCAAACTTGAGACCCATGGCAAGACAGCATATCGTGCTGCAAAACAACAAAATGGCAGGCATCTGCACAGATGTATGCAAAGAGAAGGTGATGATGCGACAAGCAAAGAAACCTGATCTTTCTCCCACAGCCACCTGCTCAAGGCAGATGGGAAGCTGGAAAAAGACAAGAGGGGAGGACACTTGGACATGCTGTCTGAACTGAGCAAATGGAAACCGCCTCCGCAGAGCAGTTGAAAACCGCCCCTGCACAGAGCAGAGTGGTAGTAACTGCCTCAGATAGAGTGGTAGGCAAATGCCTTCGACGCTCAGTTGCATGCCTGTGTGCCACGACAAGAAGAGGGTGTGGTATTCAAAAGACACCAACAAGATGAACTTCAATTAATTGACAAGTGTGCTTGCAAGTAAAGGCAGATGAAGTGAACTGGAGAGAAGGAAAGAAGGATTGAGCTGGAAGATTGGGGCGTATATATACGTGAAAAGTTGCCAAGACTACGGTGGCCCGTAGAGCTCAGATTGCACACTGGAGGATATAATGAGACTGAGGACAATATAATATGCTCGCGACATCGGAACCTTAATTAAGGTACACTGAGGTAGTTTGGTGTGGATATCACGGAGGCATTCACAGTCAACACAGGAGACTACGTCATGGCTCATACAACGTTAAGCACGAAACGTATTACGTTCTATCCAGAAATTAAATAGTGGACTGTATTGGAAAGAAGTCAGAACTTGAAAAAAAAAAAGGGAGAAATATCAGACGGAGGGCAAATGGGGCGCGTGAGGTTTATATAAGGCGGATTCAGCGCTAACCTCAAAAAATCCTGACGGCCAGGGACACGCGCGCGCTGCCTGCCTATCGGAACCTAGAAGCTCCAACGTCAAAGCTCTCATCGAGCTCTCCACGAGCAAACATCTCACCACGACTACACTCACTATCCACCTTGACATTTCACCTTAACGTCTCTCTGCTTCTCCCCTTAAGCGACTGCAACGTTTTGTCGAAGATGGACTCGTTAGTCGCGCAGTACACCCGCCCAGCGGAACAGCAAGAAGGCTACTTCGACGAGGACCAACTGGAGCTCTCACAAGGCTCGCCGCAACTATCTCTCAAGTTCGCGTTACCGCCTGTGGCAAACGTACGTTCCTTCCAGATTCAGCTTCACTCTCAGTCACTAACGCCGCACCCCAGTCTTCAGCATGGCTCCGTGCTATGACAGACGACTACTCCAACCCCAACTGCCCCATCAAGATTGCGCACGGCACCACGACACTTGCATTCAGATTCAAGGGCGGTATAATAGTCGCGACGGATTCGAGAGCAACGGCGGGTAACTGGATCGCGAGTCAGACGGTCAAGAAGGTCATTGAGATCAACAGCTGTCTGCTGGGGACGATGGCTGGTGGCGCTGCGGTATGTAGAAACGCGGGAAAGCGAGTCACGTACAATACAGGGACTGATGCTGTGATGCTATAGGACTGCCAATATTGGCTGGCGTACCTAGGTATGCAGTGCCGACTGCACGAGCTCAGGCACAAGCGCCGTATCTCGGTGGCGGCTGCGTCGAAGATTCTGGCGAACCTGGTCTACAACTACAAGGGCATGGGCTTGAGCATGGTATGTTCTCACATACTACAGATGCTGCAGTCACTTGGAAAAGAGAAACAGACAAGGCTGACTGTACTACAGGGAACCATGTGCGCAGGCGTGACTCCTCAAGAAGGCCCAGCCCTCTACTACATCGACAGCGACGGTACGCGCCTCGCCGGCAACCTCTTCTGCGTCGGATCCGGTCAGACCTTCGCATACGGAGTGCTCGACGCAGAGTACAGCTATGACCTATCTGACGAGGACGCGCTGGAGCTGGGAAAGCGAAGCATCCTGGCTGCGACACACAGAGATGCCTTCTCCGGTGGCTTCATCAACTTGTATCATGTCAAGGAAGATGGATGGGTGAAGCACGGCTTCAACGACACGAATCCCATCTTCTGGAAGACGAAGCTGGAGAAGGGCGAATTCTCGAACGTCACGTCGGAGCTGGTGTGAACAAGGTGAACTTCACTTGTACATTAAGGGCATTGGCGCTGGTGTCTCACTGGGAGCATAGAATGAGCAGCTTTCTAAATTTGCAGGCATTGGCTTCTGCGGTGTGATTATACTAGCAATACATGCGGAGACTGAGAGTGTGTAGGGGCGAGGAGAGCGGAGAATGAAGAGAATACCAAAAACAGAGCCTTCCAATACATGTGTTCGTGGTAATCATAAGGTTAGGCTTTGTGTCTTCAGGATGAGCCAACAAAGAGACGAAAGCGTAAGCGTAAACGTAGGACGTAAAGATCTCCGTCTCCTCAGATCATGACATAACAAGCCACAGCTCTCGTCAAGCATTCATGTCAAGAGTCAGCCATGTAAAGAAGAACGACGACGAATGTTGCTTGATCAAGTCCTCCATAGCGCCCTGCAGACATATTAACATGATAGGTGAGAGTGGTGGACGACCGGCGGGCTTACTGCAATAGGTTCACAGATGCGCTCCGTAAACCATCCAGTAGCGTCGCAACCTCCCGTAGTTGCTACTCCTCAGCTGATGCTTCCTCGGGCGCTTCCTCAGGTGGTTCAAATGCGCCAGGTGGTGACTCGGTCTCTGGCTCTGGCTCTGGTTCAGCTGCTGGTTCATCCTCTGGCTCGGGTTCAGGCGCCGGTTCATCTTCTGGCTCGGCCTCAGGTGCAGGCTCGTCCTCTGGTGCAGGTTCGTCCGCTGGTGCAGGTTCTTCCTCTGGTTCCGGTTCGGCTTCAGGTTCGGCTTCCGGTTCGGCCTCTGGTTCGGCCTCTGGCTCTGGCTCTGGCTCTGGCTCTGCGGCGGGTTCAGGCTCGGCCTCTTCTTCAGGTTCAGCCGGTGGTGTGATGTCGACGACGTCGGGCTCTTCCGGTGGAGGAGTCTCCGGCAGTATTTCGACTTCTGGTGGTTCGGCATCGATAACCTCTTCTGGTTCGGCTTCGTCGGCTGGGGGGGGAAAGTCAATCACTTCGACCGGGGGCTGCTCGTCGAGAGGCTCTTCAGGCACGGGCTCACCGATGGCAATTGTCGTAGTTGGCGAGGACGTGGCACTGGATGATTTCGCATCGTGGAACTCATCGACAGATTCGAGCGCCTCCTCGACCTCTTCAGCTTCTTCCTCGACCTTGTCTTCTGCAACCTGGATCTCATCCTCTGCTAGGTCTTCAATGATTGTGGCTTGGACGGGCTCTTCCGTGTCGGTGACGATGACTGCTGGAGCGGTTGAGGAGCGGCGCCTGGTGGAGTGCCTGCTGATGATCGGAGTTGGGTCATCCTCAACGACCTCTTCGATAGGCTCAGGGTCGACGGCTTGGACGGGCTTTTCCAGAACTACTTCGACGGCAGGCTCTTCCTCCTGGTGATGACATGGTTAGTAATTTCGTGATGATTTACAAGACGGGCTTTGTGAGAGTTAGATGGTACCTCTACGATTTTCTTTTTCTTCTCCTTCTTGTTCACGATGAGAAAAGCGTGAATCACACCGGGGATCCAGCCCAGAGCAGTGAGCAGGAGGTTGACCCAGAAGTCTTTACCATAGCGGTATTGGCTCAAGACCACTGCGAGAGGAGGGAGGAATATACAGAGGAGAATGATGCAGGCGCCGTTGGCCATGTTGAAGAGGATGGTGAGGATAAGTATGAAGGAGTGGAATGGCTGTGTGCTGGTAGTCGGCGCCGCTGTCGCCGTACCGAGAAGGGGAAATGAGTGACTTGGGAGGATGAATGCTTTTATTGATGTGCATGAAAAGAAGAAGAGAAGTTGTGGGAGACGAAGATAAACATATTCATCGCGCCATCAACCCAGCTATCTACTGGGGCAAGAAAGATGCGCAGCCAAACAACGATGTGCTAGCAAAAGGCAGGTTCAAAGTCTAGACCGACGCCGTTGTAAGTGGAAGGAGCTCCCAATTCGTTGCTTTGAATGCGATGCGAAGACACAGACACGGAAAGAATGGAGCAAAAATGCGACTGATCAAAGCGCTCTTGTTTTGAGCGTGAACTCCATGCCTTCCTCTAAGAGTTCCAGATCTAGAAAAAGGCCATTAAAGTGTCCAACTGCAAGGCCGAAGCAGTGATATTACATGGTCAAAAAGGTCAGTCAAACATAGAGGACATTGCTTTCTGCGCTAATTCCACACCCAAAAACGTCGCCGCGTTTGCTGGAACCGCTCGTGCAAGAGCAGGTCCGAAGCCAGGGAAAAAGGCTTTGATGCCGCCTCTCCCGTATACTTCTCGCACAACACCGCTGATTGTTGGCTTTCCCTCAGCGGTTTGTATTCTGCTCTTGATCGTGTCCACTGGGAAGACGGGAATCCACATTGCTACACCCGCGGCACCTCCTGCTACCATGACTGCAGAGAGACTGAGCTTTTGCGGTACACCATGCTCATCCTTGGGCGTTAACTTGCGCTTTATGATCTCATATGTTGCAAAGTATGCCGCCGAACCGGGACCGTCTCGAGCGAGAGTCATCGCACTGCCGCGGAATACACTCTTGATACCCCCCTCTTTGTACAGCTGTCGCACAACGTCGACACCACCAGCATATTTCGGCTTCTCACCCGGCGCCAATTGCTTTTGTCCTTGTATTTGTAGGAGTACTTTGACGCGTTCGAACGGGGCGGTGATGATAGTCATGGGGATAGCGGAGAAGAAACCGGCTGCGGAGACCTGGGCGACGCTGTACTGATCATTTTTGACTTCTGAGAAGGATTTGACGAGTTGTTTTCCCAAATCGTATCCCTGGATCTAGTCAGTCTTGTGCGTACAGAATTGTCGTGAGAGAGCTGCATACCCAAAAGCTCACAGCGAACATGGGCGTTACTCCAACCAGTGGCGCAGAGACACCAGCATACAAGCCTCTTGCTAGACCTTCACGTGCAACTGTTTTCCTCACAACATCCATCGCCCCGCTGTAGACCCCCTTCTCCGCAGTCTGTAGCCGCACCTTCACAAGGTCGAACGGATGGCCCACAACGACCGCGCATATGCCACCAACGCCGCCTGCCACCAGCGCTCGCAAGCTCTGCAGCGAGCTCTTCGTCGCCTGTGCTACATCCTCCTTGAGCTCTTCTTTCGAGGGTATATGGTCAGGCTTTGGGATTGCGTCGGAGATGGAGGGCATCGCGTGCACGGATGGGGAAGGGTTGGGCGACAGGGTTCGCCAGAAGATTTCCGTACGTCCGAATGCCCAATCAATTGGCTTTCAAATGGGAATCCCAGAGTGGTAAGGACAGAAAGAAATGTTTCAAAGTTTAAGGGAACTGAATATTGACAAAAGTAGGGAGTGGTGGCTGTATGTAGAAAAGTTGGTTGAAGATAATCGGCTCCCCAGCTCCTCGGTAGAGAGGAAAAGCTGCCGAACGAGACGCGTCCAATGGCTGGGCCCATTTCGCCGACGACGCGTGAAATCGCTGCCTTTTCACACTCGCATCATCGTGCATAACCGCGGCCAACAAAGGAAAAGAGCGGCTCTGGGGAAAGCTACATGTGATGCATCTCCACATTCTCTCCCGGAGCCCTAGACTCGTCAATTCAGTCGGTGATGGCTCGGTTTGAAGGGCTGGCAGTTCTTCTTCTAGCCCCTTTGCGTCCAAGCCATTGACTTGACCTCCGTTTCGCCTACTATCTATTCTCTAAGATCCAGTGGTTGCCTTCGACCTACTCCCCAAACCTTGTCCTGCCTCTCGCTCTCTCCTGACTTTTTCGTTCAACATGTGTTCAGCATTGAGAACTTCGAAAATATCGACCAATGCCTTTGCCTATCCTTTTAACCAACTGCCTGCCTTAAAGAAGAACTGTATTTGAGTTCTGTATTTCTTGGGCCCACTAGCAAATTCGGAGATTGGGATTAGGCAGACTGATGCCGGAAAGACTTCGTGAGAACTTCGCTGTAATTTTGATGTATGTATGGATACAGTGGGTTTTCCTCGTAGCCAACCTCGTCCAAGGACTGCTTCTGGTACATAGATACATAGACGGTGATATTCTCAGCTTGCCGTTTCCGGGAAGCTTTTCCGCACGCTGTACGTATCTATCCCGCTCCTCCTTGTCGGCCTCAGGGCTAAGTACCCGAGCTACAAGTACGTCAGTCAGATAACTCCTCAGGGCTCTTCTATCGCCATACTTCCCTCTCAACATTAAAAATGAAAATAAGCCAGGTAGCGTCGACACGATTTATAACTTCTGACGAGGGGTACTGACACTAGTAGCTATATACTTATCCAGTCAAATCGCTTCGAGGGATCTCTGTCACAGAGGCCGAAGCAGCCCGAAATGGCTTCACGTATGACAGAAGATTTATGTTAGTCAAGGTGGAGGAGTACCAGGGCCTTCCACATCGCAACATGCACCTCACTTATTTTCCGGAGATGGTGCTCTTTACTACAGCCCTAGAATTGCCGGAAGATACCAGTGACCCTGGGAGATTGATAATCACGTTCAATCCCCCGGAAGGAAATCCAAGATCGTTAACTGTACCATTGGCTCCGGAAGCCAATGGTCTAGAGGAAATCGATATCGACATGCATGGAAGCACCACGAGGGGAGTCGATATAGGAGCAACATACAACTCCTGGTTCTCGTCCTGTTTTGGTTTCGACGTCAAGTTTGTCTACCTCGGGCCGAATTGGAGACCAGTTCTAATGACGACGACTACTCCCCAAGTGCAACCCTCTTCATGGCTCTCGTCGATAACCAGCAACATTCCTTTACTTGGCAACGGAAAGAAGGAAGAGGAACGGATCTCATTTGCAGACTGCGCACCATATCTTGTTACATCGGAAAAATCGCTCGAGAACGTGTCATCCAGACTGGAGGGAGAAGAGATGCCGATGATCAAATTCCGGCCGAATGTCGTCGTTTCAGGGGCAAGTGACCATTGGGAAGAAGACTTCTGGAATGAAATTGCTATCGGAGAAGAGGGCGAAGTCCGTATTGTGCTGGCGCAGAACTGTGCGAGATGTGCGAGCATCAATATCGATTACGCAACTGGCAAACCTGGCACAGGGGACGGTGGGAAGGTATTGAAGAAATTGCAGAGCGACAGACGAGTAGACCGTGGGGCCAAGTACAGTCCAGTATTCGGGCGATATGGTTTTGTCACCCAGAATGTTGCACTGAAGGGCAAGATAAGAGTTGGCGATGATGTCCGTGTTGTCGGACGGAATGACAAGCATACAGTATTTGGTAAGTCTGAAGGCTGTCGAGTCAGGATGATAACTGACGCGAGTTCTCCCCCAAGATTGGCCGGGCTTGACCACGGCATGAATTACAGATCCTACAAATTCACCACCTCTAAGCAAGACTGAGTAGTAGTCTCTGCCACCATGGGAACAACGTTCGAATCAATACGTTGGCGCTTTAAGTGGATACAACGCACATTCGAAGCACCCGTCTCACAAACGGCCGCCGCTAATGTGTGTAGTATGAGTCTGAAATTTCAGCTTTTTCGACGTCGTACTGGCTTTGACAAAGATCAATGTGTAGTAAGGTATTTGTATTTTCACAAGTTAGTCCAAGAACATAGAGCAGACCCCGCGCAAAGTTAAACGCCTCCTCCGTCAACAGTGCCCTTCACGCTTATCGACCAGATTTCTCTATTCACAGGTATCTAAAGGTGGTGTTCGAAGCACGAATGAAGGTCATGTGCCCCCATGCTATTTTCGGACGTCCTTACTTCCGTCCAGCAACTGCCTGATGCGCCTCGTCCTTACACTCGAGCTTGCAGTTTGTGCACCACCACTAGCTCAAACCTTGATAACCAATACCATCTCCGCATCTTCCGCATTTGAGCCTTTGTCCTGCCAGATGTCTCAACTCGGCGGTTTGCCTCATCCGAAGTATCTCATCCCTCTCCGCGGGCGTACGGTGGAAGCAGTGCCTGCAAACTCTAATGTCCTGTCGAGATGTCGTAAGCGGTGTGGTTGACACAATACTAGACGAAGAGCAGGAACAGTAAGGCGGCCGACGGAAGCCTCCAAGTTCGTTGAGGGAGAGCCTGTAACACTTCGAGCAGTACGGAACGCAGCGGCCAATGTGATCACCGCTCGGAGACTGCCCAGTGATGATGCAACTACAAACCCCGAGAGCCATTGGGATTGAGATTGACTTGCTTATCATTATACGCGCACTTCCATCGCAGATTTGAGTGTTGCAGGACGAGCACAAGGTCTTGTAATTGCCAAAGCAGGACGCTATTCGCAATATCTGTGCATGGTGAGGAAGCAGCGCAGAGCGGATGGCTTTGCAACCCAAGCTGAGGCTGATGATCTCATCATAATGCAAATTCCCGCCTAACGACATGAGAATGCGCTCCCCCGAAGCATCTTCGGCGACGATCCCGATGAATTTCTCGATATGAGACTTGGCCGGAATCGTCCAAGGCTTTAAATCTGGTGATTCGAATCCCAGTTTTTTGCCTAAAAAGTGAAGTTCCGTTACATCACTTGCGTCGTTCAGAACCTGAGGCGTCAGCCGAAGGTCTTTTTCCAAGTCTACTTGCTGTCGTCTGCTTATTCTTCGGCCACGCCAGTACCGAGATATAAAACGGATTTCAGGAGCCAGTCGCCGAGGGATGAAGGTGAGGGTCTTCCATAAACCCTTCAGGATGGTGCCGGCCAACTTGACAGGAAATACACAAAGGAGATTGACGCAGTCCATGGCAGAGCCATCAGCTTTTGCCGCGCCAACGAGGAGTCCCACTATAGCAGCGACGAGCGAGAGGATGCTAAGAGACGGGTTAGACTCGACCTCATACACTCAATATGCGGAAAGCGTACCCCATGACGATTGTCCAAATCCAAACTGTCACAAAGTCTTCGCATGCCTGATGTGGAGACTTCTTCTCCAGTTTACCGACTGCGTGGAAAAGATCCGAGGACTCTGCGGACGAGCACCCGCTCAAAGTTCCAGGGAGATATGTAGCTTGGATGGCAGCAGCGGCAAGCAAACATCCAGAGAAGGTCGTGTCGATTATGAGAGATATAATGGTGAAAGCTGGCGAGGAGCCAGATTTGCCGAAGGAATTGACCCAGAGAAAGCCATCGACTGCAAAAGCGATGAAGCACCATGCTATGCCCAAAACTCCCTATACGCCGTTCAGTTAACAGACATGACAGCGAAGACTATTTGAAACTGACAACGATACCAGCGAGGGCTTGGCCTGTGAAGAGATTCGAGGGATAAGGAGCAACTTTGAGCTCATCGTGGCCCTTGATGGTAGTATACATTGTAATTGCGCTGAATCCAAAGTATCCCCAAGGGACCCAGGAAACCCATCTGACTATACTTGTCGGAGTGAAACCCATTGAGCAGTTTATGAGAAACTTTAATTCAAAGGAGATCAGTCGTACTCTATACAGGATAGGAAGCAGCGAGAGATATCGGTGCACATATCAACTTAGAAACTGTAGTATACAAAACTCTAAGATAGTCAGGCTGGTCAGGCTGGTGCCAAAGGAAAGGCTGCAAGGCGTTCTTGGGTGACACCATCTCGTTAACTAGAACTCACCAGGTGTGGCTGAGCTTTTATTAGTTCCTTGTGGGGGTTGGCCGCCGGCAAAGATTCAATTGGCTTGATACAAGCCACAGCGAACTGAGATAAAGTAAAACCTTACCAAATTTACACAGTTCGAGAGAATAGTTCTAAGGTGTTGCTTTTTACAGGAAACGAGACCGTGGGGCCGCGGCCTTCAAAGCCCTGAACAGTACGATAATGATGACTGGCCTCTGCTAACATAAACTAAACCTTCAGAGACATTATCGCCTACCTTGGCATGCAAGAAAGAGGTGCTCGTTCGATGTTGGAATCTAACCGATACCCAACTACTTTGGAGGATTTGTAGTACTCGCGAGATTGTGGCACCTACTCAGACCGCGGTCTCCGAAACGCCACTTGCCAAGCTCTCGCACGTGAAGTCGCGATTTCAGGCGTCTGCGCCAAGCTTTCATCCAACATCTACCTCGACCTTTTAGAGGTGACAAGCTTGCCTTTTTTCTGCACTTTTCTGCCGTGTGCAGCAGCAGAATACAATCTCCCAAGATGAGGTTCCACATAGAGTACGCATATTAACCCTTCATCGATGCATGTGGGCTCACACTTCTTAGTGACTTGGAAGTTCTCTTCCCTTATCCACGCATATACCCTGAACAATATGCATATATGTGCGATCTCAAACGGACACTGGATGCGGGTGGACACTGTGTACTGGAGATGCCTTCAGGCACAGGTAAAACTGTGTCTCTCCTGTCCTTGATCGTGGCATATCAGCAGCATCACCCGGAGGGGCGAAAGCTCATCTATTGCTCACGTACCATGTCCGAGATTGAGAAGGCGCTTGCCGAACTGAAAGCGCTCATGAAGTACCGCACTGAGCAGCTAGGTTATGAAGAAGAATTCCGAGGCTTGGGCTTGACCAGCAGAAAGAACCTATGCTTGCACCCTAGCGTGAAGCGGGAGAAGAGCGGTAGCGTTGTCGACGCAAGATGTCGAAGTTTAACAGCAGGCTTCGTGAAAGAGAAGAAGGAGAGGGGAGAGGATGTCGAGATGTGCATATACCATGACAACCTTGATCTCCTGGAACCGCATAACCTAATCCCAGCTGGAGTATGGACATTGGACGGTCTGCTCCGATATGGAGAGCAGCACAAGCAGTGCCCATATTTCACGGCCCGTCGAATGATGCCATATTGCAACGTCATCATATATTCGTATCACTACCTCTTGGATCCGAAAATCGCGGAGCGCGTGTCGAAAGAGCTGTCAAAGGACTGCATTGTCGTCTTTGACGAAGCTCATAACATCGATAACGTGTGCATCGAATCACTCAGCATAGACCTGACGGAAGACTCGTTACGGAAAGCTACAAGAGGTGCCAACAATCTGGACCGCAAGATTACCGAGATGAAGTCAACGGACGCGGAGAAATTGCAGAGCGAGTATGCAAAGCTCGTTGAAGGGCTGCGGGAGGCGGACGAAGCTCGAGATGACGGCACATTCATGTCAAACCCTGCGTTACCTGACGATCTGCTGAAAGAAGCGGTACCGGGAAACATTAGGAGAGCGGAACATTTTGTCTCGTTCTTGAAGCGATTTATCGAATACCTGAAGACGCGCATGAAAGTATTGCACGTTATCTCAGAAACTCCGCCGTCATTCCTCAATCACCTCAAGGAACTGACCTTTATCGAACGAAAGCCATTACGTTTCTGCGCGGAAAGACTCACATCCCTCGTTAGGACATTGGAACTCACGAACATTGAAGATTACCAACCATTGCAGGAAGTTGCGACATTTGCGACTCTTGCTGCTACATACGACAAGGGATTTCTGCTCATCCTGGAGCCTTACGAGTCAGAAACTGCAACAGTTCCAAATCCGATCCTACATTTTACCTGTCTTGATGCCGCAATAGCAATCAAGCCAGTCTTTGAACGGTTTAGTTCTGTCATCATAACGTCTGGAACCATTTCGCCCCTCGAAATGTACCCCAAAATGCTCGGGTTTACTACTGTCGTACAAGAGTCTTACACCATGACGCTTGCGCGAAAATCTTTCCTTCCCATGATCGTCACTCGCGGTAGTGACCAAGGTACAATAAGCTCCGGTTTCCAGATCCGCAACGACCCAAGTGTTGTTCGCAACTACGGCAACCTCCTCACAGAGTTCTGCAAGCTCACCCCCGACGGCGTTGTCGTTTTCTTTCCCTCATATCTCTATATGGAATCCATCATCAGCATGTGGCAAGGCATGGGCATCCTGGACACGGTGTGGAAATACAAACTCATTCTCGTCGAAACGCCCGACTCTCAAGAAACATCTCTTGCGCTCGAAACTTATCGAACTGCCTGCAACAATGGCAGAGGAGCCGTGCTGCTGTGTGTTGCGCGCGGCAAGGTGAGCGAAGGGATAGATTTCGACCACCACTACGGTCGGACAGTCATTTGCATTGGCGTTCCATTTCAATACACGGAATCCCGCATTCTCAAGGCACGACTGGAATTCCTGCGCGAGACATACCGGATACGAGAAAATGATTTTCTCTCCTTCGACGCTATGCGGCATGCTGCACAGTGCTTGGGACGCGTGTTACGTGGAAAGGACGACTACGGAATCATGGTTTTGGCAGACCGTCGGTTTCAGAAGAAGCGGAACCAGCTGCCAAAGTGGATACAGCAGTCACTTCCCGACAGCGAGACAAGTCTATCCGTTGATCAGGCGACAGCAGTTGCGAAGAAATTCTTGAAGAGCATGAGCGTGCCGTATCCGCGCCATCTGCAGGAAGGTATCAGTACCTGGGATCTGGATGACCTGAAGCGACACAAAGCGAAAGCACAGGAAGAAGAAATTCGAATGCTTCAAGCGCAGCAAGAAGAGATGGTACAGATGCAAATTCAACAGAATGGAGCCAATTACTCGAAGCAGAATGAGTTTGATATCGACGACGACGACGAACAGGCCATGATGGAATTGGATGGTTGAGATGCTCAACACGCTTCGGTGTATTCTCGGTCAGTCTTTCCACACGGAATGAAAACTTGCGCAGCATTTGGAGCATTCGCTTGAATTTCAATGACCGCATAGTTCTAGGGGGAAACAAAGCACATTTGAGGCTGAAAATGCTTCTGTGTAGGCGCAAGCGACGATATATATGTTTCCCCGGAGATGCAAGTCGGGAGATCTGCACATGGCACAAGAGCTGGCCCTTCACCACATTAGGATCGGGAAGCGAACTAGTGTCGTGATTTCTATCCAATCATATATTTACGGTTTGGTAATTAGTATCCAATTTCGACATGTCACATCGGAATGTCTTTCGCGGCTACGCATGACTTCACAAATTGTGCGGCGGTGCCGGAAACATGAATATGACTCTCGTACCTCATCTTTTGTCGCGAAGTTAGCTATGCCACAATGGCTCTTCTACACGGAGGGAGAAGACCAAGCTGGTAAGGAAATAAGAAATAACATGCAGTCACACATCGAACTAACCTCCTCTTGAAGGTCGGACGTACTGTTAAGTTTCTCGCCAGCATGGTTCACAGTCTGTATGGGTAGGAGCGCCTCGCACGATCAGCCACCACAATTCATGGCTAATTTCGATCAGGAACTGGAGCCATGCAACAGTTGCTATTCAACTTCCCATATCCCTCAACTCAGAGTCCCCAGTGGATGCGAAATCTGGGCTTCTGCTTCTGGGTTCGTTGTTCAAGCTGCCGTGGAAGCTTCGCATTAACCACCGAATAGGTGTTGGATGTCGTTCTTTTCGGCATATTCACCGTTGTGCTGGTGGCTCGCTATATGTCGTATCCCAAGCTCATGTACAAGTCGATTTCCGAATTTCCAACATGCTCCTTTCTTGGGGCTATCCCGATCGTAAGCTGTTCTGCCGCTGTGCACTGTTCATGCTCGAGCTGAATGCCTTCAGGCTTTTGATACCATCGTCGAAGGCGTTATTTCCTACTACGGCAAACATGATAGCGGCAAATGGGCTGCTTTCGCGTTATTTTGGGTTGCTGTTGCTATGACTATCACAGTCAGCTTTGGTTTGCTTCTGTACCAAATGATAAGCTCAAGAAGGCGTCGCATCGAAGACGTCGCAGGACTGTAAGCAAAACTCTGTGTGCCAGTATGCAGGGAAACTGATCTGCCGGACAGGTGGTTGATGACTGCAGCTCCTGTCGTTATTGTTGCTGCCCTCGGCTCAAACATGAGCACCCAGTTCAGCGAGAAAGTCAACGTCACCGTGATGCTGGTGTCGTTCCTCCTCTGGACGTGTGGGTTGATGCTCGTTCATCTTGTTATGATGTGTTACTTCTGGCGTCTGGTAGCATACGGACTACCCTCTGAGCAATTACTTCCCTCCTCTTTTTTGCCTATGGCTCCTCTAAGTGAGTTTTTGATTGCATACATGACGGTGACGTCCACTAATCTCTTTCTCACAGGCCAAGGGGCATCAGGTGGGCTGCAGCTCTCAATAGCTTTCTCAACATACCTGCAGTCCTCCGACTTTACACTTACCCAATCCACTCCGGTACAGTTCCCTGCTGTTGCTGTGATCGCTGTTGCGGAGTCCGTACATTGGGCCGGCGTTCTCGCCGCACTTGCCCTTCTCGCCTATGCCACATTTTGGCTGATCGAAGCATCACTTGCCATGAGTTACAAGCGTCCCAGATCGTTCTCGATAGGAATGTGGAGCCTCACGTTCCCGTACGCTTCATATACATCCGCCTGGGCGTTACTTGCAAAAGATCTGCGAAATCACGGGATGGCGGGATTTGCAGCCGCAAACACAGTAATTGCATCTCTGGTGTGGCTGTTCTGCGCAGGCATGACGATTCGAAACACGGTGTTCACGGGACAACTTTTCATCTTCGTCGCCGCTGCGGATGGGGAGGCCAGTCTGCAAAGACGAAATGGTGTGGAAAGTAAGAGAGACACTGAACAGAAAGAGACACACCTCATGGACGAAATGAATGGCAATGCTGGCGGGTCACGCACCCCGACGCAAAGCGAGCACGGGAGCGGTTTTAAATTAGATGAATAGACCAAAAAGTACTATAAAGTCATTTATTAACGTGACGGAGTAGAAAAAAAGCTAGTCACCTCCACCTCCATCTCCATCTCCGCCACCATCACCGTCATCGCCACCTCCATCTCCTCCGTCGTCCTGCATTTGTCAGCGCAGGTTGATGGATGCGTGGGATGTCGACTTATACTGATGAGGTATTTATGTACTACGTAATAGCTTCGATGACTGAACGTGTTTGACGATAAAATTCGGATCAGCGTCGGTGGTAATATTAGATGATTATCAGTGGGGCTTCATAACCCTGATAGAAGGCTCTCGAGCTTTCAACCCCCAAAACTACATAGACTTGGAAGACTGCATCAAGTATGATAAGCACGGGTCATTTCTTAATATATTGGTATCTCTTAGAAGTTGATTATGTATAAAGGCTAAGGATAAAGCATTCCAAAATCCACTGCGCACCTCAGCGAAGCCATGCTAGCAGGTGAACGTTTGATATCAAAGCCAGATGAGCAATAACTATGAACCATACTCAACGCTGTCATGATAGATAAAAATACATATGTACCGAGTCATTCTCATTACTTTGACCCTTTTCCAGCTCCTGTTGCTAAGCCCTGACCTCTAGTCGACATTGGCCGCCCAAAAACGATGGTTGAATTGGGTATCACGAATCGAAGTTCTTCCGCGCTGAGCTCATCATTCGTTCCAGTGTTCTTATTACCACTTCTATTCCTCTCATTATGTTGCCTGTGCTTCACAATCTCTGCTCTTCTCCTACTTGGTTTCAATCTCGATTCACTATTCTCAAACTCCTCTTCGGATTCAGCAACACCCCAACGAATGTCGGCTCTAGCCCTGCTAACAGATTCTCCGTACTGCTGCCGGCATCGCTGTTACTACTATGCGTCTGCGTCTGTTCGAGGGGGTGATATCTCTTCGCGGAGTTGATGCCGTCCACCGCTCCTGCCTGTGCAGGATTTGAGTTGCTGCCTGAACTTCCACCACTTCCGCTATGCGAGTGAATCGCACTCTGCGCACTCCTCTCCGCACTACGCCGATCCGATGAATTCTTCGAAGGCGTCGGAGGCACAAAGAAGCCGGCCTTTTCTGCTCTCGATGGGTCTGCAGCTGCCTGCTGTGCCATGGCAACATGGTGCTTGTACAGTTGTAGTTGTTTCCTGTAGACCCACGCGCAGAATGCTAGGTATCCCGCTACGATTGCGAGAATACCGGCGACAACTCCCGCGACAATCGCGCCAATATTTGGGCCGCCACTGCCTCCGTTGTTGTTGCTGCTGCTGACGCTCCCCGGATTCGCGGATCCCGTTTCGGTGACAATTGCGCCGCTTGGTCCAGTAATCGTGTAGGTAATTGGTTTGCCAGTTGCCAATGGTCCGTCAGTAGCTGATTGAACGGGAGCCGTGACTGTTGCTGCACCAAGGCTGTTACCGCCGATGACGGAGATGACAGCCTCAGGGACGACGTAGCCATAACTTCCCTCCAGTCCGGCAGGTTTGCCAGAGTTTGAGTTCGAAGAGCCTGAATCCGAAGAGCCTGAATCCGAAGAGCCTGAATCCGAAGAGCCTGAATTTGAAGATCCTGAATTCGAAGATCCCGAATCCGAAGAGCCTTTCTGGCTAACCTGCTGCGAGAGAGGATTGTCTTTCAGACCAGCACTGAGCGCCGTAAACTGAGTACCCCATTGCAGTGAGCTCATGTTGAAGACATATACACCGGGGCTTTCGCATGGTATATCGTTGCCAATGTATCCACCAACGACGACCATTTGTCCGTCCCAGATATTGCATGTATGTCCACTTCTGCCATATGGCACAGCTTGGTTGTCCATAGAGACGTTGATCCATGTGAAGCTTGGAACGGTCAATATCCACATGTCTTGGTACTCTGTCTGGCTTTTGTATGGTTGTAGGTTCTGGCCAGCGAACATGTAAACATTGTATGAGGAACCATCTGGGGCTGCGGCTACGGCTGCACAAGGGTTGACGCGAATGCCTGGCGTTGGCCCACTAGTAGCTTGCTTATACCACTTGGAACTGTCGATATCAAAGACGTCGATAACGTTCATTTGAGTCTACTGATATGTTAGTGTACCGCACATTGACAAGCCTTCAATGCGGACGACGGGTTCCTTACAAAGGTAGTGTTCGTGCCACCCGCGAGAGCCAGCAAGATCCCTTGCTTGCCGAATCCAGGGATGTATAGCAGTATTCCGTCCGCACGTTCAGTAAAACCACCAGTCTCCTGAAGCCCACCGTTTGTAACGTTTCGCCAGACGCCATCTGAACCAGCAGTCTTTCCGCCGGAGAGGTCGGACACTCCACTGTTCGTCGAACCCGGGAACGTGTACTCTAGCAGAGAGCGGACGTACTCTCGTGCAACTGTGATACTCCATCCCGCTGTTGTCAGGAAGTCTTCATGACCGCCAAAATACCAACCTCTTCCTAGACCTGGCACATTGACGCCCGCACCTTCAGCGACCCTTTGCACGGGTTGGTTCGCATCCTCGGAGTTGGTACCGGCTGAGGTTTGTGGGTTGTTGTGCTCCTTCCAGGATGAAGAGCCAATGTCGTATTCCCACAGAGCAAAGGGAACAGGAGACTCAACTGGGCTGTCCGAGAACTCACCACCGTAAAGGAAAAGAGAGTCATAAGAGTTCCACAGGTACCCGTTGGCTACCGCAGGAGGTCCTGACGGCTGAGGCATGCCGTTGAAAGAAGGCGAGCCAATCTGCCATGTCTTCGTAAGATCCAAGGTGAGGAAGTCGTTGTTCCATTCATTATCGGTTTGGTCGCCGCTTTGAATTGCTCGACCACCGTAGATGTATAGTGTGCCGTTGACTAAGGCGCTTTGGTGGCTCCAACGCTTGCACACATCCGTAGGACTATTATCCCTTCGAGTGAAGTAGTCCGACTCACTTCGTGACTCTCTTTCGTGGTCTCTGATTACACCTGCATCAGCCGCTGGTAGCGGCGTCTCTCCGCCTTTAACAAATTGTGTATTCTGTGCGAGGGATATGGCGACGGCTAGGAAGACGGCCAGGATCGACAGTTTGGTGCAGAGAGCATATCCTGAAAACCGCACCCGAGCCACGTTTGGGTCCATGTAGACAGTACGCGAAGCTTCGTCCTTCTCGTCGAGCATGAATTCGGAGTCGCTGTCGTCGATTGCACCTTCGGCTGACCCACGCCGAGTTGCCTCTGATATATGGCTCAGATTCCGCCGGACCTTTGGCCTGCTGTTGGCCAAACTTGGATCGGATGATGAGGTATCATGATCCAAGTCGTCATCAAGACCAACTTCTTGGAACGATGACTTCCTTCGAGGCTTTCCAGCCTCATAGACATAAGTTGCTCGATGCATTATGGAAGGAAACGCGCATAACACGTTGTTTGGGAGTGAAACGCGAGGGGGGCCAGAAAGCGATTAAGTTTGGATGCGCAATTTCAGGACGGGTGGAAAAGAGCAATTGTCGATGTCGATCTCGATCAGGATTAATGTCGCAGTGCCCATCCACGGGCTGCCATTGAATGCAAGAGAAGTATTAAAGCAGAAATAGTTCTTCCGCTGGAAAGCAGAGATTGGAACAAGAGTAATTGAGCGGGTGAGCAGGGCGGGAGATAAAGAACGTCAATTGCAAACAAAATGATGCTCATCGGCGACAAGCATGCGACCAAGAATGCCACCTCGAAGGGCCCTTCGCCTCCCGTTGTCTCCGCATCTGCCAGTGCCCTATACTGGCCAGAGCGTGGAGTTCCTCCCGCGCCGTCTCAACCAGTGAGCGTGTCACGGTAGTTTCTTGATCGCGATGTGTCTGGTCCAAGGTCTTTAGAGCGACAGGGGCTGTCGTTCAACAGCTACGTCATGTCGAGCACGGCGACGTCCAACTTTCGGATCGGCCGACCAACTAGGCAGGCAGGATGATCTGTCACTCGCGCTCGACCACTAGCGGCGCGCCACCGAGAGCGCGGTAGAATATTGAACAACGCAAATCTCCAACTGCGCGCGAATGAAAATGGCGCCCGATTCGAGGTGGTCGAGGGCTCCACTCTTTCTAGAAGCCCCATCGAGGAAGGGTCAAGCCACATTCTCGTGGCTGTGGGACTATGGAAGACAACTCGGGAGATCAGCCATCCGACTAATTATTAAACAGAGACAATCCCACCCTCCCACTCTCTCGGGTGGGCCGCCAATAGGAAGATTGAGCTTTAACCTCCGGACGCCCTGTGGATATTTACGATCCGATAATAGTATACGCGGTTTGAGGCTGTTCAACCACTCCGTTGTGCGACTGTGGCGAGAATCTGCATGTAGGGATCAGGAGAGTATACGTTATCATGCGAAGGCTTGTAGCCGAGCTAGAATTAGAGTGTAGGACAAGATCTAGACGAAACCATTTTTTATTCCGCGAGGCTCAGACCTGATGTACAGTCCGGCATAGCAGTTTACCGGAGAATAGGACCCAACAAATCAGCTGCTTTGCAAACCCCGACTGTAGTGTCTATGATAATAGGCTCGGAAGCCCTTCCCAGCCAATCCAGAAGTGCCCCTTCCGTTGCAAATATGACCGAACGCCCCAACGCGCCCTTACGCTTATGCAAAGCAAAGTCTGCCATCGCCCTTCGCGGCAGTATGTGAATTGTAATGTACAGCTAGAAGTCCGCCTCAAGTACAGGCACGCAGTGATTGGAACTGGCGCCAACTCTGCCTCGCTTCAGGAGAAATAATTCGCTGGTCGGCCGATGCGGAGGATGCTCAAATATATTTTTGTTCATCCTCTTCAGGTTCACCGTAGTTTCCGAAATTGATTATCATATCACGGGTCATCTCGAAGCTGAGCCAGCTGGCGGCCATACTAGGAGCGACCTTCAGTAAGTTCGGCACGATGCCTTTGTAAAGACCAGCGATACCTTCCTGGCGGAGGATGGAAGAAAGAGCGTCCCAGATCGAGTTGTATTTAAAGCCCATGCCAGGCATCGTGTTGATCTGGAAACGACGACGAAGAACATCACTGGGCACAATTAGTCATGCAAAATAGTAGAAGTACACAGGGGGGGACAAACAAAGGGTATGTGCAAGTCTGTGCGAATGCTCCAGAGGTCGCACCAGCAGCAAGCTTGCCAATAGGGGAGGGGTTCTTCTCGCCCTCAGGGGTAAAGAAGCCACGCATTGACTCGTACGCCATGAAGTTCAAGCCGACCTTAAATACATTAGATACCTGGCTTCGACATTGGTCAAAAGGTGGTTACTCACATAAGGCGCGACGCCAGCAACGGTGGGAATAATGCCGCGATAAAGGGCAAGGATGCCCCCCTCATTTTTGT
Organism: Rhizodiscina lignyota; assembly: GCA_010015805.1. Taxonomy (NCBI): domain Eukaryota; kingdom Fungi; phylum Ascomycota; class Dothideomycetes; order Aulographales; family Rhizodiscinaceae; genus Rhizodiscina; species Rhizodiscina lignyota. The sequence goes on from ML978123.1 coordinate 1,103,559, forward strand.
ACATAATTTTCATCAAACTCCACATACCGGGGAGTTTCTGGCGTGTATCACGAGTGCCCAGGCCTTCAAACGAGGCTGATTGGATGGAGAGACGGGTACGGACAATATCGAGCGGGTAAGTGAAGGTGACTGATGTCATGCCAGCACAGGCACCACACATGAGGCGCTGGAGCGCATCTAGGCCTGTACCAGGAGACGTCTCGAAGAACTGGATATGTCCGATCAGTAAATTGTAGACCAGAGATTTTTTTATCTTGCTCCAAGATGCGAACAAGAGGGGATCTACAGTCCATCAAGATAACAGAGAGGTTAGACCCAATTATTGGCTCACTTACACGCTTGTAGAAGTTATAGGCGCCAAATTGGACGGCGGAGTAGGGGACGATTCGGATACAGTTGGTACCGTTTCCTGCCATGAAGCCACGCATCCCTTCCTCCCGCCACATCTTTCCCAAAGCCTTGAAAACTGACATCTTGTACTCGTTGCGCCCAACACTTTGAATCTGAAATAATATCTTCAAGCGCTCGAGCGGCGAGACCACTGTGCGCGAGACAGCTCCAGCAACGCCGCCAGCGATGAAGGCCGCAACGACTGGATCGGCGAACACTCTACGGTACTGATGCAGCGGAGGAGGAGCAAGAGGTTCAGCCATCGTACTTGATGTGCTCTGCATGATAACTTGGTAAGCTGATTGGCTCTAGAGAGGCTGAAAGAACTCGAGAATTTAGAGGAGTGAGAAGTCGTGAGAGATTCTCCGAATCAGGGGTTTCTGCAGCAGTTCGGAGAAGATGAAGGGGGTATAGGGTGACGTACGGTAGAAGCGTCTGAGGTTATGGGAGGTAAAGGTGATATCCGCGGAAGGGAGGCACTCTCGCGAACTGGTGACTCTGCGGGGGCGCGTGAACTCATTGCGCTTCGTCTGAGGGCCTACACTGCCCAGCACTCAAAGCTGCTGTCCAGGCAAGCTTATGGTAGTGACCGCGATGGCATTCACCGACGCGGGTGTGCGTTTCCTCTTTGCGAGCTCATGAGAAGAATATGCGCCTTGCGGAAGAGAGTCGACTACGCGGGGGTTTCGGCGGCGAAGGTGCGTGAGATATCGAGTGGAGAGTATGAGATAGGTGTGCCATTCACAACTTCATCGATATTGACGATCAGGATGGGTGCTGTTGGAGATGCAAAGCGCTTTTCGCCTGCTGTTCGAACCCGGCCGTCGTGTGAAGAAGTGATCCTTGGCGCTGGCCAAAATCTTTTTCGGGAACGAGGGCCGGGCGCTGCAGCTCTTTCGTTCCTGATTCCAACCTTGCCCTCTTCTCCTTTGCAACAAGTGCAGGAACGCTTCCGCAGAGTGTCACAGAGATGCTGAAGCTGCTTGATCCCCCGTGAGAACCTCCGGATATCCGTTGTCCGTATCTATCTATCTCGGCTTCGTCTGACGGCAACCGATCCAGCACTCCAGCCTTATCGTGCCGAACGAATTTTTTGCGGAATCGATGCCGCACTGTATGTACGCTTGCAGTAAAGGGGTACGACATCACGGTTCTCAACTGAAAATGGCACGGCCGATTATTCCAGATAAATGCGCTCTATGGCCCCATTACAGACGGGTTATGCTTCTTTGCTTCTCCTCCCTTGACTCTGGTCCCTAGCTCAGCAGACTGGGGCGTTGAGCGTTCGCCTCTGCGTTCGCCTCAGCCTGTGCTGCTGATGCTTTAACAGGAAGCGAAGGAGGCGATTTCGTCGCCATATCTTGACCACATGAAGCTTTGCCTGACCTGGTTGAATTCGAATGGATCGTCTGCAAGAAAATGGCGATGACCGAAAGAGGCTGAGCCACGCTGTGACGATTCTTTCATCCTGGGCCGTTGTCTTGTATGTATTCCGCAGTCACTCAACTAATGTCAAATTGCATTTTCGTTGTAGCCACTCTCCTCCATGACAACAGCATTGGTTATATGGAGCGTTGACACTCTAAACGGATTCAACAATCTCATGGCAAGATCATTTAGGATGAAGTGCGGCAAATATTTATTTAAAACCGGCCTGCCCCTGATGAAGGTGAGAGGACCTAACAAAGGCTCAACTGTTCTCTGGAATTTCGTGGCTGCTTATGCCGGCTGCCGTGGTCGAACAGACTCAGCTTAACTTCAAACTCATTGCAATCTATCCCTTTGTTTATGCCGATGGTGAAGCTTTTGCATATATCGCTACATCCGTAGTAGTGTGGCTTGAAGCCGGCGGCACAGACAGCATCCAGAATTCGTCTTGCTGTCAGGTCACAAAAACTGTTGGAAATTGCCGCGTCTTAAGTCCGAACTTCACAAACTCGACTATTGTCGTTTATCGAGAGAAGATATACTCCGAGATCATATCCAAGGTCTAGAATCGTGACATGGCGCCGGGACGTCTAGCGTGCACTTGGGATGGGGAACTGGTTTAAAATGCGCAATTTGAAGAGTCGGATCCATGCCGTCAATCATGCAAGCGATCAGCACCACCGCAGCTGAGGAAGTCAGGCGTTGTGAGGACGCGGTACGGCGCCCATGTCCTCCAATTTCGTTCAGTTCGGTTGGCCGCGATGAGGGATGTCCGGAGGCCGATACTCAGGAGGCGTGCGCCGAGGCAAAGCAGATAGGGACTGGCCGTTTTATACGTTGTACGGAGTAGATGACGCATCAAGCATTTCCATGGAGCTCGGGCAGGGAGTTGGGACGAGCAGCTGAATGTGGAGTGCAAGCAGGAGGCTCCGCTCAGCCATGAGGCTGCATACAGCCAGGAGCACTGCACCAATGGTTGCAAGCAGAGGCGAGGTGCAAGGATGATCAAATCTGATCACCTCGAGACGAATTTGTGCCCAATCCCCGGTACGTCACCTGTGAGTCGCCGGTTCTGCTCGAGAGGAGGTTGCAGTGCGTGATTTGTGCAAAGTCTCCGAGTGCGCGACAGATGTCAACACCAGCAACGCCCACTTCAGCTTTTAATAGCAGTGTGAGTGCCTCTGGACGTGACGCCGACACGCTCGTCTGAATGTTTCCTTCCCAACTGCCCCTGCCGCATAGGCAAATCAGATCGTCAAGCTTCAAGCCTTGTTCCGGAGTGCTGGGAAGCGGCTTTGGACATGGCAGGGCAGGCCGTTGCACCTTACTTCTTCCGCACTGGTTTTCCTTGGAACCACGCGCACCCGGACGCACGTTGCTCGTCGAGTGTAGCCACACTTGACCCGAACTCCCACCTCCGTTTTCCGTTGTTGTGCTTTCGTTTGTTGCCCATCTTTGCTTTGCCATGTACAATTACCCTTAACACCTTGTAATGAAGTCGATTCCCGCCCTCCGAGCGTGCTCCCGCCGCATACACAAATAATGGAGATATGGCCGAGCCCACAGCGCGGCAGCAGACATTGCCGGCAGACGATGCGCCGTTCACCAGCGCGAGAGCCTTGACATCGCAGATCCCTTCGCACGACGCGAGCCAGAAACGCAGTGACCAGCCGACACATGCAGAAGGAGGAGGTACAAACAGACGGCGTCGCAAGAGCTCTCTTCGCCATGCGAAGAACAGCACGGAAGCGTTGCGCGCGCGTGTCCAAGCAGGTCGGGGAGGTGCTGATGCAATTGGAGGCAGCAGATCACCTCCAGATGGCGGTTCAGGAGCTCGAGCTGGGAGAAGCTTTACGGTGGGGAATATAGGAAACAATGGGATGCTATATCTCAGGTATTCGCGACCTCCCCTTTTTGTCGTTAGAGTCTGGTCGAATTTTCTTCGTCTTCCAGAGCCGCATACTCCACCATGAAGCCATTGGCGACTAGGCTAGCCAAGTACTGACGGGAACCGTGATATACAGACCTGTAGTCCGCCAAGCGCATGAAAGAACCCTGCCTCCTGCTCCGCCATTCGTGAATGCGCCGTTCAGACGGAGTTTTATAGCTCCTGATGGCTCGAAATTGACTAGACCCGTGAGCGATGCCGGATACGAGGGTCTATATTCCCGGCCAGAATCACCCACCACACCTCCTAAAGCTGCCCGCGTGGTCTCGCAGACGGAAAGCGAACGAACATTGGATTACACACCACCACGGCCGGGCAGCATCCACCGCCCCCGCTCCTTCTCCACGGTTGACGAGCTCGAGCACATATATTCTCGGAGTGAGTCTCCAGGCACTTTCAAGATTGTCATCAATAGACCGTCACCTCGAAAACGCCTTCGTAAATCCGAATCCGAAGATATTTTGAAAGTCCCCATCCCTAGCCCTCGAATCGGCGAACCCGAGTTTGGCGCTCGAGGCACGCCTATTCTGCGGAGCTCTTCCTATGGCACAGATGTACTTCGACAATCTGGATCCCTAAGTAACGCACAGCAGAGCGAGATTCAAGCTCCACAACCCGTTCAGTTCTCAACCCTCTCCAGAAGACATTCAGAGATGTCGTACTCGCACAACGCCCTTCGATCTGGTGGTCCGCAGAGACGCCTTGACTTCTATGCCCGAGAGCGCAACTTTTACGCGCATGCGGCGGCCTTCGATCATCTCGAGTCCCATCCAGTTGATCCGGCTTTGATAAAGTATGCGGATTTCAAAGGGCCCAAGAAACGTCGAATTTTGCTCGCCACACCTCTCTGTCTAGTCGCGCAAGTCACATCTTCTACAGATGTGGACTATGACCTCATATCCGATTTCTTCATGACTTTTCGACAGTTCATGAAGAAAAAGGAAGTCGTTGAGCTCCTGCATGATCGATTTCTTTGGGCAGCAGGCCGTCCTGGCAACGTGGGCACTACAGTGCGCGTGCGTGTCTTCGTCGCCATCAGACATTGGATCTTGAATTACATGGCTGAAGACTTCGTCCCAGACTACTCGCTCCGAGCAGAATTCTGCTCTCTCATAAATGATCTCTATAGCTCGTTACGTGAAGCTGGCTTGACTGGTCCTAAGGGGCTGCAGCAAATCGCTGAGCTTAAGAAATGCTGGAGAGAGTTCATTTCCATCTATTTTAACGACCCCTTGGATGGTACGGAAAGTCCACATAGTCCAATTCATCCAGGTGGACGTCCGGGGAGCAATCAGGAAATCTGGGACAAAGCTCTTGCTTTGGGTCAAGGTCCATTGAGCTCAGCTGAACTCGAGCAGTGGAGATCTGCTGCGAATTATCGCTATAGGCGCTCGAGGATCCAGCCGGTAACGATCACTCAAATAATCCAGCATGGTCAACAACCATCGACCACTACAGGTGCAACTGGCACGACTGCTCCAACGACGACGATCACGACGGCACCGACATTGACGCGTTCCGCAAATACTCGCGAGTCGATGCCGATGACAAGGGGCAGCGAGAAGAGCAGCCAAGTCATTTCTTGTTCAATGCCGTTCCGATCCATCCACAGGCAAGACCATGGTGATGAGATAGCGTTATACAGGCAGCCTCCACCGCGAACTGTCGCAGTGCCTCCTCAGGTAGTGAACCCTCTCAAGGCGAATCGACCCAAGACGGTTCCTCGACGAGTTGAAAGCTTCCCGGAAGGCATGAGAGACCGCCGAACTCAAGCGGAGCAATCTCATCCAAGTTCTACACAGAACAGCAAACAGGATGTTGCTGCAAAAGAAGATCAGGCCACACGAAGCACATTCCCGGGAGATCTCATCAGAGGCCGCACGATGCACCCCCTGGCCCCGGAGGTCGAATATGTGAGTTTGAAAATGTTGATCCCACATCCTCGAGAGAGATCACCAACCTCCAGTCCGGGAGTGCGCAAGATTATTGGAAGCGTTCGTCGGGCTCTGAGCAACAGCAAACAAACTGGTGGTCCCGCTCATCGAGGTCGTGATCGGCACGGCGGTCATCTTTCGACTGCTGCCACCGCCGGTGGCACCTCAGTCCAATCAAACTCTAGTCATTCCAGCGACGGACATTCACCTTCGCGTCCGGTCAAGGCTGCCCCCTTTCCTGGAACCAAAGTACCCCGGACAGATTTTCTTGGCGAGAGGGCTTTAGAAAACTTCAACAAAGCCCTCAATACGGGCTTGGAGGAGCGTAAAGGCGGTGCTGTGATGTCTCCTGTGGCACGAATGAATAAAGACCTCCCGGAGCTCCCACCGCTGCTGCGAGCACCTAAAGCTGAGGAGCACAGGCGCGACCAAAGTACGAATGTTACAATGGGCAGTCGAAGCATAGTAATCATGCATGACGCGCTATCTACACTTCCGCCAGAAACAGAAAGGGTGATGTCGGGAGCGCTTGCTCCTGCTGATACGATGGCGGAGACAGATCAGCAGCCGCAAACTCCCAGGATTGTCCGAACATTTTGGGATGACGGTGAAATAATCCAGGACGAAGATGTGCAAGAGATGGAAGTTGGCGCTGAAACGGTTGGTTCTCCAAATTGGATGGAAGTTGAGCAAGAGCAGGCAGACCTCCACCACCCATCCGTCTACAGTGGCGTACAGAGCTCCAATATGGGGCATTCGTACGGCACGTCGGTTAGTGGGACTGCTCTTGCGCGGGAAATTGAGACGAAGTTGGGACATCAGCCAACTCAAAGCCTGGATGATCCCGTCCTGCCAGATGATCCTCAGCCAGTTCGATCTTTACGCAGACGACACGGGGGAAACCTGAGGCAAGCGGTGCCAGAATTCCACCAGGAAGATGATGACGGGAGTGCGCAAGATCCGGACGAAAATATAGACTATCTTGACCAAGATGACCAAAGCATGCCATTTGCACCCACGCCGGAGTCTCATCTCTCCCTCATAGCTGCAGACGATCTGCCTGCGCAACCTGGTCCTGGTATCCTGGGCCCAGGTGTACAAGAACAACTGAAGTCTATCCTCTTCCCAGATGATCCTTATGAGGATGGCAGTCCGACAACTGCTCTCATGAAGCTCGAAGGGCGTTACGTCTCCCCGCTAGGCCCGCTCAATCTAGGCTCGCCGCTTGACCAAGATTTCGTCGCAGCAACACATCATTACGATGATCCCGGACATGAAAGGTTTAAGCACCGACATGAACATGTCATGGATGCTCACCAACCAATCCACGAGCCCCGGGCAAGCGCCGTCCTGAGCCAGACGAGCACGGCTGTATCTGGGCGCGAGCATCAGCATCATACCTCTGAGGCGTCTTATTCAAGCATTCCTTTGCTAGAGAGAGGTCTAGCGGACAGAGCAGGCCCTAGCAGCACACGAAGACAGCACGCAGAGTCTGACAGCTCCAACAGTATGGCCAACTTCAGATTCCCGGCGCAGCCATTGAGGGCCGTAAATCCTGATGTCGCCTCGACGGAAGAGGGATCGTTGGAGCATATAGAGAGGACGCCAAGCCTTGAACGCATACCTCGCGGCGAGACACTCCCGCAGGATGTGCAAGTGACAGTGAAGGAAACGGACGATGCGGATATTAGATCAGAAGACGCTACAAGTCCGATCATGAGCCACGGGGTGCGCAGCTTCTACGAGGACGAAATCGTGGTCAGCGCCGACGCATATGAGGAAGATGACTATGATGATGTAGAGGATGAATCCATGTTCGAGCATCCGCTACGGCATCCATCGACCCCTCCACAGGCCACAGACAAGTCACCAGAAAATGTCCACGGTGTCAGAATGTCGAACGGCCTCCCTACTCCCGAGCAGTCACCAACAGCTACCAGGTCGCAAGCGAGGAAAGCCGTCACTAACTATAATGCCGGCGTATATGCACCAACGCGTCCTGGTGCTGAGCGCAACGAAAATGGACCACAGCTTCTCGCTGAGCCTTCGATGCGCCCTCCGAAGCATTCTCCTTTTCTCAACAAATTCACACCCCATCAAATTGCGGAAGCTATGACAATGATTGAGCAGAGTGCGCTTGCTCAGATCAACTGGCGCGAGCTCATTGATCTCAGCTGGAGCAAATCGGGCCTCGATAAGGTCCGCGACTGGAGCTTCTTCGTACTTCCGCTCTCTGGTTCATCTACCTGGCAACCGCCAAAATCTGTCGACATCGTGATAGCGCGCTTCAACGTCGTTCTGAAATGGGCCGTGTCCGAAATTGTCCTCACCGAAGATCTTGCCGAGCGAAGGCACACCATCTGCCAGTATGTCCATATTGCCGCGGCTGCGCGAGATCTGAGAAACTTCGCGACGATGTATCAGATCACAATGGCGTTGCTGAGCGCCGATATCAGCGGGCTGAAGGAGACGTGGCAGTTTGTTCCGGCTGAGGAGAAGGAGATGCTGAAGGAGCTCGAGAAGCTAGTCACACCAACGAAGAATTTTGTGACGTTGCGGAGGGAGCAGGAGGGAGTGGTTGTGGACAAGGGGTGCATTCCATTCTTTGGTAAGTACAAGTGTGGTTCGTGCCTCTCTAGGCAGCACTTTAAATTATGAGAATCATGCTGATCGCGATAATTTATAGGCGTATACATCAATGACCTTACGCTCAATGCCACAAAGGCCACAACGGGCCAGAAGCCGCCCACCCTCGCACAGAGGGCGAGCGGCATGTACTTGAATATAGATCCCACACCCACAACACAAAGCAGGTCTACCAGCCCCAGCTCCAGCGAGCAAGCAGAGCCACTCGTCAACTTTGAGCGGTACCAGAACGCCGCCTCAATCGTCAAGACGGTGCTCCGACTAGTGGACGCCAGCAAGACGTACAATTACGCTGTGACGCCAGCGCTGTTGAGTCGATGTCTGTGGATGTGCGCGCTCGGAGACGAGGAGATTCGAGCCAGAAGCAGGGCGCTCACGATGTAGTTGGCGGCCCGTGCTGGAGGAGGAAGAGAGCGGGCAGGAGAAGATTTTATTTGTTTGATTAGAGTTCTCGACGATCTCAAAGCGTACATAGCGACGACGCCTCGATGGTAGGATACCACTTGCTGGAGCAGAGCTCCATGTTTTATATAATGAATAATATATTGTACCCAACTCTTTAAAGTGCGCTGTTGCAAGACTGCGAATGATTCAACAGCCTCATAGCAATATGCTTTAGCACCTTTCGCAAAGGCATATCTCTGAGCATGTTTTCCCACCGCTGCCAGATATCAGGCCATCGACTTTGTGCACCCCTGGAATTCTGCCGAGGAATATCCGAGGCTTGCGTGTGAAATCTTTGCGTGGTCCACAGCGATACAAGTCTCTTCAATGACATGAAATGACACCCTTGCGCATCTTGCTGTGTCCTTCTGCACCCTTCTTGCTTCCTCCACGTGCGCTTTTCGCGTTCAGACGCGCCGTAGCAGCAACAGTTGTCCCGAAGAAGGCAAATTACACCACCTTTCGTCAGAAGCAAGCTAAGGAAATACCGAAACGAGGAGGGCCACCGCGGAAGAGAGCACATAAGAGTCTTCAACATGAACTAACCGTATCAAAGATCGCTGATCAAAAGGCTCAAAATGTATGTTTCGAGAACCGAAGTCCCTACTTGTTTCGTCATCTGCTTACATATTCCAGGGCATCGTATATTTCCGAGACCTACTCTCAACTGAAGATGTGAGCCGAGTTATTGAGGCCTATCCAGAAATCATTCGGAACCCATTTCTGGCCAGGTCAGATACGCGAAAGCTATGCCAACTCTTACACGAGGCATATCGACAGAAGTCCAATGTTCCTACCGTTGTTGAAACCCTCAAGGCATTCTCTGAATCGATCATTCAAGACTACCAGAAGGGGAGTCTTCCGCCACATCCAGTGGCCAGTGTCCATTTGTTGTCTTTCCTGAGGGAAAGCAAGCAATATGACAGAGCCTCCGAGCTGTGGTCCTGGCTCGCAGGACAAAACCAAGACTATGTCTCTCCTCACTTGTACGGCGTTGCCATTGAGATTCAAACCCAGCAAGTTGTCCCACTAGAGAAGCTTGAAGAGCTGTATAAGGACGCTTTGAGGCGATTTCCTGGACAATTTCTTGGGTATCATTTCTCGCCAACGGCCATTGTACAAGACCGCTCTCAATTCACGATAATCAAAGGCCTGTCCAGCACTTTATTGCAAGGAATTTTCACAGCGAGGATTCTCAGTGGAGATTGGATTAATGGATATCTGGCCTTCGACACCGCACTACGACTTTTCCCGACCCAGGTGCAGCCACGATTCTTCGAGGTACTCCTCTACGAGCGGCCTATGGCTGAAGCTTATCACGCATTCATGGTCGCTTGTCGCGCTGGCATTGTCCTTTCGCCAAAGGCAACTATACACTTGCTTGGAAAACTCCTCGATGGGCATTTATCGGCTCCCAACGCAGCGATCAACGTGCTGAATGTGATGATAGCGTATGCCGGAACGCGGAAAAACGCCCCTCTACCCTTTTATTTCGTGGGGATATTCATCAAGGCCATGACGCAGCTAGCACATTCTGTCAAGAACGAAGACGCGGGATTTGAGCGTGCGACTCGTCAGAGACTGGGGCAGGCCACGTGCAAGATTGTCTTAACCCTGCTGCGCGCTGGTGTTGAACCTAATGCCTCAATTTTCAACTCACTTCTGAAGATGGCTATGCTATCTGGGCAACCAGAACTACATTGGGAAATCCTTGGGGCCATGAAGGTGCACGAAGTGAAACCAAACGTTCTGACGTACAGCGCACTCCTAAACATCATGCTGGCAACAGGAGATTTTGACGAGTTCAAGAGTGCATGGACAGCATATGTTGCGTCGGTAGAGGGGGCTGGCGAGCAGCTTCCGTTGAAGGAGTGGATAAACTTAGCGAGGGCTGCTGCCGATAGATTTCCAGGATCCGGGCCATCTTTTGTGGAAGAGCAGCTCCTCGCGTTGAAGCACACTCTAACCGAATTTAAAGAAGAGCTGATTCGGACAAAGCTGCACGAGGATGCAAGGACCTCCGAACCTCAGTCCCAGATGAATGAGACGGAAAGTTTCCAAGATTCCGGGTCTGTCGAAACATTCATGGATCGACTTCTGGAGAAGGAATCACGATTGAAAGAGACCATGTCTTCAGCGGAGCCACATGATTTCTACAATATGCCAATGCCTCTGGACCCCTTTATGGACGATGATACTGGAGTCGGAACAGCCAAAGACCAGACTTCCCTGCAACTCCTGGCGGAGCATGTCGAGAATCTGCGAAAGCTGTATGACGAGCTCACGACTGACCCATATCTCCCGGCTCCGGAGCGTGAAGAGTCAGCCCCTGTGCCACAGAGCAGGACAGGCTATCCACTGGAAGAGCTTAGATTTCAGAATTGGAAGTCCGTTACTGGTTTGATGCTGCAAGCGGCGCAGTCCGAAAAGGCCGAGGAGATCATCGCTCGGGCGGGATCGTCCTCGACGGAGACAGCCACGATAACAACAAATAAGACGAACGAGAAGCATTCGGGGCCGTTGCCATGGCCTCGGCTCCGACAACGTATTCTGGAATTACGCGGATATTCAACCGCTGCGGCTTCGTTGGATCATGAGTATTCGTGAGATACCTTGTATGTCTAGTTCAAAATTGCTGCTGTACAATAGAAGAAATCATTTTTCCCGCCGTCCCGCAGCGCCGCCGGTGAATGCTTTTTTGGGGATATATGCCCTTGATTGCGCCATCTCCAGCCTCTACACGGCTTGGTCGCGCCATTACAAGCGGGTTATAAATGAAGACCAACTGCATCGAAAGAATTAAACCGAGAAGCGCCGCCGCCATGATAATGTCCATTGTCAACAAGAAAGCCCAACACCGGACCGAGATGCTATGCCAAAACAGAGTCTCCTCTTCACGTCCCCTAATCTCGCTGGCTGTGTGACTACGCACCGACAGCAGTCTCCTCTCTCCTTCCTTCTCTCCATTGTTTCTTCGTCTCCTCAACTTCTGATTCGGACTCGGTGAAGCTCGCGCTGGAGCTGTAGCCAAAGTCTACCGGTGATGGAGGGGGTGCTGGGGTTTCCCGGATTTCTAACCCTTGTGTCCGGATAGTGAGAGGAAGGGAGGCTTTCAGCGCGGCGGATACGTCATGGCTGAGAGCGCCAGAGCCAGCGTGGTTGTAGAGCGAGAGACGCTGACGAGGATGGAGGCCAGACATTGTGGGTGGATGGGTTGGATGAGCGAGAGTATAGGACTTCGTGGGCTGTTTCAGCGGAGTCTTCTGAAGCGACGCGTCTGAGACGATGTCGATGCTGAAGAAAGTCAAGTCGCTCGACGATCTGTTGTTGATATACAAGGCTTGAGTGCGGTGCACGTCAGAGCCTCAGAAATTTGGTGTGCGTTTGCGGGCTTTCTCAGCAGAGTATGACGACAAGGCAATATTTTGTCCGTCAAACGCGTCACTCCGCTCCTTTTTAAAATAGTCGTCGGGAAATAAGTTTTCGAGCGAGAAAGGGTTGCAGCTGAGTCACTCTTATGTTAGCTTTAACAAAATTCCGGAAGAGCTCTTCAGGACCTCGGGGCCCGTCATAATCACTTACAAGAAGTATGCCTGTACACACAGGGCGGATTTTCGTGTCAGAGAGGCGGACCTGGCAGGAAAGATGTCGCGTGGCAGCTGCAGGTTGTCCGGAGGATTACAGCTGGGTTCAAGGTCTAGCTTTGGGGGTAAAAAGAGATGAGACTGTCTTTCTTGAACTGGAATTTTTGAAATATTCACGAGAAAATAGTGCGGCCTTGGGGTGCTTATGTACCGTCTGCCTATTCTTCACCGACAAAAGAAATCGTGCAACGAGACTGCCGGTTTTCTGGACAGACCCCAGCAACGCCATGCACGATGTGCGCAGCACAGCAAATCTGGCTTTGCCGACCCGCACAAGGGGGTGCGTGGCTTTCGTGGGAGAAGATCCATCCTTGGATTCCCACGGGGTTGCAGGGTTGTGGCCTTCCTGGACCAACCCGTAAAGGCTTTGGGGGTACGGGTGTGCGGGCATGGAGCATCGTGAAGCTTCAGAAAACGAAGCACGCCGTGGGAAATGGGGCGCGGTTGGCTGGCGTCGACGGACATTTGCGAGGCTTTGGCGAATGGGATGAAAGCCTGGCCGGAAAGGAAGCTACTGTATAGTCTATCGCGCCGGTGGAAGGCATGGAAGTCTGGAAGATAGGGCCGAAACTGTGCACCTGTTGATCCTTCCCCCTTTCATACTGAAAATTGTTTCTAGGCTGTGGGAGCGAATATTCGGCAGCCTTTCCCACTAGCTTCCCGCGGTACGAGCCTTCCGCGACATGAGTCCTATCCCAAATGCGTGCGGCTTGTATGCCGATACACAGCGGAAGGGGGCTGCGGCGGACGTGCGAAATGAGGAAACCAACATCTCCCATCTTGACTCGTTTGTGACTGATCCGCCGTGATCCATCCGTTTGTGACGAGGCCAATATTGAAAGCATAAATGCGGGTGGATAGAGCTGGAATAGAAGTACTCCCTCCGATGCTATCGGTAGCGAGTCATAACCAAAGGGAAGGTGACGAGACTGATACCTCACCAATGCGCAGGTGGTGACAACCACGATAGGACGAGAGCGAATCCGACTGGCGTTCGAATCGAGGTAAGCATCACTCAAGGCAGCCTTGCATTGGCGCTCGGTACCATGCGACTAAGCGCTGCCTGAGCAGTCGTATTTTCTCTGACCGATTGCCCCGGCCTCCCGATGTCTCTCGCTGCTGGTTGTCCCCCAGCCCTGTGGACGGACTACCTATGGAGGCTTGCCTGGAGAAACTCCACGTATATGCTTGCGGCCGCTGACTTCGTAGGACGGAGAGATTATTGCGTGTCTCACATCGCACACGCGAATTTGCGTCAGGAGTCAAGAGAGTCCCTAAGCGAGTCAGGCCCTAATTCTCCCTCGTAACAAAAAGCATTTATCCTTTTTGCAAAATGCGGGAAGTCGTGGAGTTGTGTCGCGACGAAGTCCGCTTCGAAGGGCCGCCCTGCCTTCTGTGCGCTCATGCTGAGCGACCCCTCGAGAGTGAAAAATTAGCTGACCCCGATGGACGTCAAAAGGGGTGCGGTCGGAAGATGTTTTGCTCGTCAGCCCAAGCGAGAGCATCGCCGAAAGCTCGATGAGATGTGCTTCAGCCAGTGCCTATTGAGATTGCACAGCATCAGTGACAATAATTCGTCTCGACAGAAGTGACTGCTCATTTCAACAGCTCAGAAGGCTGTAGTTAGCTTTGGCTCAACTTTTCTGTCACCTCTAGACCCCCCAACCTGGAAAGATTGGCTTTTCCCAAACCCCCCCACGACTGTCGATAGGCGGCCTCCTTGCAGGCAAGCTAACTCGGGGAAGTGTGGGAGCATGGAACGGGTGCATCACCCAAACCTCCGGATTCCGGGGGTGCATCCTGAATTGCCTGATTCGAGAATATTGCTCGAGTGGCTTGAAGTGGAGTTTATTCCCGATCCTCTTTGCTGTGGCTCAATTCCAATGCGCACAATGCAGTCGCCTTATGTATTCTCTTGCTCATTGTGACAGTGCATTGGGCCGCAATAATCCATGGAGAAAGCAGTGAAAAATGTGATGTTGGTCCTCTGTGACACAGGAGGAAGTGATGAAATCATGAGGCGACGTAGGAAAGCACAAAATGAACTGGCGGCACAGCTGTGGCGTTCTGAAAGCTTTGATGTATCCCAGAACAGCAGTCCATCTTCTCGTCAACGAGCTTTGATGCATGTTCCGAACTCTGCAGTGATTCTACGGTCTGGGTTGACCTGAGCAACGTACTCGTAAATCGTCATTTACACATAGCTCCGCCCCCTCCCTGGAAATGATACTAAACTGCAAGCGGAACACATGTCAAAAACCATAACGAAGTGCAGAGCATAGAAAATACACACAATTAGCAAAGCCGTCAAATTCTCTCCAACAGCTCCTGAACAGAATTTCACATATCTTATGAGCCTTGGTGACATCCATACATTCCAGCTCTGCAAGGGGGAATTTTCTATTTTGAATCAAGCCCATTCCATCAACAAGCCCATACTACATAAAGTATTGTAAATGGAACATTGTAAGTCCCACTATGCGCATGATAGAACCCTTAGACCTCTTTCGGAGACATTCTCGGCATAGTACGGTAGTCCGATCGATGCCATGATTTTGATAACTGAGCTGATTCCCCACGAGGTCATCACACTTCAAACTTTGTAGGTGGCATCAGCTTCGCTCTATTTGGAAAGGCACGGTCTCCATATACCACATATTTTATAAGGCCAAGAGGAAAAGCACCTCAAGAGTACGTAGCATATCCTCCACTTGGGTTTCCCACGATGACAACAAACTAAACGCAGAATTTGAAAGTCAACTCCCCAGGCTGCCTAATAACTCCATCCGGTTCCAATTGACACCAATCCGGCGCTTCTGACAAAAGCTAACGTCCGGAGTACTCGAAAGTAAATACCAACTTCCTGTTGGGGTCTTGGACACGTAATCCCCTCGGTTCCGTCCACGGGCCGCAGACTCTAGTCTCATTAAACGCGCGGCCGCCTCAAGTTTAAGTAGCATTAAATCCTTCTTCACTTTTTTGTTTTGCTTTCTCCCATTTCAAAGATCTCATTTCTATAAGCTGCAAGGTAATCGTCCGTACCTGTGCCATGCACTCCAGCATGGTGATTAAGTGAAAAGCGATATCGGAGCTTGAAGCTCCAGAGATATTCGCCATGGCCCACGGCGACTGTATGAGACATCGGAGGACTACACTCTGCTACTCGTCAGGGTCTTTCAGACGTTCAATCCCCACAAAACCTAATGCCTTTACCAGTTTCCTAATTTCTGCGGAGCCCGAGAGAACCGAAAGCCGACCCGGCTGTTACTCTAAATCCCCGCTTGTTCCACTGGATATCGATGTAACCTCACATATTCTTTGCGCGGGGCATACTCGAACAGAGTCAACGGTCTGGCATACCAGTGCTGTCCTTTCATGCAATTTAAACCATGAGGCCAATTTGGTCTGCAATTGTGTACACCGGTCAGTTCAGCTTGGTCCGACTTCGAGGAAGAGTGGAAAGGTAGATGGTTCGGGTACCCAGGATAACCTATGATGTGCCTCCAGGCCCAAGGCTTTCTAGATCTATGATCAAGCTCCACCCTGATGGTCCAATCAAGCAAATGGAAAGTAGAGTGGCTATGAGAATCACCAAGAAGTGCGGCGGAGCCTGCATACAGGCTCTGCAAGTAAGGAGAGGAGATGCTCAACTTGCAGAGTCCACGTTACAGTGAGGAGTTCACTTATTCGCACATCCCTCTCTTATTCCAATAGACTCTCCACTGTACCTACCTATCTCAGTTAAGACCTTTAACCGGACAGAGAAGACTTTAGGTACCATTCACAAGCAATAGAGCAATACCCCGCATCATGATCTCCCGGTTCCTGGCTCCTTTGGCGAACCGCTGCGGGCCCTTGTCCACCAGCATCGTGAAAGATTTCTTTAGCATCACGCTCCCTGAGTATGCCGTCATTTCCAGCAATTCCCCGCATCGCAAAATTTCCAACGCTCGTCCGTCGTGTCCCGGGCAGCATTGCACCGATGGCGCGTAGAAAAGGTCGAGGACGCGCTCCACTTTCGAAGAACGACCGACTTCTTGGTTCAATTGAGAGGGATAGGCAAAATACAGAGCAGAGGCCTTCGAGATGCGCGTACGCAATTTGCTCTTCGGCATTGGCCTGTTCCTGTTCGAGCTCCAGGCACAGGAGATAACAGACGACACCTACTTCTATGGAGATTCTCCTCCAGTCTATCCGTCACGTAGGTTTTGCTTGAAGTAGCTCCGCAATTATGCTCCGACGCTAAGCAAATAAAATGTATAGCGGAGGGCAAAGGAGTCGGACAATGGGCTCAAGCCTATGCGAAGGCGAAGGCTTTCGTTGCAAAGCTGACAATTGAGGAGAAGACCAATCTGACAACAGGTAACAAGATCTCCTGATGGTTTGTAATCGTCTACGAAGTAGCTCACATTCTCAGGCTACTCCGACACGGACAACACATGCTCTGGGAACATCATTGCAATCCCTCGTCTCGGTTTCCCTGGCCTTTGCGTGTCGGATGCTGGAAACGGCCTTGTAAGCGACGTTGTGATCTAGGAAAGACACTTTGCTCATGATTTTCAGCGTGATACGGACTATGTCTCGTCGTATCCGAATGGTATCTCCGTCGGAGCGAGGTATGGGCACCCAGAATAACAGATCGCAGATCGAGAGTCTGACCTGATCACTCTGCAGTTGGAACAAGAAGCTCGCTCATGATCGCGGCACGTACATGGGCGCTGAATTCAAGCGGAAAGGGGTCAACACTATCCTTGGCCCGGTCGTTGGACCTCTCGGACGTGTTGTCGCTGGTGGCCGCAATTGGGAAGGTAAGTACTTGGAAGTGAATCGGAAGAGCTCATGGTCATCATTTGCTTACACTTTACGTGTCAGGGTTCACCAACGACCCATACCTGAATGGTATGCTCGTAGCCAACACTGTTACCGGAGCCCAAGGGTCTGGCGTACAGACGTGTGTGAAGGTTAGTTCTGACAAGCGACCGAAAGCTAGAAACTAGCTTCATTAACGCATCAATGCCTTGTAGCACTATATTGGCAATGAGCAGGAAACGAACCGCAATCCAGAAGTAAACAGTGCTGGCGTAGCTACGCAATCGGTCTCGTCCAACATTGACGATACGACTTTACATGAGCTGTACCTATGGTAAGCTTTAGATTCGCTGCGCATGTCCATGAACGAATGCCTGACAATCCGCAGGCCTTTCCAAGAGGCCGTCAAAGCCGGCACGGCATCCATCATGTGCTCTTACAACAGAGTGAACAACAGCTACTCGTGTCAAAATTCCAAGATACTTAACGGCCTCCTGAAGACAGAGCTGGGCTTCGAAGGTTACGTCATGAGGTGAGTGCCATAAATCAGGGCACTGGAAATGCTATGCTAACCTCAAAAGTGACTGGGGTGCACAACACGGTGGCGTTGCGTCGGCAAACGCTGGCTTGGATATGGTCATGCCGAACTCCGTCCTCTGGGGCCAGAATCTCACCACAGCAGTTAAGAATGGAAGTGTCAAAGCAAGCCGTTTAAACGATATGGCGACAAGGTTTGTTCTCTCAGCGCATCAATGACCTGGACTTGGCATCTGACTGCAAGCAACAGAATCATGGCAGCGTGGTACCTTCTTGATCAATCCGAAGGCGTCAGCTCCCCCGGCATTGGCATGAAGACAATGACAACGCCCCACCAACGCGTTATCGGCATCAGTCATGAGTCCAGCAACACAATTCTTGACGGCGCCATCGAAGGGCATGTACTGGTCAAGAACAGCAAGAATGCCTTACCAATGAAGTCGCCACAACTCGTCTCAGTCTTTGGGTACGATGCGCAGGTGCCTCTGTGGGCGTCGCAGTACGGAACCATTACGCCCAATCAATACTCTGCGATCTATAACAACGGAACGATGTTCACGGCAGGCGGTTCCGGGAAGAATAGCCCTGCATACGTACTCTCGCCGTTCGATGCGATCAGTGAGCGAGCCTATCAAGGCGGCGGGTCGGTTTACTGGGACTTTTCACGTCCCGATCCACCGGTCGACCCCACGTCCGATGCGTGCGTTGTCTTCATCAATGCCTGGGCGTCCGAGGGATCTGACCGACCAGCGCTCCGCGACGACTTCAGCGACGGCCTAGTACTGAACGTCGCCGCAAACTGCAGCAACACAATCGTCGTCATCCACAACGCAGGGACGCGCCTGGTCGATGTTTTCCAGGACCATCCCAATGTGACAGCAATCATTTACGCGCACCTGCCTGGTCAAGACACGGGACGTGGTCTTGCCATGATCTTGTACGGCGACGTTAGCCCGTCGGGCCGTCTCCCGTACACCGTTGCGAAGAACGAGTCGGACTACGGCCATCTGCTGAACGCTACCCAGCCCGAAGGCGAGTTCGCGCTGTTCTCGCAGTCCAACTTCACCGAGGGCCAGTTCATCGACTACCGCTATTTCGACGCGCACCACATCACGCCGCGGTACGAGTTCGGCTTCGGCCTCTCATATAGCAAGTTCTCGTACTCCAACTTGCACGTGCAGCTGAAGGGCTCTCCGTCGCCATATCCCGCAAAGGCATCAGTCCAGCCAGGTGGCAACCCCCACCTCTTTGATGTCGTTGCAACGGCCTCTGTCCAGGTAACGAACAGTGGCGGTATGGACGCTATGGACGTCCCACAGTTGTACGTAGGGTTCCCTGGGCCCAACCAGCCCGTGAAGCAGCTGCGTGCATTTGAGAAAGTTCAGATTGCGAAGGGACAGAGCACCACAGTTACGTTCTCGCTGCGTCGGAAGGACCTATCGGTGTGGGATGCGGAGGCTCAGCAGTGGATGATCCCAAGTGGAACGCACAACATCTGGGTCGGTGCTTCGAGTAGGGATTTGCCGCTTCATACCACACTCACTGTTAGTGGAAAGGGTTACGGAGGTTCAAAGCGTGCGGGTATGTAATGGGCCTGGTCGCGCGAGGCTGTAAGAGCAATTGAATGCAAAATCGTCGTGCAATCTGAAGTCGAATTCGAAAGTTAGTAATATCCCGTGTTGTGCTCTGAATTCTCCGTGTGGGGGCAACAATTTGTATGCGGGATTGAGGTGCTCTGCAGACCCTCAGGTAAATCTGGCGGCCGCACCGTATAAGCAACTCTGCAGCAAGGCTAATTAGTATCAGTTACGAAGAGATAGCAAATGGATGAAATGCGATCGTAAGCGCAAAATTTCTCGAATAGGTTAGACACATCTCTCGCTCGCGTTTAGCCGTTGCTTGTTCTCCGATGCAGGAGCAAGGGTAGAATGAGTTCTTCTACAACGACCGAATCGTTTAATAACCCTCAGTACCACAAAACGCGGAGTGACCTTCCTCGTAGAGTCTCTACGGCCGCACCGTCGACTGCATTGCAGCAACAGCAACGGCACCCATGACTGCAATGAGAGTTTCGGAACGGCTGGCGGCATTCCGAACACCGTGTTGTGGATTGATTTCAAAGACATCTGGGGTAGTGGATTGAGAGAAACCGACTTCCACATCCTGGCAAAACGGTAGACACTGCCGATTCTGGCATTAGAGCTCCAGATGTGGCAGTGCCTCTGGATCATCTAGACGCTTATCACCATTAGTAAACTCCGAGGAAATTGCGAAGAGCATTAGAAAGAATAGGAGAATCCTGTTGATGCGTTATCATTGTGAATCAACAATGTCTTCGTCGGGATACTCCTGTGACGGCGGGGTTGAGTGAGATGAGATGACGCGAGAGCATTGAGCTCATTAAGCTCAATGGAGTACCAGATATATAATCTTTGAGGGATAAATGTGGCGGAAACACCAATTGAATCATAATCAAAGAGTTCGCTGACAAAGACATTGGGACGAGTGTCAGATGCGGAAATTCTATGGTGTTCGCAAGAATTATTGTAACACGTTGGATGAAATCTTTCCGAGAGTTTCGGGGCTGAGCAAAGCCTCGAAGTAATAGCGTAGAGTGGCGTGGTTTCGGAGTCGCCGGCGATATTTCAAGTGGCGGATTGATACTATTCAGAAGTCCAGAAACACACGCTTCGGAACGTTTGTATGACGGCCGAATACTCGCATCCCCGGACAGTCTAATCTTTTGGAGTCGGAGAGTTGGAACACCGTGAAACCCTTGAAGGTCTGCGGGAACGGCCGCACAATACTGGAGCGCGTGAGATGCAAGGCCGGCTATGGGTTCGAGAGTGGATACTGAGGTGGAGAGGCTGGGTTGACGTTCGAAGATATATCGTATACGAAAAGACGAGAAGGAGGTATGTACAAGAATGCTCTGCTCTTCTAAGCGAGGCATGGAATAGAGCACACTTAAGGCTAGCCTCCCGGGAGAAAAGCGGTAGCGGGTAGTGATGTACGCGTAGATTATGTAACCTGCTTCTATGAACGTACAAGGGCAAAAGTAAGCTTAAAAGGCCAACCATCCCACACACATGCGGCGTGGCGGATGGCTGGGCTGCATCAACTCCATTGGGGGTCTCGTATAGAGTAAGCATTGACCAGTAGAGGGGGTTTGAGTTCGGAAGGATTGATAGCACCGGCGGCATCAAGGTTGGCTAGTTTTGCTGTATTGGACATGCTAGGAGAAGCTCACGAGGCGGTTCAGCTCTCTTGGCAGGGCGTATGAGCATTTCAGCTCTATAGAGCCGTTTGACTGTAGGAAGTGTGTGATATACTGCTGTTGCACGGCTCGTAGGTACAGCCGAATAGAGGAAATGGCTCAAAACGTGGTACGCGCTGCATGCGCGGATAGTGGACGTATAACTGCGAAGTAGATGTGGCCCCACATGCAGGGCCTTCGTGAAGGGATTGGGTGTCGGATATTTGCCTTGATAGCGGCGCGTCTAGCCCGATCAGGCATAACGCAGCGACTGGCTTCCAACGTACTCGCGCGAGCGCAGGAAGCAGCTGCTCGCAATCTGTCCATCCTCATTACTCCCCTCGTCTCTCGCTCCGTCCATGCCCCGAACAAACTGAGAAGAGCGAGCCTCTCGTGCTTGGCTTCCTTAGCGTCCGATGCACGAACTAGCTCAGCCGCAAGCTTGTAGAGCAGCTACTTCCACGCGCGTACGCTAGGCTATTAGACCCATCTCGTCGGAGTGCAGCGCGCGTAGATCAGCTGTAGCCTGTCAGCATGCCGATGCCCGAAATAATGGCGACTCTACAGCCACACGATCTTATCACGGCACGCCCTATTTGGCTTGACATCTTACGGGGAGCTCGAAACGTACGTAGATTGCGGTTCGGGGGCGTGACGGGACCCCTTTCACCAGGACAGCATGGATAGCGACAGCCTGCACAACCCGTTGCTTCCCTATATATGAGCATAGACGCGGTAAACTTGCGCTTCAGCCCTGCCGCTCTTGGCCGACGGCAGCCTACTGCCACATCTGGCTTGCATGTGGTGGTAGCCGCCACAGGGATCCTTACTCAGACAACAATCAGATTCGCCCACATCGCTGTCAGCTCTGACGCTTTGGGCTGCTCGCAATGCAACCTCATTCGCCAACTTGATCTTCTGCTTTGATCTAAATCCTCATTCCGTACCGATACTAGGTTCCCCAGTCCCTACGTTCCAGCTCAGAGGCACCAACTCAACGGCGTCGGTGTCGACGCGTGAATGCTGACCATAGCCTATGCGTTGACCCACCAAGCGGGAGATCTCTTCTGCCCATAACCACTTTAATAGTCCTTTTGCCCATTTGTCCACTGTTCGCACCCGCACTGCCTTCTTTTGCGCTTTCGGGTGCCTTTTTCAACTGACTGCCATTCCTCTCTTCCCTAGAACACTTGCTTAATCTCCAATCATGGCCGGCAAGTCTAATTTCAAGGTCGTAATTGTGGGCGGAGGTATAGCTGGGCTGGCGCTGGCGAACGAGCTACAATGTGCAGGAATCGACTTTGTCCTTCTCGAGAGAAGGTCGGTCATCGATCCACAAGTTGGCGCTTCAATTGGCATGCTGCCCAACGGAAGTCGCATCCTGGATCAAGTCGGCTGCTACGAAGACGTTCTCGATCTCGTCGAACCCACTGTATTGGGCTTCAGTCACAAGGCAGATGGAAGTCTAATTGGAGAGCCTACTGATGCGCCAGTACTTTTGGCCACTCGGTACGACAGCAAGTTGATAAATGCTTCTGTTCAGGCTAACATAGATGCTCAGGTCAGCCTACAACACCTGCTTCCTCGACCGCCAATGGGTTCTGCGAATTCTTGCCGATCACGTCCAGGACAAAAGCAAGATACTACTAAACAAAGATGTCGACAGAATCGAGCAGTCCAAGGATAAAGCTACCGTGTTCTGCAAAGACGGAACTTCGTACGACGGAGATGTCGTAGTCGGCGCGGACGGCGTGTACAGCAAAGTTCGACATGAAATGTGGCGCCAAGCCGAGGAAGCTGGTGAAGGCAAGCGAGTTGAGAAGGACAAGAAAGGTTTGCGTCGTGACTACTGCGAGATATGCCAGTGCTAATGCCTTCTTAGCCATGTTCGCCGAGTACAACTGCTTATTCGGCATATCCAACGCGGTCGAGGGAATGATTGAGGGCCAGAACCGATTCACATACGATAAGGATCGATCTACGCTAGTCATTGTTGGAAAGAACGGCAGGATATTTTGGTTCGTTTTCTCGAAAATGGACCGGGTGTACAAGGTTGGCGAAATCCCTAGGTACACGCAGGAAGACAAAGAGAATTTCATCAAGCAGCACGGTGATCTCATCATCCGTAACAATCCCAGAGTCACAGTGAAGGACTTTTACAAGGCTCAGATCTCTTCCACCCTTGTTGCGCTCGAGGAAGCAGCATACGAGAACTGGACATATGGTCGGATGGTTTGCGCCGGCGACTCAATCCACAAGATGACGCCCAACCTTGGAGCTGGAGGCAATTCTGCCATTGAGAGCACTGCGATCGTCGCAAACCAGCTGAAGCACCTTGTAGACCAATACAAGTCCGCTCGTCCACCGCTTTCGGCTGTCGAGGATGCGCTCAAGCGCTTCCAGACGCTGAGGCACACTCGAATCACGGAAACGATGAAGATGGCGAATGGCTTGACTCGAATCCAAGCAATGAAGACAGGAGTGGAGAGGTTCATCGCGTACTATGTCATTCCGAATGCTGGCGACTACATGGCAGAAATGTACGCTGACTTCCAGATCGGAGCGCCCTTACTGGAGTATCTTCCCCCGCCTCCTCGCTCCTTGGAAGCAACGATGCCCTTCAATGAGGAGCAAGGTTGGGGTTTCATTGAGAGCAAAGCAAAGCGTGCTTTCACGGCCCTCCCATTCGTCGGTCTCGCTGCGGTGTTTTTCTGGATTACGATGAATATTCCGCTTGGGCCATATCTCCAAGACATCATGGATTCTGGGAAACTGACGCATGGCACTACGACTGTCAAACCCCTGGAGAAATTCTATCCCATTTCATTCTTGGACTCGCTCTGGCGCACACCAGAGGCGTTTTTCCTTTCGTCAACTCTTGGACTCGATAAAGTCAGCCATGACCAAGGCTTCTCATTCCTCATTGATGTCAGCACAATCTACGGGATCTGGCTCGTTGAGTCAGCCAGACGGAGTAACCTGCTCACGCTCGCCCAACTGTAAGTTGATCTGCTAGAATTGGAATCGTATCCATGAGAAAAGACATTGAGCTAATGGCATCTTGCAGACCTCTCCTGTTCGGCTTCTCAATGCAGCACCTTGGTGGCGGCTTCATGGCACCGATCTACTGGTTCCTCTTCTATATTTATTCCCCGGTTTCAAACTTCAAAGCTAGCGACAACCGCCTCACCAACATCACGTACACCTACAGCGTCCTCCCTCTCATGCTCCTCTTCTCTATCGTTCCTACTTATCTCATGTATCAGTCCGACGATCTGAAGACGCGACAGTACTGGGGCTTTGGCTGGCAGATGTTCCCTGTGTGGGTCAGCCTCGGCCAGTACGTCCTCGCTAAGACGGGCATCATGCCGGCGTTCAACAGGAGCGACCGAATTTACAAGCCCAGAATGGATGTGGCCGCAGTCAGACTCACTGTTGGCACATTCGGAATAATCTCCGCCGCTGCGTGGATCTACACACTTCTTACCTCCACCTACTCCATGGCCGACCTCTTCATCCCGAGCTTGCATCCAGAAGACAACTTTTTCTCCCTTACACGCTACTTCCTCCAAACCGATCAGGTCTTCATGTGCGGAAGCTGTCTCCTCTGGCTTCTGTATGCATATGGAGATTTTAAAGCCGCCGGCATGATCAGCCAAAGCTGGCTGACGATCCTCGCACTTGGAAGCCTGTCCCTTGTCAGTCTTGGACCTGGCGCCACATTCGCCGTAGGATGGCTTTTCAGGGAGGAGACACTCCTCACGAAGAGGCACAAGAGCGCTGTGACCAAGGGCTCGAATGGTGGCAAGAAAGTGAATGGAGTGGCGAATGGAAAGGTTGGGAATGGGAAGGCTCACTGAGCACGAAATGAGTGTGAAATGGCAATGACTTTTGAGAGAATAGGATGGCATCGATAATGAATACCTCCTATAAGCGGCGTTCCGCGGAGTTCCAACATGGTTGAGACTACGGATAATTATGAGGGCGTCGGTTATTAGATATCAGATCAGATGTATCCCCCTGCTTTCAGGTTGACGATCGATTTAAGGCACACCACAAATCCTCTCTCTGTCATCTTTCAAGTAGATATTCGATCTAAACAATATGTAAAAAACCTCTCTTCATTGAGCTTGCTCTTTGATGCCCTCATCCTATTCGTAGACCGTCGGGATTGCCGTTATGAATAATCAACTCAATATTCTACTCTTGGCTGCAACTAGTTTTGCATGTTGGGCTACCTGCTGGCTTGATGGACAGGTGCTGATGCGGCGCCCCATGACTGATGAAGTTACCATCTCCACCTTCAGATCTCCGCTCGAGATCATCATCTCTTACAGCTACACGAGGAACATGACGGCTGCCGATGACAATGCCGTTTCTGGCGTCGTCGCCCGCTTCTGCGACAGGCCTCTTGCGCCTCTCCAAGATCGTGTTCCTGCCCTTCTTTGTTGGCACCTCATCAGCCATACGCGGATGTGGATCAAGCTGGTCTCTCGCGACACGCCAAGATCCCTTCGGATTGTCGATCGTGTCATCCTCTGCTATATTCTCATTGGATCTCTTGTGCCCCTCTAGCGGCAGCTCCCTCTTCTTCTTCACGGACGGCCCGTCTGCTGCACGCGGATATGGGTCGATCTCATCTCTCGCAACGCGCCAACCTCCTCTCGGGCCGTCGCTCGTGGCCACCGTTTTCGCAACGGGTCTCTTGCGCCTCTCTAGCATCGTGTCCCCTCTCTTCCCTATAGATGCCGAGCTTGCTGCACGTGGATGCTGGTCAAGCTCGTCCCTAGCAACGCGCCAAGTTCCATGGGGTGAATCGATCGCGTCATCATTCGCCGTATTTACAACAGGTTCCTTGCGCTTCTGCGGCGTCGTTTTCTTCCAGGGTGTCTCAGGCTTCGGGTCGCGCCGGTCGAAGTTCAACTCTGGACCTGGGTCGGGGACAGGAATAGTGGAAGAAGACGCGTCCTCGGGCTCTACAGGCGGACGTATCGGGCCAGCCACAGGTCAGCATCGCTCGGGATGTTGTTTGCAGAACGCTTGGATGGGCGTCAAGTTGGAACCAGGTGGTGTGCCTGGGTCCGCACTGGCTGCTGAGAATGTGAGCAGGGAAGTGAGAGAATAGAGAACTATTGAACGCATAGTGTCAGAAGCTCTGGTGAGCGGTGGAAACCGTAGAATTGGGAGCAAACGATAGAGCTTTGGCGGGAAGCTCTCATGCTATAAGTACCGCTCCTCGTCGTAGAAATAGCAAACTAGCTCGGCGATACCATTTCGTGTCCGTACCACAGGAAGGCTGTACAAAATGCCGCCTTGAGTCATAGGGCTGCTCAGCTGCTGGCCTTCATGGATATGTAGCGGCCGGTGAAGCGAGACATTGAACTGCCAAGATGGTCCAGAGCAGTGTGCTCAGCTTCAGGGTCACACAAGCGGAGATCTCCAGACAGGTCGAAATCAAGGAGACTCAGCAATGGAACACAAGCACGAGGAAGTGGCATCCTCGAGTACGTAAAATTTAAGCACCACTGGGTTGAAAAAGAGCTGAGGTGAAGTTGATTTATAGGGAATAAGCACATGACCTGCTGAGCGTAATGCTACAGGTAAAAGAAACCTTCCGGCCGACGTATGCATGGCGCGAAGCATCCTCGTAATGATTTGCTCCAAGCTCTTCATGAAATGCAAAACGCCATACATATGAGAACACTCAGGATGACCACCCAACGTTTCAGAGCATATCCCTCGTTGTGCACGTGCCATTGGAGCTTGATGATTTTGATATTCCCGCCCATTTGTGACCTCAAACGCCAATCTCAAAGTGGAGTCCATTCCATCAAATGTCAGTTCCAATCGTGGAAGAAGGGTATCAGTCCCAGTTTCGGACTCTGTATCCTCACGCTTTGCCCAAGACTTCGTCGAGTTTGTTCAACCACCCTTGCAGGTCCTTGACTACCTCCTTCCTGCGTTGTCTCGCCTCGCTCTCGCCTTCGACCTCGATAGCATCCACTTTGAGCATATATTGACCCATGATCGTCTCGCTTAGCTTCTTATACTCAAAATCTCTCTTTGCCTTGTCCGCTGGTGGGTGTTCGACAAACGTCGAACAGAGCGGAGCCAGTGTGTGTCGAAACTTCGTATCGAGCACGTTGATCTTGTCGAGGGGCGTCTGTGGGGTAGCGGTGGCAGTTGATGCAGGCGTAGATGTGGTTGAACGAGGAATCGCAGAGGGAGGAATGAATGTTGACGTTCCAGTTGGAGGAGGTGTAGCATAACCATTTGCCTCGGATTGTCGGCTAGCCGGCTTCTTCTTCTTGCTCCTGCGCTTCTTGCGCTTCGGCGCGCCGTCTGCGGTACTACACGTATCATCGACACCGTCTACTTCTTCTTCTTCGTCATCGCTCTCGTCTTTTGACGGAGGGGCGGGAACAGTGTCGTTGCCTATGACGCATAGCAGTTCACTCTCGCGGTCCGATGAGAGACCCTCTTCGCGTGCCAGGCGCATATCGTCCTTGAGGTTTCGCCCTTTATAGAACAACTTCACCATTTTCGGATCGCTACCCGCCTTTTTCGCTGCTGCTGCACGAATGCCGCCTATTCGGAGCTCTCCGCGGTCGATCGAGAAGGCTGGAAAGTGGACGATGTATCGCTCTCTCCTGTGTTTGAGGATCAAGACATCCGTCTCTGTATCCTTTCTACTGCTCTCGTAGTCGCGGCTATGCTTGTGCTTGTGGTGGTGATGTGAGCTTTGCGGTCTTTCTTCACCGTCTTCATCGTCATCATCGCCATGACTCCTCTCAACGGCGTTCCGCTTCAGGTCTTCGGATGTGATGTAACTGAACGCTCCGTCGGAGACTTCTCCTCCATTCGCTGGTGAGCGGGTGAAGGGAGAAAGACGAGAGGGCCACAAGTTGCCTCCCCACCGAGACCAGGAGGACATCCTGGTGTTTCTGCGAGTGTGGAGGTTAGAGAGGAAGGAGGTGAGGAGGAATACGGCGAGTAGTGTAGGAAGGAGAGTTCGTAGGTCGAAGGTCGATAAGGAATCAAGGTAACGCGTGAGGATATTGTTCTCGCTAAGAGATTCGGGTCCGCGGGGTTCAGCTGAAGTGTTGATAAATCGTGATAGAGAGGACACTCGTGCGCTTAAGGCGGAGAGGAAATTGGTGGGGCGGGCGTTTGTGGTTATATTGGTGGACTCGAACAGTTGCGTAAGGCGACGAATCACGGATATGGCCGAGTCAAAGGTCGAATCCTCCTGGCCTGATGGCGGAGGTGCAGGGCTTAGATATTTGGTGACCGCGCTATACAGGCTGGAGGCGTGTGTCGACGCCACGGTGGAGGGAGATGGAAGAGAGAAAGGGTTGAGTAAGCGTCCGCTGAAGCAGCGGGAATATTCGTGTGCTTGTGACGGAAGCTATTTAAAGGTGATTGCATGGAGGAAGGCTTTGTGGACTGGCGTAATGTTTGATGACGAAGGAGCGGTGTCTTTGGGCAAAAGTCGCAAAGGGTCTTCGTTAGTGCGGCGCTGGTTGACGTCGTGCCATCAGCAGCAGTGAAGAGCCCTGAGGCTTGGCGATCAGATCCCGTCTCGCCGAAGCGGCCGATTCCCGAATGACTGCCGTCGATCCCCTTTTCGCACGACATATCCGCCTCTAGATTGTTGGGCGCTTTTCGAGCAGTTCAACAACTTCGAATCGATCAAGTACGCGTCACAGCGGCTCCATTTGGCACGGAAAATTTGTGTACAGCCGTACGCGGCATATCTCCCATCAGCCTGATGACTACCAACACCATTTTCGATACATTGGACGAAAAGAAAGCATTATGAAAACAAGTGGAGTAACTTGATAAGTGTGTCCCCAAACAGCAGTCCAGCAGATCCAACGTGAAGAGCCAGGGGACGTCAGCTCCTCTCGCAACCTCTACCGCATCGTATTCATGACGAAACGCTGTCGTGGCGGCTCATATAGTCGTGGACAAAAGGAAAATAAAAGTGTGGGTGATGCAACAGAAGTGAAAATGATCAAGCAATCTCAGCCACGCCGTCCGTTTACTTCCTCGTCTTTGGCGTAGCCAGCATGTTCAGCCTTGCTATCGTCAGTCCGTTTCCCCTCTTCTTATCCTTGTCCTTTTCCCTGTGTTTGTCCTGTCGGAACATAGCGAGCCTGCTCGCCGACTTGGTCGGAGTCTTCGCCCTGGTAGCTGCAGTCTTCTCCTTGTCTGCATCAGTAGCACTCACAGTCGCTCTCATCTTCTTGCTGGGCCGATCCTCGAGGTCTTGACCACGAGCGAACTCGGCCTTGTTCTCCTTCTCCGACTCCTCATCATCTTCTTGCAAGTCTTCAAGCTTGCGCTTCTTCTGAGGAGAGAGGGGAATTGCGCCAGAACCCGCAGATGTCGGTGGAGTAAAGACGTCGCTGTTGCGCACACGCCTGATCGTCGACGCTGCCGTTTGTGCTGCAAAGGATGGCGCACTACCCGCACGGAATGTGAAATCTCCAAAAGTGGAGGATGGTGCGGGACCAATTGTCTGCCGACGGTGTTGAAGAGACTTCGGCACCGCTTTTGGACGCGTGGTTGCCTTTGTAGTTGGAAACTCGGCAGACGTTGCAAGGGAAGGATACTCGACAGTGTTATCACCCGGAGACTTAAGAGAATCCGTAGTCATAAATGCCTCAGTAGACTTGGCAGTGGTCGGTGAAGCTTCTTCGTCGAGCTGCTTCGTGCTCTCAGTAAACTCAACATGTTTCATGACCGGAGCAGTCGCAGGAGCGGCTTGTGGGAGCATCGACTTGCGCTTTGGAGTCGGCAGATGTGTGCCCGCCGCGACTTTAGAAGGATCATCAGAGTAGAGACGAGTTGGTCCTTGTCGAAGGATAGACTTGAGGGAAGGAGATTTCATGAGCTTGGTTGGTGAAGGAGAAGAACGGTCCGGCTCATTCGACAGCATCTTTGTAGAGATATTCTTGACCGAAGGAGAACGGGCAAGAATTGGAATTGAAGTCTTAGTTTTGAGAGTCTTCGCACTCTGGCTACGCGCAATGGACGACTTGGTCGGAGTAGTGAGAGTGGAGAGGGGAATCGGAATGCCAGACTTGATACGGTATTTGCCTGTTGTCTGAGGCGTGTTCGGCTTGTTGTCCATAACATCGGAGCTATCCTGCCAAGAAGCGCGCGCCGTAGAGACGTCAGCACTCTCGCTGTGCTTGACCCGCTTCGTCGGACTTCGAAGCGATGTGTCGCGCGAAGGAATCGGAGTGAACAAGGTCTTGCCAGGGCCTTGCTTCATCGGCGTATCGAGGTCGGCCTTAGAGTGAGAGCGTTTCAACGGCTTATTTGGTCGATCAACTGTCATCGGTGCATCGTTGTAGAAGCGGTTTGGATCCGCTCGGAATGAAGATGGGTGATTGGCGATTGAGTCCATCTTGCCGAACTGCTTCTTGTGCGCGTCACTGAATCGGCCCTTGGGCTTCGCAATTTTACGGCCACCAAGCGTATCAGTCATTCCAAAGATTGGCTGGTTCTCTGCTTGTAGGTCTCGAGCTTCCTGCTTCTCTTTGGCTGCAACCATTTTCGCTCGAATCTTTGCTGCTTCTCCACGAGTCTCTTCCATGAGGCGACGAGCTTCCGGACTAAGAGCGGATTCAACGGATGGCTGGTGTTGGAAATCAAACTTGAAATCCGGTGAGAGGAAGGATGTTTTCTTGACACTCTGTGTTGCGCGGGTGGGGGTTGCTTGAGCAACAGCGAGGTCGTCCGTCAACTCACGCGAACACTTCTTGGGAGGTTCAGTTTGTGGTACCATTGGCATGAATCCGAGCCAGCGAGCCTCTTCGAGAGGTTTTGTAGTCGACTTTTGGTGTTGAGATGGGTGCATCTCACTGGGCGCTGGGAGAATAGACGACTTCGCCTTTGGTGTCCAAGGTACGAGACCGCCCAGCAGGGACGAGAAGGGATTCTTAGAAGATGTTGGAGGGCGAATCCGACCGCCATCTTTGCCTTTAGTTGGAGTTGAGATGGCCTGATCCTCCGTTACGGTAGTAAGCTTTGAAGGAGTCGCATTTGGGGTGCTCGCAATCGCGTCGGCACGAAAAGCGCCAGGAGGCTGTCAAGAATGTCAGTTAGCTACTGATATATTCATCATCTGAGAGCATATAGCAAAGTCATGTATTCATTACGATAGAACGTACTTGCGGTGTGCTGCCCTGCAGCCGCGACGAACGCCTCGTCGACACCATGGTAAACAGATGCAATCAAATAAAGCCTTCAAGGCAGAATGGAAGAGAGGAAGGTTTCGGTGAATGGCCAAATTGCCCACGACTTCACCAGAAGCAAGGAGGATTGTAGTGGAAATGCTTCGTGGGTGGTGGATGAAGTGAGGTTGGGTTTGTTATTGGCTGTCGTCAGGTAAACAGATGAGTCTCCACAAGTCTTGGCAATGGCCCCACTTTTTTGCACGCGACACTGCGCTTAATGTGCCTCCGCGCACTAAAAGTCTATTTCAAGCTCGTCCCATCTTGCACCCTTCACCACCACATCACTGCCCAGAGCTGCATTTTGAGGGTGGATGAGTGGTCGAAGTATTTACTATCAGACTCGTACTTGTTTTCTGGGCTCCCCGCGCATCTACATAATACGACGATCGTGGAACCATGGGCCCTCCCTGCGCCCAGAATCTGAATGGCCTGCACCTCCTGATCGTATGATGGCGATGTCATCTCTGAGAAGAATATAGGAACCTCTTGATGGTTTGGGCCTTGGAGTACTGTACGATGTGCCGTTTCTCGCAGTGATGGCGAGTGCACGAGGACAGAAAATGGGGGATCCAAGGAGAACGTATAACCAACTTCCACATATGTATTTCTCTTCCTGCTCTCTGATCTGTTCATACGGCTATGACTTTTCTGTCGTAATCAACGTCGATCTTATCTTGCGCAAAAACTTTCCAACATGGCATACTTCGATATTTCAAATATTCACTGTAAGTTATCATCACGCAGATCAGCCGCTTAGCTGCGGATTTCTGAGTTGTACATGACCTTGGCGAAATAGCAAGGCCTCCGTAACTTGTGTGTTGCAAGCGGATCACTCGCCAGCATTAATATTCACGTGCTCATCTAGATAATTCAATTCCTCTCGCCAGAAAGAGAAAGGTCCGAGATACGTGCCGAAGTGTTCCTAGCGCACTTTAAGTGTATATGCATACACTTAAAGCCTTTCCAGCTTCCTTTCTACCCCAAGAACATTCTCTTCCTCATAACCCTCCACCTCTTCTCATCCTTTCATAAGAGACCTCGCTCGCCAAGATGAAGTGGTCTCTCCTTCTAAGCTCCTACGTCCTACTACGTGCTCAAGTCTTAGCGGCGCCAGCAGTCACTTCAGCAAATAGTACAGACACCTTCGACTATGTGATTGTTGGTGGTGGCACGGCAGGACTGACTCTCGCCTCGAGGCTTAGCGAGAACTCCAGCGTGACGGTAGCCGTCATTGAAGCCGGCACCTACTACGAAATCGTCGATCCCGAGCTTGCGATTCCGGATGCTGATGCCAAATACGTTGGCGCCGATGTCACCGATATCAATCCGGCGGTCGACTGGGGCTTTATCACCACTGCACAAGAAGGCGCAAATGGGCGAGTGATTCACTATACTCGTGGCAAATGCCTGGGCGGCTCGTCTGCCAGGAACTTCATGGTCTATCAGCGAGGGACTTGCGATTCATATCAGGCTTGGGCCGATGCCGTAGATGACCAGAGCTACACTTTCGAGAACCTGCTTCCGTACTTCAAGAAGAGTGTTAGCTTCACTTCACCAGAAAGCCCGCCGAGAGCTTCGAATGCTACCACGTACTACAGCGCCTCTGCGTTCGATGCAAGTGGCGGCCCTCTTCATGTGTCTTATCCTAATTACGCCGGGCCATGGTCGAGTTGGATGAAGCTTGGACTCAACGCCATTGGCATCGACGACGCAGAGGACTTCAATTCTGGCACACTCATGGGCGCACAGTACTGTTCCAGCACGGTCAACC
The DNA here is from genome assembly GCA_010015805.1 of Rhizodiscina lignyota. Classification (NCBI taxonomy): domain Eukaryota; kingdom Fungi; phylum Ascomycota; class Dothideomycetes; order Aulographales; family Rhizodiscinaceae; genus Rhizodiscina; species Rhizodiscina lignyota. The sequence continues at coordinate 1,136,616 of ML978123.1, forward strand.
CTCTCACGCAGACGCGAGACTCTTCAGAAAGCTCTTTCCTAAAAACCGCAGAAAACCGCACGAATTTGAAGGTTTTTGATTTTACTCTAGCTAAGAAGATTATCTTCGACGACAACAAGCATGCTACTGGCGTACTTGTTAACTCCAGCACAATCATCAAAGCAAACAACGAAGTCATCCTCAGCGCCGGTGTATTCCAATCCCCTCAGCTCCTCATGGTGTCCGGAGTTGGACCAGCTGCGCTTCTGAAGCAGCACAACATCACAGTCATTGCAGATCGTCCAGGAGTTGGCCAGAACATGACCGATCACCTCGCCATGGGCCCTACCTACCGCGTTAACGTCGTCACTGGAACGCGCATTGTCAATGATTTGACTTTCGCACTGGAAATTCAGCAAGAGTACTTCGCGAATCAAACTGGTCCACTTACCACTACCAACTGTGACTATCTCGGCTGGGAGAAGGCGCCTCGAGATCTGATATCTTCCGACGCTGCCTCCACGCTCAATGCTATTCCACCAGATTGGCCAGAACTCGAATACATTTCTTCTCAGGGCTACGTCGGCAACTTCAGCAACCTACAGAATCAACCAAACGACAGTTACCAATACGCTTCCATCTTGGCCACTCTCGTCGCGCCTCTGTCTCGTGGTATCGTCCTCATCAACTCAGCCGACGCTGCAGACCCCCCGCACATCAACCCCAACTGGCTGACGCACCCCACCGATGTCGCCGTCGCCATCGCCGGCTACAAGCGTGCGCGCCAGGCCTTCAGCTCGACTGTGTTATGGCCAGTCCTTGCGGATCCCGTGGAGTACTTCCCCGGTCCCGATGTGCAGACCGACGAGGAGATCCTCAGCGTGATCCGAGACACTATGATGACGTTTTGGCATGCAGCCTGTACATGCCGGATGGGCAGGCGTGATGATCCTAACGCGGTGGTGGACAGTGCTGCGAAGGTGATTGGCGTTGGAGGTCTGCGTGTTGTGGATGCAAGTGCTTTCGCGCTCTTGCCGCCAGGTCATCCGCAGGCTACGATTTACGCACTTGCGGAGAAGATCGCCTCAGATACTCTGGCCGGAAATTAGAAAAATGGAGGCTTCAGATGTGGGCAGGCAGACAGGGGTCGAGGCTTCGTGAATTCATACATGAATGGGATCGGAGTTGGATGCCGTTGGAGTTGGATTTTCATAACTGCTCCACTGCAGTTAAAAAAATTAAATTAAATCGATTTAATTACATTACCGAATTTCCTCGTCCATACAGACTCGTGAGTTCTGGTGTTTGCCGGCAATATGTAGCGTTGTGTCCTGTGAGGATGTGAAGGCTGTGGCCGTCGACAGCCTTCTGGAGTGCTCCGATACTTCAGCCCAAAAGCTGAAGACATTCTGCCATTACTCCTCTGCATCGAAAAAGAGTTCCTCGGCGCCATTGTCATCATCCGAGGTGTCGTCGGCCATTTCGATGCCGCGGCTGAGGTAACCAGTTGTTTCATCATCAAACATAACCCCAAGACCTTCCAGGAAACATTCTCCTCCATTCATCTCAGCCTGTGTCATCTTCTTCATCCACCTCTGATCTGCCATGTACGTATCGTATCTAATTTTGGATAGCAGATTTGCGAATGCATCATACCACTCTTGCAGCACTGCCCATTCTTCACTCCTTAGTCGATATTCTGCGATCTCCTGACTCTGAGCAGTCCAGCCTCCCTGATTCTTTGCATCCACGTCCAGCCCCTTGAGATTGGTATGGTAAAGTGTTTGGAGTGTCTCGAGTCCTGAGATATATGCTGCGAGGTGGAGTATTGAATCGCCGTGATAGTCCACCTTACAATAATCTGCGCCACAGGACAACAGCAGTGTGATGCAATCCGGTTTGTCAACACCCACACCCTGCATTAAAGCTGTGTGTCCACATTCGTTTGTTGCCTCAATATCTGCTGCATGGTCTAAGAGGACACGCACTGCTGCCGAATTCCCGTACTGAGCGGCACATATGAGTGGGGTATTGCCACTGTAGGATTGACAATCGACATCCATTCCGAAGCCTACGAGAGAATGAATGACTTCAGTATGACTATCTTTAGGCCACCCGATGGCATGATAAAGAGCTGTACGGCCGTACATGTCCTTTTGCTTGACGTCAGCACCATGAGCAATCAGTAACGGTATCATATCCGGATTTACACCCTGCGCTGCTGCATGTATTAGTCCTTCTCCGTCTCTGTTGGTGGTGCTAATATCCGCACCATATTTTAGGAGAACAGAAACTAAGAATTCATCGCCCTGCCAAGCAGCCAAGTAAAGCGGCGTGCGACCAAATTTATCTGGAGCATTGACACAGGCGGTTGATAATTTGAGCTGATCCTCTAAGTTCGACTCCACGAGGCCGAGGATAATTTTGTGGAGTGGGCTGTATTGCCATCGCTCTAGGTAGGTAGACCGATACTCAATCCTAAGGTAGTTATAAGTTAGAGGGGCTCCAGGGAAAAGAGTTCTGCGCCCTATCACATCAAGAGCGCAATGACTAATGTCATTATCTTGATACAGATCGGCCCCTCGTGATAGTAGAAAGCGAATAACCTGTACACCTCTGTATTCAGTGGCATAGTGTAAGAGTGAGTAACCATCGGAATCTTCGTCCACGGGAGAAGCCAGCCCACCGTCGAGGAGACGCCTCAGTTCATCCACCTTGTCACGTGTTGCATAATAAATAGCGGCCGACTCGTCCGGTATGACTCGACGCATGCGAAGCAAGAGCTCAGGCTCGCCCAAATGGCTCGCGAAGGATGCAGCGAGAATCTTGGACCAAAACCAGCGGGGGAACCGATACCGAAGCTCAACACGCGCTGAAGACTTGTTCTGCGTCTGACACCCCGGGTCGTTGCAGGCCGGTCTCAACCAGCCAAATCCACTGTAGCCGATACTTAAGTGTCCAACTAACGCCCCAAATGATCGTGGACTCTGATATCTCTGCGCCGAGTGACAGCGGCAGGGACACCATTTCGGACATGACTTGGATTGGGTAATTGCTTGGACTGAGATGATCGAGGAGGCATGTTGTCTTGATGGTGCACTGTGCGTGTCGAGTAGATCAGATTCCAAGCGCAACGTCTGATCTCTATTGATCTGCTGGGAGGTTCCGAGATACTGCGGTTGTTGGACTTGTCGAAGGACCATCGTCTGGAGTTCGTCTAGCTTTCGTAAAGTAGCAAGCTGAAACTGTTGCGAGCTGTGCTGGATCTGGTGTGTTTCAATGGAGATGCTCTGTATTGACAAATGGAGCCCAGCCGCCGATGAAATGGATAACGCTTCCAATACTATCATTAGGTCTTGTTTCGACTTCCGTAAGTCCTTCTGTAACTTCGTCGCGGCTCCGCTGGCCTTCCGTAGCCATTTCATTTTATCAACACGAACCCTTTGTACACCAGCACTACTGCTAGATGGTTTCAAGCATGACGACACCAGCTCTCCAAGTTCTTCCAGTTGAACTTTTGTTTTGACAATTGAAATAGCGGTCGTGGAGAAAGACGGCTTCGACCGTAGATTAGCAGTGTCGCTCACGTCTTCGATGGCGCTCTTGCATGCTTCAAGGACGAGGCGCAGGTCGGTAACTTCGTTGGAGAGGGCCAAAAGCATGTCTGGAGCATCGTGCCAGGTCTTATGGAGATGTTCAAGCTGCTTTGCTACTGTCGAGGCTGCTCCGATCACAGCGATGAGACTAGCTGTCAGCGATAGAGGGTCCATCGTGTACGGAAGGTGGCGTGTTCACTATCTGGCAAACTGTGAGAATTGTAGCTGGATTCAGTGTTAAGTCAAGATCGCACAGCCTCGTACTGAAGCCTAAGATCGTATCGCAAGGCTGAGGCTCAAACGAGTGCGCCTTGCACAGAGACGCTCTCCAATTGGAACTTACTCTTTCACCGCCTTGCGGAAGTGCGAGAAAGCCATTGCGGCCATCCCGCAATCATCCACACACAATATTACGAGCTGCATAATGAAGACAATTGGCCATGCTTGTGTACAGACGAATGTATCAACGTGAAAGGCTAAGGGGCTAGATGGGCTAATAAAGAGGCGTTGAAAGAGGCTCCATGGATGTTGATGATAAGATTAGATCATACCTGTTAATTGGACCACAGGTTCAGAGACTATGCCAGCACATATTGATTGTAGAGAGGTTTGAAATGGGCAGCTTCTCCTTAGGATTGGCCATAATTAGGTAGCACGAAGCAGCTTCTTGCTATACTTCTGCGTCAATCTCGCTCATTTCAGTTGCTTGAAGATAAACCACCCTTCAGCCGTGTTGTGCTCCAAACTTTACTGGTCGAAACGTGCCTATCAATATCTCTCCTTCCAGTATCTGATGAGAGTATGCAATCATGTCCTCCTTTTGTGGCTTGACCTATTTATCGCCGTCCACGCACGTTGGCGCTCCCACATCGAAGCGGAAGTAGCATCAGACACGGCTTCGCTGGCAAGTCGATGGTGCTCCTGCTCCGCGGAAGCGGGGCGATGAATTGTATCATCAGCGTGCTGAGAATCGTCCTCCGCATCCGACAAACTGTCAGACTCGCTCTCGATAGACTGTGCCTCCATCTCCGAATCATCCTCGACGTCTTTATTCAGTCGGAGACTTTCCTGCAGTAGCGCCCGCCCTCTTTGTCTCTTCTTCTCAGCCTCGTCCTCCTTCCTTACTTCTTCGAGATAGTTCTTACGTAGCTCCGTATAGATCTCAGGCATTGGCTTCCCTTGGTCCCACTTCTGAGAGACAGCATAGTACTGCATGTGCACGCCATCCCCGATCTGCTTCTCAATGTCCGCTTTGATTGCGAGCAGTGTGTCAAGAAACGTCTCTTTCTCATCGACTCTCAACTTCATCTTCTGTAGCGCGAGCTTCTTTTCTCCGGATGACCACTTCGTGTTTGGGTGCCGCGAACGGATTAACGTCCAGTTGATGCTCTCTTCGTCTTTTGGATTTATATCGATAATCTCCCGCAGGATTTGATAATGGTCCCCAGCCAGCATGAGCTCAACCTTAGCAGATGCTTCCGCCTGCCGCTTCTCGGACATCCTTTCTCTCTTCCTCTGCTTCTTCCTCTCTGGCGCACTGTCGTACCATGAACCCCCGACTTCTTCTTCAGGAGCTGGTTTTGCTTTCCGCCTTCTCATCTTCTTCCATTTGCTCCTACACTGCAGCTCGGAGCGAGTCCCTCCCATTCGTTGACTGACCGTTGCGAAGTTCAAGGAATCATCCAATTCACTATCCTCACTATCTGCAGCCTCTTCAGCATTTAATTCCCCTTTTGAAAGGCCGATAGCTGCCTTGCACTCTTTTACAGCCCTCACAAGACCCTCCTCTTCGCCTGAGCTCCACACATCCATTCTTCTATCATCACCATACTGCACATGAGTCCGCCATCGATCTCTGCAAGCACCGGCGCTCTTTCCGACTATGGAGCTAATCCAGGTCCACTTCGCAGGCTTCACAACGAACGCAGCGCTCAGCTTGGCGTCCAGCTCTTCATTCCACGGAGTATTTTCAGCCGAAAGGTTGCCCCACCTGCGGCGGCAAAAGCCTTGAATGGATTTGCCAGTGCGGTTCGGTAAGACCTCTTGCAGCTCTTCCCAAAAGTCGCGTGTCAAAATATTGATTGGCCGCTGGACGAGGTCGTTGAATTGACTTCCTGAGAGGTTCTTCCGTGACCGATATTTGCTGGCTACGCCGTCGAGGAGGGAGATCTCTTCATTGACAAACTTGCCAGAGGATGGAAGATGACTCCTGTCGTCCGGAGGAGCTGAAGACGTACTTGGATCAGGGGTCATTTCGTCTCGCTGGGATCTCGTCTTTTCTGGTTCATCATGGTCGTGATCACTCGGGCTCGATGTTATTTCGATTGATGGCAAGTACTCATCGCTTTCCTCGTCTTCGGAATCTTGAATGACTTGACGGTTTGGAGGTGGCCGCTTAGATCTTCGAACTTGAATATCAAGAGATTCTGTTTCATCTATTCTGGGAGAGACAGCCGCCTCGATTGATTGCTGTAGGTCGTAATGTATTCGGTTTGCAAGCACTGACCCGTCAATTCCACCAGCAGACGGCGATCCATCAAGGAATTGCAAATTCACATTATCCGATGTCAGAGACGGGTTCCGCGCAAGAGAAGCATCCTCAGAGGCATCGTCGCTCTCCAAGGATTCGAAACGGTTTGTACTTAGACTTCTTGGTGCTCTTAATTGATGCTCGGAGCTAAGAAACGTATCACTACTGGCGTCGAATGCAGCCTCTGAGATCAGCTCTCCTTGATCCTCCAGCATTTCATCGGAAGAGCTCGTATGCCTCGTGCTACGTGCACTTCGAGGAGAGGCCACGTCACTTTCGGCCATATCACCACGGCCGGCTGGCTCAGCACCGCCTTGCGATTCCGCATGGATTTGAGCCTCATGTATCAACTGAGAAGAGACCAGCAAATCGACGTCTGGCTCGCTCGACGAGGCAGTACGGACGAATTCACCAGACGCTCTCAATCGCTGTGATGCGCCAGTCTTCAATCCCTCCTGCGAGTTTGCAACTTCCACCGACGACACCTGCTCGTTCCCAGCAGGCGAGTATCGCTTCCTCTTCCTCCCCGCAACACCAATCCGCCCATTATAAGGTTCCGGAGAATACTCGCCGTCTACGTGATGCACGATCCGCACAGGCGACAGGTCAATCGCCGTGTCATGATCTGCAAATTTCGCGATCAGCAGATGTCCTTCGAGCCAGACGGCAGATCAAGAGCTTAAACAGACAACAACTCACCATACGGCGCCGACGACCCAAAGCCATTGCGCTGCGCGCTGCTCGCCTCGTCGGGCTCGATTTGCGAGGTATTCTGGCCCATTTCGACGTGCGAGCGGCGTTGGCTCCACGCGCAAGACGAAGCTCAGCCGTAGGAGGCAAGCTGCGAACGCGCGACGAGGAGAGCTGTTTGACGTTGTACCTCTACCTTCGCTTAGGGCTGAGATGGCAAGGATGAAGTGCAGCACGTGATAGAGAGGGGTACGCGGAGATTTTGGCAGGGCGCTAGGCTATTTACAGCGTAATATTTCGACAGTTCTCGCCAAGCATCGTCTGCATGCGCCCTCCAATTCCGCCGCCAAATGTCGAAATGAACGTGACCTGGTGCCCACCTCCAGGCTCCACCAACAACGCCTGTGAAGTGCTAATGCTATGTAGACTAAGCTGATGATTTCATATGCTTCGCAAGCCGCTTGTCGATTTCTATGCACGCCTGCTACGACATGTAATCTTTGGGATGGCGCTTTGGCTGTGTGTGGACGTGGAGAGCAGAGCTGGGGAAACCAGGAAGCTCGAGGCGGCGGATCTCCAGAGCGCGCGTGCCATATCCACCGTGCTTTTTCCAAGCCATGATTGCGATCAATTTCGCGAGTGATGAGATGGAGCGGTCATGGTCGGCTAGAGATGCTGCCCATCGAAGGCTCGCACAGTCCACTACCTTCCACGTTGAGCCGCGTCGCGGAAGGATTGTCAACCAAGCAACGAGGCTGCACGGGAAGTCGCTTCGAGATGCGGCCATGCGGATCGGATTCCGTGCCTTTCTGATTCTCTGATATTGGTAAATACGATACGCCACATCTGCGGTCTGGCTGATCGTGTTCGTATCGAGTTCAGTTATCCGTGTGAGATCTCATCGACAAATCAAGATGCGAAACAAGCTCCCGCCGTGATTGACGGTTTGATCCAATTCATCAGCCAAGAAAAAGGTATCTACAAGAATCGAAGGGTATGCAGTATGTACAGTGATGCTGCTCTTAGTGCTCTTGGAGGCGGCTCGATCAGCCTGCCCGTGGCAAGAGAGCGTCGTAATAGAAACACCAAAATCGTGTTTCACCTCTTGCAATATTACTCGTTACGCAAAACTATCCAATCATACACTATGCCTCGCAGACGCTTTGTAGGTAGGAAAAATGCTTTTGTAGCGACAGTATGCGGATCGAAGTTCGAAATGCCGTGAGATAAATGGTTTATTGCAGTCGAACGATGGAGATGGCTGATCGAATCAAAACTATTCCTTCAAAACCGACCCGTTCCCGGGGTATCCTGAAGCCGTATCTTCGTTCGAGCTGTCGAAGCTCTTAGCGATATTTATGAAACATCTTGCTGGCCGGGTATCTTCGAATGCGAAACCAGCAGTTGTCCGATCTCTTTCCCAAGGGGTGTCCTCCTCTTTTTGAATATGTTCCACCGTGTGGTGAATGCCATATGGGTATCTTGCATCGAGCAGGGTATCAATAACAATAACATCACAATGCGACGCGTTCCCAATTGAATTTTGCTTGCGCAGCTCGGGGCTGCAGCAATCCCACAAACCCTCACATCCTCTCAGGCTTCGTTCTAGGCGATGCCGGGCCCGAGCCAGCAGGTCCTCTCGCCCCTCTCTCTTCACCTCTGCTTCCTCTACTTCCAGCGCTATCGCTCGCTGTTCGCGCCCTTACACTTGAAAAGCCTTCGCTTCTCCCGCTCCCTGGAGGCGTAGGTTGCCGACTCCCTGGTCTGCCTGGGCCGGAAGATCCAGGTCGCCGAGCAGAAGCGTCACTGCGATTTCGCGCATGTCGTCGAACAGCACTGGGCGTCGAATAACTCGATGTGATTTGCGAGAACGACGGCGAAGTAAACTGTGGAGCAGAAGTTGGGGCCGAAGTGGGAGGTGGAGCAACTTGATGCGCGCGAGTGTCTTTGCGCTTTTTAGGGGAAGAAGTGTATTCTGGAGATGTGTCAAAACTCTGATCGATCAATCCGACACTCGGCAAAATTTGACTCTGTTGCCGATATTTCGAGAGGAGAGGGCAAATGTTGGAAAGTTTTGGGCAAGATGGGTGAGGATAATGTTGGTAATAATGTGGTCTGTGTCGCTAGGAATGTTTACCTGTTGGTGTAGCAGGCTGATCTTTGCTCGCACTCGCTCCGCCTTGCGATGTTGGCGGAACCCAGTGGTGAAAGTAGATGGATGGAGAAGAAGCAGCTGGCTCTTGCGGCGGAGCTGAATGCAGCGTTGGGGGCTGATGGACCTGCATTTCATTCGTCGTGAGACGAGGAAGTGTCGAAGGTCCAGACGGCCGTGGGGCAGATGTTGGACCTTGCGCTTGCAACGCACGCGACCGACTTGTTGGAGACATCGCTCCTGCAGTTGGAGAATAGGTCGCAAACGATCCTCCTGGCTGCCCTTGAAGGACTTGAGGTGCAGGAGGAATTTGCTGTGACTGCTGTGGTGGTGGAGCTCCATACTGCTGGCCTACCATCCGACTATCTCGTCGAATGTCCGGAGACACTTGTTGCGATTGAGAAGCTGCAACTTGTTGCTGTGATGCTTGCAATTGCGCGGTATACTGCTGCAACCATTCAAGGCTGTAATTTGCGAGATTCGCACCACCAATTCCTGCGAAAATGATTGGCACCATGTGCGGAGGAACACCTCCTGCCATCGATTCTCGCAACATGGCAGACTCAATCTTTCTTTGCTCCAATCTTAGGCTCTCCTGCCGCGTCTTCTCTTCCTCTTGCTTCCTTCGATCTTCCTCTGCCTTCGCTGCGAGCCAATTTCTCATGGAATCTTCCGCACCTTGCCACTGCTGGGGAGGAGCTGGCATTTGTCCCAATGATGGAGTGATTGGAGGAGGTGCTCTTGCTGGATCCGGCAGTGTCATCGCCGCTGGAGGCGGCAAGCCTCTATGAGGCGTGGACATGCTGGAACGGTTACTATCCGGCGGTGGAGGAGGTGGATGTGGTTGAGCGGTAAGCGATGAATAGGAAGGTGGAGATTGTCTCTTCGTCGCGGACGTGAATGGCGGAGGGAAGTCATGAGGAGACTTGAAATCGAACTCCGACTTGGCTGGTGCGGAAAGCGTAAGTAACATGAGGTCTGATGCTCCCATCAAATCGTCGTCATTGAACGGCGTCTGTCTTTTTGGCGCTCGTGCGGGGGGAGAGTCGACGATATAGGAAGCGGAGAAGGCTTATATTGAAGTTCGGGGGATTTACTTAAGAAAGTCAGGATGTAGCTTTAAGAGAAGGTCTTTAAGGCGACCCAGACTGGTGGCACACCGTTTTAGGAGGCTTGTCAGGTACAAGAGATAGTGTCGATGACGAACACCATCTGATTGGAAGGCCCCAGGTGTAGGGCTACTTGGAAGAAGCGAAGCTACTGGACGACAGCGGCTGGTAGCAAATGAAGATCTGTGTCGATGCTCGCGTGGGTGTGGGCAGGTTGGCCGGCGGACGATCTGGGAGAAGTCTGGGCTCGAGGTCGAGTCGAGAGGGTCCCTCGGGAGAAAGAAGAAACGAGCCTTGAAGAAAATGTACAAAAGAAGGTAACGGCCGATGATCAACTCGGCGTGAGAAAGCAGCAACGAGGACCAGTCCGCGCCAGTGGGATGTAAGTACGCCGCGTAAAAGAGCGGATATGTCGACGCTAGCCGGCTCGGCCAACGAGCACAGGAATGGACGGTAGCTTGGTGAAAAAGACGTTAGAACGAATCTGCAAGGATCGGCATGAAAGGAAGAAGAAAGTGAGGATGGCCGGGAAGGGCGTGACGCTTCGAGGGCGGCCGAAGACGGTTACGCTACCCACCAGAGCAGCCCACTTGACGAGCCCACAAAAGCCGCTACCGTGCCTGCAGACGACACCACCGCCTTTCTCCAAGGCAGCGTTGTGGCGCTGCCTTAGATGACAGCCGGCATGCAGCGCTGGCCAGCCAAGCAGATGCGTGAGGAGGAGCAAGAGCTAAGCGGCGCCGGCTCAGGCGCAGTAGCAAGCAGCAGGGCCAGTCCGCGGTGAGAAGCTTGTAGGATCAAGATGGTGGTTACAGAGAGAGCGTGGACGGACGGGAAGGGCAACGAAAGGGAAAGCAGGTCTGGCTCTGGGACTGGTCGCGGGCGTAATCATGCGACGTCTGTCTGTCCAGCGGCGATCATCGTTACTCAAAGTGGGAGCAAGAGCTTCGCCTATCAGAAGGCGCAGGCATCGTTCTCAAGGCCCTGCGTCCCCGGGCAATGCTCGCAAATAGATGCCCATGTCCCGGCGTGTACTGTACTATACCGCGAGACGCACTACACTGCTTTAGGGCGTGCCACGGCCACGGCCAGCACTCGAGCCGTAATGACACTGCTTGCGGCGGAGACTAGAAGCTGGCAAACGAGAGGGAAAAGAGATTTGGCCCTCGTACCCTCGTATACCGTCACCTTTTCCTGAAATTCGTGCGGGCATTGCTGGCCGTGCCCGCTGACCCTGTGCCGCGTGTGGCGTCTCGTGGCCAGCGGTTTGAGGAGGCAGGCCGGGTGTTTTCTGATGAGTTCAGTGCCATTACGCAGAGCAGAGGGTGATGATGACAGGGTTTGGGGGCTGGGTGCAGCGTTGGAGCTTGTTGGAAATGAGGTCGTGAGGCCTGCCGATTCGACGGAGCGCGGTGCGCTCGCCGGGAAGAAGCGAGCAAATCTCGCGCCAACCAAGCCGTGCGCTGGGAGGGTAGGGTGTGCTGGGTGGCCTGTTTGGCGGGCGATAGCTGGGCCTTTGCGTGCGAGTGGTAGCTTACGCCTTTGCCGCTCGGTCGCTCGCCAGTTGCGGAGTAGTCGGGCTTCTGGAAGACGACTGGAAATGAAAGGTCAAGGCCGACGTTTGACGTCGCGGAGCCACGGCCCCATCTGGCGTGCGAGCAAGATTAAGGCGGCGCTGCAGTCATAGCACTTGTAGAATTATCTCATTACAGCCAGCTCGCACATGGCGACGTGTGTAGCGACGCTGCTACTGCCAGCCGGAAGCGGTGTTCATTTGCCTCAATCGGCCGCCATGGGCCCGTTTCGCGATGCTGCGACAAGCGTGTAATCAAAGGCATGCGTGCAATGTCCGTTCGGGATGCTGGAGAGTGTTTCGAATGCATGCACTTGGAGCTGGAGGATGCAGTCATACCCAGTGCAGCAATGGAAGGAGCAAGCTACAGACGCCGCCTCGCGTGCCCGCCCAATTTCGCAGAGCTGCCATTGCTACTTCTGCTCGCGGCACGCTAGCTTCGAATTGCACGCGCGAGCAGCGTTGACGTCGTCGGCGGTGATCGCTGCCTGACGTGCGCTCGCTGTGCCCGCGATACGACTTGCTGGTAACACGCCAACAGGCGCTGTCAGGTGTCAAGAAGCAAAAATAGGACCGAGCGGGCGATCGCTGCCCGTCGTAGCAAGTACAACTCCAGGAAAGCGGTCACCGCGTGCAAACAACGTGCGGCGGCGCAGATCCCCTGGAAGTTGGGAACGGCAAGAGTGGTCAAGTGGGCGACAAAATAGTCGAGTCGACGCTGTAATATATCGAGCCGCGAGCATGTTTATCCTCGTCAGTTAATATAGGTTATATACACTAAAGCTGTACGATTCTAATAAACATACTCTAGTATTTGTGCAATCGAGGTTTTGGAGATGCTCTCGCATGTGCTGAAGAACAATACTTATTACTACTACAGCCGTTCACGTCAGTCGGGCTCAACTATTTTGTCACCCGCGTGAGTGGTTAGAGTGAGATCGGACGGGCGCGCGGAAGCTCTCTACCTCACCTGCGCCGGTCGACGAACGCCACGGCCTGCACACATGAAGTGGCCACTCGCGCGTGCAGTAGCTGGCGGAGTCCACTGCGCTTCCGGTCGCGATACTAGCAGAAGCAGCAACAGGTAGGGCAAGCAATGGTGAACAACCTCATGCTCAGGCTCACGCTCATGCTGATTGTGATGGCGGGCTGGCTGTGGTGCACCCTTGCAGCAGCTCCAAGGGACCTCGATAATTCTCCGTGCCAGCTCGCCTCGCGGCAGAGTGACGAAAATGATCGACTGAAACAGTGGCGACTCGCATGAGCGCCGAAAAGAGAATGCCTTAGACGAGATGAGGTGGTGACTCTGGCGCCGCGCTGTGGCAGACAGCCTTATCCCTGGCAGCACTTGGGGCCCGGCCACCCGAAGCAGAGGACATCGCATGCCCCAGAACCAAGAACAGACATCAGCAGACGTGAGGAGCGCGCTTGGGAAGTGCTATATCGCAGTGCTGGATCTGGCAGCGCGTTGGATTACGTGGACCGGCAGGGTTGGCGAGAGACAATTGACGTACAAACAACTCGGAAATAGAAGCGTGAGGCGATTGGGACCGGGGAAATGCAGTCTCCACCCAATAATACGGCCAGCGCTGCAGTTGAGAGCTGCTGCGTGTGATACGGGTGATTGCTGCTAGCCGCGACCCAAGATGCGCTGATTTCAAAAACGCCTCCAGAGGAGTCCCGATGCAGCTGCATCTCGGCCTGCAGCGACTCCGGATGTCTCGAGCAGCTCAGTCACCTGTCACGCATCATCATCATCATCATCATCATCATGTCACCTCGGATACGCCTGCGCATCCGTCCAGCGACAATCCTCACCACAACAGAGGCTCAAGCCAGCAGTGCAGTCGGAACGCTCCATCCAAAGCCACGCGCCAGGGCGGCGCATTAGCGAGCGAGATCATCGCCAGCCTCTTCCCAATCCGCCAGAACTTCCACAAATCCACGGCGACGGCGAAGCGTTCCATTGCACCCGCATTCGCAGCGTACATAACTCGAGTGATCTGCCATGATCAGCCCGTCGAACGTTACAGTTCTCAGGCCACCCCGCCACGCCGCAATTGGCGAGCCCACATGGAAACCACGCGAGCTATGACAGGCTGGCCGCGCCTCCACGGCCACGCTCGTCATGTCACCCATGCCTGCGTTCCAGTTCCGGCGCCAGGAAGACGGCGAGGGCCTGCAGATCTGATCGACTGCTGCACGCGGCTGGTGGAGATCATCAATGCCTCCCAGGGTGCGGGCTGCTAGTAGAAGCGTATCGCACTCTTGCCCTCTCTGGCTCTGCTCGCTCGCCTGCACTGGACGATGAGAAGAGCAAGCGCGGATGACGGTCTGTATCGGACGGCCGGGCCACCCGATAAGCGAGTTGTGGATGTGCCTGGTAAGATTTCCATCTCCCAGTACGGCGATCCTATTAATAATAAAGCACCACTCCACAGCAACACATCGCCTTACGTTGCCGAGAAACGACACCTCATGACTTGACCAATTGCCAAATGCTGAGAGACGTACGTATTGTGGCTCATCTCTCGCATTATCGCATACCGCCGGACTGCGGTACGTTCTAGGGCTCGACAACCTCCCCTGTCGTTCGGCGGCAGCGCGTCTACGAGGGTCGGTTCGAGCATGGGACCATAAGCCATCCTTCACTTTCCTCCATGTAATTTGCTTGATTCGATCCTCTCACGCTGTCATGTGTTGCCTCGCCGACGGCGGCTTCAGGTATTCGACTAACAGCCAAATCCAGCACTATCTGCATGCCAATATCGGTCTTCTTGTCGCATGGCAATTTCCACAAGTACCATCATTTCCAGAGATTCGGTTTTGATTATGTCATCCGGCATCGAATTTCCTCTCTTCTCGGTCTGCCAAACCTAATTTCTGTGTTTACCTTCTCAAACGCCCATCCTGTGACGGGGAGGGCAATTTGCACGTCCCAAATTACCTCTTTGGCGCCAGCATGGGTCGTATAATGACAGCAAACATGAGATGAAACAAATCTCGCCTAACTGGACGAACCCCACACCTCATCTCAAACGACTCCCGACACAAATAAAAGAGCTCCAGGAACATTTCTGCAGCGTGCCGTGCGAAATGACTCGAACGCAGCACATGTCATACTTCGTCTATCCCCTCGTGCCGGTTGCTCAAACGCTCCTGTACAACCGCCCAGATAAGAATACCCTTAATGGTTGAAGTATATTGAGGCGGAGAGGTCCCAACTGCCGGGAGATACAGCAGCACGCCCAGGAAGCGCGGCTTTGCGAAAGCGAAGAGCCATGTCTTCCTGGCTCACACCGCTCGACTTCGACCTCTCGGAGAAAATTATTTCAAAGCATTCGCTCCAATACAGTAGCTTCCGTGCCACAGTGCCGGCGGCGACAATGGATAAGCTTGTTATGCATATGCTTACAAGGCCAGCTTGGCTGCAGAGAGACCCTACTCGACGTCAAAATGGTGTGACACCGCCATAAACAAGCAGATTGCCACAGGATGCCTGGATAACCCACCGGATGATGACGTTCACGAGCAGAAGAGAGGTCGACTCGGAGTTTTCCTTGCTTGAAACAATCCATGTCAAACCCCATGATGCTCGCCCGACGGGGGTTCGCAGACTGGGGTATTGGAAGAATTATCCCGCGACCCTGTCGATTGTTGGAGCAGAACAAGGGACCTCTCGGTCGCGACGCAAACGCCCTGGCACATCAGGGGGCCGGAAATGACGTACCTTTTCTCTGCCGGAGACCCCGTCCGTGTTAACCGTTCGCAATCGCCTCGAAGCAGTGTGAGCACAAGCTCAGGCTGGGTCGATGCTGGACCATCACGTCAAATCGAGCGTTGACGCCTTTGCGGATATTCCCGCTTTGCTTGTCGACGTTACACAAGTAAACATCAGAGCCTGCCACTGTCCAGGTTTTTCGCAGCAACAACGCTCAACAGATCTGGCAGCTGCGGAGCTCCTTCTCCTCTTGTCCTGAGGATTGATGCACCGACCACCAACAGTCATCCTGCAATCAGCTCTGTTCACAATTCACAAAGTGTCACACGAGAAACATTTCCGGCCTGGCATCGTGATTATTTGGCGCCATAAATATCCCAAGGCACGCACCAGGGCAAGCAAGCACCGGCTAGTCATGCCGTCTGTAATTCCTCAGTTGCACGGTCTGCAAGTCATCCTGTCAAACAGCGTGCGTCCTGGCGTCTTACGATGTTGTGCATTGCGGAGTGACCAAGTGCGCTGTGACCCGACCTGACCAATCTCCGTGGTCCAGAACAGCGAGTGCTCCAGACAAGGACAAGCCTTTATCAACGTCCAGTTTCATTTAGATAAATCTCCGAAGTGTATTAAGTATACTCTCTCTCGCATCACTTCCCTCTAATTGCTTCAATTGAACGTGGAACAACATCTGCAGCTCGATATGTCAAGTGTCCGCGTCTCAAATTACGCTCCTCGAAAGTAAACAACTGCGACATCAGTAGTCTATCGTTGCGCCTTGAACACCATAATCTTTGCTAAGATGTCGATATGAATAGAAAGCGAGAACTCGATGTCTTCGCAAATCGCAGCCTGCAGGTGAGCAGCACTAGGACTCGTTATGGGATACTCGTACGAGAGCATCGTCGAAACGGAGTCAGTCTCCTATTCAGGAAGTCTTGAAGTGTCCTACATCTGTCGCATGCCCAATAAAACAGGGAACACAGACGCACAAGTCTTGGAACCGTTCCACTTCCTAATCAATTACAATTATCAATTACGGGTATTATCTATATGTGTTATCTTCTCCAGCTCAGATGTCCGAGATATAATCCTCTACTAAGATGTACCAAAAAAAGCAAATACTGATATTAGAGTTTTGTCTTTCCGCTTCAAGCTCCCGTCTCAAGCGCTCTTGCCAGCCTTCTTCCTCTTCACTCTGTACTCGGCGCGGGAAACTTTCATCAGCAGGTCCTCGTCGCGGATCGGGATCCAGCTCGTAAGCACCTTCATCGCATTCTCAAAGTCCGCGTCGAGCAGCAAGATCTCGCGCATGCCATCTATCAGCGCCGCCGACACGGCGTGCAAGACGTCCAGGTCCACGTCGCCCAGCAGCATGAAGACGTCCCAGACGCGCAGCTGCGCGGGGAACGGGATGCTGTAGTTGAACAGCGTGAGGTACCAGCGCGTCGCGTACGTCATTGATATTATGCCCAGCTCCTTCAGCTTCCGTGCCACCTCGCCGTCGACAAGCCAGTCCTTCTCGAAGGCTTCGAGCGTCTCCATTAGGCCCTCGAAACCATTGGAATAGATGTGCCCCATTCCTCTCAGGCGCCAGAGGCGCGTCATCATCACGAACGTCTTTTCTTCGTCGTAGTAGCACAGCAGTGTCGCGGCGATGGCAGCCATGCCTTGAACGTAGCCGGGATCTGGTAAGTAGAGGGACATTGCGTGCAGCACTCTGAAGAGCGCTCTTTGTCCTCCTCGGTACCGTCGACGGAACATGATGTGGCTGTTAATAGTCCTGGGCATATCTACGTCGATTTGCACATCATCGGCGCTGCTCTTTTCTTGAGCATCATGGAAGGCTTCGATAAGCTCTTCCTCGCTCTCGCCGCCAGGATTGCCTGTCCCAGCCTTCTTGGCGCTGTTCGCAAGGAAAGCCCACCATGCGGTCGCCCTCCACCGATCCGGGATGCCCTTCCATGTTCGACTGATCAGCTTCCCATTCCGCGTGTCGAAATCGAACACCATTCCTCCGCCGTGAGCGTCTCTCTTGGCAACTTTACCCATCTTGCGCCACTTCTCTTCTCTTTCCCACTCTTTCTTCTTCAGCGCCAGCTGCAGTTCCGCATTCTCATTCTCTTGGTCTGGTATTGTCTGCTCTAGTCCTGGTGGGGCGGTGAGCATGTCACCTGCCTCTTCCATCCAGCGACGCTGGCGATTGTGCGGCAGACGGTTTGAGACGTATCGAAGACGTGATGTTGTAGCCGTGGTAGTCGTACTGCCGCTAGCAGAGGAGTAGACAGATGCCCTCTGCGCTGTAGACTGTCTTGACCCTCTTCGTCTATGCGTCGACTTTGTAGCATTGGATACAGCACGACGAATCGTGCGCTGGCGTCGGGGCGAATCTGCTGCAAGTTGGAGCGACGTCGTGACGCGGTGCATACCAGAATCCGCATTTTGTGGCGGTACATTGGAGTGACCCGAAGAACCACGAGACGCGACCTTTTTGATGAATCCATAACGGTCCACCTCCTCGCCTTCGACGTCCTGCCAATCCTCCATGCCACCAGCCGCTTCTCTGGGCTCCCTCTGTATGAAACTTATGCGCCTCGCGTCGGATCGTCCCATCGTACTGGCTACTGATGCGGGATACGCTCTAGACGGCTGCGCATCCGCGTTTTGCTTCTCTTCCGCTCTTTGTCTAGGGATTGCCAAATCGCTTGCTGAAACATTCGCCGAATCCTGCTGCTCTCCCTCGCCATCCACCCCCTCCTCCTCTTCCAGAATCGATACCCAGTCCGCCGCACTCTCATCGCCATGCTCATACATCGATCTCACGCGCTTGGAAAGCATGTCCTCATCCGTAGAAAGCGTGCGAGCGCCTGCGCTCAGCGCCGTCAACCGCGCCGATTGTGCCGCAGGCCGTGGCCGTGGCGTTCTCTCTCCCAGCGAGCGGAACGATGGGGCATGGCGCACCTTGCCGTTTGCACGGCTGCCGCCGAGGAGCATGCTCCCGCGCTTTGAGAACTCGACATTCTCGGGATCGAAGAGGTTGTCCAGGCTGCCGGTGGGGATGTTAGTGGTGATTGGTTCGAAGGGCTTCGGCGCTTCGTTCTGAGCGTCATCGGACACTACAATCTCTGGCACAGTGGACGGGCTTTCGGGCCGCGGAACGGTGCTGGACATGGCGGCTTTGGACGTGGTAGTTGGCGGTGAGTCTTGGACGGCAGAGTCATGGCGATTGTCGCGCTCCTTTACCTGGTCTAGGGCTGCGACGCGCGGTGGAGTGGTGGCAGCGCTCTCGCTCATCGCGCATTTCCGCGCGCGCCTTTGTTTGTCGTGTGCTTGTCGCGGCAGCAGAGGCGCGACTTTAAAGGGGAGAGATACGGGAGCTTGCGTTGAGCTAAGGTAAAGGGCCGTAGCCGTTAAAGGGTCCACTCTGTGCCAAGTTTTTGAGGGGGGGTTCGCGCTAAGGCAAGCCTCATGAAGATCAGATCAGATCGGGCAGTTCACACAACAAAGGAGAGCAGACGAGTAGCATTATTGACTGTATGTTTTAGGAGCAATAAAGCCAAACGGAGTCGCTATCAGGCTTGCAGGATATGCTCAATCAGCCCGAACGCCGCGAATACTATGGACAACGCGCAATTAAATAGGTATATACTGCGAAGAAATCCCGGGCCATTAGTCCGCTAAAGGGTGACAACCCGACCAGAATAACACCTCCTAGCAATCCGAGAACCGTCCTGATTGCACGGTATGGAATATCGGACCTCTGCTATACCAATCTGTGCTCATGTTTTATCCCTTCTGTCCTCCGCGGCCAAGTCGTCTTCTAAAAGCCGAGCTTCTGCTTCTTAATTCTCGGAAGGACACCGGCCAACACCAGGATAGAGCACACGATGACGGCCCAAAGCTGGATCCCGAGGAATGTCTTGCTGTAGAATGTCTGCGTGGCAGCACAGACAGTCGCAAGGCCAATCGTCAGGACAACGTATCCGCTCATCCGATGGTATTTCCAGATAGCCTTCGCGTTATCCACACCTCCGTAGATCTGAGGCACAAAGTACATTGTAAAGCCGACAGTCGCTTGTACGAGGAGGAACACGTAGGTTATGATGCCGAGGATCGCGTGGGGAGACTCGAAGTGGATCCCGCCATGGCCAAATTTGTTGATTTCGATAATCACAAGTCCCGCAATTAAGCAGGATAGGGCGAGGTCGTTTAGGATAAGGTGAGCGTATGTGCCGCGCTTCTTTTGTTCGGCAGTATGCGTGGGCTGTAGGATGAGGAGGCCTTGAGTAAGGAGGAGCAAACCGGCTGAGTTGAGGAGCTGTGCAGTGGTCAGTATGGGCATAAAGTGTAGGAAGAGACTTCGGCTAGCTTACTGGATGCGCCGAGAAGAAGATAACATCATGGGAGAACACTGCTCCCCAAACGACGGCGGCCAGCTATTGGAGAGTTAACATGAATTCGATGGTGGAGCCGAGGAGGCAGCAGCTCACAATCCAAACTCCAGCTTGCGCGACGACAGCGGTACCTTCGCACAAAGTTAGCAAGCAAGAATTCTAGAGCTGGATCCAGAGCGTAGCGTACCAAGAATCAGATTATATGGTAATGGCTTCCCCTCCTGCTGGCTCGCATCCCCAGCTCGACCGAGCAGGGGCTCCTCCTCTCCCATACCAGGGACATTCTCCGGGATGCCTGTCGCGGAAGCCATTGGAGCTGAAGGAATGCCTCAAAAACAATTACACAATAGGACCGTGTGTACTAAGGTCTAACAAGTTATCAGATTGCAGTAGGCAGAATATAGAGAAGGTGGGGAGGGAGGAGGTGCATTTCAAAGCTTCGGGCGGATGATCGGTGAGCGCGAGCTCCGCCAGCTCGATGATGCTATTGATTTGTTCCATCCAATCAGGTTGCCGTGCTTACACCACCACGAAACATCCAGCCGCAGATTCGCAGGGTTTACATTCAATTCCAATAATCACATTAACTTACTTCTCATAAAGATCTTCGCTCACAATTTGTGGGGAAGGATTTTTACCTTATTTGGTTCATCAGGAAAGGAGATTAGAGCCCCTGTTCATATACATTCAACCTTTTCGGCCTTGATGATACACAATGCCATGCCAACGCCAACCCAATGCTCCCCCATTACAAACCGCTCAAGAAATATCGAAGAGAGGCTTCAACTTTCTGATCAGATTCCACTCGTCGTTGCTAACCTCGCTCCTGTAGAATTCCTTCAGGGTATCGATGCTTTGCCGCGAGATTTCGCTGTACAGCGTGTCCTTCTCTTCCAGATGGCGGCCGTACAGGGGCTGATTTGGACCATCGATCTTGACGGCGACGCTGGGTTGTCCTTTCTTGCAGACTTGGATCTGCTTATGGTCGCGCTCGATTGATGATCTGGAGAAAACTAGTTAGCGATCACGGTGCTTTTGGAAGATGAGCTGTGCACTTACACTCTGCCAAGATGTATGATTTCCTTCTTCCCACCCTCACCCGTCTTGACAGCTGCAATTGGTGTCAGAAGCTTCAGCTGCCCTTCAACGACATCCACTCCCACAACAATAGGATCCTTCTTGTTGAATACGGCCACCGGCCTCAGCACGCACGGGAAGACGGCGTGCATCTTGCTCTCCTCCTTCCTCGCCGCCGCCAGGTCATCCATGTGCTTCGTGAACGCGTCGAAGAGATGGTAGATAATGTCTGCTGTAAAGATTTTGACGCCAACATCCTGAGCATACGCAGCGGCCTCTTTGTCGACACGAACATCGAAACAGAGCATGACAGCATACTCTTTGGCCTTTTCGAGCATAATGCCAGCTTGCATGACATCGCGCTTGTAGACTGGCCCAATAGAGATGTTCGCGACCGGGATTTTCATCTGCTTCAAGAACTCGAGCAGCGCTTCGAGGGAGCCAAGAGTAGAAGCTTGCACGCTGACACCGCGTCCAGTCTTAGAAATACGACTAAGCAGGTTCTCGAGATCAGACATGACCTCTTCTTCAAGATCTTCTTCGTCGTCATCCTTGCCCACGACCAGCAGTCGAGAGCCTGCGATGGCACTGTCAAGACCATCCGCAGCAATCTTCACACCCACTGCAGCCTTGACATCCTTATTGTGCACATACGCGGATTTGACGCGCAGCTCTTTCATCTCTGCGGGGGTCAGCAGTGCTCTTATATTTGTCGATATTGCACCGTTCAAGCCACATAGCACTATTCGATCGCCCTCGTGAAGAACGCCGTTCGATAGGATGACATCTATCGTCGTACCGAGGCCTTCTATGACTTTAACTTCGAGCACTGTCGCCTCGACCTCGGTGAGATACATTAGCGCATTCGTCATTCGCTCCTGAGTCAACTGTACGAGCAACTTGATCATGTCAGGAATACCTTCACCGGTGTGTGCTGATGTTGGCACGAGCGACACATTCCTTGCCATGCTCTTATTCTCGTAGTATAGCTCAGAGTTGAAACCTTGCTCGGCAAAAGCCACCTTGGTCTCCTGAAGACGCCTTTCGAATTCATTTTGTGTGCCTTTGGCTTGCATGGCGAGCGACTCTCGGAAGCCGTTGTTGTCGATCTTCTTCCAGTTGTATAGCCTGTCGATCTTGTTAAGAGCGACAATGAACGGCGTCTTTCTATCTCTCAACAACCGCATTGATTCAAGAGTTTGCGGTTCGAGACCATGCATAATGTCGACAACGAGAATGGCAATGTTACAGAGCGAGGAACCGCGAGAACGTAGGTTGGTGAAAGACTCGTGACCAGGGGTATCAATGACAAGAAGACCTGGAACATTAAACTTAAAGCTGCCATCCTGGTTGACCACGGCGGTTTTCTTTTCGAGAGCTTCGACCGGGAAGTATGTAGCACCGATTTGTTGCGTGATACCTCCAGCCTCCCCTTCTTGGACGTTTGTCTGGCGGATCTTGTCCAGTAATTTGGTCTTACCAGTATCTACGTGTCCAAGAATACAGCAGATAGGTGAACGGAGGTTGTCTGTGGAGCGAGCGGCCAGGGCCTCTTCATGCTGCCTCTTTCTTCGTTCAGCTGCGTCGGCCTTGCGCTTCGCTTCTGCTCGTTGCGCTGCTGTCACTTCTTCATCGCTGGATTCTTCCTCGGAGTCTTCCTCAGATTCGTCCTCCGAATCGCTTTCCGCTTTCGCATGAGCCTTCCCATTTGTAGTGGGCTTTGTGGCTGTTCCATTGGCCGCTGTATTCTTACCAGGCTTTCCGTTGGCTGCTGGTTTCCCTTCGCCCTCTGATGGAGCATCCCAGCTGTCCTTAACGCCATCCTCTGCATCCACTTGGGCCTCCCAGTCCTCTAGCTCATCGTCTTCCTCTGCCTTCTTCGCCTCAGCTTCGGCCTTTGCCTTCTCTTCCTCCTCCTTAGCTTTGGCAGCCTGTTCCTCTGCTATTCTCATCTCTTCCATCTTCTTACGAGTTTCCTCTTGCGCCTTTGCCTCTTCCTCGGCCTTTATCTCCTCCGCGGACTTCTTCGCGGGCTTCTTTTTCTTGTCGTAGACAATCTTCTTGGGCTTCTGTGGCTCACTATCACCCTCTCCTTCCAAACCAGCGACCTTGCCACCTCCAGCTTCAATCATTTGCTGTAGCCGCAGCTTCTGTCTAGCTTCCGCCTCTCGCTGTGCCTTCGTTTTGAACGTCCCTGCTTTCTTCTGCTCCTCAATCTTGGCCTTTTCCTTCGCTTTCTTAGCAGCTTTTTGCTCTTCCTTCCGCTTAGCGTCTTCTGCTTCTCGACGTTCCTCTTCCTCAGCGCGAGCTTTCTCCTCGGCAGCACGCTTCTCTTCCTCCTCCTGCTGTCGGCGTAACTCTTCTTGTCGCTTCTGCAGGGCAGCTAGAGCGGGATTGAGCTTCTTCTTCTTGCCGCCTGCAGCAGATTCAGGAGCGAGAGCGGCTTCAGGCTTTGCCTCGACTTTTTCTTTAGCGGGTTCTGGTTTTGCAGGTTGTGCAGGCGCGGTAGTCTTCTTTTTGGCAGCCTATATTGAAGGTGATCGTCAGCGTCTACTGTACCGAGTTCTAAGCTAAGTATATAGAAATAAATGATGAACATACCTGCTCCCTCTTCCGTTGCTTCTCTCGTTCCCTTTTCTCCTTTTCCTTCTCCTTTTTAGTCTTCATTTTGCCTCCAGCGCCCTCGTCCTCGTCATCATCATCGTCCGCTGGTGGTGGTGGTGCAGGCTCCTCCTCCGCCTTCTTCTGCTGCGCCCCCTTACCACCTTTGCCTTTCTTCGCAGGAGCAGCAAAGACATCTTCATCGTCCATGTTTGCCTCCTCCGGTGCCTTCGCCGCGAGGTCCTCTTCAGGCGGCTTGTCTGCCTCCGCGTCTCCATTCAGGCCAGGCGGGTCTTCTCCCTCGACGAAGTCTTCAACTACTTTGCCCTTCTTCTGCTTGTTCTTCCGGTTCTTCTTAAGCGCCGCAAGAAGTCCGCCGCCTCCTTGGCCGTCCTCCTCTGGGTCGGCGGTCGCCTCTTCATCTTTTGCGGCTTGGGTTGCGGCGGCGATGGGATCGGGGGTCTCCCCAAGGCCATCATCCCAATCATCATTGGCAGCCTTCTTGCCACCCTTCTTCTTGGGACCCATTTTGTTGGATGGTGTTTGTGACTTTTCGTAAGATTGAAGTGCTCAATGTGGGGGTATCTCGTAGGTGGGGTGGGTGGTCTAGGAGATGGGCGATCTCGTGTGTGGTTTTTGTCAAGGAGGGACAGGTGTATTAATAGTCCCTCCGTGGCAAAGTTATGGCGCTAGAGGATTTTGATAGAGTTGTGCGAACTTTTGTGAGGCGTTGATGTGTGAAATGGACAAAGGCGGGGCAAATCTTCGGAACGGGAGTCGGGCAAAGGACAAACGTTGGGGGAGTGTTCAAAATTTAAGCAGGGTGGAGTCATGACTTTTTCTATTGCTGTTCAAGCCATTGCCTGAATACATATGTACTCAATTCCTCTTATTTATTCCATCTTTACTTGCTAAAGTGCGCTGAAATGGCTGCACTGTGATTCATGACGTCGAATCTCCACCCTCCATGTGACTGCGTCCTCAGTCTTCCTTCACACACCTCGACCCATCCTCGAGTTCATCAATGAGCAAAACGGAAGTCAAGTCTACTTCAAGTCTCAGTAATGTCTTGCTGAGCTTGGGTCTATTGGATCGCATCTTACCTCTTATTGCCTTTATCTTTCGTTGTGCTGAGATAGTGCTCCTTTTCTTCCTTCGACATGGAGTTCCAGATCCTTTCACGATGCCTTATGTCTTGTCAGTATCAGTCTGCTAAAACCCTTTCGATGTACTCTTGCCTATTTATGAGCACGTAAAATATCTTCGCTCCAATGAAAAGTGCAATGTTGTAAACGCAGAGGCCAATCAGGACCTTATTGCCAGTACGATACAAGGGTTTGTCATCATTGCGGTATATCTTTGGGACGGATTGTCAGCTGCGCGGAATGACTTTTTCTGAATGATATCTTACATTGGATGCGATGATATTCGAGGCTTGCACGGTCATGTTGTACAGTGCGGAGGCCACCGTCCTTGTTCGCACCGTGCCAGCGTTTCGACTCGTTATCGCAACAAGAATCGCGTGGACATATGGAGCTCCGACCAGCAGTGTGGAAAGGACCCACTTGACCCAG
This sequence comes from Rhizodiscina lignyota, assembly GCA_010015805.1. NCBI lineage: Eukaryota > Fungi > Ascomycota > Dothideomycetes > Aulographales > Rhizodiscinaceae > Rhizodiscina > Rhizodiscina lignyota. Next base: position 1,161,609 of record ML978123.1, read on the forward strand.
GCTGAGGCTGTACCTGGTAGGACTTCAAGTGTAATGAGAAGAGGCAGAGCCCAGAGCTGGCTCGACAACCCGACCAGGAATCGCTCTTTGACCTTTTCTGATAGCCATGTCCAGAACAGAAGCTGGATTATGAAGATGACGTATCTATATTATGTCAGTATCCTAGACTCCGTGAGTTCTTCAATTGATCATACGATGGAATGGTTAACAGATTAGTTGTGAATGTACTGAACCCGACAGCCTTCAGCTGCAACGTCAGATACTGCGTCATGGGGTTATTCGGAATTAACCAAGTCAACCCGAGGAGATATATCGGCCACATATGCCAGTCGCACAAACATAACCACAACGCCTTGGGGGTCAAGCCTTGCCGATTATGCATATCCCCTTTAGAAGGATCGTCTCGAAGGATGCGATTAGCCATAATCTTCTCTTCACGCTCACTGAACCAGCCATTCTTCCCTCGCAACCGACTGGCAGTCTGGTATGGAGATGGAGGTAGGTAGAAATAGGATACGATTCCAATCAAACCGGTGAGGAGGCCTTCCAGGGCGAAGAGCCACCGCCAACCTGCCATACCGTGGAAACCCCGGAGCCTTAAAATTCCATACGCAAGGAACGCGGATATGATCGATGTCGATTCGTACGCCACCCAGAAGAAGCTCAATCGTCTTGGAAGCTCCGAGCCCGTGTAATAATAGCTCAGATACAAGATATTATCCGGAATAAAGCCGCCCTCGATCAGTCCAAGCAGGGCTCTGCATGCCCAAAAGCTGCTTCGTCCGCTCAGGAAAGCTTGACAGGATGCCACGAGAGACCAAGACACCATCTGAATCGGAATCCATCTGTCTGGCCCGACCTTCTTGCTGATGAGCTGGGACGGCAGCTCCGCAAAGAGGAATGTGAGATAGAATATGGTCTGGCCGGTGTTGTAGTCATTGGTGTTCATGTTTAAATCGTCGAGGAGGTTGTCGGAAAGAGCCTGGGTAATATTTCCACGATCGAGCTGTAACGCAAAGAACATGAGGCAAACCCAAGTACAAATACGCAGGTCGATCTAAATGATTATAAGAGATTGGCTGACTGAGAAGGCTTGAAGTGGCTGCAATACCTTGCGCACGATGCGCCGCTCCTCTTTCGGTTCCCATTCAAAATCAGGGTCCCAGCGATGTAGACCTTCATAAGTGTCTATGGGCCGGTAAAATTCCGCCTGATTCAAGCCAGAGTGCGCGAACGCTCTCGAATCATCGTATGGCGCAGATGCTACATCAGGCTGTTCGTGCACAGTATTGTCTACCTCCTTGGAAAAGAGGCCGGATGCCATGGCTGATTGAGAAGGCAGATTATGACTTTGAGGACAGGCCCGACGGAATCATCACAACAGTAGGAAACCAGTAATATATATATTCCGGAATCCAAACAGGAAATACTGATAATGATGGACTCCTGCGGCACCAGTTCATACCTGCCTCAAATGCTATCACTGACGTCTGCAAACTCGGCATTTCCGCCATGGATTCCAAAAAATAATAATAAATTTTGCAAATTCTGATCTCGCAGCGGCAAGACTCCGCTGCAGATGATCGTGATATTGTGCGAATCCTGGGGGAAGCGCTCCATACGGGCCCATCCCCGAGCGAGAATGGTACATTTTGCCGAAGCTCCAATATTCGTCCCAGGAAGCTCGCAAGCGGGAATGATTTGACTGCGAACGTGCTGGTGGTGACCTTGATAAACGATGCAAGAGGCATGTTGCAGATCGCGTTGAGCGACTTGTGGATGGCGTGATCGCGTATCCGCCTCACGTGCTCGGGCTTTGTATGTATTCCATACCAGCTATTCTCAAAAATTTGCAGCTAAAGGAGACTGTTCGTTAGATATTCTTGCCTTTGTTGCACTGATAATAACTTCCAACCGCAGAGCTTAGAGCTGGTCATTAACGATAGCCTAAGACCTCAAACATCGCCCCAACAATTGAATTACTGAACTGGCCCGACCCATGCGCTGAGCATCTTCAGCGAATGGCTTCGGTCCAGCCTGCTCATTGGGATCTTCCCTGATGCTGTCATCCATTTACTAGCTCCATGAGCCGTGGGTATGTCGTAGCGCCTAATGCAGGAGAGCCGAAGGGCCTTTGGCATTGTCCCATTTTCATCTAGGCAATGGCGTGCTCGCCTATGCCGCCTACATTTTGTTTGTGGCATCCAATTGACTCTCAAAAGAATGTAGTTAATTGCGGAGTTGCTGTGATGGTGTACGTCTACATGAAGCCACCAGCGACTCTATTTTCCATCAGCAAGATAAGATCGGAAGCAGCGTTGAGTGGTGGATGAAGCTGGGCTGGCAGCAACACCATGTGAATGGCCCGATTTGGGAACCGTCTAGAGCACGCAAAACTATCCCTGTACACTCGCCATCGTTGAAGGTTATGATGCGACAAGGGCTTCGAGCTTCCAGATGTTGAAAAAGCAAGGTGCCGAAGCCGGAGATCGAGGATCGAACGGAAAACGGATAGAATAGTCGATACGTTCAAGTATAATATTGCCAAAACGGACGACCTAATATTCCATTCAGAATCTTTTACTTCAGTCCTTACTGTGCTCTCGACTCGTGACGATTGCTACGAAAACTGTAACATTAACATGGCACCATCTTCGGAGACCATCACCGAGACCAAGGCGGCGCAGAGAATTCCTGTGAAAGGTGTTTCCGATTATAAAGAGGCATTCAACGCTGGCCCTACGAATTATAAGCCGGAGAATGAACTGAAAGGAACCGCCGCTCAGCCTCCGGCGAGGTATCCCAACTACTTGCCAACATGGGATACGGAGAAGAAGTACGCTCCGCTTGAGTCATTCCAACATTATGATCATGGCAAAGATGCCAATCCATCTTTCCCAAATCTTCTTAAAGGGGGAGAAGTCATCGATTTGACTGCCAATATCGGAGCTGAGGTTTCGGGTGTGCAGCTCAGCAAGCTCGATGCGAAAGGCAAGGACGAGCTGGCGTTGTTTGTGGCGCAGAAGAAGGTGGTTGGTACGTGAACAAGACAAGACGTTCAAGTCTTCCATGTAGAACGCAGCAGCTGATCTCATCTCCTTCAGCATTCCGAGACCAAGACTTTGCAGACTTGCCAATCCAAGAAGCGCTTGATATCGGCGGCTACTTTGGACGGCACCACATCCACCCTACGAGTGGTGGCCCTGCAGGTTATCCACAGGTCCATCTTGTGCACCGTGGTGCCGATAATACGACATCGAGGGATTTCTTCGAGGATCGGACGAACTCCGTAACATGGCATTCCGACGTGACGTACGAGCAACAGCCTCCGGGGACCACTTTCCTGTATATCCTGGATGGCCCCAGTGCAGGCGGCGATACTTTGTTCGCAAATCAGGTCGAAGCATATAAAAGACTGTCGCCGGAGTTCCAGAAGAGGCTCCATGGCCTGCAGGCGATCCACTCCGCTCATGAACAGGCTCAAAACAGCCGGAATCGTGGTGGCATTGTCCGCCGCGAGCCTATCACATGCATTCACCCGCTTGTGCGAACTCACCCGGTAAGAATGGAGACGAAGAATGTCCTCCACAGAAGCTGACTCCCTCAGGTAACCGGCGAAAAGGCATTGTTTTTGAATCCTCAGTGTAAGTACATTCATGTTCGTGGACTTTAGATAATGGACTGATAAGCCCCAGTCACCCGGAAGATTGTTGGCTTCAAGCAGGAGGAAAGCGAGTATCTGTTGAAGTTCCTCTTCGACCACATTGCGAAGGGCCAAGATTTCCAGGCGAGAGTGAAGTGGGCACCGGGAACTGTTGTCGTCTGGGACGTGAGTTCTCCCCTGCTAATACACCTAACTGATATTTCAAAGCTGACCAAAATCGATAGAACCGCGTTACCGCACACTCTGCTTTGTTGGACTGGCACGACGGCCAGAGGCGTCACCTTGCCAGAATCACGCCCCAGGCAGAGCGGCCATTTGAGACCCCATTTGAGACGACCCAGGTCATCGAGAAGTGAATTGAGTAGACTAGAATGACTTGAAAAGAAGTAGCAATGAGATATTGAAGAACGTTAGAATATGCCCAGCTTTGATCTTCGAATTTGCGTGAACCAAATTTCTTCTAAAAAAAAATGATGTAACAAGTGCCGTCAGAATAGAGGTCAGAGGACCAGCGAACGTACATCCATAATGCTAGAACCCTGACGTATAAGTAGAAATTGCAGACGGCCATTAACTTCTGGATTGCGGGACATTGCTCATGTTCCACGAAGACTGCAGGAGAAAAGTCTCAACATCACCGTGCATCATGCTGGGGGACTCATCGCACGGATAAACTTCGGTTTAGTGACGGCAGCTCCGGCATGCCAAGACGTATTTGGAGCAGCTTCAAGTCATCGACCTATGGAGCTTTGAAGCTCGTTCAGATTTGTCTTTCAGTTCCTGCCATGTAGATATGTCCGCCAAAAAAATAGAACAATGGGAGGTGGAACGGTACTGGGAGATCTTCTCCTCCCTGTCGAACGGCGGCTCGCATCTTACCGGCGCGCAGGCAGCGAGCGTTCTTAAGAACAGCCAGCTCCGGGACGAGCAGCTCGAGAAGGTTTGGGACTTGGCCGATGTCGACAACGATGGGAGCTTGGATTTCGAGGAGTTCTGTGTTGCGATGAGGCTAATTTTCGACCTAGTGAATGGAGTATGGCATCACCTCCAAGAAGCGATCAAGCCCAACGCGCGTCACCGAATATAGCTGACATTATTTATTCCTTAGGAATATGCCGACGTACCTGCAAATCTGCCAGACTGGCTTGTTCCCGAGTCTAAAGCCCACCTTGTCCAAGCCAACCGTGCGTTGACAGGAAGACAAGCGACCTTCGAACGACCACAAGACGATGACGATGATGATGCGCATGGCTTGAAGGATGGCTTCGACTGGTACATGTCTCCTGCCGACAAATCGAAGTACGAAGAAATCTACACAGCGAACCGCGACGGCCGCGGTGAAGTCACATTCCACTCCTTAGAACCGCTCTTCTCCAGCTTAGACAATGTGCCAGATACCGATGTGAGATCAGCATGGAATCTAGTCAATTCAAACGGGAGCGAGAGTCTTGGAAAAGATGCCACTCTTGCTTTCCTCCACATCTTGAATAACCGGAGCGAGGGCTTCCGAATACCACGGAACGTTCCGGCTAGCTTAAGAGCGACGTTTGAGCGAGGCAACATACAATACAATGTTGAGCGCGTTCAGTCACCAGCGCAACGGTGGGGCGCTCGTGGCGACGATGAAACTCTTACTGGAAAGAAGGCGAAGTTTGGAGACACATACCTTTCCCGCTTAGGAGTAGGAGACAAGGCGAAGTACGGGATAAAAGGCACAGATTTCAGCAGTGTCAGTACAACAGAAGATTGGGAAGAGGTACGGCTGAAGAAGCAGCTCAAAGAACTTGAAGACAAAATCGAGAGGGTGGAGGCGGCAGCAAGCAAGAAGCATGGGGGCAAGCGAGACACGAAGCCAGCATTAGTCAAGAGGGAGTTGGAGCAGCTGCTGGAGTATAAGAGAAAAGAGCTTAAGGACCTCGAAACGGGTGAAGGAAAGGGCAAGGGCGGCCAGGGTCTGAGAGGCGTTAAGGAGGACATAGATACTATCAAGGAGCAAGTGGAGGGCCTGGAGCAGCATTTGAGGAGAAGGGAAGAGGCATTAGCTGATCTGAGAAGACAAATTGAGGCAGAGAAGGCGAGCAGGTAGCATCAAGTGTACGAAGGTCCGTCTCCACCATTCTGAGCGTTCACTTAGCGAGTTGCGTTGTGCCATATTGCCTTTCATTATCGTTCAAATCTGTTCTTGGATAGACATAAAGAGCGATTTCGGCAGCCCAAGGCTTCTAAGTCACTATGCTCCTTCCTGGAATAAGACGCCAAGCCTCATCATTTCAAAATTTACTACTACCTCATGTTATCCTTTCGGTCCTTTTCATTCTCAAACGCAAATTCACGGAATCAGCCCAGATTGCATTTCCAATGAGAAGAATGATGGAGTCTTTTGTGCTTGGTTTGTTCCTCTTCGCATCACTGTGCTCCCGATGTCTCAGTCTCGACGTCTCCCTTCCGCCAGGGGTCCATTTCACCATCAGGCGGCGTGGAGGCGCCTTTTCAATTCCTCTCCACCCAGGGGAGGTAGCAAACATGACATTTCTCTCGCAGCAGCTTGACATTGCTGAAGGGAGGTTCAACCACACGACTCGAAAGTTTAGCGGAAATACTGTTGTCAGAATTGCCAAGGATAGGAGGCTTTGGGAAGAGGATCATGGAAAGCTACTTGGACGAGTGGGCAAAGAAGGCTCCTGGCGAGTGACACGGCTAAAAGGGTCGCATTGTCGAATCCGTGGTGCTAATTGAACTAAAAGGTATGCTCTGCTACAGCTCGGAGATCCTCCGCAGGACATTGAAATGGACCTCGACATGTTGACATCTGACTTCTTCGTGTCGTGGACTTCCTCCGGAAGAGGAAGCAGATTCGATGATATCTTCTCGAAGACATACGGTATGTCTACTGCTGTGTAAAGAGAACGAGAGCTCACGCGACGCAACAGAGAAGTCATCACAACGACTATTCCCTTCATGTACTCGACCGCGCGAAATCGTGACGATTCCTCTCTCCAACAACACTATTCCAATCGCTTTCCCCTACTGTCGTCCCTCTAAACAAGTACTTGACACCCTTTTGCCCTCTGGAAGTATGCTGGGCCTTGCACCTGCCTCTTCACTTTCGCAGATAAATGCTCCAGGCCTCATACAGCAACTTCGAGATGCACACATCATCGAAAGCGATATGTGGAGTATCATGTTGCTGAACGGACAAGAAGGTGTCTTGACTCTGGGCGGAACCGTTGCCGAGGTGGTCAAAGGTGCGATGGACGAGATTGATCATGCTCTAGATAACATGGGCCGGTATGAGAAGCACATTGAGCAAGAGAGGAAGAAGAAGCAGGATGAAGAAAACGGCGGCAAACAGAAGCGAGGATTGTTAGTTCAGGAGGAAGGAGGAGGAAGCAGAGATTGGAAGGATATGTGGAAATGGACACCTGTGGAGGGCGCGGACGGATGGTGGCAGGTCCTGCTTGCTGGCGTTTGGGTCGACGGCGTAAAGGTTCTAAAGAACCATCCGATGATTATCGATTTGACCACTCCGTTCATCCTTGCTCCTCCATCTGCCGTTCGGACATTCTACTCGTCAATACCCGGCTCTCGTCGACTTCCATCACCCCATAACGCCTTTTTCGCCTATCCATGTCTGAATCCGCCACCGCTGGCGTTTGAGTTTGCGGGCGCCAACTTTCCGGTCTTGAAGGGACCACAAGACCTCAAGGACCGTCCGTGGCCGTATGTGGGTGGGAAGCTGAGCCTCGGTCGGATCGCTCGAGGCAGCGGGTTCTGTGTTGGAGCTGTGGTTGAGAATGATAGATGGGTTCTGGGTGAGCTGGGATTTCGCGGCTTGGGAATGGTTTTTGAGGGTAAGCGCGTTGGCTTCAGAGCATACTGAACAAATTATTGAGTCATTGTGCTGAAGCATAATCGTCAAATCATTTCATTTATGTTACTACACGGTCTGTAGAGGCTCCAACCCCTGTGCCACGAATGAGAGATTACACATACTGGCTCCGCCATAGTCTCGGTTCGTTCTCTGAGCTTATCGGTATGACATTTTCCGCTCCCACTAACAAGCGGAAACAACAATGACCATGGACACGAAATCATTGCAACCTAAACAAGGCCTCGCAAACTGCAGAACACTTCAGGTATGACTTACATGGCATTCAAACTGCGTTGATGGGCTGAACTCTGCGGGCAATCATCGTCCCCAAAATCTTCCTAGTGTTACTAGTATCATCGGCCGTTTTGACGACGTCTCCGTCCTCTTCGCTGTTGTCCATATCGTCCAGAAGGATCTCTATATGATGGCGAGCCATGTTGAGAAGGATATTGTCCTGAAGGGCTTCCGGGATCTCGACATTTGGAATGGTTCTCTTGGTGTCGGTGCCGTCAGTGCCAGCTTCTCCGTTGATCTCATTCTCTACTCCATTGGCCGCCTCCGACTTCTGTGGAACCGCAGGTTCCGGAACAACATTGCCACGTGCAACACTGAGCAAAGTCATGACGAAGAGCTCCTTTAGATATGCGAAGCTGAATCCCTCAGTGAGCTTCGCAATGATGGGACACGCCTCTTCGGGAAAGTCTACAAGCCTGCTCTTCGACACCTTCTTCCTCCAGTACTCGCAGTACAGAACCCGCTCTGACTCCGCTGGGAGCTTGAAGTGGTACTTGCGATCGAAGCGGCTAGGACGCTTTGAGATGGCAGGGTCGAGCTTCTCCAGATGATTGGTGGACCCAATCATCAAAATGCCATCGTTTGATTCCAGGCCATCGACTTCGTTGAGGAAGTAGCTTCGCACCTTATCCGTCACCAGACTGTCCAGGTCTTCGAATATCAGCAGGCACGGAGACATTGATCGAGCGTGCTCGAAGATTTGTCGGATGGCGTACTGTGGTCCGTTGCAACCTTGCAAGCTCTTGACATACAGACTCGGTACAGTGAGTTCGCGGGCGTACAACGAGCACATTAGTGCCTTGATCGAGATGGTCTTGCCATTCCCAGGCTGGCCGTGGAAGATGATGCCACGTTTCCATGGAACCGCGAGTTGCTTGTAGAGATCCCTGTTATCGAAAAAGACCTCTACATCCTCGATGAGCTTGTCTTTCATTGTCGGATCGAGGATGACTTCATCCCAGGTACTGCCGCTGACACTTTTATATAGGTCCTTACTCTTTTGCCAAAAGCCATCGAAGACGTATATCTCTTCATGTAATTCATGCGTCCACTCTCCGCACGCGTTCATCAATGAGTCGACGTCAGAAGATTTGCCTGATTTGATTGTTTCTGCACCTGCTTGATAGCATATGTAGAAATTCATCACGAGTCCTCGGCCCTGGTCCATGTACTCGTGCTTGTAGATGGTGTAATCTTTCCCGTCCCAACGGTAGTCGTAGCAACCCCACTGTACAGAGTCTGTCAGCACGCCTGGCTCACGGTCGATTCTCTTGCCGGATGCTACGTATCGGCGGAAAGCATCATAATCGCCGTTCTGCGTTTTGAGAGTGGCCTCGGCGTTTCCCTCTCTGGCGTAGGCGAGCAGGTCGCAAAAGTGCTTTGACGTGCGGACGACGAGATGATCTGGATGAGCAGTTCGAAGTGATTCCATCAACACCAGCTCGGATGAGAGCCGTGGAGCGGTACAGTGTTCCTTCAGGTCTTCAAAGACCTGAATGCCAGGAGCCTGATGGACATTTTGGGAAGGAGGCTTGCCAGAATGCATGATGAATTTGATATCAAAATTTATTCTTTCATTCAACAATTTTTGCGATATGCGGATGGAGTAGTGAACTTGAGAGTGGAAAAGAGGAGCAACTTATACTCAACGGTCGTCTAGCTTTCTGCATGAGGCTGAAGCGCAGGCAACAGGCCGATCTCCAGGCACCTGCAGCTGTCTGGTGTCACATTTCACCATCCTTCACCGGTGAGGATCTAGAACCAAGAACAGGATCGACTGGAAGAAACCTTCGACATCACCTCTCATTGAATCACGTCTGTGGATTAATCGGCCTTTTCGTGACTCCGAGGTGAGGAGAGTCAAGATGAGACACAGAACAGGACAGGGTGGAATGGAGTATTTATAGTGTCGAATTTGACAGGGACTCAGGATCCTTGCAGAAACAAAGGCAGTTGTCCTTCCATCCTAGAGGCGTGGTTGACGAGGCTTCTGGCAAGTCGAAGTTGTAAGTGCGGCACAGTTCAACGAGAGGAAAAACTTCTTCAACGTTCTCGAGCCTGGCCTGTGGTAACCGTAACAAATACGCGTGCAAGAGAGCCGTTATCTTGTCGAGCCGGATTGAATCGAGCACTGTCTTCGGAGTGGCGGGAACACTTGCACCGTGTACCGAAAGAGGCCTGAACCCCGAGTCTTCTCCATACCATGTGCCGTGCTGAACCGCATCGCAAAACATCACACCATGTTCCAAGTGCATCGCAGAGGACGTCGAGGTCTTGCTTCTATACGACTGTCTCTCCAGCGACCACGCTCTTTATGTCTTGAACTTCATGTGGCAAGGTGGCTGACCTCTTACCCTTGCAGTTGAAGTTTCAAAGCATCAGCTTACGCCGGTCGCCGACCTGGTTGGTATTACACGATGTTGCCCTTAGGGCGGACCGCACGAATTTCTACGTACCATAAGATGACAAAGACGACGTCTTATCGTGTCAATAACTGCGAGCGAGCGAGCCAGCTTGCGGCCGCAACAGAATAAGCGTGATTGCAACGAATTCCTTTCATTGAGGACCTTGGTATAAAAGGTCGGAGCCGCTTAGCCTCGTCTCTTGTTGTCGGCCGATTGGGAAATTTGCGCTTGCGGCACAATCTCGGGTGGCCTCCTAATGAAGGTCATGATATATTTTTTCTCAACTCAGTGACTTCGTTTCAGTAAATACTTGAACATATTTGTCTTCAAGATGCCTTTCTTTGCTGAAGAGCATGTCCAAATACCCACCCAGGATATACTGTCCTGGATTTTCGATCGGCTCCCATATGACCCTGACAAGAAGGTAAACCTGATTTCAGCAAGCTTTTGTTAAATCCATCTGCTTAGTATGGTTTTTCAGATTTACATCGATGCCTCAAAACCAGAGCGGAACATAACTGCTTCTCAAGCAAAAACTCTCATTCGCAAAGGCATCGCTGGCTTGCGCGCTGCCGGCTTAAAGCTAGGAGATACCGTGTGCATCCACTCATTCAACGACATCTACTATCCCATCCTTGTTCTCAGCATCATTGGCTGTGGCGGCAGATTCACAGGGGTAAGTGCATCTGTCCTGAGCCACGCATTCCTAGTCATTGACCAATCCGCAGACCAATCCTGCCTACACGAGTTACGAATTAAAGCATCATCTCGGAATTACAAAAGCCAAGTTCATCTTCTCGGAGTCGGACATCCTTCCGAATGTCCAGCAAGCAGCCACGCAGCTCGGTATCTCGCAGTCGAACATTTTCATCTTCAATCCCCGCGGGGAGCCTGTGACCAGCGGCTACCAGTCTTGGAATTCCTTGTTCAATCATGGCGAGCAAGACTGGATCCGATTCGACGACAAGCATACAGCTGAGCAAACTGTCGCCGCGCTGTTCACTACCAGTGGCACGACCGGACTACCCAAGGCGTGAGAGAGCTTGCATGTGCATACGATAGTAACATACTAATAAATTTGTTTCAGTGCCTACCTTTCTCACTACAACCTCATTGCACAGCAAGTCATCCTTTCATTCAAGAATTTCAAGCCAGGCTAACTTGTTCTACTAAATACAGGCACACATTGGTCATAGAACATAACGCATTACCATATCAAGCCGCCGGTGAGGTTCGTAGGATTATCCCTTTGCCAATGTTTCATGCAGCAGTTGGACCAGCAGTACACACGTAAGCAACCTTAAACATCTATGTCTTTATTGTACTCACATCTATTTCAGATCGGCGTTGCGAGCAGGACAGCAAAATTATATCATGCGAAGGTTTGATTTGGAGGGCTTCTTATCTGCGGTCGAAAAGTATCAGATCACGGACCTTGTCTGCGTCCCTCCAATTGTAATTGCCGTGATCATGTCGCCGTTGCGGCACAAGTACAGTCTCAAGAGTGTCCGGTTCGCCGCCGTTGGGGCTGCCCCACTCGACAAAGGTCCGCAAGCGAAGTTCAGGGAGTTGCTACATCCCGACGTGCCATTTACACAGGTCTTGGGAATGACGGAGACGTCGTGTCTGCTCGCAAAATTTGACGGTAGAACTTTTGACGACACTGGGAGTATCGGTCAGTTTGTCCCGGATCTGGATATCAAGCTTGTGGACGGCGAGGACCGTGATATCACGGCTTGGGGTGTCACCGGAGAGCTTTGCGTGAGAGGAGCGATTGTGGTGAAGGGCTACTTCGAGAATGAGGAAGGTACCAAGAAGTCGTGGGACAAAGATGGATTCTATCATTCTGGCGATATGGCATACGGAGACGGGAAGACGAAGAAATGGTACATTGTGGATCGGAAGAAGGTGGGTTCTTTACATTATACCGTTCAAGTTAATGAGTGCTTACGAGTATCAGGAGCTCATTAAGGTCCGCGGCTTTCAAGTTGCGCCGCCGGAACTTGAAGGTGTCCTGCTCGATCATCCTGGCATCTCGGACGCTGCAGTGATCGGCATTGTACCACCCGGCGTTGAAGGGCAAGGATCGGAGTTGCCGCGAGCTTATGTTGTGCGCAAGAAAGGCACTGGTGACAAGCTCACGGAAGAGGAGGTCAAGGCGCACATTGCACAGCGACTGGCGAAGTACAAGTGGTTGGAAGGTGGCGTTTCATTCATCGATGCAGTCCCACGGACAGCTTCGGGCAAGATCCTGAAGAGATTTTTGAGAGATAGGGCAGCAAGAGAAACTGGATCTAAGTTATAGTGTTCGACTTTGGAACACAGGAGATTTGTGAACAGACCAAGGCATCGCAGTTCCATATTTTGTCTCACTCCAGGCTCGTAGTGTTCAGCGTCTTATGTAAATCTAAGTCATTACAACTTTTGAGGTATTTGCGGAGTATACAAGCCAGTTCCTAACACTATTATACGCAATTGTCGCTCCCCGTTTGGTTCCCGGCAGGACGTCTCTCTTCTACGTGGGCCATTTCCACGAGTTTAAGATTGACAGATATATTATCTTCAGCAACACAGTCACTACGTTCGCTTACCACCACGACTCGATGGTGACGACGTAGCTGGTCGTCAGTTGGAATGCCTAAGGTCGAATAGTTGTGGCAATCGAGAATCCTCCATCTTTAGAGCTTACAGAGTGTCTTGCCTTGATTTGGTTATCGCGAAGGTGGAGAAGACTACTTTGGCAGCAGAATTTAATGCGACGAACTCATGACGTGCGATGGCATGTGCTTGGTGAAGTAAGGCAAAAGGTTGGGTGAGAAGGTGAAGTTGAAAGAATGAAAAAGGTCAACACTGCTTTAATACCAAATTTTAGTGCATAGTAAGGGAGTAATTACTTAGCCAAGGTTCCGAATTCGAAGAAGTGGATCTACAGCGTGACTTCCACTGATGTGTTCACCGCAAATAGCTGAAGGTGGAACAATTAAGGTTTGTTAAACACTGCTTACTTCAACCCTAGACGGCAGGGCCCGCCCCAATCCACACCCTATAACTCCTAAACGGACCCTTCCTCCGATCCACATTCATATACTGCCGGTCTGGTTTCAACTCAAGCTGGTTCGTACAGAAATAAAGCCACCCATCAAGAATAGCCGCCGAGTCCGCGTGCTGAATCTGCGCGTTCCTCACAAGATCCTTCACGACATAGTTCTCCGTCGGCACGGGGCCAGAGCCACCAGGCGGGGCTCCATTAACCTCCATCGTGACTTGCGACTGCTGAGTATCGACGTAGAAGATGGCGTTGTGCTCGCTCGCCAGGATGTAAACGCGCCCCTTGTCGTCGGCCGTGAAGCCTGCCTGCTCAGTTCCACACTGTCCTGGGTCCTGGACCGCCGCGAGCACCTCATCGTCTGAAGCAGAGAAGTCTTGGAGGATAGCTTGGGAGACGAAATAGAACCGCCGGGATGAGAGGACACCCCAATAGACGTTTCCGCTAGCCAGGGCGATACCGTCCGATCCGGTGTTAAGGAAGCCTCTCGAGGTACCATTGTTCCATTTGTAGATGAGGTCGCCATCAAAAACACCGACGTAGCCTGGATCCGACTTTGTGAATGTGCTGTTGAAGAGCCTCTTCACGACTCCGCCGGTATCCAGGTCGATGGCTATGATAGAGCCGAACTGAGACTCGTCTGTAAGGAATGCGAATCCCCCGGTCCCAGCGGTGTTGTTAATGCGGACATCGTTGCAATTCGTCATGTTTGTGAGCAGTGGAGTCGGGACAGTATACGTGCGTATCTTCTCTCTTGTGGTGATGTTGAAAGAAATGATCTTAGCTCCTCCAGGCGTTGCGCTCTTATTGCCGGGAAAGATGCCACTGTCGACGATCCACATCTGGCCGATCGAATCGAGCACAACGTTCTGCACATTGATGAAGCAGTCCCTGACGTCCTGTCCAGCAGTGCAGTTCTGGATCTCGGCCGAGGGCCAAGGCTCCTCGGTGGTGAAGCTAGTCGCGATGACCACATTGAGTGGAGTTGGAGCATCGTTACGCGGATAGGTAATGTAGATATTCAGATCATTGTCGACAGCGAGACCAGTCGGAGGGTTGGTACTCTCATGAACAGCCTCCAGCTGCGGACCGATGATTGTAAAATCAGTTGGACACAAACCACGAGGTCCTTTAGTATTGTCGGGTTCTTCTGGAACCTTTGGACATTGAGACGGATAGCCGTATGCGGCCGCTGTGACAGCAAACGAGAGCAAGGTGATCCACAGCATTATGATAATAATGAAGTTACTAGACTGAATTGATGCATGCACGAGGAAATTGGGTTCATACGTTCGTCCTGAAATCGATGATTCAAACCTGTCGACGACACGAAGACAAACTTACGGTGTGACAACCATCCCCCTTACATATATATACGAGCTTCAGCGTCCTTGACAGGTCGTAACTTACTGCAATCTCTTCTCGGCTCTTGATCGAGTGCGTTTTAGCGATGCGGGGAAGACTGAGGAGACCTGGCCAGGAACGACCTGATATCGTGATGTCGTTGACGCATGAGTTCTGCCGATCGTTCGGGAACGCACAGAGTTGCGGAAAAGCTATGATCGCCCCCGGCAAAGCGTTCATCTTGGCAGGTTCCTTGTTCAGGCACAAGAGAAAGTTCGGGACCAACTCCGGAGAAGTATGATACGGTTGGAAAACCGAGAGTAAAGTGTCTAATATTTACAAAGCCGATAGGGCGGGTGGTCTGTGACCGCAGAGCTCCTCCAACTAACCTGGTCTTTCCAACGCCATGCAATGCGTTACTAAAATATTCATACAACCTCCCATTGAGGGATGAATCCACAGCTTGTGTCTCTACAAGCTGCTTCCGCAACGTAAAAGTCCAGCGCCAGCGTGAAATCACGCATCCACATCTGAAATCAATGGGTGTTTTTCGAACCACCTCAAGAAACTCGCATATAGAACAAACATTGTTCCGGACTGAATGCCAGTCCAAACCGCACGAGGGCCGACACCTCGAAACCATCCACGAAGACCTTCTGTTCTATAGATTAACCTCAGTCCTTTGAGCACCGACGAGGTATCCAGCGTTGCCGCCGTATGAGGCTTGAGTGAAGTCGCTGGAGATGTTGATATGGGTCTATTTGATTGATGAGTTTTACTTCCAGCGGACTGATGTGTACTGTGCCTAGCAGGAGAAGTCGACTTTCCTGTAGTCCCTGTATGAGATGCCGGAGCATGCGAAAGAGCTGAAGGGTTGATCTGCGTTTGAATCCTCGTCTTGACAACGTCGAGAGGACAGGTTATTATGCCAGCCATGCTCCCAGCTGTTGCTCCGGTGAGTATTTCTAACGGCAAGCCAATGTCTTTCTTTCCGAGCCATGCTCTCGCTGCGTTTTGTTCCTGCTCCCAGAAGGCGAATTGAAGAGCTGAGTATGGTAAATCTCGATACAGCGTCGCCTTCAAACCGTAGAAGAGCGCGCCGATTCCTTCTGTTCGAATGATTGTTCTAGTTGCATCTAATGTACCGCGGTAGTTGTATCCGCTCTGGAAATGGGGGTTGTTGTAGCGGCCTTGCAGTTGAAGGCGCGTTTTGAGGACCTCCGAGGGGACATATACAGGAGCAGCAACCAAGTCGGCAAAGAAGCCTGCGAGACCATGAGCTTCACGGAATATGAGTAAAATACGAGATACTAACCACCGCTGAAATAGGCAATCGATGGAGCAACTCCAGCATCCAGAAGCATCCGCTTGCTCCACTCGTACGTTCCAAAGAATATTACTGTCCCGGAGAATGAACCCAAAAATGCTGGGAGAACACCGCCATACAGGCCTCTTCGTATCCCCTCCTGCCGCCAAATGGTGTAATAGCTCGAGCCTAAGGATGTGTATTTTGGTGGCATGTGTGGATCGCCTTGTTGTCGAGTTTTCACTGTATCCAAAGAGTGCATCATCATATCACCCGTCGTGCCACCCAATCCACCTGCGAGCGCGACCTGCATTCGTGCACGTTAGCGCAGTTAATTGAGTATGTCTTGATTCTTCTCACATGGAAGTATGACGGTCGCGCCAGTTCCAAGTCTGCCTCCTGCGCCATTGCTTCCTGTGACCATCCCTCACTATTATCACTCTGGCCATGCCTCTTTCCCTGTGTAGAGCCATTCTGATAATATGCGGTGCCGGAGTCTGCGGAGGCGAAGTATCGAGCTACTTCGCCCAGCACCATGAAGGCTCACGGATAGGCGCGTTCAGAGCTGCCAGAAATTTCTCCACTGGCAGGCTTTGGTGTGAAAAGAGGCGTATCCAGAGAAGAGGATGAGGGAGGTGGAGAGCACGCTTGCGCGATGAGAGGCCTTAGTTGTCTGATAATGTTCGTTGCGGAAAACGCGTCTTTGTTGAGCTTCGGAATTTTTTCGTTCGGCGACAAGGCAAACTCCGATCGGGTCTCGTCTCGTGTGCTCTAACACCAAACTGAGCGTGTGCAAGCTCAACTTCCCATCCATAACCTGTCTCCTTGGAGAATTCAGACAAGAACCCAAAGCTATTACTCGATAGCTTCCATAAGCTATTCTATTCAGTCAATTTCTAAAATCCTCATGCATCTTTGGCCTTGTACCCCAGAATCTCCTACCAATCAAGACTTCAATATTCAGACCAGCAATTTCAAGCACAGTATCTCACAACTTAAAATCTTGCATTCCACTTTAAAAGTAGTGTCTCTGTCTTCTGACATCTGTGTCTAAAGACATACCGATTGCAATTAACTGTCTGCGAACTGTTGGTGGAGGTGTTCGTGTGCCAGGGCCAGCCCATCAGCAGCTTCAACGGCCACATGACAAAAGGGAGACTGCTGTCTGGCAATTGCCAGCAATCGGAAGGGCAAAAGCTCGAGGAATTTCACACAAACCTGCAAGCGGCCTCTGGTCTTCTCCAAGCTGAATTCGCAGCGCCGGCGATGACGAAAGGATTCCGCGAGCCAATCATGGCTGGAACAGGTTAAAATGGGTGGCTAGCGCCCCAGCCATTCTGTTTATTTACCAACGCCCCGTCGCTCCCGCACGACGTCCAGCTCCGTCCCACTTACAAGTCCACCACCGCGCTCATCAACTGCCATCCCAGCATCCATCACCAAAAATCCATATTCACACCCAAATATCCATCTCATTGTGATCGCCTCAGTTACGCGACTCCATCGAAGCTAATTTCAACCATGTCGGCCTGGCTGCAGAAGCAGAAGAAGGGCGAGCTTCAGGACTACGCGAAGAAGATTGGTGTCGCTGAGTACGTGCAATTTGCGCACCTTGAGCAACTCCGTACAAACAACATAAAATTACTAATGCGACAGTGACAGCTCTGATGAGATGCTCAAGGAAGAGCTCGTTACCAACATCGACCAGTCCTTGCGCGCCAACGAGACCAGGTTCTCCAGCGATCCCACCTTTACCGAGTTCTACGCTCGCAGTTCACCCGTTAAGAAGGACAAAGGCACAGCCGCTGCAGCGGATGGAGAGAAGAAGCCGCGCCAGCGCAAGCAGTCCTTGAAGGTCAAGGAGGAACAGGATGCGGTGTAAGTCTTGAATGTTTATCCAATGCGCTCACGCGCACAACGCTGACGCGCCAACCACAGGAGCGATTCTACTCCAGACAAGGCGAAAGCACTAGCTGCGCGAACTCCGAGAGCAGTACAACGCGTCGCGTCGCGCGTTCCGCTTCCACCTTCGCCGGCCGTCGTCACGGACGCTATTGATCGCCAGACTGAAATCATCAGGCGGAGGGTCAGCTCAGCATGGGAAAAGTCCGGGGTTGATGAATCTGTGGAATGGATTCGCGAGTTTTTGAGCAGCGTTGAAGGCATAAGCCTCTGCACGCTCCTCTTGGAGGCGCTTTTCCTCCGCAGGGAGACCATGCCTTGGCGATTTGCGTTCAGGATGAGGGCAACACCACTTACACCAGCATTTGACGTCAAATGCCCCGACTTCTTTGTTCTGGTGGCAGAATCCTTCTGGGGGCCGACTCTGCTTTGGTTGACTACGAGCTTGCTCGCACCTAGTGCCGTCGCATACTTCGTCAACCTGACCAAGTCAAAGAGGGACGGCGTGACTACTCGACGCGCCAGTAAAGCTTCCTATCCGTTCGATCCGCTGACCTTCAATATTGCCAAAGCACTGATCTCATGGATGGTCTATTCCCAAGGATTCTACTTCTGGGGCCTGACATCAGATGTAACCGCAAGCCGTGTCAATGTCTCCCTTCCGGCAGGCTACACGACCATCCTGATTGGATCTGGCATTGGCATCTTGGTCAGCCTGTACGAGGCGATTCTAAAGAAATAAGAAATTGGAAAGCATCCTGAACATTGGACGGATTGATATCGCACGTTGTTACGAAAATTGCTAGGTAATGTGGGACGGTTGGGTTTTCATTGTTTCCTTGGTCCATTCTTGGGTACCGACTGGCATTCCTGGTTAGGGCACTGGTATTCACTTCAGATGACCAGGGGATCTCGTCAGGTTTGGGTGGAGACGATGGCGTTGATGGCGTTGGGGCAGATACCATCGTCAAGGAGGCTTGCTGGTCGATTCAATTTCCTTATGGGCTGCTGTATGGCATTTTATCTTAGATATGACGTTCGAATCCAGATACTATCCAACGAGCTATCATCCGAGTTGACTTTGCCTTTCCGTTATGACTCGTGAGTCCCGCGCTTTGTGCCCGAACCTTGCCAAGCCAGAGTCATATTTTGCCCCACTGCGACAGCCTCAGAAATTCCGAACCTTAAACAATTCCATTCCACAATTCAATCAAATCACCTTTGCAGAATATCTGCAAACATCTCGAATCGAAACCACCTCTGAAGACACCCAGCGAACCAGCACGCGCTCATACACTTCGGCATCAGAACAACTGCGCCGCATAGCCAAATCACTGCACCCCACAGCGGGACCAAATTCGAGCCTGACCAGTCCTCTTCATCACATATCGCCACCATGTCGTTAACAAACTGTCGGTTCTACGAGGAGAAGTACCCAGAAGTGGAGAGCTTCGTGATGGTCAACGTGAAGCAGGTATGCCGACATAATGCCTACATACTCACTCTTGTCATTGACGACTGGTCGCGTGCAGATCGCAGAGATGGGCGCGTACGTAAAGCTACTCGAATATGACAACATCGACGGCATGATTCTCCTCAGCGAACTGTCAAGAAGGCGAATAAGAAGTATCCAGAAGCTCATCCGAGTCGGAAGGAACGAGGTTGTCGTTGTGCTGAGGGTGGACAAGGAGAAGGGTGAGTCACTTATTGTGCAAAGGAGAGGAGAGATAGTAGCGAAGAATGAATGCTAATTGCATGATGTCTACAGGCTACATCGATTTGTCGAAACGTCGTGTCTCCCCCGAAGATGTCGTCCGCTGCGAAGACCGCTACAACAAGTCAAAAATGGTGCACTCAATAATGCGTCACGTTGCTGAGAAGACGAACACGCCGATAGAAGAGCTGTACAAGGCGATCGGATGGCCGCTGAACAAGAAATACGGTCATGCCGTGGACGCGTTCAAACTGTCAATCACAAACCCAGACGTCTGGAAGGAAGTCGAGTTCCCCAACGATGTCGTGAAGGATGAGCTTATATCATACATCGGGAAGCGCTTGACGCCTCAACCGACAAAGGTTCGTGCCGACGTGGAGGTCACCTGCTTTGGTTACGACGGCATCGATGCCGTGAAGGCAGCACTGAGGACGGCCGAGGCGAAGAATACTGTGGAAACGCAGGTCAAGGTCAAGCTGGTATCGCCGCCGCTGTATGTGCTTACGAGTCAGTGTCTGGACAAGACGATTGGAATCTCTACACTGGAAGAAGCCATCGGAGAGATTGAGAAGAGCATCAAGGCAGCTGGAGGAAACCTGTCGGTCAAGATGGCACCAAAGGCTGTCACCGAGAGTGATGATGCGGAACTGCAGGCGCTGATGGACAAGCGAGAGAGAGAGAACCAGGAGGTTAGTGGAGACGAGGATGAGAGCGAGAGCGACGATGCAGTCGTTGCAGAGGCATGAAATGGGGGTTCAAAAGCTTCTATGATCAATTGAGCATCGCGAGGCAATGGTATAGCCCTGTCACAGTATCACGGGAATATATCTTAGGCGTACAAAACTGCGACAGGAGCAGTTCGGAATTTTATCTATCTCATCCAATGCATTGACATGTGGCTGAAGCTCCCCTTGGCACATGCAAAGTGGCTTGCAGCTCCCCGCGTCATTGCTTGGTATTGCCAACCTTTCCCACTTCTGCTCGTATATACGCCCGACCTCTCCGTAACCTTCTCCTAACTTTCTATAGTGCTTCAATTGATCAATTGGGCTTCCTTTGAATCTCCCATATTCCTCGTCCCCATCTCTGCCGTCATACAGTGGTGTTCCTGAAGTGCCGCAGTCATGGTTCGATGGGGGAGACTGCTCAACTGGGATGGACGCGACCACCGCGGCTTTCACGATGAGTTTAGATCACGTATGATATTTTTGTCCTCCTCTCCAGGCTAGAACATTCGCTGAAGCTCACACCGAATAGTTTTACCTACGACCCGCGAATCCCTCCCGCCTTCACCAATCCCGCCGAAGGAAGTCACCAAAGTCGCCCTCCGTCTTAAGCACCAAGTTGAAAGCGTGATACCATGCGAGCTGGAAGAAGACAAGATCACAGCACCTCACAGTCAAGTCATTACTGCTGCTGTCATCGAGACCGCCAAGAGCGCCGGGGGCGACGAGTATAGAGCCTGTGTCGTATATTGCCTCCTGATCGTGAAAAAATGGTTTAGAAAGCAGGCGCAGCTCGAGCTATGGGATGCTGATATGCATAATGTGAGGGCGATTGCGTGTGAGATGATTGCGAAGCACATCATCGAAGGGGAGGAAGACCAGAACTATCTGCTCGGAGACGTGCTGCTCAAGCGCTACGCAATGTGGGTCAACGGCGAGGAGACAAAGCCTGCGAATGCCATAGAAAGAGCTGTGGACCTGCACGCGTTGATGGTCATTGGTTCGTCTGGGTACCAGCGATGTATTTCGTACCTCTGGAGGGGTTGGCTTGTACAGGACGACGACGACCCATCACGGTTCATCGACTACGCGGAGAAGGTCAACCCCTCATACTGGGCCCACCTCGACCCTGATCGAATGCGGGTGCCCATGTACCAAAATACCGTGCAGATTGCCTTCTCGGTCATCTATCTTGCCCTGTATACTGGCGCGATCAACACTGTCAATCCGACGGGCGACATCGATGTGGTCGAAGGAATACTGTACATTTTCACCTTTGGCTTCATTTGTGACGAGGCGTCCAAGTTCTGGAAGATTGGCCGGTATTACATTGGCTTTTGGAACACTTTCAACCTCACGTTATACACCCTTCTCACCGTCTCTTTGGTCATGCGGATCATTGCTCTCACGCACTCGATGGACACCCCTGACGAGCGCGGCTTCCGGCACAAGTACAATGAGCTTAGCTATAACTTCCTGGCTTTCTCAGCGCCGCTGTTCTGGGGCCGCTTACTACTCTATCTGGATACCTTCCGCTTCTTTGGAGCGATGCTGGTTGTCCTGAAAGTCATGATGAAAGAGAGTTTGATCTTTTTCGCATTGCTCATCCTCATTCTGGTCGGCTTCTTGCAGGCGTTCATTGGCATGGACCAGGTTGACAATAATTTGGACTCTGCAAGTTTCATCATACAAGCCATGGCGAATGCTATTATGCAGTCCCCCGACTTTGATGGGTTCGATCGTTATGCGGTAAGTCCCTGGCCGAATTGATGCTTTTGTAACGATGCTGATGTCTACACAGCCGCCTTTTGGACTGATTCTCTACTACATCTATACGTTTGTCATTATGGTCGTTCTATTGAACATCCTCATTGCGTTATACAACAGCGCATACGAAGACATTACGGACAATGCTGTGGATGAATACATGGCGTTGGTGAGTTTCGATATCCACCTCTTAGCACCTCATCATGTTCGCTTACCAGATGCCGTTAGTTTTCCCAAAAGACCATGCAGTTCGTCCGTGCCCCAGATGAGAACGTCTTCATCGCTCGTAAGCCACCCATTACCCTTCTCCTCCTAGTACTCTAACAAACAAACAACCAGCATTTAACCTAATCGAAATGTTCTGCCTCATTCTCCCCTTCGAATGGTGGATGCCGCGCTACCGCTATCAACGCCTGAACGACTTCGTCATGGGCGTCCTCTACTCTCCACTTCTCCTCATAACCGCAGCCATGGAAACTCGCTCCGCAGCCATGGTGCGCCGCAACCGCGGGCGTGCTGCGCGCCTGGCGTCGCGTATGCCTGATCGGGAGTGGGATGTACCCGACGACGATGAGGTTGATGAATGGGAGGAGATGGAGGGCGAGATTGACTTTGAGGGCGAGGGCTGGGCGAAGAAGGTCCAGGAGACGAGCCCCAATGTCTCAGAAAGTAAGGAGCTGGTGGAGTTGGTGGAGCTGAGGAAGGAGTTAGAGGAGTTGAAGAGGATGGTTGAGAGACTGAGTCCTGAGCCGGGAAGTTGAGAGGACATGCGTAATCTGAGAGGTTAAAAAAGTGATCCTTGGTCTCGAGTCGTATTGGTTTTGTTCCATTCTCTTACGAGCGTGGCGTTGAGGGTTTCTAATCCTGCATATCGGAGTTGTCGGTCTCATAGCATTCTCAAGGGTAACACTGCACTTATTTCAACTGTGGTTGACAGCTTATCCTGTTAATAATGAAGCTCGTCAGTCCGCAATCTCGTACCTCAATTACACGTACAGAGCTCGCCATGACCTGCCTAATTGGACGCCGACAATTTCATGTCTTCGAGTTGATAATGTAGGTCGAATTCTCTGACAGAGCGACAGCTAACAACACCTGGTGTTCTACGCACTTCAGTCAGAAACTGTAAAGGAGAGTCTCCACAGAATTGAACTTGCGTTGAATGATAGGTTTGATTGTTTTAGAAGCATCGATCTGAGTCCTGAAAAATGGAGGCTGGCGGAGGTGGGTGCCTACTCGCACGTTGACGACTCCGCGGATAGCGTTTCACATCTGGCAGTATTATTTTCTTCGCAATTTCCGCGGCCAAGTTGCTACATCACAACAATTTGGCTCTGAGATCGTTGTTGGATCTCAGTATATAAAGCTCCATTTCTCCCACACAACCTTCTCTAAACAACCTTCTTCCTCCTCCGCTTCCACCCATACAACCAACAACCTCTGTCATCAGCACGCCCAGACATCCTCTTTTTTTTTTTTCAAACAGAACCGCGCCTAACATCACAATGGAAGAGCTCGGAGATGCCTCTACCACTCTCGCCGTCAGTTATCCACCTCGCTCGTCGTCGCTCCAGGCTAGACACCACCCGCAATTCACCCAGCCACACGCAGTACCCGTCAAGCGACATATCCAGCTGTTCGAGGATGTCATGAAACTAGTCGACCGTCCAGTCAATGCTCTTCAGCATATGTTTGTGCCGGAAGAAGAGATCACCCTCATCCAGGAGTACGTGAAAGAAGAGCTCATTCCAGACAAGAGCGCACTGGAGAACCCCATTACACGCGTGGTAAGCGAAACAGACTCCGATCTTGATAGAACAGTTACAGCGATTACGTTAACGCATAGAAAGTCTACACCAGCGCTTTGAAATGGGCGCGTGCGGTGCGTTGTTTCCGCACGATCGAGCAGCTGGAAAACGACATCAACCGCTCTGAAATCGGCGAGTCCGCGAAGCGTGGAATGCTGTACAGGAAGCTGGACGTTCTGCGTCCAATCCTCAACATGCAGCTGCGCTACGCTGTTCCTGACCTGCTTGCGATCCGGGATGTGACCAGTGTGGCACTGTGGCGAGAGGACTCGGCGGGGCGTACGCCGGCCGAGGTGAATAGCTACATGCATGCTTTAAGAACGGCCAAGCTGTTCGCGATCTTGGAGGAGATCGATGAGTTGGGGGAGGATGAGGACGCTGAAGAGATGGAAAGGAAGCATGTGGTGCTGGAGGAGAAGAAAGCAGCCGTAGTGCTTGAGCTACGTGACTTGGAAAGCTATGCATAGTGTGAAGTGAGCTTAAGTAGAGGATAATGAAGACATTCAAGAACTTCCATCAATGCTTTCACGGACTTCGAAGAGGGTATTCTTCCAATTGAAATGCTCAACATCATTGCATTTAGACGGCATAAACATCTCCTCCAGGGCTTAGGGGGATAGAGATCAAATGTATGATGGACCACGGTTAGAGCAAAACTCCTTGTGGGACACTGATATGGTGTAGCAGTTCGCCTCGACACTATAACTACTCCCACAGCGGCCGATCCCGTTTTCGGTTCCTGCCGCACGACTTCGATTCCTTCATCAACTCTCACAGATTTATGACCCACCATCCATCAGCTCCCTTGATAGCATATGGTAAGACACAGCATGGAGCGGCACGTTCCCAAAAGCGCGGAACCTGATCTTCAAGCGCGGGATAGCGGCGTTTTGCATAAATGCATGCCTGCAAGGCGGTCCACGGGGGGTACAAGCGGCACCTATCACGAGCAAATCAACTGCCGCTATGCTTTCTAGCAAGCCTCAACACACAGGCCAGAGCATTCTAGTTGATGTACCTACGTCGGACTCTTTCCTTTTGCTGATTTGCTGGCATTCTGACCTTGCCCATGCCCTTATCTTCCCTTGTCATCTTCCCCATTTTCTTCAATCTCACATCCTCCACTTTCTAAGCGGGCCCTGTTCTCTCTTTCAAAATGCCATTGCAACAGGACCAATTGGCCGGGCTTGAGGCCATTGAACTCAAAGAACCGATCAAAACGTCAACCGAACAGAAAGATGGTCTCGGACCAGCATCTCCAGAAGGCGAATACGCTGAGGCCTACGAGTCTTATTTCGGCGATACCCAGCAGGACATTACGGACATGCAAAGACTGGGCAAAAAGCAATTATTCAAGCGAAATTTCTCCTTCGTCTCGACGCTCGGCTTCATATCAATCTACATGGCCACATGGGAATTCGTTCTTGTTTCGCTTGCTTTGGGCTTGCTGAACGGTGGCTTCGGTGGCCTGTTTTGGACTTTCATAGTGACTGTGCTTTGCTATAGCACCATTGTTGCTTCTCTGGCGGAAATGGAATCTATGGTGAGTCAATGGTCGTACATGATATCACTTGTGTTCGCCGTTATCGCTATGTTAAGCCCGTTAAGTCTTATGGCTTCCACGTTTCTTTTAGCGCTAGACGCATTTGGGCAGGACAGCTGAAACAACCACGTCACTGTGTCTTCAGATTAGACTGTTTAATAGTGCTAATATGTTATAGGCTCCGACTTCCGGAGGTCAATATCACTGGGTCAGTGAATTCGCGCCTGAAAAGTACCAGAAGTTCCTCAGTTACTCCTCTGGATGGATGAGCACGCTTGGGTGGCTAGCAAGCACCGCGAGTTCCGTATTCGTGTGCACTACCTTAATCCAGAGTCTGATCGAGGTCACGAATGCGGACTTTGTCTTCCCGAACTGGCAGTACACTCTTATAATGCTTGCGTTTCTGGCCGTTACGATTGTCTTCAATACATATCTGGCACAGGTTCTTCCAATGCTGGAGACTATCAGCCTAGTCGGACACGTCCTGGGTTTCTTTGTGACCCTGATTCCATTATGGGTCATGTGCCCGAAGAACAGCGCAAATGATGTCTTTGCGACCTTTGTTGATGGTGGAGGGTGGGGCAATATTGGTGTTGCTTGTCTGATTTCGCAGACCACGGTCTTGTACTGCAATTTGGGTGAGCTGATCGTATTTTGAAAGCACCTGACTGTGTGCTAATGCTGTATAGGCTCCGACAGTGTCGTTCACATTTCAGAGGAGGTAGAAGATGCTTCCCTTACAGTTCCGCGAGTCATGTGGTGGTCATTCTGGCTCAATCTAGCCATGGGCATTGTCATCCTGATTACCATGCTGTTCTGCATCGGGCCCTTAGACGACGCTCTCAACTCCGAGGTTCCTTACCTCGCGTTATTTCAGAACTCGGGATCGAATGCTCTAGCACTTGTCCTGCTCATCATACTCTTCATCTTGATCTTCTCCGGCAATATCACTTGTCTGGCAACCGTCGCACGCGAAGTCTGGGCCTTCAGTCGCGATCATGGCTTTCCGTTTAGCCATTGGATTTCCGCGATTGAAATGAAACACCATGTTCCGTTCAATGCGGTCTATTTGGCCTCAGTTGCGTCAGGAGTCCTCTGTCTCATCAACCTTGGCTCCACGTTTGCCTTCAATATTATTGTCTCCCTCTCTTTGCTCGCGCTGCTGTCAACGTACATGCTCTCGATTGGTAGTGTCTTTCTTCGACGTCTGAAAGGACAGTATTTACCACCGGCGCGCTGGTCGCTTGGTAAATGGGGAATCTGGGTTAACGGCTTCGCCTTCTTCTATTGTGGATTTGCTATTGTCTGGGCGTGCTTCCCTGGCAGTCTCCCAGTTGACACAAGCAGCGCAAATTGGGCACCTGCGGTGTGGGGTGGCGTTATTGCATTGAGTATTGTGACATACTTCCTCCATGGGAAGAAGCACTACACGCCCCCACTCATCTTCGTCGAGGGAAAGCGGACTGGAGGCCTGCAAGGTACGGTTTAATACTCTGAGGGACATGATTTGGTTATTTTCAGAGGTGGTTGGTATCCTCGAGAGCGGCATATCGAAGCAAGGACACTTTAAGGAGCGGCATTGATATTATTCATACACTTGCAGTGTGCAGTGTCTATCTTGTATATAAATATAAGCACAACGATATCCCGAACCTTTGCACACACTCCGCCAGACGCCATTCCAAGCCTTGTCTATGCCTTATTCAGCTTCTCGGTCTTCTCTACCATCGCCTCAATCCAACTATTAAACTCCTTCCTTCGCTCGATAGGCATCACGTGGCTCTGTCCTTCGATGAATCTCTTGGTTATACCACTCTCTTCTCCTCCTAGATACTCTAGTAACTTCTCGCCATGGGGGAACGAGATCATGCCATCAATAGTCCCGTGAACAACAAGTATGCGCTCGCGGCCGATCTTATCCCCCAGTTCTTTCAACTGCTCGGGTGTCTTGTGATGCCAGCCTGCGGCGATGAGCTGTAGCAGGAAGCCAACACGAGTGAACCACTCGGGGTGGTTACGCTTCATGACTTCCATTGCTGCGAAGCGATCACCATTAGTTGGAAAGGGCTCCTTGACGTATTCACATTCGTCGGGTTCGGCGAGCCATTTCAGAGTATAGCAATTCTTTTTCACATTTGAAAGTTGCTGGTCAATGGATTTGGGGATGATGAGATTTATTCGATGTCGCAGGTTCTCGACGTAGCCGACGGTGTTGAAGATATATGGTGCTGTGGAGATGAGGTTCAACGAAGCGATTCGGTCCGGTATCAGGAGGCCGAGCTCTTGACCGATCATTCCGCCCATTGATATCCCGACAACATGCACTGATCGAGATTCCGTCCAGCCGACATGATCAAGAAGCTCGATAGCATCTCTAGCCATCTCCGACGTCGAATATCGTATCCTGGGCTTGTCTGAATCGCCCATACCCCGGTTGTCGAAGATGAGACATGAGTATTTGTCCGCTTGGGTATGTCCGAAGTCTTTCGTCTGTCGCTGCCAGTTCGCCTTCAGGGATCCTAGGCCCATGACCCACTATTGCGCGAGACGTTACTTGTGCACTATACTACGGAATATTTCCAGGGTTGCTTGGCATCGCTCCGGACGAATGATGCCGGAAATGGGGGCGAGTTTGAAACATTTGGCGCGCGCGACGGAATGCGAGGTGTACGAGAATAGGGCTGTGGCGCTGACGGAGGAAAAATAGAAACAGCAACACACAGTGAATGCAGAAGGGATCGAATAGCTAAAAGATGTAGAGGAGTATTTGACATACAACAATCTTGATGGGTCCGTGGCCGTGCACCTGGGTGGCATGTTAGCGGATCATGAGTATTCCGTTTCAGCTGGAGATGGAACGTCAAACCTCGTAGGCTATGTTGAAAGGCCCTCCTCTGCCTTTCGCGACAGGTAATTTGCCCTTTTGATCGGGTTCGAGATCCCATATGACATGAGGATACTCTGGATGCTCCTGTATCTGCGCCGCGGATAGCGGCGCCGAGGCAGCCCTTCGCCGGTGTTGGTGTCAGCCTTCAGCCTTTTGGATATGTGTTCAAGACGCATGTTTGGCCGTACATTGTGTATCACTTGGTCGACCGCAACGGCCTCTAGACGAAAAATAAAGTATCGAGCCGGAGCGGGATGTAGGTGGCTGTGTCGTCTTGTAGTCCGAGTGTGATCGTTACGGGGGTGGATGTGCGTGCTTCAAGAGATGACAGGACCCCCCGTCCTGAGCATAAGTAGAGAGCCAACAATGATCCTTCTACTTCGCTCTCAAGCGGTACTTGCCGTATAGCAGAATGGGGTGTTTGTTGACTAATTCCAGTGGAAGCAGTGTATTCCGAATAGATAATTAATGCGCCGGATCGGCGAGTGATTGGCGGCGCAGTGCCGCGCAGTGTCGGCGTTAAATGATATAGTGTAGCGAGCCCTGACGTCGCTGACGAATTCCGACTGTGCTCCCTGCGCTGCCTTGACCTCAGGAACCAAGCGTCGACATCACCACCTCTCGCCATACTCACTTGTGTGCCTACCTTATACTCCGCCGTCCCTTTTGTCAGGATCGCGATGCTCCAGCGGCCGACAAACTCTCCTACAACACCGCGTTTCAGAGCCCACCTTATCACGACATCCACAACCTCGAAACAGGTCCAGCCAGCATCCCTGCACCTCTCGACACATCTGTGACTGCAGACTTTCGCCGACCGTCATATTGCCTCGGACGGCCCTTAGAGGGCCTTCTCGCCGCCATGAACAACTATCCACCACCTCAGCAACCTGAGCAAACTTCCAACCCCATGAATTACTTCCAGCAGCCTCCGGCGATCGTGCAGCCGCCCTCGACGAATACCTTTCGCTTTGGATCCATAAATCCGACAAATGGCTCGCCCCTCTTCGCGGAAGACTTTGCCATTCTCGGTGCGGATGATATGGGGGAACATTCAGACCCTAAGAGGAGACGAATAGCAAGAGTATGTTGTGGATATCACTTATGATGGGTGATTGGTAATTAACTAAGCTATAGGCATGCGACATGTGTCGCAAGAAGAAGATCAAGTGCGATGGAAAGATGCCAGCATGCACACATTGCCAGAATTACAAGACGGAATGTATCTTCACACAGGTGGAGAAGAAGCGCAATCCACCGAAAGGGTATGCTGCACTTTTGATGAATGTATGGGAAATGTTCTGACGTAGAGCTCTAGCGCGAAGTATATTGAAGGATTGGAGAATCGACTGGGTCGCATGGAGTCCCTATTGCGACTGTCTGGATTGCTCGGAGATGATGATGCTGGTTCTACGGACTTGGGCACCTTGGAAAAGCGCCTGGCAGAAAAGAGGGACTCGGGAGCTCCGGCTTCTGTCAACGGTGGTGAATCCTCGAGAAATTCTGCTGTTTCCAGCCAGGCGCCTGAAAAGGAGAATGCAGCTTCGCAAAGCGGGTCTCCTCCTCAACCATCATCATCTGACACTCCAATCACATCGCCGGATCCACCCAAGTCGGCGAGGAGCGAGGAGGAAGTCGAAGTACTGTCTGATATGATGTGCTCACTGGTGACGAACAATTGCGGAGAAACGCGATACATAGGTTTGTGATTGTCGCTGTTGCGTCCGTACACGTACTAATGATATGTAGGTTCGTCGTCTGGCTTCTCGATATTTTCCCCAAAAGGCATTCAATGGGTGAACGAGAAGACTGGAGATACGTCCTTCCAAGACATGATCTCGACAGCCTCAGTGGACGACAACAAGTGGATCCACTGGAAACCCGACGTCTTCCGCGACATATTCCAGCGACGCGTATTCAAGCCGCTTCCTCCAAAGGCGGAAGCACTGTCATTGCTTCGCGATTACTTCCAGAACTTCAATTGCATGTTCCCGCTTTTCCACGAGCCCACCTTCATGCATCTCGTGGACAAGCATTACTCTCGGGATCCATATGAAGGCTCTGGTTGGTGGGCGAGCTTGAACGTCGTGCTGGCAATTGCACATCGATTGCGAGTTATGAGCAATTTGGTCCCTCAGGAAGAGGATCAGAAAGCCTGGGGCTATCTCAAGAATGCGCTAGCTGTGCAAACCGAGCTTACAATCCGAAATACTGATCTACTTAGTGTGCAAGCTCTGCTTGGAATGGTCAGTGTATCAATATCTTAGCCACTGATGAAGGTACTGACACTATTTCTAGGCCCTGTTCTTACAAGGAACTCCAAATCCTCAACCCTCTTTCTTCCTCGTTGCAGCGGCTATTCGTCTATCACATAGCATCGGTTTGCACAAGCGTGGGCCTTTCAACTTGAATCCGAACGAGATCGAACAACGGAGACGAGTGTTCTGGATTGCCTACATGCTTGATCGAGAGTAAGTTGGGATTTGTTATGCACTCGTGTTCACTTCTGACATATCGTAGTATTTGCCTCCGTTCTGGACGACCCCCGATTCAGGATGATGATGACATGAACGTCGATTTGCCGAGCGAAGATCCTGAAGACAATATTGGGAACATTCCGCTTGCTGACGGCAAGGGAAAAGTCAACCTCTTCCGACTGATGTGCACATTCGCGGTGATCGAGAGTAAGGTGTACAAGCAATTGTACTCTGTCAAAGCCTCCAAACAATCCGACGGTGAACTGTTGAACACCATCGGCGAGCTTGACAAGGAGCTGGAAGACTGGAAGGATGCCATCCCAATCGACTTCAGACCGGAGCACGAGATCAAAGCTTCCCACACCCCACTGATACTGCACGTTGTCATGTTGCACTTTGCATACTACAACTGCTTGACGACGATTCATCGCATGTCGGTGCACCATGGGTATTGGACCAGCCGACTTTCAAATTACGCCATTCAAGGACTGAATGCCAGACCGCTGAATCCGAGAGTCTTCTCTTCGGCTGCGCTCTGCGTCTCCGCCGCACGAGCTTCCATCAACCTCATCAAATATATTCCTGCAGGTGATTTCGCATGTGTCTGGTAAGTTGTATCGCGATTCATATTTGCACGGCTCACTAACTCCTGTAGGCTCATTCTCTATTACCCCGTCTCTTCCCTCGTGACCCTCTTCGCGAATATCCTCCAGAATCCGCAAGACAGTCGAGCTCGTTCCGACCTCAAGCTGATGAACCTCGTCGTATCTTTCCTATCGGCTCTCTGTTCAGACGAAGCTAACGGCAGCGTTCGTCGCATGCTGAATGTGTGCTCCGAATTTGACCGCATTGCCAAGGTCGTCCTCGACAAATCCGATAAAGACTCCTCGACGAGACGTAAGAGGAAGCAGCAGGATAATATGAGTGAAAAGTCAGCGGGTGGAGCAAACCAGATGCATCAGAGAACTCAAAGTCAGGCCACAACAGTGCCATCGCCAGCTACTCACAACATCGCCCTGACAGGTGGAAACATCCCGAATGTCTTCACACCTCCAGACATTATGTCTAACATTCCGGAAAATGTTAGTCCCGAACTTTCCACTTAATATGACCTTCGCTAATCGTCACATAGGCAAACTATCAGCGCAATCAATCATCTTTCTCTGCCTCGCCAGCACCACCAAACGCCTCCCTCCCTAACGGACTCTCTCCCGCTCCGCTCTTCGCTTTCTCCCCGCGACCAACCTCTTCTGCTCTACCTACAAGCGGCGCATTCGCTGACGGCACCCTTCCCGGCTTTTCACCTGGCCCAGGAATGGGCACACCCAACAGCAATGGCGGAGGTGATCCTCTTCATCTAGACGGATCCTTCCAACAGCCGTTCGTTCCTCAAGATCTGTGGCAGATGCCAATGACGCTAGAGTGGGATTGGGCGGACATCACTGGTGGCTATGGAAGCATCGATGGGGCCATGGGAGGGCTCGCTGCCACCGGTGTAGATGGCGATGCAAGAATGGACACCTCAAGCGGAACGATGAGCGGTGGGAAGGGGGAAGTGCATTCAGGGACGCCCAATGATAATGATGGTCCAACACCTACTGCAACGTCTTCGTAGGTGTGACTGGTACAGACAGGTTGGATGGATCTGAATGGATGTTTCGGCGTTTTGGTTCAGCTCAAGATAAGGAAAATCTTCTCTCAATTGCCACCTAGATGTGCTGTGGACATCGATTGAGAAAAATCACGAACGAGCTCACTGCTCTGGTCCTTTAGTTATGATGGACATGATTGGAACACGGGTGGCTTTTTTTTTTTTTTTTGCAAAATCAACCATTAGGGGTATATGTCTCAGGACGTCTGCTGGAACTCTTTCATCTGCTGGTGCAGAAAAGAAAACTCCCTATTCTGGGTCTCGCTGTATA
The DNA here is from genome assembly GCA_010015805.1 of Rhizodiscina lignyota. Taxonomy (NCBI): domain Eukaryota; kingdom Fungi; phylum Ascomycota; class Dothideomycetes; order Aulographales; family Rhizodiscinaceae; genus Rhizodiscina; species Rhizodiscina lignyota. The sequence goes on from ML978123.1 coordinate 1,194,284, forward strand.
TAGCTTAATCGGGCTTGCATGTTAATAGGCAGGATTGCATACTTCGAGCTGATGTATTATCAAGAGATGGTTTGTTGTATCTCATCCTTCCTGCGTCATCGGTAGCAGCCTGATGTCTCTAATGGAGCAAGAGTGATAAATGTCTGCCGCGGCTTTCAGGAAACTGAACCCCTACAATATTGAGCCTCTTAATAGCCAATGATGTAATCCAGTTTGTTACTTTTATACACACTCCAAGGAACTTAGAATCAAGCTTTCAGAGGTATTCTCGCTTATTTGGCAGCGCAGCTTGTATGTTACAGTTCATTCAGTGCGTAGCTAATTGTCAAGCTCGAGTTGCGCTGCAGTACAAATCGGGCAATTTGGAAGTCGCGAAGTTTGGAAGTCGCGGGCGGCGGGCCAAGCCGACGACACGCCGACCTTACTCGGTCGCTCAACAGCGACGATCTTTTGATGATCTTTCGATGATCTTTCCCATCATTTTACTTGTCGTTTGCACCATGAAGCTGTCCTGGTTCTAGGCCTTCCCCTCTTTAATTTTTTTAGATTCCGCTTTGAGGAGTGTTTGAAGAGAATGTCTTGAAGTCCGCCGAATTCGGTCCTTTGAATCCTCAGTCAATGTCTCGCATTTCCAGTCCTCATTTCTTTGCGAGTCGCTTATTGCTACGTCTCTGATTCTGTTTGCTTATATTTCATTTCGGCTGGTGTTTAGGTTTTGAAGCTGATCTCGAAGCCCTTTGATGGGGAGTTTCAGATGCTGTATGGTGAGGGTAGCCCCCAGGCCAGATCCTTTTGCTTTTGCCGAACGCGTGGCCTCAGCTTTGAGACATTTTGGGGATCAGCATTTTCATTCCAACAGGTTTTTAATATACAACCAACCAGCGAGACCATGATGCTGTATGCCTGGTGGATGTTGAGGTTCGAGGGAATCGCGGCACCCAGGCAGCGCTCAGATTTCAGGTCAAAGAGAGCGATTTGCTTCTTTATCAAATTATATTGCATCGAACCGTCTTTTCTAATTTGTCGTCTGGTCTAAGCACCTGTAGCTTATGCTCACACATGTTAGACTCCGTTCCCCGCGTCCGCCGTCTGCAGTAATGTCTCAGAATGTCAAGATGAGGAAGGTGGCTGAAATGATGGCGCTATCATCCAAGGATCATACCCTTGCGCCGCTACGGGAAAACGTCATCAGGAAATATGCCGTTTCGATGCTCCCCGCCGGTCGACTTATCTTTTGGACGAGTGAAAGGGGATTTGTCTGCTTATTTAGCGATTTTTAGTGCGATTATCATTCGCTCTTGCATCTGCGATCAAAGATGAATCTGGGGAATGTTGCATGGGCCAGCCCGTGTCTCGATCAACAGCGCGGACGCCGGACACTTTTTGAAAGGTGGGTGCTACGGGTAGGATCAGCCCGTTGATCGATCTGTAGGCGAGACTCGAGAGAGGATGAAGCTAACGGCGCGTGTTGCGCATATGGGGATTTCAATCATGATTACCTACCCGACGGAACCTTGTAAGCAGGCCTCCTGATCGATATCTTCGCTCTACGGCAAATGGGCTGCTAAGCCGAAATGGAAGTGTGCATACAGTAAGGGACAAGTACGTGTGCTGAGAAATTCGCCTGGTTTTGTTCAGAAGGATCTGACTAATCGTAACTTTATGCACAGATCAGTGATAGACCGTTACGCGTATGTCGGTTGATCCGGTTCGAGGCGGAATTCGCACTAGCCATTCCTTCTTTGATCGACAAGATCTGATTGGACCAATACAAGCTCTAAGACCAGCTGAGTTGGCCACTTCCAAAAACGGAGAGGACACCGTACTTGTCCCCGGCTGTAATGGTGTGGCACTGTGCGGAGTGTTAGCGCGCTGATACGAGAGTGTGCCATGCCAGGTACAGTAGCCCAAGGGGCGAGTGGCCCGGCGAAGGCAGCTGATGAGAGAGTAGGTAGAGAAGAGGAAGGGTCTCCGTCAGTCATCACGCTTTCGTACAAATTTTTCGTCGGTGAATCAAAAAAGAGTGAGAGGTCGGCTTAGAGAATGGAGGCAGCCGATCAAACGCTTTGACGAACCGTTTGCGAATATTACGCACAGAGATGATCCGGCCAATAATAGCAGCATGCTCGACAGGTGGTGGTCGAGATCCTGGCTGCGCCCAAATGCCCCGTGACCATCCTTTAGCTAGGTCTCCCGTCTTGTGCCCTGCTACGCAACAGCTACACCAACTTTTTTGATTTTCTTTCTGTTAACTTGCTCGCGCTGTGTGTCGACGAGAATCAATTCGCCCTTTTCCAGCCAATTTATAGTGTGTGTTGCTAGTCCCCAGCACGCTGGGACTGAAACCTACGGGCCTACCGGTAACCGCTGTCGAAGCGGGGTCCACAATTCGCCAGCTTTCTCATTCCAAAGCCTTTTTTCCTCCTTCTCCCTCACGGCCTTCCAAGCATACAATCTCGAGGACTGGCAGTGTTAATCTCCAACTGTTTAAGCTGTCGGAGAGGTTGCCTCTGCCGAATGCTCCATTCGACGCCTGCGGTTCGCTCCTTTCACGCGCGCGGTAACTCCCCTCGCGCCGATTAATATTTTTGGAACGCGATTTCTGGCCAATCTCTCATGTTCAGTGCTCGCAAGAAGCCTGGACTTGAGAGTGCAATTTTCCTTCCATAATGGCTACTTCCAAGGTTTGAAATATCCCGTTCGCAGCCTTCCTCGTGTCTAGTGCTAACAAGTCGCCCCCACAGGACGCCGCGATGGCTCGACCCTCGAGCTCGCACCGATTATCTGTCAGTTCAGGCACGTCTGGCGGCGCAGCGCGTCTTTCACACCCACGTCCTCATACACACTCACTTTCCGTGGGCTCAATCAATTCTGCTCATCGCGTCACCCGTCGGAAAAGCACGTCATCTACTGCCGTTAATAACGCCGCTGCTATGGCTGTTGCGATGAGAGAGGCTTCTGGTGCTCCATATGATGCGAGTAACGGCACAGCCAAACGTTCCTCGTCGTCCAAATCTCCTGGAACGAAATACGGTAGCCACCCGTCGCTTCCAAGTAGCCTTCCTAATCACAGCTCGGACTTTGGCCCCAATGGTTATCCAAATGCGAAGAACAATGTTGCAGTGACAGATGGCCCGCCATTATCGTCGCTTCCAGAGAAAGAGAAAAGTAATGGCAAATCACGGATACGTAGGGCTAGTGAAGGGTCTCGCCTGACAAAAGGCGAATCCAAGCGGGGAAATGCTCCCGAGCTGAGATGTGAAAAATGTGGGAAGGGCTACAAGCACAGCAGCTGTCTAACCAAGCACCTGTGGGTATCCCTTCGCCTGAGCATTCCGCATACCTTCACATCGAGCAGCTCAACCTGTCTCAGCGCACTCAAGGTAATATTATGAGGAAATGAAATTGACACTAAAGCAGATGGGAGCACACACCCGAGTGGGCAATCACATCAAAGCTGCTCATTTCGAAGCACCAGCAAGTGCAGTTGCTCGAAGCTGCTTCCGTGCTTGTCACAATGAACCAAGACGGAACTCCTACTGAGAGTGATCACTCTTCAGCCTCGCCTGCTGCTTCGGGTTCCACAGACCCTCGTGAGGATGGAATGAGTTCTGCTGACACAACGCCTCCGCCTGATGCGAATGCTCCGTACTCCACGAGTCGTCCAGATTTCACGTCGACTAAACGATTCAGCAGCAACAGCAGTGCTTATTCACAATCATACCAATCTGTCTTCTCGGATAGTGCATCTGCTGGGCGGCCATATGTCTCGCACTACCGCCAATGGAGCACAGATGGGAGACCAACAACATCTGGCACATCTGTGACAGGCAGTTACCGCGATGACGACGATCACGCAGACTTGGCTGCTGCTGTCGGTCTGCTAAGCTGCAGCTACGGGACACCCAAGAGCGGGCCTGTGATGCTCCCTGCCGATGTCCCTCCGGTCCCGCCGTTGCCCGCTAAATACACTGGCTCGAAGCCTGACACGCTCTCGGGAAGTACTACCACCCTAACACCACAGTACTATTCCGCTACAGGTCGCAACTTTTTCCACCCGGATAGGAAAGACATAGATATGGACGATCGTAGCATGGCTGATGAGGATTCTGACCATTATAATCGTATGCGGAACTACGAGGAGGAAGAAGGCGTTTTCGGCAAAATGGAGGAATAACATTTCCAGTTCTGGCGTCACAAGATTGAAACTGTTCTCCGTTCGCGGCGTCCTCTGTATTGGTCTCACCGTCTCCGTTCTTTTCGACTTTTGAAAAATCAACTGTTCCGTTTATACGGGCGCCTGGCTCCGCACCCATCTTCGCAGCACCAAGGAGAAGGCTTTTGGGCCAACCGCAATCAGGAGTGGCCGCTGCAGCTTTTGAGGTTAAAGTGAGGAGGTGGCGTCTCGAGCGTCGAGCCGGCTGTATGACGACAAGATCCGCTCTTTTATCTGTCTTTTTTTCTATCACATCAAAGGGACGCGCGTTTGCTGGCAGTAACGCGGCGAGCGGAATACGATCAATGTGGATGTAAAATGAAAATATTTACGCAAAAATATGCTCCCAGCCCTGAACAATGGCGTCGGCTGTGCTTGTATACTCGATGTCGTTTGAGGGCATTAGGATAGGACTTTCTAGTCAATCGAGCGATCGTCTTTTCAGAAATGATAATCTCCTTGTACATGAGACGTGCACCACGCTTTGGTGAAACCATCTCCCACGCACCACCAATGCATCGTCCTCCCTCGTATCTTCAAGCACAGACGTGCAGATCAGCGTTTTACAGCATCGTGAGTCTGGGCTTGATCGTCCTCTTTGATCGTCCTCCTAGTCGTCGATGGATCCTTGTGCAAGCGGCTCACTGCATCCGTTGGTAAAGCTTGGCATCGCTGCCGCTTTTCGCCGAGATCCAAAGTTCGGACGACAGTCCAACACATCTTCACACGATCCTCTTCATATACCATCGATCTGAGCCTTCAAGCATCGCAAAATGGCCTCCGCAATAGCAATAGGCACTGGAATCGCAGTTGCCGCCTTCCTGGTGCGTTTCCCCTTAAAATCAAGGCGATATCGACCTCGCGCCGCTGCGCAAGAAAAACTTGACTGACTGGTTGCAGGGCCGCGCAGGACTCATTGCGTTGAGAAGATCAAGAGGATCCGCATTAGGCAGATCGTTCTATAAGGGCGGCTTTGAGCCGCGCCTCAACAGACGCGAGGCGGCGCTGATACTGGAGATCCCGTATGTCTTGCTCTTGTCGCCGACTTTGATATGAAATATTGAATAAATAGACTGACTCATGATGTGTTTGTGTAGGGAAAGAGGAACAACGAAAGAGATCATTCGCAAGAAACATCGGCAGCTGATGCTGCTCAATCACCCTGATCGCGGAGGAAGCCCCTACCTCGCGAGCAAGATCAACGAGGCGAAAGACTTTTTGGAGAAGAGTTGAAAGCTGCCGGGTGCAAGGAGAAGCTTTAGTAAACACTGTAAATGTGGCATTAGCGTGGCGTTGCGGGCGTGTTCATATTGCGGGAATTTCGAGCATTGCGTGAGTGCTGTTTGAGAGCGGGAGGCGGTCAGGATCAATCACCACTTAAGATACCTTCAAACAAAATGGGGACGGGGAAGAAATAATGGAGCAGAACTTTGGAACAGGAAGTATACCTGAAAATGGCCTTGGTTGCCTCAGAATTCTTTAAATTTGGGACATTACTCTCATACTCAACCTCACCTATTCTATATGTGTCTTTGTTTCCTTGATGTATCGAAGAGCAAGGAAGCAGAATTTCCCTTCGCCGCTGGGACAAGAGAAAGAAGTGCAAATACTGCAGCCGTGTTTGCTGAAGTGGTGGTCAATTATGGTGGTGGGCGACCATAGTAAGTGTGCTGCTGCCAGCTGAAATGCGGTCTTAAAAACTTACACATATATACAAGGTAGATTTGAGCAGGTCTCAAGAGAGCAGATTGGTCAAGTGGGCACATGGAGTATTCTCCATAACAATTATACCGTACTAACGGTTCTTGGTTAGTGCCAATTTGACCATTCGGCTCTCTTTCAATCATATTATGGTTTCCCTCTAGCTTGCTCCGGCGATGCATATAGAATCAGCCATATATGATTAAAAGCCAAAAAACCCCCTCTAGCTTGCTTCGGCGATGCATATAGAGTTCTAGTTAGGCTTCTAGACTAAGTGGTTTCTCAACCATCCAATACCGGAAACGGTAGAGGGTGGTTGAGTTTTGCTGTTTTTTTTGGCCAAATTCGGCTTAACTTCCTTGCACTAAGTCAAGCCACAATGTTGTTGTACTGGTAATCAGAACGGAGCAGGTTCGAACCTGGGCCTCGCCAGTATTCCTTTTCTTTTTTTGCATTTGAAGTTCTATAGAAGCCTAACAAGCACGTTCTCGGTCTTTTGGGCCGGTTATTACCTTGAATCTGCTCTTAGGTCAAACTGATGCTTTTATAGCGTTTCACTTCTTTTTCAGCATGGTGCTCATGTTATCACATTTGTTACTCAGTTGTTACAGTCTGCTTCCAACTGCTCTTGCAAAGTTGGCCAAATTTGCCATGTTTTGAAGACTTGCAAAAGACATTGCGCGATCAAAGGAGCACTCTTGAGTCCTCTCCCTGACCCATTCACTCTCCTTTGAAGTTTTGGCCATGTTTATTCCCAAATTCAACGCGCCTCTTTGTTGGCAAATCCCCGCGACCAGGTGGTTTGTTTCTGCCGCGCCCAAGTTTGCGCCCACAGTGCCAAGTCTTATCGTACTGACCTCTAATTCTGATCGAGCAGAGTAACAATTCCTTTGGCCCACTAAAACAAATTGCAAATAACCATGACTAGCCTTACACGATTTAAAGTAGAGGCACCGCGTCAACACAACGAGGACTTAACTCTCCCACTTCACTGCTCTCACAACCAAAGAACACGAACTGTTTCAAAGCGTAGCCATCCACAGAAGCATCGCAGCTATTAAAAACAGGTAAGACACATTCCCGAAGAGCGGCCTCATTCCGATCAACAGTTACCAAAATCCCCATCCTAAAGAGCAACGCACCGGTTCAGAGCCAGCGCCTTGCAGTAAATCCTCCGGCACCTCGGCGACATATTTGATCAAGTTTAATCGACGCAGCGTCCGAACATTCGCGAAGCACCACCTGTGAGGACAGCCACTACATTTGCCTCGACGGATTGTGGGCCGGGCCTAGGCCATACATACATAAGGGGGGGCTGGAGCAGTGCCGAAGGATGGTTTAAAAGATGTTCATGAGAATCCAGATGAGCAAGGTCATCTCCAGACGCTTCATGTTCTTGCGAATGTTGATCACTAGTGGTCTAACATGGGAGGGAAGAAGTGAAACGATAGCTGCTTATGACTGGCGAGGTGGGAACTGACAGCCTCTCCTTCAGATGACGACTGCGAGAGTGATAGAGGTCGAGACGTTCCAAACAACGTTGGTGCGCATGACAATGCGCAAGACGGTTTGCAACGACTTGGCTGTCTAGCATCCTAACTTCTCAGACGTTAGGCTGGTTTCAGCGTTCGATTGCCTTCGTGCGAGTGGGACTTCAACTTCAACTCGACTACGGCTTTAATAAGCCCTTTCATCTCTAACTATCTGCGCTTAAAGGCCCTTACTGACTGTTCTTGTGTATATCTCAGCCACGACGTTGCTTCCCACGATACATGCCGGAACCGGCCGTTCGCAGTTCGGCGGCGGTCAACCAGTAGCCTCCGTCTCAACCACCACCGCACTTTACAGTGAAACCTCCTTACTATTCTTTGTGCCTCTTCATCACAACATTCTCATACATTTCTTCATCAAGACGTGGTAGCACTGTTCGGCCTGCCCTGGTCTCTCCTGGTCCAATCCGCGAAATGCACGTGGATAACGAACCAGATACCAGCGTTCCTCGGAAAATCTCACATCCTCGCAGCGCTTCAGTCACCGTGGTCGGGAAGCGCGAACGGAGTTCATGTCAGCAAATCAATGAAACAGACGTGGATGACGAAGCAGATACCCGCCTTCCCCTTCAATGGCACCAATTCTTGAAGTTATACGCCTTGTCATTTAAAATGGCAAACTGAATTTGGTTCATGAAACCAGTGAAGGATTTGGCGGAGAGACCTCTCCCAGAGTATTCAATGCTCGTGAAGCACTCCTGAATGTTGACACTTCTATTCACAGGGATTGTCACCTCTTATTACAGGACGAGAGGATAAAACATTATGATAATCACTGATAGGGAACAATGCAAAGTGCAGAACCAGCATTAGATATACAACCCAACGACGCTCAATACCCTCTGTTTATCTTTCGAAGAGTCTCCACGTACCCAATGTATCCCTTCTTCTTCTTCTCCTTCTCCTTGCCCTTCCTCTCCGAGTTTCCTTGGCCCTCCGCTTTTGATGCGGATTCAAACCCGAAATTAAATCCCGTCGCGAGATTAGGCATCTGGAGCGTAGGCTCTGGACTCTTCATCTTGGAGTGTGAGTCCGACGCCGCAACATAGTTGGAACCCATCGACAGCCTATCGGTCATTTCGATATCCCCATCCATATCTTTTGCTAATTTCGCACGGGTAGGGGGGCTTGGAGGACCTCCATCGCTAGAGCTTGAGTCTGACTCGTCTTGCTCGAGGACAGGGGCGAGTGTAAGAGGAGAGGAGACAACTGTTTTTGACGAGCCGACGCTCTTGCGACGTGTGGCAGAAGCCAGCAAGGCTCCCCAGAATGCTTCTTTCTGCGGCGGGGATGGCTCGCTACCGGATTGATCAGCACTCTTATTCTGCGTGGGAGATAGATCGATGTTCTCGAGAATGGTGTCGAATGTCGTTGCGGGCATCGCAGTCTCCATGATTGGCTCTTCTTGCGGAGGCGAAAGTGGTGTGACAGGTTCCGAGAACTCAGAAGGAGAGGAAGTAGTTGGCTTAAGCGCTGGTGTCGCGGGCGCCGTCGGTGTCTTCTGCTGCCGGAACTGGGCTCCCCATCGACATTCGCTTGGGTAGTCGCACCTGTGCCAGCAGTCCTTCTTCTGCGCTCCGGCAGCAGTTTGCTGCTGCTCGTCGCTCAAACGACGTTCGACCCGCCACTGCATGCCCAATCCGAGAGTGTTTGCACTGTTACCGTCCTCCTCCTCTTCTTTGGCGATCATGTCTCTGACAAACTTCCTAACTTCTTCTTCATTCCTGCGCCAATCGCCCCACGCTTTCCAGCCTTGGTAGTCAAACTCACTCGAGCACGCCTTATGGCGCCGAACGACTCGCGTTCGCTCGCCATTCCTCCCACGCTTGGTCTTCACCACCGTTGTGCCTGCACAGAAGTGGTGACCGTCTTCGAGACATCGGCGGGTGACGCCGAGCGGATATCTGATATGGCAGACATGGCACTGCCAGACCCAATTGAGCGGCGATTTCGGAGGAGACACTGTCGGTGCTATATTCGTGCGACTGCTCCATGATACAGATGCGGAGATGTTCGCTGCCTTCAAAGATATCGGAACAGGCGGTGGAGTTATTGGAAGTTGCGGAGAGAAGGGCGAGACAGGGATAGCGAGATTCGAAGAGCGAAAAGGAATGGCTGAGATCGCGAGGTTGGCGATCCGTGCTTTCTTCATGGCGCAAGAATTATGTGACCAGCGACAGTTTTCCAAAGCGTTGTTTGAGTCGGAGAGGGACTAATGCGAAGCCGGCTTCGCAAACGAACCGTAGTGTCTCAATGGCAGATGCAGAGAAAAACAACGCGGACAAGCGCCTAAAGGTATAGCTGCCTTGTGGCTTCGAGTACTGACGAAGGAAATTGTGAACAGCAATGGTGGAAATTGACGAAGAGCATTCGCAATGTCTATAGAGGTCTGCCATGACGCATACGCCACCGCGTCAACATAAAGCCCCTCGCTAAACACAACCAGTTCAATGCTGGCGCAATTTAGCGAATTCTAGAGCAGCCTTTGTTTCCAGCAGCCAGGCACGCACGTGGTGTGGCCAAACTGACGGAGTCGCGCGTGTTTCTTTGTGTGAACTCGCTTGCCGGCAAAGCCGAGACAAAGCCCGGAAACCTTTCGATTTGGAGCTCGTCCGAATTATCATCAAAGTGCTTCAAAGACGAAAGACAAGAGATTGTCCAATTCCGACGGGGACAAGGCAATTCGGAGAGGGAGTGCTAGAGGGCCCCACGTACATCGAAATGACTGATCCACGCTGTCATATTTGACATAGCGCTACAAATGTATATCACGGGCCGAGTTTCGGCGGAATAAAATGTTTCCCGAATTGCGTCTCATTTCCTAAGTCCATTTCTTCCTGAGATGATGTGTGTGCAGAAGGTTCTGAAAGTAGGCACATGTCCGATAACAAAGAAAGCGAATTGAAGGGTAGAAAGGAAAAGAACGCCGATCAAAAGTGGAATGACTTGAGAAAATCTCCAATACATGGACTGATATCACTAAGTCTCTCATTCTGACAGTAACCTTAGTAACGGTAGTTAGTCGAGGATGAAGGGGCCAGTGGAGCAGAATAACCAGGAGGAGCGATTGCTGCCAATAGTTTCCAGCGCAGGTTGCCGTTGTCATAGATACAAAAGAAGCTTCGCTGAAATGTTTACCACAGGAGAGATGAGAGCATTAGAGGTGCAATTCGCCCCTTGATATCGTCTGCGCTGAGCAAGGGGAAAGGGACAAACTTCATCTGCCCGAGGTGCGAGGGATCCAGTCATAAGAGAAGCAGCGTCAAAGCGCCATGACATACTCCGAAAGAGCGAATATTCTCCCCGCTCGAGATTTGTGAGATGTTCATCACTCCGGGAAAAGAGGATCTATGAAGGAGTTTGATACGCGCTAGTCTGTTTAAGTATGGTGTACATGTTCAACGGCTTGTCACTTGTTCTCTTCGAATCGATTGAGAAAGGGGCGAACGACTTTGAACGCAGCTCGCAACATGCAAGAAAGAGAATTGATCTGCTGCTGATAAGCTGGAACGGTCGATGTGCCACGAGCACGAGTCCACCACGCCGGGCCTTGGTCCAATTCGCCGACTTCGGTTAGAATGGAACGCGGTGCTTTCAACCATTCCATGCAGCCTCGCCCGCTCGACCAGTCCCAACAATTTAATGGATTTGAGCGCTTCAAGCGATTCAAGCGCTGAATTCCATCTCATCTGATGCGTTCTCGTGGTCTCTTTTTCTGCGGCCTTACCTACGCAAGTTTGTGATCTCCGTGGTTAACGGCGGTTCTTCAGCTTCAAAAAACATCGTCACATCCTGCAATTCACTATTGTCTGAATCTCATCGGGAACAGTTCGCCAAGAACATGTCGATGATGCATCCGGATGCAGACGAGAATGTGGGAACGTGGAGCTGCTTTATCGGATTCCTTATGTACGACGATCGAGGTCCGTGCAGCGCATCCATTTTACAGAAAGTCACGGGACTGCGTGTTGTTTACAGCGTCGCGTGCTGCGCGCGTTAGCGCGTTTGTGTCCGACCTCACTCAAGCCCTTCCGGCGCAACATCCGGATACAGCAACCCCAACATCGTACCCCTCCCCTCCCCATGACTTGAAACGCAACGTAAGCATGTCAACCGCCTCTAGCAGGATATATGATATGTAAAACATGCCGCTACTGCGCCTCATGCCGGCATTTCCGTAGTCTTCGGGGTCAGCTGGACAGCAGTTCGCAGTGGTTCGATCCAGGACTTTGGCACTTTCGTATCTGCGAGATTGAATTGTTTTGCTCCCACAGCCGCCATGAGGACGTCGGTGGCTGCGGGTAAACGGTAGTCGACAGATGTAATTCAAGATTCGCGTGAGACGGTGAGCGAGAAATCAAGGCATTTTGTATTCAATAGCTCGATCTCGATGCAGGATTGTGAATGACGTCGTCTGTCTCTCAGAATCTACGATCCGTCCTGCCAAACGGCGATCGCGGAAGTAAAGGGTTGGAGGGGAGGCTGTTTCGCGTCAGACAGCGATAGAGCTCCAATTGAAAAGGTGAGCAAGGAGGGCTAGCCAGTTGAGGCATGCCCCAGCAGCAGCCACATGGGCGAACGGACCTCCATGCGTCCCAAACTAGCACTCTGACAGAGATTGCGGAACTAGGTGCATTTTTGAGCCGCCCAATAAGTGGCCTTGCGGAGCGCCAAGCATATTCAGCCAACAAGAACGGACTCAGGGCGCCTCGCAGTGCAATCCTTTCCCTGTTTGAGCGCGACGATTCGGTCTATTCGAGCCGAATGACGACAGATGGGATCGTCCTCTCGCAAAAAGAACAATAGACTATTGACGGGCTGCGCTGATGCTCCCATTGCGACCATGACAACGCATAGCGTGTAGAAATTGACTGAGATGGTTCCTTGGTTGAGCATGAGAGCAGGAGCATGAATGCAGCAAGACAAGACGAGACGGTTCAGAAAGCGTGAGAAATTGATTGCGTGTGACCTTGTGGCCGGCCTGGATTCGGAACTTGAGCTCCAATTGCATGCAGGGAGACGTTGGAGGTGCAGAACGGCGAGCCGTGCGAGGTGGTGGCATGGCAACGATATGCTTGTCATCGCGCCGGCGGGAACGACGCTGCAGCAGCTGGGCTGGTCAGCGCAAGCGCACAGCTTGTTTCGACGTGACCAGGCGCGATGTGAGAGCTGATGACGCTCCAGCAGCGAGCAGGCAGGCTCGAAGACAGCTAGAAGTGGGTGGCGATGCTATTCGTCGCGCCGATAATTTGGCAGCGTGGGGCGGCGATGGAGGTGGTGTTCGCAAGTCGCCTGTAAGGCCGCGGGTTAGCGCTTGCGGCGCACGTTAGCGGGAAGCTGACCCCTCCAGGCGCTCCAAGTGCAGGGCAGGGCAAGCGCTCCAGCAGCTACCAAACGTTGCGTAGCAACGACAAGCAAGCTACGCCCTCTTCACCTCTTCACCACCCGACCTCTATCTACCTCTCTTCACCACGCTCTTTCCTGCCCTTCTTCGTCCCCCAGAAGGCTTCTGGTGCCCTACCTGCTGCTGTTCGAGGTGACCACTGGCCAGACAACCTCACGTCGTGTGCTGCACCGGCCTTCCCTAGCTTGAGCACCAGCGAGCCGTATCGTCGCGGCCGAGATGTTCACCTCTTGACAGCAGCAGCAGTGCCGACACTCTTTTGGAATCTTGCATCGGACGAGATCTGCGGTAGCATCTTAGATTGGAACTAGCATTCTCATCTTTCATGCTTTATCGCGTCGGCCCTGGTGCACACAGCTACCCGCTCTCTCGTCTCCCCCTCGTGCAGCTCCTCCCCAGGCTCACGCAACCTCACTAGGTCAATTGGACCTGCAACCCACTCAGCTCTTCCGAAATGGAATCGTCTCCTCTGGCTGCAATGCAGCCACCTCCCTTGCCGCCGTCGTGGGGATGCAGACGCGATCTTTTCACCTCCAGGTCGCGCCAAATGGGATCCAATCCGTTCGGCACAAACAACTTCAATTTCAAGGACATGAGCATGCTTCGGTCACAGTCCGACTACTTCTCCGGCACTCAGGTCCGAGGCTCGTCGCCGGCAGCTAGCTTGGCCGCAGACCTGTCACAGAATTTCCATATCGACCAAAGGTTCGTCCCTAACACGCAGCGTCTTCAAGCCCATCTTTGCTTATCGATTGTAGTCCCCAATTGCCTACTCCTCGTCGCTCTCTATTTACTGCGAACCTATTCCAGCTAGCAGCTGCTCGAGGTAAGACAACACAACAATGTCAATGTTTGGAACTTACTGATCGACGTAAAGAGGGTGCCACAACTCCACCAATTCGTTGGGAAGGCGTAACGACACCGCCAATCCCATCCTCTTCGCCCGGATTTGGCCACGATTCCATGGACATATCGCCTCTGCCGCACAAGGTTCCATTCGCCCGGACGAGCGACATCGTGCCTACGCCGGACACGGAAACGACACTTGACGACGCCATGAGTTCTCCGCCCGTAATGACTTCTGACTCGTCCGAGACACAGAGCTCCGACAGACCACGGCTGCAGTATGTCTTGTCACTCGCTGTGTTCACGGTAATGGTGCTAACTGTCTTTAGGAGACGAAAGTCTTCCGCACCCCGACCCTCGTTACTTAGGTCCGCGAAGTTCTTTTCCACAAACACTGTCGCTCATCAGGCTAGAGAGCCAGACACTCAGCTGCCGCCATTTAAATTTGGCGCTGGAATCGGTGCGGCTGTTGCCCCCTCACTCTCGCTGGACGACATCGAGGATTCGCCTCCTCAACAACGGAACATGTTTGATTCTGGAATTATGGGTCCTCCAAGACCACGCCAACTCTTTTCGCATACCTCGAACTCCAGTCGTTCCCATGGATCGCCCTTAGCAGGTCTTTCGAAGAAGCCCCCCTTCCAAGTGCCTCGGCCAAGGAAGCAATTTCGCCGTTCGAATAGCATGTTCGAGCATCCAGGCGATATAATGAAACAAGAAAAGAGAGAATCTGCCCAGACAGGACTGCAATCGATCATGGATGTTGATGACACCCATCAGCTGGCCCTTCCACATTTCATGCCAGTCGACAGGAACGACGGCATTCCTAGGATCACGCAGGAGACGATGCTTCAAGTCCTGGATGGCCAGTACAATTCGCACTTCGATAACATCAAGGTTGTGGACTGCAGATTTGAATATGAATTCAACGGAGGTCACATCAATGGCGCTGTGAATCACAACGACAAGGAAGGTTTGGCTCAGGCACTGTTCCAACAAGGCCCTTCACGAACATTGCTTCTACTCCACTGCGAGTTCTCTGTGCATCGTGCGCCTCTAATGTAAGTTATCACAATTCATTTGGCTGTAACTTCAAACTAACTTTGATGCAGGGCTGAGCACGTACGGCGACACGATCGTCGCGTAAATGAAGCTTCCTACCCCAAGCTCAACTACCCGGAATTGTACGTCCTTGATGGTGGCTATAATGCCTTCTATAGGAACCATCGGACACGTTGCTTTCCTCAGAACTACGTAGAAATGGATGCTCAAGGTCACGAAGCTACCTGCGAGCGAGAATTGGAGAAGCTTCGTCGTCGAGGCAAGCTCAATCGAGCCGCAACATATGCCTTCGGTGAGACCACCTGCGATATGCAGGACAGCCCGACCGCAGGAGCACGGTCTACTGCCTCGTTTGATGGAGATCCACGACGAGCATACAACAGACGAATGGCATCGTATTAACAGCCCAAGTACCCACAAACCCGCGATACCCATGGATTTCCTTGTTCTCAAATTCTTGGCCATAACAACCCTCACCCTTCCGTCATTGGCGTTCCATCTCATTACCGGATCATCCTCTGGATCAGAACCCTTTTTGTCTGTCGGCCGATTGCTCTTCCTTGTCCGATATATCACCTTCCGCCGGGCAGTTGGGCACACTCATCTGAAACAGCCCACATGCCGTGCTGGAGTTTCCCGTTCGGCTTCCGACCTCTCCCCTGGCCCTCAACCCAGACATTGCTCTGAATACTCGCGCTGAAAGATCGCGCCTCTTCCCCATCAATGCTTCCATATGTCCTTCTCTTGGTTAGCCGACACGTCTCTCGTTGAACGTTCATCCACTGGACACCATGTGCCAGTACATCATCCAATACGCAAGCGATGCTCATTACTCAAATTTGAGTACCTCTACTCCTTCAGCAGCAACATGCTCTGCAGGAGGCAGATGTTCCTCCGTCTTTCCCCATTGGCTCACTCATCCTTTTTGCACTTACCTTGCCGGTTTTCGGTCTCAAGCTCTCTGTAATAATTTGGTTTTAAGCATCCAGCGTGCCTTTGACAGCGCTTGCTTCTGAGGGGTATTACAGAGATTGTACATATAGACTGCCTCTGACAGTGATTTTGCGAAAAGGGGTTCGGGGCTGTACAAGGCGGGATATCCTCGTCGTAATTGTTGCGCTTTGGGGCCGACGGGGGAGCTGTATTTCGTCGTCTCGCTATTGGAAATGCAAACAAATTTCAAACAAATCCCTAGTGCTATTTGTGCCAGTGACAATGGCATTGACATGAAATATTCGTTGTTGGTCAAGACGTCACGCGAAGACTCGGCGAGTCAAGTCGCACTCCACATCCCACCTCCAACATCCAGCGCATACAACATTCCCCTATAGAATCCTGTGAATCCCCACATGAAGCGCCGAAAATTAAATCATGGATATCGATGATATCCTCGCCGATATTGACCGCGAAGCGTTACCGCAGGAGAGTCTTGACCTACAAGAATTGACGCGGGCATGGGTTACCGAACGCGTCGCGCCAGAGCTTCTGCCATATCCTGATGCGCTGATGGAGAGGGTATCTGCGCGTATTCGAAGGCAGGTAAGCTCGCACTAAATAGTCTTCCTTCGGGAGACAGCGTTTCTACGCCAGTTCGACGTGAAAAGGAAGACGCTAACAGAGACCGCGCAGATTGAGCTGGTAGAAGAACAAACGGGTAACATGGATCCAAAGACGAACTTCAGCCTCATCATCATACAGACTGAGCTTGAGCGCTTCAAGTTCCTTGTGCGATCATTCCTAAGAGCCAGAATTGCAAAGGTTTTAATCCGCGTTCGCGTATCTCACGGCGCCGCTGCTGACGCTATGTGTGCAGATAGACGCCCATCCTCTCCACCACCTCACTTCCTCTTCCGCATCGTCTTATCTCTCCGCGCCTGAGAAACAGTACCTCTCCGCGCACCATGCGCTTCTCTCCTCGCACTACCAGGCATCGTTCCTGTCTCAGTTCCCCCCGTTGCTGCAGCGCCTCGACGACACTGCAGGCGGCGTGAGCATGGTCGACGCGCCAGATTTGGACAGCGCAGTCTTTGTGCGAGTCCTTAAAGATGTGGGGGTTGTGTCTGTGGAAGGCACGGACACGATATTCGAGATGCAGAGAGGAGATGTATTTGTGGTTAGGTGGAGGGTTGTCAGAGAGAGGGTGCTGGTTGGGGATGCGGAGTTGATTTAGACGTCTTTGGGAGGTGGCATCAATGGACGTGATATGAATGACGATCACATGGGTATGGCAGCATTGCATGGAGTTCTGGTACAATCTTGTAGGAGCGTTGGAAAGTTGTCAAGGAAACTGTGTCGTCAGAAATCGTTTTGACATTGGGATATCTCATGCAAGTCCCAAAACGCCATCATGAGATGCACTTGCTCATCCAGACTCAAGTGCCTACAGAGAATCAATGCGCTTGCAACCAACCCAACATCTGCTCGAACGCATCTTTCTGAGATGCCTTGATCTTTTCATCGTCATAGTCACCAAGGACCGCAAAGCCATGCGGAACTCCTGGATACACTTTGACTTCATGATCGATGCCAGTCTTTTCTAGGAGCTTTTTACCCTCCTCGCGCGTCTCGTCCGGGAAGAGTTGATCGTTCTCTACGCACACCATGCACACCGGCACTTTCACGGCCGCAATGTCCTCCTTCGTAATCATCGTCCCTAACATACTTAGAAGATGGCCAAATGTACAACTCGGGCTTTGACATACCGTGCGCAATGACTCCAGTTTTCAGTTGCGGGCCAGTCTTGACCATGCCCTGTTCCTCATCTGTAGTCGGCTGACCCTGAGCCCCCGTATCCGGACCTTCGCCCGCCAAGATCAGGATATATTTGGCGCCGAAGCAATATCCAACGCCATACACACCACCGCCGTTAGCAACGGCATCCGCGAACTCCTCTTTGGCCCCATCGAGAACTTTCTGCACCAAAGGCAGTACTTTCTCCGGTGTTTGACGCGCCAGCCACATGTCAATCATGAATGACTTTGCTGTTTCTCCCACACGCAGCTTCACGCTTTCCAAGAAGGATGGCTGTTCCTCTGCGGATGCCTCTGTTGTAGTATTGGGGGCTGGATCGCCACCGAACCTTACTATCTTTCAGCGATCGTTGAGGTAGGAAAAGACAGGTAAATGCTGACATGTCTGGCATGACTACTAAGAAGCCAGCCGCCGCATACTTGTCAGCCTGTAGCTGATTGTTTGTCGACTTGACGCCAGTGCCGCCGGTCAGGAAGAGGAGGAGCTTTGAGGGTGCATGTGGATAATCTGCGGGCTTCGTCACATAGACCTGAAATTCTAAAGTCAGCTTAGGTTTTCAATATAGGGAAAGCAAGCATACGTCGACCTCCGCGATCTTTGTCATTTCCTACATAAAGTAAGCGCATTGCACTAAAGTCAGCTATAGTTGTCGAACCCCAGTTGGCACTTCTCCAGCGGCTGCTCGTTGTCAGCAATTGGGTTTCCAAGTACATCTGAAGCTTCCTACGAGTCGGTCTATCGGTCACGCAATGTTCCTATTCATTATTAGAACAATCTGTCTCTCAGAAGCAGAGAGTCGAGGACTGTTTACACCCATACTCGGACCCTCCTGCGCCTTGGAGTCGTTTGGAATGGCGCTGTCCTCGACAGCATCGCTCTCGGGAGCTTTCGTAGCCACCTCTTCGTCTGCCATGCTGCTGAATAGGTGAAATGAAAGGCAGGCCGGAGTTTACAATACTGCTGCCTTTGTACTCGGCCAAGGGCAGTAAGCTCATTGGGCATTCAAAAGGTGACGTAGGAGGGGCGGAGAATCGGCGAAATGTATTCCCGTCATTAAAACGTGATCGCGCGGCGCGTTCGAACGCGTTCTTATTAGTGGCGGCTGCCTCCCCAAATATATCCCCCGCGCCGCGTCTTCACCACATCTTCTGCAAACCACCCTCGACTTTCCCATCTACGGACGTGAAGACGCGATGGCGGACATAGCACGTGCAACTGAAACGATTACGCAAGGCGCGTTGAGGTACGGCCTTGTGCGCTGCTCGCTGTGGTGCAGGTTGATAGCTAACGTGTAGCAGAGGCATCTTCAATGAGAGCCCCGGCGGTGTGGCAGAGCCTGTCCTGCAATGCGTTCAAATCAAGGCCATGGAAAGGAAGGATAACTCACAGCCCGACCGGTACCGAGTTGTACTCTCCGACGTGCAGAACTTCATCCAGAGCATGCTCGCAACTCGTACGCAACAACTGGCACCGCATGATAGGCAAAAGTACTGACATGGCTTCACAGAGTGCAATCACTACATCATTGATGACAAGCTAAAGAAGGGGTCTCTCGTGAGGATCAAGCAGTACACTCCGAATATCGTTAAGGGGAAGAAGTACGTTTCAGTGCGCTCTCAGAGACGAGCTAAGTTTAACGCATCCTAGGATTCTCATCATTCTTGACCTTGACGTATTGTCCGAGTACGGAGAATGCGAAAAAATCGGTCAGCCTGCCGCTCTCGAGACAGTGAGGACGGAAGATACAATGAAGATGGAAGAGACCCCCGAGCCCCAGCCCGCGGGTATTGCCAGTAACGGCTTCTATGGCAACAAGCCTCCAGCCCAAGCTCAGCAGCAGCAGGCTCAGGCGTTACCTTCACGCCCCAACAATAGCAACAACTCCCATAGCCGCAACATTAACATCTCCCCGATCAGCGAGCTCTCGCCGTACACACACAAATGGACTATCAAGGCTCGTTGCACACACAAGAGCGACATCAAGACCTGGCACAAGCAGTCGGGAGAAGGGAAGCTGTTCAGCGTCAACCTCCTAGATGATACCGATGAAATCAGGGCGACCGGTTTCAATGCTGAGTGCGATGCGTTGTACGACGTGTTTCATGAGGGCGGCGTATATCTCATCCACAGTCCTTGCCGCGTGCAGCTAGCAAACAAGAAATTCACGCAAGTCAAACATGACTACGAGCTGACCTTCGAGCGCGATACTCAAGTGGAAAAGGCAGAGGATGACGATAGGGCTATACCGCAGCTGCGATACAATTTCACCAGCATCGGTTCGCTTCAGTCCATCGAGAAGGACTCTATGATCGATTGCATCGGCATTCTGAAAGAAGTGGGCGAAGTGTCCCAGATAACGTCCAAAACAACTAGCAAGCCTTATGACAAGCGCGAACTCACCCTTGTCGACGATTCACAGTATTCTGTGCGCCTCACAATTTGGGGCAATTCAGCACAGTCCTTCGATGCGCCAGTCGAGTCCGTCGTCGCCTTCAAAGGCGTCAAAGTCTCCGACTTTGGTGGCCGAAGCCTTAGCCTTCTCAGCTCTGGATCAATGCTCGTTGATCCAGACATTGATGAAGCACACAAGCTCAAAGGCTGGTATGACGCCCAAGGCCGTAACGATGCTTTCGCTGGGCAGGCAAACGACGGAACCATGTCGACGACAAGCCGTAAAGACGACACTAAGATCATTGCACAGATCCGCGAGGAGAACCTGGGCGTGAGTGAGAAACCAGACTACTTCTCTGTCAAGGCAACAATTGTCTACATCAAGAATGACAACGTTGCTTATCCGGCCTGTATGAGTGAGGGCTGCAACAAGAAGGTCGTGGAGATGGACCCAGGACAATGGCGTTGCGAGAAGTGCGAAAAGAGTTGGCCAAAGCCACTGTACCGCTACATCATGAGTGTCAATGTGGAGGACCACACCGGCCAGCTGTGGCTGAACATCTTCGATGATATCGGAAGAATAATTATGGGCATGTCCGCTGACGAACTGATGGATATCAAGGAGAATGACGATCAGAAGGCCAAGGACGCCTTTGCAGAGGCGAACTGCAAGACCTATGTCTTCAGATGCAGGGCGAAGATGGATACGT
The DNA here is from genome assembly GCA_010015805.1 of Rhizodiscina lignyota. Taxonomy (NCBI): domain Eukaryota; kingdom Fungi; phylum Ascomycota; class Dothideomycetes; order Aulographales; family Rhizodiscinaceae; genus Rhizodiscina; species Rhizodiscina lignyota. The sequence continues at coordinate 1,214,915 of ML978123.1, forward strand.
TCCAGGATCAGCAGAGGTATGTGTCATTAGCAGTGTCCGTGGTGAATAATACTAACGGTGAGATAGGGTACGTTATCACGCAATGTCTGCTGCATCGCTAAACTTCTCGAATGAATGTGCGAAGCTGGTCGACATTCTGAAGCAATACGACATGAACTCGGATAGCTTGTTTGTCAACTAGTGCGGGAAGGACAAGCTTGTATGCATTTTCCCCCATAATTCGCGGACCTGGCCGGGCTGCATGACTCAAACGGATGGAATGGGGGAACAAGGCAGCTGTGGGTTGCTTTGTCTGTCATGGCGTTAGTCGATATGGGCTCCTATTTCCAGGCTGAACGATTATCTTTGCTTTACTCGACATATGCTGGGCAACGAAAAATGGCGTGAAGGAGAGAGAAATGATGACTTGCTCGATTGAGATCCTCTGCCACTCTCAAAATCTAACTCTGGAATCTGCCACATCACATGCGTCTACTCCTGCCGAGTCGCGTCTACGGACATGGAGTAAGCAAAAGTCTGCGTGCACTGTGAAGTCCCACAATAGTCTTGCCTGGTGACCAAACCTATCACAGTCGAGCTACGATACATCAGCGAAATCCCTCTACTGTCTAGACACGCGCACCCGCGAGCTCGTGAAAGTTCGGTTCTCCTGGGCGAACTTAGATGAGCTCTGGGACGTTTGGCCGTCTCAATCCAGTATCGTACCTCGAGACGTTGCTCTCGTCCAGCGCTTGAGACTCTCCAATGTCCTAAAGCCTCTAAGTCGGCCGTCTGTTGTACTCCCAGCGAATTCTGATGTGCTCTGGACACATTCTGTTTTCGAATTCGTCCTTTAGTCTACCACTTCGCACAGCCACCGATGGCCCTGCCGTTTACATAGTCGTTCATGAGCCTCAAGAAACATTTCACAACCGCTCAGATAACTGCACACCAGACACAATAGCTATGCACTTCACTTCCATTCCTACCTACCCTACATACGTACAGAAAAAGCAAGAGTCAAAAAAGGGAAAGGAAAGACCGAATCCACGCATCCGCATGTCGGCGTCGCAGTGTGTGAAGGAGTGTATGCTTTGTTGCCAAGCAGACATTATGCAACCAACCGCGGTGGGTATTGGGGTGTGGTATGTGAGGGTGGTATAGACAAGCCGACTACGGCGTCCAAGGTTTGCAATAGAAGTTAGAGTGTCGTCCGCCAACGTGGCAACAAAGTACTTAACCAGAAAAAAGGGTTTTAAGAAAACCAAAAAAGGAAAACCGTGCATGCATGGCCTTTCTCGCATGAGCATCTGGGAAGACTAAGAAAGAAATTTCCCAGTGCCATATAAGCGGACGGCCACACGCTTGATCGTCAAGAGGAAAAATCGCTAGGTATCGACAGCACCAACTTCACCCTTCTCTATACAACACAAAACACCTCGGCTCATCGGGAAGACTATAAGGAAATCCACAGCCGTCACTTCACGAGCGTCATTCGATTACGCTGCCGGACCCGCAGCCTGACCTGGAACTGGCTTCCTGCTTGGCACAGGAAGCATGGCACTCTGGCTCAGAGGACTCAGCCCAGGCGGGCTATTCCTCTTCGAGCCAGCAGGAGCACCGTTCGGGGTCATGATCTGGCTCATCGAGTTGCTCCTCCTCCTTTGCTCCGGTGCCGCCATCCTAGAGCCATTGGCACCGTTCGGGCCAGGACTCATGCTCCTTGGGACGCTGCCAGAACGACCACGACCGCCTGGTCCCATCGGTGAGGAGGGGCGCGGGGGTCTGCCGAATGGCGCACCTGGGCCGCCGTTGGGTCCAGTTGGAGTCATTGGACGCGCGCCAGGACCCGGAGAGTTACGACCGGTTGGGGTCATGGGACGGCCCTGAGGACCATAGGGTCCAGGAGAGTTACGGCCAGAAGGCGGGCCCATGGGACGAGGGCCAGGAGCGGGATAGTTGCGACCGGTTGGAGTCAAGGGACGAGGGGCACCAGGGAGACCAGCAGGGGGAGGTCCGCGAGGAGGGCTGCCGCGAGGGCCCGGTGGGCCACGAGGGCCATTAGCGTTTGGTGGAGGGCGAGGCTTGACGGCGTGCTTCGAGAGGCAGGTACGCGGAACGACACCTTGATGAGTGCGATCCATGCGGAGGCAGAGCGCCTAGGGAGTAGTAGTCAGTCCTCAGCACGTTCATGTCATTAATGCAATACTCACCCATCCGTCATCGTACTCATGAAGCATGCGGACAAGTTGGCCAGCGTGGAGCTCGAGTTCGTCATCCATCGAGGGCTTGAAGTCCATCTGAACCCTGTGCACGTTGTTTGCAGGAGCACCAGACCCAGTAGCTGCTGAGGCGAGACTAGTGGAGCTAGCGGCCGCTCCACCGGGAAGAAGAGAGGCAGGGACTTCGCTAGCGGTAGTGCTTGGTGCATCAGTCAATGCGGGACTGGGAGGACCAGGGGTGATCATAGAAACAGCAGACTTGGTCGACTTGAGACTGAGTGGCTTTGGAACAACCGGGTCATCCTTTGGATCTTTGGACTCATTCGAAGCCTTGGAGGCGTTGGATGGCGCCTTGTTATGATTTGCGGATGTGAAAGCTGCAGCTGCAACAGCAGCTCCGGCAGCAGCTCCGGCGGCAGCAGCATCAGTGGCGGCAGCAGTAGTAGTAGGGCCAGTAGCAGGACCAGAGGTGGGAGCAGTAGTAGTAATAGAAGGAGCAGTAGCACTGATAGGAGAGACGATATCAGTTTGCGAGGGAGATCCTGGAGCGTTGGACAGATTGTTCTGAGCCGCTTCGTTGGCAACAGTTTCAGCATGGTTGCCAAACGGATTGTTCGGGTCGTTCGCATGGTCACGCTGGCCTGGCTTCTCCCAAGCACTAGCACTGGATGGTTCGGTCGCAGCGGCGGTCTGACCGGGCTGACGAAGACCACGAGATCCTGCAGCAGCTCCAGCACCTGCTGCGCCACCAACCATCATTGCGCCTGCAGATGGCCCTGATTCCGGAATGTCGAGCATGTTGCCTGCGCTCTTACGGTTCGATGTAAGACCAGGAAGGAACTGAGTGACAGGGCGAAGACTAAGACGTGGAGCAAAAGAGTTGACGTTCTTGCGTGGCCTTGGTGTCGCCTCTGCACCTGCAGCACCTGCAGTCATGGGGAAGGCGTCATTGTTGTTGTTGGCAGCTTGACCTTTCTCGTCGTCCAGTCGTTCATGATCCTCGCCTGCAGCAGCCTTTCTGCGGCGGATGAAGAACAGTGCAGCGACTAGAAGAGCACCGACTCCAAGAAGAACGCCAATTGCAATGCCGGCCTTTGCGCCTCCTGAGAGACCACTCGAAGATGAACTCGAAGCATTCGGAGATGCAGTAGCACTCGATGAAGACGCAGCACCAGCGGCAAGCGGGTCGAGGGTTGATGATGGGGTAGCATCTGTTAAATGAGTCCCACCAATGGGAGTTCCAACGATATGCGAAGTCGAGGGGGTCTCTGCAGCACTTGAGGTCTCGCGTGCACTTGTCGTGCTTGCCTTGTGAGTTGCTTCGCTGGCACTGGTGCTCTCGGCTGGAGTCGGTGTTACAGTCGCCTTCGAGGGCGTTGGCGTGTCCTTGGGCTCGGGCTTTGCCTCAGGTGTCGTGGTGGGATCGCTTTTGTGCTGAGAAGTGGTTGAAGAAGGGACTTGAGTGATGTAGACGGCAGGCCCAGAGAAGGTCTTCTTCGCCGTCACGTAGACGACTGAGACACTCGTGGAGACATCATCGTCGTTCTTACGAACGAAGAGGTCGCGCAGATTCGGGAGACGCATTTTTTCGAAGCTTCGCGTATTCGAGCTCGAGGTTGGAGAAGTGCGTGTGTTGTATTAGAGGCGGTTGGATGAGCTGAAGGAAGGTGTTACGATTCGGCCAGCGTGTCGATTGGTGCGATTCGGTGACGCTCCGCGGAATGCGAATCAACAGCAAGGGCGGAGAGGGAAGGCCAGGCGCAAGGGCGCGGAGTCGTTCTAAAAGAGCGTGGGCGAAGCGAAACAGAGTTGAGCGCCGATAAACGAAGGACGACGACAACCTGGTCGCGAAGCAGAAAAGAGTGAATGAAGGCCGTAGTTGGGTGGAGGAGTGAGAGAGGCGAGGCGTGGTGCAGAGAGAAGAGGTGCAGAAACACCGAGAGGGAGTCGCTGGCTCACTCGCGCCTGCAGCTCGCGTGTGGCCGCATGCCTGCTCGCATCTGCACTGGCCACGCTGAGAAGGCCTGAAATTGCGCGCTAGCATCTGCCTGCTCTAGCGCCTTGGCTAGCGCCAGGTACGTGCGCGCGCCCATTGGCTGCATCTCGGCCTGCCGCGCACGCCCCCTATCGCGCACTCGTCGATGTTATTTGGCGCGCAGGCTTCATCGCTGTGTTTCACGCTTGCACGCGGAACAACTGCTGCCATCCAGCTCGTATCTGGCCAGCTCAAGCGATGACCCTTCCATGCCGGCCGTCGTCGTGTATCCATGCTGCCTTCCCGCACGCCTCCGCTGGACGAAATACCTCGCATGCAACCAACTCTATGAAGCCATGCACTTCTATGCTGTACCTTCGGAAAATATTTCACGTTTCACGTTTCGACCGCACCCTCTTGTCTACCCGCCTAGCGCTCCAAACGTTGACCGACTCGGGGGCGGGAGCGAGTCTGAGATCAAGCGAAAAGACCGCCCAGTGACCGCCTAGCAACAGCCTCTTATTAGTCTTGGCCAGTCCGCGCGCATGAAACGCCGTGGAGGCGCAGTTGCGTATATTCCGAACCACCGAAATGAAACTGTGGCGCGGCTGTTGTGCGGTGGAAGCTGAGCATCTTCCATTTCGAACGCGAGACCGCTACTCATGACCTCGTGCTCGAGTATTCCGTAAGGACTAGTGACCGTTCAACTTCGTTATTCTCTATTCCATACTTACTTGTGTCGTGTGTAATTCGCACCCTTACATATCGTAATGCCTGATCTATCATCTCATGCCCTGGACCCGCAATATAGCGGCCGGCAATGGCGCAAGCCGTCCCTGTCAGGATCTTCTCACGGCTTACGCTAGTATTTGCAATTTATAGGCGGATATTCTCCAGATGCCTTGCTTATCATTGAATTAATACAGCCGATTCATCCGGCGAGTGGAGGCAAGGTTGAGAGAAAGCCAGAGGTGTGACATTGGCAGTGTCAAGACTTGTTCGGAGACAGAGTTTCTTTCTTGTTACCGCAATCCATGTAGAACCATTAGAAGGGGCGCCAGCGCATATGAGAATGCTTTCTTATTCGAAGCCCACGGAAAATCTCACTTTAAGACGCATCAGGATGACTCCAAAATAGATACGTCCAAAGTTCCCCTCGCTCTTCACAAATGCCTTGGCAAGGATATCAAAAAGAAGAGGGACCTTCTCTCATCATCCTTGGAAGAAATACATGTATCGGTGATAATAGCCCTCTCTTCCGTACTGCCGAACATCTAGCCTTCAAGCTGCTGCAGCTGGACGACACTCAGCTTGCGATTTCAGTATACGTATTGTCACAAGCTCACGTGCCTTGGTCTTGAATGTTGGCTACAGCGAGATCAAGACACGAAAGCCTGGAGTATCGGAGAAGAAACCACGGTATACCCAGTTTTGGAGAGAAAAGTCATTGGGATCGCCATGAACCAATCCGGCATAATTGAACCGTTCGCGATAGACACGCTGCTTTCAATAGTTTTGAGACCACCTAGAGGGAATTCTGGTAAGTAATAAATAGGTTTAGACAATTTTGATTCATGATAGAGGAGAGGAGTAGAGTAGTTCGCCATATCACCAAATTTAATACTCTTGGCCAAGGTGGGGAATCATTGCGTTTGCAATACGACAAGATGGCAAAACAGCAGTATCATAGGACGACACTCACACTTGGATGCAAGATCACAGAATTACCATATCTCAAATAGGTTGAATGCTCATGCGTATCTAATTTCGCAGAGTGAAGAGGAACTTCTCTCCAGGCTAGGTACGTCGAACATCGTGTCCGAATCGGGAAGTGCCTGGGTCGTGCGATGTCAACCTTGAAAGATATCAACTGCCCATGACAAAGCCAACTCTCTCCATCACGCAACATTTCAAGTGAGACTTTCTTCCTCTCCAAGTACTTCCGAAATTGATTTGGTGTTTTCGCCGCATCTTCAGGTGCACATTCAAATTCTCTGACGCAACAGCCTTTTCCAGTCATCCAAGTCTCAAACAGAAGAGTCCTACGGCTTGAGGTCTCTGATATTGGATCCACCGACGGATCAAGATGGGGAGAACAGTTACCATCGCGGCTGCTCAGCTCAACCAATGGGCACTGGATTTCGAGGGCAACACGAACAGAATCATCGAAAGCATTCGCATCGCAAAAGAGCGAGGAGCCACCTTGAGATGCGGTCCGGTTCGTCTCCTGAGATGCAGCATAGAACTCGAGCTGATGTACTGAACGTAATATCAGGAGCTTGAAATTCCGGGCTACGGCTGCCAGGATCATTTCCTCGAGTCGGATCTCTATCTGCACAGTCTTGAGTGCCTTGCGAAGATCCTGGTACATCCCGATTGCCAGGACATATTGCTGGACATAGGTATCCCAATGATGCACCGCAATGTTCGATTCAATTGCCGGGTGTATGTATGCCCTGATGTACAGACTGAAATCTGCAGAACCTGCTAGCTTACTCTGCTTTTCAGCATATGTCTCAACAAGCAGATCCTTCTGATAAGACCCAAGATGTTCTTGGCCGATGACGGGTAGTTCGCCTTGTAAGATCCGATATGGAGATACCATCTAACAGTATTGCAGTAATTACAGGGAGTCACGGTGGTTGTGAGTGGCAGCATTGATGTTCCTTAAATCTTTTGCGCCATGCTGATCGTAAACAGCACACCGTGGAACCGCCCGCAGCACGTCGAAGAATACTATCTCCCCCGCATCCTCCAGGACATCGTGGGGAGAGTCAAGGTTCCAATTGGAGATGCGGTGATATCAACGGCTGACAGTACGTCGTCCTGTGAAGGTGGATATTCAAGACATACTAATTTCTTGATGCAAGCTTGCTTTGGAGCTGAAACCTGCGAAGAGCTCTTCACTCCTCAGAGTCCTCACATAGGTAAGTTGGATCTCCTTTCCGCTATAAGATGTCAAGACTGAACCCATCAGGGATGAGTTTAAACGGCGTTGAGTGAGCTCTTCTCCCAACGCCGATATTGAAAAGAGGCTCATTACAGCAGAATCATTACAAACAGCAGCGGGAGTCACCACCAACTGAGGAAACTCGATACGGTAGGCTTCCTGTTGGTACAAGTCAAATTCTAATTGTACTAATTTACTTTGTACGATATAGCGTATCGCTCTCATACGAGAAGCGACACGCAAATGTGGAGGCATATACCTCTATACTAATCAAAGGGGGTAAGGAATCCGATAAGACTATCTCTATAACATACTCACAGATGATGCAGGTGCGACGGAGACAGACTTTATTACGTATTGCTCCTTCGCCATGATTGAACAACCTCGACATTACAGATCGCTCACTCATTGATAGGACGGGTGCGCGATGATCATAATGAACGGAGATGTCGTGGCTCAAGCGAGCCAGTTCAGTCTGAACGACATTGAAGTCATCACGGCGATCTGTGATCTCGAAAGCGTTCGCTCATTCCGGTCTCCCCCTAGCAGAGGCCTGCAAGCTATACAAGCACCCACATATCAACGAATCGAGACGCCTTTCAGTCTTTCGCCAAAGGAGAGGATCATGGATCGCGACCATAAACCTACTCCACCGCTCGAGAAAATCCGCCTCCATCTCCCGGAGGAGGAGATCGCTCTTGGGCCGGCATGCTGGCTCTGGGATTATTTGCGCCGCTGCGGTGGTGTTGCAGGGTATATGTACGTATTCATACATCGTATACGAATAGGGATAATGCCATTGATATACCCATTACGAACAGGCTCGCCTTGTCCGGTGGTATCGATTCGTGCAGCACTGCCACAAGTGAGTCGGCGATTAATGCCAAAGGGGCTTGCAAACTTGCTAACGGAACGTGATGCAGTCGTATTTTCCATGTGCCGCTTGGTGATTCAAGCCATCAAAGATGGAAACGAACAAGTTGCCTCTGATTGCCGCCGACTCTGCGCATTAGAGGATGGTGCAGAGCTCCCAAAGACTGCTGAAGAGCTCTGTGGCAAACTCTTCCACACAGCATACATGGGGACGAAGGCGGCTTCCTCTCCCGAGACCCGAAAACGTGCTGTTGAGCTCTCAAAGAGGATCGGCGCGTATCATACTGATCTGAATATTGACACGGTCGTCAAAGGTATCTGCTGAATCTTATTACATCTCATTCTCAAACGAATGCTCACACAGTATAGCTCTGACCGATATGTTCACTCTCGCTACAAACTTCATGCCTCGTTTCAGGAGCCAGGGAGGTTCCGGTAAGTGACGGTCTAATATAGAACCCGAAGCTGTGCTAATTCGCCTATACTTCAGGGGCCGAGAATCTTGCTCTTCAGAATATCCAAGCCCGGTTGCGGATGGTCATCATTTACCTCTTTGCTCAACTGCTTCCAACGGTGCGTGGACGCCGAGGCGGCGGCGGTCTGCTTGTCCTGGGCTCCGCAAACGTAGACGAGTGTCTGCGAGGATACCTTACGAAGTATGACTGCTCGAGTGCGGACATCAATCCCATTGGCGGCATATCGAAGACGGACCTTAAGAGGTTCATCAAGTGGGCGCAGACGGAGTTCGACATGCCCGTCCTCGAGGAGTTCCTCAATGCAACCCCGACCGCGGAGCTGGAACCACTGACGGAAACGTATGTTCAGAGTGACGAGGTATGATTCTGTCCTACAAGCTGCAGATATGCTGCCTATATTGCACATCCCCTTCCTTCCTCTCCGCTTCTTATATGCACTTGATGTCTTCATAAAGTGCTAACGTATCACACAGGTTGATATGGGAATGACCTACGACGAGCTCAGCGTAAGTTATCACACGGATGCTTGATGACTTGGAGAATGGTTGAATCACTCTGTTACGGACGATAAATCATTCAAAATGCTCTCGGCCGAACCTGTGCTAACTTGAACAACTAAATAAAGGTTTTCGGTCGCCTTCGAAAGATCGACAAACTTGGACCATTCGGCATGTGGGAGTTGCTTGTGAGCTCGTCGCTGTAAAGTGAACTCATCACCAATTGCTTACTTCGAAAGGTCCAAACTTGGACTCATCTGTCTCCCAGTCAAGTTTACGAGAAAGTGCGCCGGTTCTTCTACTACTACGGTATTAACAGGTGTGTACATCCCTCGGCCTTGTGAGCATGACTTCTGCTGATGCTTTCTCAGACACAAGCAAACTGTTTTGACGCCATGTAAGAGAATTTGCCCCTTTTTGGATCTGGTAACGTACTGACAACCTTTCTGTAGCCTACCATGTCAGTTTGATCCTTCGTAGCGCAGCCCACGGGCGACGTTGCGGTGAACTTCCACCCGCTTGAGCTAAAGCTGACTATGTGACGAGGCCGAACAATACTCTCCGGATGATAACAGATTCGACCTCCGACCGTAAGTTTGTTCAGAGCGCTGCTTTATGTCGGACGTGTGCTAATTTGTCGTGTAAACTAGTTTTCTCTACCCTCCTTTAAACTTCGCATATCAGAAGATCGAGTCCGCACTGCGCCTGATCGAGAGGAACGGAGAGCAAAAGGAAGGAAAGACGGAGTGAACGCTGCTGTTGTGCGGAGAAAGATAGTGCTGTTGGCAAGTCCAGTGAGACTCGGGGTGCGGACCTCAACAGGCCTGGAGTTGGGACTACTCGGGAAACGTAGTTGATATCTCAGCCAAGGTTCGAGGAAGTATTTAGGGATAGTTGATGAGAGAGCGGAGAAACGAATGTTTGTAGATGACACTATTGATAGGGACATGCATCAAGTTAAGTGACAGTCGCGTAGTACGGGCGGCACTGAACTTATTGATAGTAATGGGCTTATTGCTTCAACAGCTGTCATACATTCTGAGACTGCTATCCCTTCTGCCCAATCTTCGGCCGCACATTCCATCATGGTCCCAACGCCAATGAAGTGGTTGCTGTATGACTGCTTGCTAACGCTGGCTCCAGCGGTCCAGCCTCAAGATGGCTCTCAAGCCAGCACCTGTCTTCGAATGTCTTCTTCTAGTCCCTTTGTCAATTCAATCCACTTAACGGCTTCCCTCGGTTCCGCTCCGACTATGACCCATAAATCGACAGTCGAGGGGATGATTGTGAAAGAAGCCAGTCCCCGCAGTTTCTGTAACTCGGGGACAATATCGACACGCTCATGCCATGCTCCCGTCACGGGTGATTCGATAGTAACGTGTTTTATATTCCTGAAGCCTTCAACAAACATTCTCAGTCCTCCAATATAGATAGGGTGAACCATAAGGCAGGAGTCGCGCCGAGGAAGCAGTGAATTCTTCAGAATCGGATACCAGAGTCCCCTCAGGGAAAGTCGTTTCAAGAGCATTCCAATTGATGATCCGAATGCCTTGCAGAAAGGAGACAAGTCGTCGACATTAATGGCGATTGTCTTGGGACCGAAATAATGATGAAGTGCCTCTTCGCGGATCTGTCTGTTGACGTGGCTCAGGTTGAGGGCATGTTGAAATGGTGTGGAACCCCACGAATGGACGCGAATAATCCCGTCGGGGGCATAATAGTCGTAAATTTTAAGTCGCAGTTCAGCTGAAAGATCGAGGAAACGGAATGGAATGTCTTGATGAGGCATCGTGATCGCAGGGTATCGTTGCCAGAATGGTTGATAGAGTAGTGTTTCGAGGAGTGAAAGAAGAAAATAGTCCCATATAGAGTGTTTTATAGGATTCGTGATAATTGTGAGTAGTTGTGGAATAAGATTAGAGCAACATACTCGAGCTTATAAATACCTGCCGCGCGTCTGTGTTTATTGGGTGTAGTAGTGTCGCATAGAGACACAAAACACGTAGTGAGCTAACATTCGTGTTCCCAAAAGCTAAGAACTAGAGGATAGTGATAGTGCCCATCAGTCTGAATTGTCTCGTGTATTGCCGATCAAGCAGGTGTGTTTTGAGGAAGCCGCAAGTCAACTTTGTCATTCGCTTGGTGCGGCTTGCTGAGCGTCTAAGTGTGCTAGAACTACTTCCGACCTGGAGCCATTGATAATCTAGCCTTATCAAACCAAAACTCAAACTTCGTGAGGGAATAGATTGAATCCAGAATGGGGTAATTGCTCGAAACACTCATGAGGTCAAGTTGGAGGACTGTTTCGTTCGAAAGATCAAGCGGAGTGAGGAGAGTGATGGCACATGCTAGAAAAGACAACCACCCGATTTCAAAGAACTCGTATAAAATTGAAGTACATCCTTTAGCGCAGGCTATGAAATGCCGTCGGTTCTGTTTTCCAGCTGAGTGGATGTTGCAGACATTACATGCATGCATGTGGATTCCACGTCATGGATGCGACAGGATAGAGAAAGTCATCAGTCAGTAGCGCTATTAACCCTAATTTCGGCCCGAAGAGTAGATGAGAAGATAGTATTTGTATGTTGCGCTGGTCATTGCTTTGCACTATATCGAAATTGAAGCTGTCGCATAGTTGTGAACTTCATAAAGCCTCTATCGGAAACACAGAGTGAGCAGCGGGCACAGCTGCAGAATACCAACACCGACCTTTATACAGCCATAAGGCTGGTAGCTAACTGTCTTTGGACCGATATGCCCCTACAAGGATTGATTCCGCAATCAATCGATACTAAGTTCGTCGAGCATGAGAAGCAAACTTGCTGTGTTTCGGAGCTAACCATGGCTACTCAGACTGAAACCAAGCGGCTCTATCAAGTCCTTAAAGAGAGGCTCGCAAAACAACAGGCCAAGGATCTCGGACTGTGGATCGTCGGAGGCGAGTATACGTGCTTCAGCTGGGTAAATTGGGCTGAATGGGCTGGCGTTCCGACAAAGCCATTCCCAAAGGTAGAGGATTGGATGAATGCGGTTGCAGCAAGGCCTGCTACAGAAAGAATAGTCAATCTTCCAGATCGCTGCGAAATGAAAGAACCCATGAAGGCCAATGAGGGGCAGAGTATACCAAGTACCATAGTAAATGGGTCATGAAGGGACAGGAGGCGGGCTAAGAGAAGCAGAGGTAGACAAAACTTACAGGAACACTGAACATGTGTGCACTCATGACTTTTGACAGGTCGAGAAGTGTATGTCTAAATTCTCTAGGATGTTTCGGGGACACTTGAGTGATGTTCAAACCGGATCGTCAGTATAATCTGGTCCTTGAGATTCAGCTGCATCCTGAAGGCTCCGCTCCTCCTCTAGTTGTGCAGCCCACAGTGCTGAGCCAGCCGCAGTGGTGAGAAGGAAGAACATCTGGAAAATCGGAATAAGCTGCAGGATCAGTCCGATGGTTCCGAACCTGTCACTCGTCAGTGACGTATCCTTATCACTAATATGAACGTGTTTTACCAAGTGTATTTCAATTGTCTTCTCTTAATGAAATCATTGCGCTGCTTCTTGTCGTAGCCCCTGAGCTTGAACAGCCGCCAGTGATGGAAAGGTCCAGCTCGATATCCCGTCAAAAGTAGAAATACCGGCACTCCAACGTAAGGTATGAGATTTAAAGGTAGAAATATTATAAACTCGAATATTTGGCGGAAGGAGAAGGGCGCATAGACTGAAGAGACGGTAGGTTTCCCAAGGGCTTTGACCGGATCAGCTTGATCGGGGTCGACGGGTCGAGTCGTTGAGACGAGGTCTTCGAAGCCTTTCGCTACAAGCACCTTGACCGATACATGTCAGTATCCTATTGCCTGAGGATGTACATCGTTACTCACAGTATCAAAAATGTCCACTTGTGTCTCGTCGCAAAGGAAGGCCTCGAACAATAGTCCGACTATGGCCGCGCCTTCTCCCAGAACCAGGACAGTCGCATTGAACCACGCAGCACGTCCATGAAAGATGGCAAGGAAAGCAACCTGCGGCAGGTATGTGAAGAGGAATAGGTTCACGTAGACAAAAATTGAAAGCAGGAAGACGGGAAGCAGTCGAGCGCGGAGCAGCGGATACATGAACGGGTGACGGAGAAAATAGAATATGCCTTTGATTGGATATAGCCATGAGGCGCCGTATGTAGCCTGAAATGGCCGCAACAGCACAGATGGAGGCATCTTTTGCGAAGATTGTTGAAGTGCTTCTGCTGCCAGAACTATTTTGCATGAAGCGATCTGATAATTCTAATTGGGTTTAGCCTCCTAGAAGGCACGTGCCGTGCCTTCGTCATCTATGGGATAAGTGGAGCTTGGCGCTTGCCAGGCAACCAGCCTCATCTCCGTTGCTGTCGCAAGCTCTGTTATCAACCAAACATCATCCTCCTCCATCCCCCATCTCACATTTCTCCTTTCTGGCATCCATCCATCTACAGCTGGTGTTGTTACGAGAAGCATAGCAGATCAAGGCGACCACGCTCTTTCAACATGAGAACCACTGCTCTCGTCGCAGCCGGTGCGCTGCTTGGCTCCGCATCCGCCGGAGTCCACAAGATGAAGCTCAAGAAGGTTCCTCTTTCAGAGCAGCTTGTATGACCACCCTCAGTAGCCCTTTCTGAGCTTGATACTGATGCTGTAGGCAGGAGGGCGCCAACATTGGAGACCACGTGCGGGCACTTGGCCAGAAATACATGGGTATCCGCCCTCAGGGTAACCAGCTCGATGAGATGTTCAGAGATACGAGGTTCAAGGGCGACGGCGAGCATCCAGTGCCCGTCAGCAACTTCCTGAATGCTCAATGTAAGTTGAAACTTAGAGACACAACGCTGAAGCTTAGCCGTCATGCTGACTCGATGCAGACTTCTCCGAAATCTCAATCGGCACTCCCCCACAGAACTTCAAGGTTGTTCTTGATACTGGTAGCTCCAATCTCTGGGTCCCTTCGACCGACTGCGGTTCGATCGCCTGCTATCTGCACAGCAAGTTCGACCATGAGTCGTCATCCACATACAAGAAGAATGGCTCTGAATTCGAGATCCGATATGGCTCAGGCAGCCTCAGCGGATACATCTCTGAGGACACGGTAACTATTGGCGACTTGAAGGTCAAGAACCAACTCTTCGCTGAAGCCACCTCCGAGCCGGGGCTTGCATTCGCCTTTGGACGTTTTGATGGCATCATGGGTCTTGGCTACGACACCATCAGCGTTAACGGCATCCCCCCACCTTTCTACCAGATGATTGACCAGGGTCTCCTCGACGATCCTGTCTTTGCTTTCTACCTTAGCGACACCAACAACGAGGGTGATGAATCTGAGGCAACATTTGGTGGAATCAACGAAGACCACTACAAGGGCGAGCTTACGAAGATCCCCTTGAGGCGCAAGGCGTACTGGGAGGTTGACCTTGACGCAATCACCTTTGGCAAGGAGACTGCCGAGCTTGACAACACTGGTGCCATTCTTGACACTGGCACTTCGCTCATTGCTCTGCCATCGACTCTTGCTGAACTCCTCAACAAGGAGATCGGCGCGAAGAAGTCGTACAACGGCCAATACACTATTGAGTGCAACAAGCGCGACTCTCTCCCCGATCTGACCTTCACTCTGACTGGCCACAACTTCACCATTGGTCCCTACGACTACATCCTTGAGGTCCAAGGATCTTGCATCTCCTCGTTCATGGGCATGGATTTCCCATCTCCACCAGGGCCAATTGCTATCCTCGGTGACGCCTTCCTCAGGAAGTGGTTCTCTGTCTACGACCTTGGAGACAACAGCGTCGGTCTTGCCCCCTCGAAGTAAATGCACACCCACATGGCAGAATGCAGAGAGGAGGACCAGGAGATTGGTGAACCAGAATGCAGCTGGAAGCAAGGAGAGCAAAACGTGTACTAATACTGGTGGATAAATGAAGGAAAGCGCCTCAGATCGCGCAGTAAATTGGGAACAGTACAGCCTGCCGGCGCCGCTCATTCTTTCCTTGGTTCCTGTATTCACTATAATTGTACTCTGGCACGGGTCAGGCGATTTGGTTAGCTAGGTGCAAGTTTAGCTAGATACTCAACAAGCAGTCTTCTGTCTTACACACCTGAGCATCGCGTGACGCGCCTTATCGGCCCTCGTGCGTGTGTGATTAGTGGTCCCGCGATATTCCATAACCCATGCTCCAGGCAGGCATTGCCTAACGGCCGGTGCACTGTCACCGCTGGATTCGCCGACCACTGTCGGAAGAAGGAATAAAAACTTTGGAAGGACTCACAGCTGCAGTTCCCTGCAATACTAGTGTCCGCAGTGGTCTGCAGAGCTATTTCGAAAGGCCGCAGGCTAGGCAGCGTGGATCGTCGCCGAGGCCGTCTTCTCTCGACAGCAGCAAATCCATTGGGTCCGACATTCAACACCAACCCCGAGCGCCGCGCTCGACACGACCATGCAAGCACTTCAACATGTGACTCTTTCGCCCTCTGCACGCGCTCATCGCAGCTGCTAGCAGAATCCGCCGTGCCTGAAAGGCCACACTTTTCCTAGAAACGCTGCCTGCACGTCGCACGCGCGCCACGGGAGTGCCGAATCCACCAGCAGTCACCGCAAGCCCGCACTACACGAGGCGCAGTTCTGCGTTACAAAGCCTGTGACCTCGAATTTGTGAAGAGCTCAGGTACCACCCGAGCTCACCCTTCCTCATGGCTTCCGAAGAGCGACTTCGAGAACGGTTGGGGCGTAGACTCACAAAGAGAAAGGCAGGCGATAAAAAAGTGTCCATGGATATACCAGAGCATTTCAAAGATGGAGACGATGCGGATGAGGATGTGACCGCACCAAAGGGCAAGAATGCTGCCCAATACATGCACCAGAGCATCTTTTCGATGATCACAGCAGCTGGCGGCGGAGCGCAGGTCAACTATCAATCCCGCTTCGACGACGACCCGAGCGAGAGCGAGGAGGATGGTGATGGCGACAAGCAAGAACATGCGGGGCAACATACGCGAATTAATGACGGAGCGCACGAAGGCAGCCCGTCACAACTCTCCAGCTCCACTAAGCGGAAGATCAAACTGATGCGCTCCCTTCCTCGACTGACCAAGATGCGTCGCCCGAAAGATCAACGAGAACCATCGACGGATCCCATGTCTAGCTCACAGATCCTTCCTCCCAAAAAGCAATGGCAGCAAGAGCTCGACGAGGAAGACGATGCAGCAAAGGGGAGCAGCGAGGCGCCCATACTGAGCAGAATGTTGACTGCTAGAGCAGAGCTAGAAGAAGCGGATCCAGAATCGCCAGTGCACAAATCTAAAGGCGAAGTGGACGTTGGAACACATTCCGTCACAGGCACAGTGGGTCTGGCGCAGCGGCTGAAGGAGATATTCGACTTTGATGATCCCGAAGAGGTCATAACAGAGTATCCCTGCTGGCTGCTGCAGACTGTATTGCTTCAGGGCTATATGTACATTACTCAGAAGCATGTCTGCTTCTACGCCTATCTCCCAAAGAAAGAGGTGAGTTCTATTGTTTGAACTATATTTCTCAGCTAATTCCTACAAGACCACAGTATCCAAGTCTGGATATCTCGCAAAACGTGGAAGGCCGAAGCACATGTTCAAGCGGTATTGGTTCCAGCTACGTGGTGATGTGCTCACATACTTTACCGACTCCTCCCAGCCATATTTCCCGAGTGGCCACATAGACCTTCGATATGGCATATCCGCAAACCTGGATCACGAGAAAGAGAAGGGAAAGGAGCCGACATGCTTCACAGTTGTCACTGATAAGCGAGACTACTATTTCCGCGCCGACAGTGTGACGAGTGCAAAAGAATGGGTCAGGAATCTGCAAAAGGTCATCTTCCGCTCCCACAACGACGGTGACAGTGTCAAGATTTCCCTTCCAATCGACAATATAGTCGACATTGAGAACAACAAGGCCTTGGACTTTGCAGATACGATAAGAATCAAGGTTATCGATAATAACGAGACATACGCAGTGGATGATTACCTGTTTTCCTTCTTCAGCTTCGGTCAGGAAGCTTTCAATATTCTCGAGATCCTGGTCAATGACAACGAAATCCATACACGAAATGCACCACACGATAGCCCGGCTGCTCGCGCGTCAGGCTCGACCCGGCCTCAACCATCATCAACGGAACGAGGACGTTCGTCAACCACCAATATGGATGCTGTGCACGATAATGTACGAGCAACGCTCATGCCTCCGGCATCACCAAAGCATCGACCAATTTCCGCATCTCGCCTGAGTGTGGATTCCAATCGAACGAGCGAAGCAGGCAACCGCCGAAGCTTTGGCGAGCGGGGAGCTAGCTCCGAGCGGGAGCGTATCAGGCCGTATAGTCCAGGGCGAAGCCCCAGCCCAAGCAGCCATGATGCGCAGCCACAAGAAGAGAAGTCGCCTATGTCAAGCAGACCTTTTGAGTCTGAAGAATCGGTGGTACACTCCCTGGCCCATGACACTGAATCTTCAGCTGCCATTCAGTCAATCGACGAAACGAACGCTTCTGCTAGCCAGATGCTGGAGGCTAGCACGCTGTTCAGAGCGCCCACAATGCATCGTGTAGAGGGCAGTGCCTCCCAATCGTCATTGGAGAACAACCGTCGTGGGTCTGAAGATACTGCGAGGTCGTTTGAAGGCGGTAAGGATGCTAAATCAGCAAGGCGATTGCACAGCGACCTGCACCGCTCAGCTATAGGATCCCAGAGCGCCATTCCGACTCCGTACGACTCAGTCCACGGGTATCCAAGTGTGCAGAAGAGACCAGTAGCAACGGCCTCGTCGTATGCGCTGAAAGAGATTATGCGAGCTGGTGCCAGCCCTTTCCAGACCGCATCGGAGGTTGCGGAGTACGTCAGAAAGCGGTCGAAGCATATGAGCAGTCTCCTTGCGACCGAATCGATGGGTTATTACGAGAAAGTATCAGGGATGTGGGCCGGCAACAGGAAGCATTATGGTGTTGCTGAAGCGTTGGCCCCTGATGACGAAGTTCGCGAAGCAGACGATGACGAGACAACTGCCAACCTTATAGAGCGATTCCGGATGCACTTTGGATTGTCCGAGACGGAACAGCTCAAGGCGACGTATTTCGGTTGGATTCATCGCGTGCTCCCGCTCTATGGAAAGATCTACATCAGCAACAAGCACTTCTGTTTTCGGAGTCTGCTACCAGGCACACGGTTCAAGGTCGTTCTGCCTCTCAATCAGATTGAGAATGCGAACAAAGAGCGAGGTTATCGCCCCCGTTATTCGGCGCTTGTGATCTCGATACGTGGTTTCGAGGAGCTTTTTTTCGACTTCAGTCGTCGAGAAGACCGAGACGACTGTGTCGTAAACTTGCTTCAGTGTCTTGAACAGGCCCGGTACATGCAAGATTCTGGCATGCTAACGCAAGAAGAGATCTCGGAGGCTCAAACTGCGAAGACAGAACATCAGTTGCTACAGGAAGCAAGACAAGATGGACACGCGGAGCACGATATGAAACTCCCAGGCAACGTGGCTGTCCATGAAGTCGAGCCTGAAGCTCCCCCGATCTTATTCGACGACCCTCGAGCATCCATCATCAACTTCAAGCCCACTGAGTCGTTGCGAATTACGTGCTTGACGATTGGGTCTCGGGGAGATGTTCAGCCATATATTGCTTTGTGCAAAGGCCTTCTGGCAGAAGGCCACAAGCCTCGAATCGCGACTCATGCCGAGTTCAAGGGCTGGATTGAAAAGCATGGCATCGAGTTTAAGCCCGTGGACGGAGACCCCGCCGAGCTGATGCGTATCTGCGTCGAGAACGGCATGTTCACGTACTCTTTTCTCAAAGAGGCTAGCGCAAAGTTCCGAGGGTGGATCGATGCTCTACTCGTCACTGCTTGGCAAGCATGTCAGGGCTCAGATTTGCTGATCGAGAGCCCCAGCGCGATGGCAGGCATCCACATTGCAGAAGCATTGCAGATTCCTTACTTCAGAGCGTTCTCGATGCCCTGGACACGTACCAGAGCCTATCCGCATGCGTTTGCAGTTCCTGAACATAAGCTCGGTGGATACTACAATTACATGTCCTACGTGATGTTCGACCACGTCTTTTGGAAGGCTATTGCAGGACAGGTCAACCGCTGGCGAAAGAAGGAGCTGGGGCTCGGTTCCACGAACCTCGATATGATGCAACCAAACAAAGTACCCTTCCTCTACAGCTTCAGTCCCTCGGTTGTCGCGCCGCCGTTAGATTACAGCGATTGGATTCGGGTCACTGGGTACTGGTTTCTGGATGAAGCGGGTGACTGGAAGCCGCCGAAGGATCTTACCGATTTCATCGCTAAAGCAAGGCGTGACAAGAAGAAGCTTGTCTATATCGGTTTCGGCTCGATTGTTGTAGAAGACCCAGCTGCACTTACAAGGGTCGTCGTAAGCTCGGTACTCAAGGCAGATGTGCGCTGTATCCTCTCGAAGGGCTGGTCTGACCGCCTAGGCAAGAAGGACAGCACGAAGCCAGAGATAGAATTACCACCGGAGATCTTCCAGATCAAGTCCGCTCCACATGATTGGCTGTTCAAGCAGATTGATGCAGCTGCTCACCATGGTGGGGCTGGCACAACCGGTGCAAGCCTGAGGGCTGGGATTCCCACCATTATTAAGCCCTTCTTTGGCGACCAGTTTTTCTTTGGATCGCGAGTGGAAGATTTGGGAGTTGGCATCTGTCTCAAGAAGGTGAACGTCTCATATTTCGCAAGAGCGCTGTGGGAAGCCACGCATAGCGAGAGAATGCTGAAGAAAGCGGAGCTGCTTGGAGATCAGATAAGAAAGGTTCGTCGCTCTTCTTACCTCGTATCTCTGCTACTTATTGACAAATGTGTTGCAGGAAGATGGTGTGGGCAATGCAATCCAGTCCATTTACAGGGATATGGAATACGCAAAGACTCTTGTCAAGCGCCGCAAACAATCATACGACGGTATCGCAGACGACTCAGAGGAGACTTGGACATTCATCGGCGATGAGAGCGACCCGGAATTGAAGCGGTCTATCGCAGAATGGGAGCCACCAGCGCAAAGAAAGCCGCACGTGGATGATGTTTATGGAGTGCATCAGCAGGCGCAAGGCGTTCGGAAGAGGGATACCGGCGTTACTGAGAGTAGCGGAGTCATCAGCGGGACGGAAAGCTCTGGGAAGACTGAGGCCTCGGGATAGAATGACATTTGGTGATGAAAGTAATGACATTAATGATAATCGTAACGTTGTTGGTGATGGTGAGGGATGAGTTAGAGGCTCTTGGGACTCATTTGTATACCCAAACGTTTGGCAATGTACCGTTCTAGATTGGCCTTTGACATGTTGCTCTAATATCTTCACGGCTGGGCAGCTGAGTTGATATGTCACTCGTGCATTATTCGCCGTCGCGATGAAGGCGGGAGTCTTGTCTCGTCGCGCGGAGTCACCTGCCTGGGTGAGCAATCTCTATTACTACTCTACATCCTGTTTTTTTACCTTTCGATTGATTTTGGACCCTCAATTGCATCGCCAATGCCTTGACGCTCTGTTGATAAAGAACGCTTCGAATCCACTTCCACCTGGCTTGCAAGCTACACTTTCCTAATCCGGACAGCTTGCCCTCAGTCATTAGAGCTTCTAATATCATCTTCATATCTAACTTGACCTCGGATATCGCCTCGCCGATGATAGAAAATACATTGTGCCAAACAGGATATGGAAGAGCGATACTTTTGGACCAGCTCAAGCCTCACCGCCGCCACCTCTTCCGGCGCCGCCAAGAATGGCGGCTCCGCGCACTCTTCTCTTTGGCGAGGCTACCTGCAGAATGCAGTGTACGCGACTTTCACGCGCACTCTTCAACGCGTGATCGACACGCGCCTATCTGTCATTGATGCCTAGATTCACTCGCTCTCCTCTCTTTGATCTACGACGAGTACATGGGTTTGCCTTTTGCTTCACCGCAACTTCCTTTATCTGTTTGCGTCGCTACCACTTCCATCAGCTGAATGTACTAGCACTATTGTCATTCACAGTCAAACCACATGGTATTGCTCTTCACAGTTGCTAGCACATGTGGCTGATTCACTTGCAAAGCCTCACAAATCTTTGATCACATGTTAGAACATATTTGGGAGTGAATGTCGAACCTTCTTCGGGTGAACACCGGTAGTTCCAGGCTGCGACTCTTTATGTAAGTATATATTCTTCTGTTTTTCAAGCTTTCTTCATTGTTTCTGATTGCTGGTTCTTTCTGGGCAGTAAAGAAAAGAAGCCGAGACTCGGATGACGGAAGGCATGGCGAAGCATCTCCACCATCAGCCAACATACAACAAGCGAACCGCTTCCGAAGTCGCAGCCGAGGAAGATCAATTATCTGATCATCAACTCGACAGACCATCGAAGCGACAAGTCGTTGACTTCGTAGAAGCGCCACCATCTTCATTTCCCAGGTCGCAGTTCTCCGGTCACTCGTATCACCTGCCAGCGAAATCGGAACCAGATGCTCTGCGATTGCTGAAGAGTGAATGGGAGCGCCGACGCCAGCCCAAGACTGCCGCTGCGGAGGATGAAGAGTCGCAATGGATTATGTTTGAATTGTCCGACTTCACCATCTACCGGCCTAAGATAATAAGCGATAATAAAGGATTCGACCATAGCTTCGAAATGGAGTCACTAAACTTTCTCAAATCGAAAGTCCAGATCGATGACCTCCTGTTCGATGGAGTTCTATCTTATGGTAGTACCGTCGCCTATGTTGAATGCATTCCCTTCTCCATTCTCGCTGTCGAAGGGTATGGAGATCTGGATCTTGCGTCCGTCGCAGGAAATATCACCATACAGTCTGATCTCGCAAAGACAACTGATAATCGGATCTGGTATCGATTATGCAAACCTTCTGGCTGGTATAAGAGATACCATGATCCCTTCCTTTGGATTGCGGATCTGACAAAGCACTGTATGGACTTCATCTGCAACAATGAAAAACCAGCACTACATCACTTTGGCTCTCAGTTCCAGCAATGGCTGCGAAGAACACATAAGAACAATCCTGTGTTCTTAACCTGGCTCTCAAAGGCACCATCGCTAGACTTCCGCGGCGCGATCGTGGCGAACTTTGAATACCTCTGGAAAGAGTATCACAGTCTCGCCGGGCAGTCCATGGAGTATCCCAGAGTTTCGCAGCTGCCTCTCTGGAGTGAAATAATGCCAGAGCGGCTAGGCGCAATCAGGAGACAGCCACTAGTCCAGAAGGAAACCGTGGTGACACCTTACGTCTACGAATGCTTCAAAGAAACGTTCTTCGGCAAGGTTCTCAAGCCACAGAAGCCTAGTCCGGTCGTCGAATCCGAACGTAGTCAACACATCAAATCCTTGAAGTTCTCCCCTTCGCCGACTGCCTCATCCACCCAGGACTACCTTAACAACTTTTCTCGTTCAACGACGAACCTCACTATCAAGATTGGAGACGTCGTCGGTGTCCCGCGGGATCTCAAAACGCGGTGGAAAGACTGCGCGACTCTGTGGTTTGCTTATGTCCAAGAAGTCCAGAAGACGAACAACGGGGATAACCTTCTTAAGGTGATATGGCTCTACAGACCCTCGGACACAACGCTCTCGAACATGTACTACCCAATAAAGAACGAACTCTTCATTTCCGACAACTGCAATTGCGACGACGGCGCATTTCGTGAATCGGATGTTGTTTGCAAGCTTCCAGTGGAGTGGTGCCCAACTGATCTAGCTCGGACCAAAGGTGTCATTATCAGACAAAAGTACCTCGCAGGAAGTCACTCCTTCGTCTCACTGAAGATGTCTGATCGCACCTGCCACTGCAAGACACATCAAAAAGAAACCCCGTTCCTGACTGTTCAACGAGATTACGAAATTGGCGACTCCGTTTATGTTCGGCTGGGAGGTTTATCTGCGGAAGTTTCCTTGGAAGATATTCTGGAGCCTGCTGTAATTGTGGGCTTTGACGATGACACTCGAAAAGTCGTGGTGCGTAGACTTCTACGAAAGAACCGCGACCTCGGCGACTCTGCTGCCGCAGCGAACGAACTGGTCTGGACCGATACCAAGGAATCAGTGTCTGCCAGACGTGTCGTAGGCAAGTGTTACATTAGGTTCTTTACACAAAAGGTCGTTGACTCCGGGGAGCTTCCGTTGCCTTACAACCGAGGCGGCACTGGGCATTTTTGGTACATTACAAGTCGTCTCCGGAATGATGACAAGACAGAACCTTTTGGCCGCACTTTCCCCAAAGGTCTGAATCAAGCGCTCGACATAGCATCGCGTCCGAAACGTCTGCTGCACGGATTGGATCTATTTTGCGGTGGTGGCAACTTTGGGAGAGGACTGGAGGAGGGTGGAGCGGTGGAGGTGAAATGGGCCGTGGAGATTGCTGGAATTCCCCTTCATACATATAAGGCCAACCTGAAGGATCCCGATACTACAGAACTTTTCTGGGGTTCTGTAGACGATTATCTCCATTCCGCTCTCATGGGAGTAAGCTCTAAGGTCATCGCAAGAGTTGGAGAGGTACAATTCACCGCCGCCGGTAGCCCGTGCCGGGCGTTTTCTATCGCACAAAACAACAAACTATCGCCAAAGTCTGTCAAAAACGCATCACTGGTCGCGTCAGTCGCCGCATTCATAGACTTGTACCGCCCGGAGTATGCCATTCTGGAGAATGTGAAAGGCATGGCACATGCTTGTAAGGCTTTTCCAGGCCAGAACATCTTCTCACAGCTACTTTGCTGCCTTGTGGGAATGGGCTATCAGGTGAATCAATTTAACATCGACGCGTACTCATGCGGAGCTCCCCAGGCTCGCTCTCGACTCTTCATCGTGCTGGCTGCTCCAGGCCTACCGCCAATCGAACATCCGCAACTATCTCACGCACACCCTCCCGAAACGAACAATTTGTCGCTTGGCAAGGCAGCGAACGGTGAGACCTTTGGGGATCGCAAGTTCGGCCCAACACCACTCCCATTCGTATCTGCTGCGGAAGCTACAAAAGATCTCCCCAACATTTACGACGACAGAGTGGGTTCTTGCATTGGATGCCCGGATCACCGCTCTCCGATAGGCAGCACCAATCTCAGCCGAGCACGGATCAAGCTGATTCCGACCTTTCCGAGAAAGTCGTCGTTCCGTAAAGCTATTGATATGGGAGTGATGGGCCAACTGCAGATTGACGACATGAAAAGCTGGAAATCAAAGGTGCGGACTTCTGAAAATGGCAAGATGTGGACTCGAATCCATCCTGATAGACTGATACCTACCATCACCCGGAAATTATGCGCTGCCGATGGACACACTGGAGAAGCTCTGCACTGGCGAGAGCATCGGACCTTGACTGTCATGGACGCCCGCCGCGCGCAAGGCTATCCTGATCACGAGGTCCTTATTGGGAGGCCGAGCGATCAGTGGGCGACAGTGGGCGATGCTGTGTCAAGGCACGTAGCTTTGGCTCTTGGCCTGTCTCTACGCGAGGCATGGCTTGGGAAGTTCGACGGCCATGACTCCGCGAGAGGCGTCGGCAGCAATAGCACGTCAGTCCCAGGGGCGCAGTCGAAAGAAGGTCGCTTGCAAAACGGCGGCACGATGGAGAGATCCCTTGATCGCCAGGGTGATGGTTCGCAGGCCAAGTTCGCAGACCTCGTTCGAAGCAGGCTACCCGAGGAGGAAAATTCTTCGCTGGGCAGGTCTAGTCTGGTGCCGGTGGTGACGATACCGCGGCGCGCAGTCCATACCGCCGCCAAGAAAGAGGAGAGGACGTCAACACTTGAGATCTCGGGGTCCAGGGAGCATACGAGCACAGCTGCAGGGTCAAGGACGCAGAGGACACACGGTTGGGGTAATCTCCATATTGCGCACACGCAGGGGATCTGACTGATGCATGCCCGTTGTGGCTTGGTTGCTCTCTGCGCGAAATAGCGTTCCCGTCTCTTATAGACAAGGGGTTGGCTTTATAGATGAGTAGCGGCGGGGGGAAGCTCTATCCGAGCAGTTGTCAGAAGCGAAGAAGCTAATTTGGTCGGTTATTCCGTATCAGACAGGAGAGAGAGGGTCATAGGACACTTATTCGGAGATAGAGATATACAAAAGTTGTGTTGTCTAATCAAGCTTCGTCTAGATCTTGTGTTCCGATCAAGCTTCCTCTTCCTCTTTCTTGTCCTATATTAATGGGCTCTTGGCACCTCCGGGGGGTGAAGATCGAGTCGGCCTTCTCCTCCCTCTGCTGTTGCTCCTTGCATTTGCAATGCATTACCAATCGTGCTCCAAGACCTCGCCAGCAACGCTCTCCTTCAAGCCCGTGTTATCCGGCTCCACGAACGCTCGGACAACCTTACCATCTCTTACGCACAGGGCATATCGCTTGCCTCTCGGCCCGCCGAAGATCTTGCTCCCGTCGAAGGACAGTTCTAGCGCGTCGGTAAAGCCCAGCGACGGGTCAGCGAGGAAGCGGATCCCAGACTGACCACGGGGATCGAGTTGCGCCGCCCAGGCTTTCATTCTGTGTTGGGAAGGCGGTCAGTATGTGTTTGCGACATGCGATAGCACTTTTTTTGCTGGAGTTCGGTAAGGGTTTCTCTGCTTCTCTGTTTTCCAGGGAACCGGTTCGGGAGATTTCCCGAACATGGCAGACATGGGGTCAACATGGCGGGCTGGGGGTGCGGAGAGGGCCCTGAGGGCCAAGAAAGCAGGGTCATGGGAATATAGAAAGACGAAGTTTTGGAAGGATTTGGGGAAGTTGGTTTGCGGAGGCATGGAGGAGGGTGCATGGGTGGAAACAGGCCATAGCGAAGCGAAGGGAGGAGGATAGGGAGGGAATAGTGCCTTGGCAGGACGGTAATTGAGATGGTTGTGGTGATATTAGTGCTAGGAGGATGGAGAGGGCTTGGCAAGACGGGGCTGGAAGTGGTAATTCTGATGGATGCTCCCGATGCGGACATATTAGCTACAGTGGAATGACCTGGACGGACATGGGAGGACGGTGGTGGAGGTTGGAGCGAGGCTTGGCGCGACGGGGTCGCAAAGGTTAGTCCCGGGTTGGAAAGAATTAGTGGGGACGGTGATGCAAGTAAGTCAGTAATTGAGATGGATGCGGAGAGATTAGCGGCCGTAGCTGGCGCGCCAAGAAATAGGGGATGGTGTGATAATTGGCGGGCGCGTGTCCGCGAGGTGCGAGAGCGAGTGGAGTTGAGCGGAGAGATTGAGTGCAGCAGCACGTGGACATTCAAGGTACCAAAGTGTGTTATGACAGGGGCGTCGTATACAGCCGTCCAGAAGGCTTGGAAGAACAGGGACAGACAGAAATAGAGCGCCTCGGTGGGCGTCGTGATCACGGGTCTGACAGATTGGGAAAGGGGCCATGGAATGGTTTGAGAGAAGGAATGAGGTGCGACATGAGATGGGCCATGGAGGCACGGTACGCAGCAGAGAGAACGGAAGTTCGGAATCTGAATGGCAGGGGCATCGTATACGAGGCAGAGAGAAACTTACACGAAAGGGTCGTTGACTGCAACGACAAACACGTCGCCTGCATCTCTGAGCTTGGACGCCTTGAGGTAGGAGGGTATGTGACTTTCAGAGCATGAAGGGCCTGCAGGAAAAAGTATCTCAGTAAATGGTCTAGATTAGGACTCGGAATAGACAACTGCCGTCACAGCCAGCCACAGCAGGCAATTGTCTCCAAGAGCAGGTCAATTGGACTTACTGAATGCTGCAGGAACGCCGATGATGAGGCCTTTGCCCTTCAGGATCTTCGACAGATTGGCCTTGTTGCCCGGCGAGCCCTCCATCAGCTCGACATCTGGAATTGCGTCGCCCACCTTGACAAAGGCGCGGGCAGAGGAGTGGAAGAGAGAGGCGCATTGCGCGCGAGGGACGAGGCGCTGGCCGGTGGCGATTGCGCGCCTGAATGCAAACATGGCTGCTGGAATATGTGCGGTCACCAGTGCAGAGCAGTGTGAGCAGGTCGCGGTTGAATTAGGCTCACGCTGCGTTGGGTGCTGGAGGCGTTGTGGAGGCGTGCTGCCAGATGCTCCAATCGATGCGGAGAGGGCTCGAGCGGCGCCGAGAAATAGGGCTCGTCTATGAACGCATCTCCCTCCCACCTACGCAGAACTAGGTAGGTGACGAGACCGGATACACTACTGTAACGCCTGTCTCGGCGCTGCGGTTATCGAAGATCTGACGAAGCTTCCACGCTTTTTGTCATTCTGCCATTTTGTCATTGCCGTGGAAACTGAGTGATTGTTCGCAGTGCGGCAGTTCAATGGCCCTTTCGTGCAGGAAGCTCCCTTCCCATCCATCGGTACACCTGTCGTGCCTGTACTTTCTTACCGTGAGCAGCGCCAAAGATAGCAGCGATCGCCGCCGGGGATATTGAGCGGCAAACGGCAGCGCGCTCGAGAGGGTCAGCAGCGATGGCCCTCGGCCTCACAGTAGTGAAGGTCGATATGAGACTCATTCCAAATGATTTGGCGAACAACCACGCCTTGCTGCACAATACGAGCAACAACGCGACCTGCTGTCTCCAGGGAGCACCTAATCTTCGCAGGATTGCCTGCTGCATCAGGCTGTCGATTCGGGTGCAAGCTCCGGGCGCGGCCAGTGGTGCTGCTGGCGATCGAGAAACGCAAGAACGCTCGCTTGCCCAGCTTCTCCTCGCGGCGTGCATGGCTCTGCAGCTCTGTGCTACAGCTGCACAGGAATAGGCGTGGGGAGCGAGGGCGTCAGGACGAGGGCGGGCAGGCAGCGAGTGCTGAGGATGCTCGATTAAGGCAAGCCGGCTCTAGCAGTATAGCTCTGGCAGCTGGCTCCATCCCAATCCCGTCGCGCTGGTAGAGGCCAGGGAGTGCTTCGCTGCAGCGACAGGCATGCGCTGCCTCGCGCCATTACTGGCCTGCCTGGGACCTTATGGCGATGGATAGCGCCGGCTTGACATCACAGGCACTTGTCGTCGCTGATTTGAGATGCGACAGATGCTGCACTCCTCCACACGGCGCCCGGTGGCGCTCGCTGCGCGCTTCAAATGGATCGATTCCTATTGCTCCCCTACCGCCTTCAGCTAGTCTCATCTTCCGAACGAGGCGCTTCTCCCGCTGCTCTCGCTGCGCTTCCTGTCCTGTCCACTCCTGGCCCTGCCCGTCCCGAATTCGCCATTGATTGCCCACGCTGCTGCTCTCCCTATGCACGAGGAGCAGCGTGAGGAGACACACGCACATTCCCCCGTCTCGGAAAAGCCAGAGGCAGCTTCTTACATATTCCATCCACCCAATATCTTCTCCTTGCGCCGACGTTCCGCCACAACTGTCTTCATCTCGCCGTTGCGAACGTTGCTGTTCCTGTGTTGCCCAGCGCGCGCGCCCGTTGCCAATTCAATCTCCCTCATACGTGCTTTTTGGTACGCTCACCACGCTATCGCCCGCCGCGCACCCTCGGCCACGCACCAATCGCGTTGGCGGCCGCGCTTTGTTCATTCGCCGCTCCTCGCTTGAGCCTCTCCCGGTGCTCGCGCGCTCCTCACCATCTCGTGCCGGATCCTGATCAAATCCTGCTGCGCTCACCACTGCTTCCCTGATCGCCGCGCACAATCCCACAGAGCCGCACTTCGACAACCCGTCTCTCACCACCATCCATCGCCCGGAGCATCTTCGCAGCTGTACATACTTCACCACGCACACAGCGGCTCGATCCGGGGATAGCCTTGCTTCGACCGTGGTTCCGGGCGCGCTGCTCCTCCTGCTGGCTCCCGCGTCCTCTCTCGACCAACTCCCGACCGCACTTCTAGACTCCGCCAGGAACAGGAAAAGCAACGCATTGCAGTTCCGTCATCCGTCCGCTCGCCATCATGGAGCAAGGAGGCGGCTCAGCAAACAACTCGAGCGATTTTGTAAGTTTGCGCATGTGAACGATTGCGGTGCGGAGAACGTGCGCTGACGTCTTTCCACAGGTTCGCAAGCTGTACAAGTACGCACATCGCCACAGTTTCACCAGCCCTGTCAATTGTCGCATGTCCTAATAATTATTGCAGAATGCTCGAGAGCCCACAAGATGAGAATGTCGTACGGTGGGGCAACGAAGGCGACTCATTCGTCGTTCTCGAGGTGCGCAGCGCATTATCAGCGATACGAGTCCAATCCAACTAACGCTTCGAGCAGAATGAGAAATTCACCAAGCACATCCTTCCAAAACATTTCAAGCACAGCAATTTCGCAAGTTTTGTACGGCAGCTGAATAAATATGACTTTCATAAAGTCCGGCACAACAACGAAGAGAGTGGGCAGTCACCATATGGGCAAGGCGTAAGCACGGTTGTATTGCGCGTAGAGATCGCTACTCACGAGTCGTAGGCATGGGAGTTTAAGCACCCCGACTTCAAGATGAACAACAAGGAAGCACTCGACAATATCCGACGGAAAGCGCCTGCGCCGAGAAAACCGGGCCCCGCTGGAGAAGAATTTGTACCATCGCAACAGATGGACATGTTCAGCAGCCAATTGGTTGCCACGCAACAGCAATTACAACAGCTCCAGGCGCGATACGAAGAGCTCAGCATACACCATTCTATGCTCCTGCAAGAACTGATTGGTCTGCAGAAGACGGTGGTGAACCACGAGCACGTCATGCAAAATGTCATGAGCTTCTTACATTCCGTAGATGCTCAGAGGAGAAGAGACAGCAGGGTGGTGAATCCTTTCCAGCAACCGCCAGCTACGAACGGCGCAACAGTGGACGGCGCATCGCAAGCGCAACATGCACAACAAGCGATAGAGGAAGATGTGCCGGCCTCGCCACTTCAGCATGCCACGAAACTGCTCAGCGAGACTAATGTCGATAACATGCTCAATCCGAAGACACTGGAGCACATGAACGAGCTCACGATGCGCATGAATGGAACTTTGACAACCCCTCCCCCTGACTTTGTTCGCCAAAGACCAGCTAGCAGAGGGCCGCCACACTCCGCCAGCTCGTCAGGATCAATGCGAATGAACGAGTTTGACAACTTGGTCTATCCAGTAGGACATACTCAAGGCATTGACCCAGCTTACAGCGAGCACATTCACAACATCCCTTACACAGCTCCTCCACGACCGGACGTGCAGGCGCAAGCAGCGCCAGCAGGCCCCATCGATACGCGAAAGAAAAGCACTCAGATGGATCCAGGCTGGGTAAGGCAGCCTCAGATTCTCCTGGTTGAAGACGATCAGACCTGCAGGCGGATAGGAGGGAAGTTCTTGTATGCTTTCAACTGCTCGATCGACAGCGCTGTACGTCTGCCCGAACATCAAGTTGTATTATCGCTAATGCCCGCCTAGCTCGATGGTCTTGAGGCAGTAAACAAGATGAATGCGGGGTCGAAATACGACTTGGTGTTGATGGATATCATCATGCCGAATCTTGATGGTGTCTCTGCTTGCCATCTTATCCGCCAGTTTGACTCCACGCCAATCATTGCAATGACGTCGAACATCCGCAGCGACGACATTCAGATGTACTTCCAACACGGTACGCGCCAAGCACACACCTGCTCCGTATAAGGCTGACGCTAACGCTAATCAGGCATGAACGATGTCCTCCCCAAGCCGTTCACCAAGGAAGGTCTCCTCATGATGCTCGAAAAACACCTCGCACATCTCAAAAAGCCCGGCGCCCTACCCACCGCAATAGCACCGCACGCCGATATGGGTGCAGTAGGTGCTTCACACATGCCCGCTCCTCCTGTACAACCGTTAAACCATCCTCACGCGCCAGCCAATCAAAGTATGAAGGATGACAACTCACCTTCCAAAAGCCCGGCAACTGGTACTACTGGGAGTAACTGGAACTCACCGAACCAAGTACCTGGTGTAAGTCCCGCTGGCTCCGCCATGACGGATGAGTACATGGGTGCCCCACCAAGTATGCAGGCACAGCATCCCGGCCCAGGGATGGGTAACGCGAGTCATTCATACGGCATGCCAGGAGGTATGAACGCAGGTATGCCTACGACACCTGGCGTGCCTCCACCTGGCGCAATGGGCTACACAGCTGTACCTCAAGGGAGACCACCGCAGCCCATGCAGGGTCAAATCCCCCCGGGAGCGCATCGAAGGCAGATCAGTGAGATTAGTGGTGGCCCAGAGGAGAACGGAGGCGCAAAAAGACAGCAAATATACGCACCACAGCCGTTGCAGCAGATTGGCCAGATGGGGAGGAGATAATCTTCTATGTTTCGAAATAGGGTTGGGAAGAGGAGGAACGATCGCTCACGACACTGATATCCACAAGATAAGAAGGCGCATTTGGGAGTTGAATATGAGCTTTTGCAAATCTCGGGGGTTTGTAAATCTAATGAGCCGCGACTCGATCGCGAGGCGATGCCAGCTCTTACTGCCACTGTCGCATAGGACATGTTGGCTGCTCATGGTCTTGGAGGACAAGGCCTCTGTGAGTGCGAAGGAGTAATACTTCGAATCAGCTTTGTTAGGGTAACTGCTCGTCTGTAGCTTGCCTGTTTTAGCTGCAATGAATTCGGTAGAGTT
This sequence comes from Rhizodiscina lignyota, assembly GCA_010015805.1. Lineage (NCBI taxonomy): Eukaryota > Fungi > Ascomycota > Dothideomycetes > Aulographales > Rhizodiscinaceae > Rhizodiscina > Rhizodiscina lignyota. The sequence goes on from ML978123.1 coordinate 1,246,432, forward strand.
CACTCTCCGTGAATTCCAAAATGCATTGTCCAGTTGTACTGCCTTCAAGTCCCAGAGTACCTCCCCGCTAATGACTCAACTTCCATCGGCGCAAAAAAAATTCCCACGCTCATGGTTCTCCGCAATGCTCCATCTTCACAATTCCAAATCGACGTGAAATGCCTCAGTCTGAACCTGCATGCCGAGTCGGATCGCCCCATCGCGCATTCAGGAGGTCCATCCACCCAACACCTTGAAGTGACGTCCACTCAAGGTTTTCGCCTTCCCCATCCCTCCGGTCCGCCGCTCGCAACATCCGGGATTCTAGAACCACAAACCAGCAACCCCCGTCGACCGCACAGCACCAAAAGCGACCCATCTCCGTGGCAAGCTACCCTCCTGCAAGTAATTTGCGGCATTTGGGGCAGTCGGCCGCTGCCGAAGCCGCTGCTAAACTTATTTTTTCGCTTTCGGATCCAGCGAGGCTGTAGAGTCATCGGATACGCTATCGACCTTCCACCGTGACGGTTCCGAGCACGCACACGTGCGTTGGCGAGAGTCTGGGAATAGGGCGCGCGAACGCGTCTGGTTACTGCACACCGGCTTTGTTGGGAAGGACGTACACGCGAGGCAGCACGAGTGACATACTGAAAGACCAGCGGAGATGCCGCCGAAGGGGAAGAAGGGCGCTGAGAAGGGCAAGGCCGGTGGGGGAGAGGAGGAGAGGGAGGATCCGCTGCAGGCTGTGGTGAGTCTGCCCGATATTTGGATTTGAGTTTTGATGGGGATGGGCAGAGCGAGGATGGTGCAATTGAGTGTGACAGTGGGCTAACTGCTATCGCGAGACACAGATTTTGACGGATTCGTTTGAGACGAGGTTCCGGCCGTTCACGATTGAGAAGCCTAGGGTGAGTACGCCGCTCTCTATAGCCATTGACGAAGAGCGTGGATACATGATGTTTGCTTTGGGCAATTGGACAACTGAGGCTGATAAATCCTAGTGTCTCCTTCCGCTAGCAAATATACCACTCATCGAATACACCTTCGAGTTCCTAGCAAATGCGGGCGTCGATGAGGTATACGTTTACTGCGGCGCGCATACAGACCAAGTGGTGGAATATGTCGAGTATGTTCTCATGCTCCTTGAAGGAAGCACGGACGGGCACGCTGACATGCGAGAACAGACACTCACGATACTACTCCTCTCCCTCTTCTCCGTTCTCCAAGGTTGAGCTGCTTCGCTCCACCTCGCGCTCCGTCGGCGATGCCATGCGCGACCTCGACAAGCGCAACATCCTCTCTAACGACTTCATTGTCGTCTATGGCGACATCATCTCCAACCTCCCTCTCGATGGCGCACTCTCCGCCCACCGCGCCCGCCGTGCGACAGACAAAGGCGCGATTATGACTATGATCCTACGTGAAGCAGGCGTTCAACATCGCACCAGAACTGCTTCGTCACAACCCGTCTTCGTCATCGATCCAAAGAGAAATAGGTGTCTCCATTACGAGGAGATGGCGCCGCATTCAAAGGGCCGCAACAAGGTCGTGACTGTCGATCCAGACGTCCTGTTCACATTCAATGTTGGTGAAATCGACGTCCGTAACGACATCATCGACTGCGGCGTCGACATTTGCACGCCGGATGCACTTGCACTGTGGACCGACAACTTCGACTTCGAAGAGCCGCGGCGGGGATTTGTGTATGGCGTCCTGAAGGACTGGGAGCTGAACGACAAGCGGATATACACGCATATCATTGACGACCACTATGCCGCGCGCGTGCGGGATCTCAAGAGCTATGATGCAGTGAGCAAGGACGTCGTGGGGCGGTGGGCGTATCCGCTCTGTCCAGACAGCAATTTTGGCCGTGGCCAGAGCTACAGGCTCAAGAAAGGCAACATTTACATGGAAGAAGGCGTCATCCTTGCGCGATCATGCGAGATCAGGAGGCGCACCGTGATAGGGCAAAATAGCAGTATCGGAGATGGGACTACTGTGGCGAACAGCGTGATTGGCAGGAGGTGCATGATCGGGAAGAACGTCGTCCTTGACGGCGCGTATGTATGGGATGACACGGTCATCGGCGACGGCACAGTAGTGAGGCAGGCGATTGTCGCAAATGAGGCGCACGTGGGGAGGAACTGCAATGTCGAGCCTGGTGCGCTCGTAAGTTACGGCGTGAGGATTGCGGATGGATTGACGGTGAGAGGATCAAGCAGAGTGACGAGGATGAGGAGAGACAAGATCTATCCTTCTCCGGTCAGGGGAGACGCTGATCCGAAGATTGTGGGAGCGAAGGGGGATGGATTTGAGTTCGTCGATTCAGAAGAGGACGATGAGGACGATAGTTTTGTGCCGAACAGCCTCGGTGAGCTCCGTTGTCTGCCTGACTATGCAAGGGCAACGCTAACAATTAGAAGTCTACAACATGGCGAATCTCTCGCTCTCATCAGAATCAATTTCGACTCTGGACTCCGAAGACGACTTCTCCGACGAACCCACACCTCGAACAGACACCTCCGCCCGAGGCTCCTTCCTCTCCATTGCCTCAGACGACAGCTCTGGCGTACCCCATGGCGCAGGGGACTTCCATCACGACGCAGCACAAAGCATATTTGACTCCCTCATCAAGGGAGACGAGTCAACCAACATGCAGCTCGAGCTCACGGCGCTGAGGATGAGCGCCAACGCCACAGAACATCAAGTGCGACGCGCAGTCGTGGCAGCTTTCATGAAACGGGTGTCTCAACTTATCGAGTCCGGCACATCGCCCAAGCAAGCGGCCTCTCAGACGCTAGAACCGCACAAGACATTAATCAGCAGGACGATGTTCGACAAAGACAAGGGCAAGAAAGACGATCAGGTCGACTTCTTGCTCCTTGTCCAAGCTGACCTGGCACATAGGAGGGATGGAGAGAATGTGTTGGCGTTTGTCTGCAACGAACTCTATGATATGGAGGTGCTGGAGCAGGAGGGATTTGAGCAGTGGTGGGAAGATGGGAGGAGTAAAGAGGGCGAGGGGATGGAGAGGGTAAGGGCCAAGATGGGCCAGATGCTCGAGGCGTGGTTTGGGGATAGCGATGATGAGGACGATGACGACGACGATGAGGAGGAGGAGGATGATGAATGAGTGGCCGGTCGTTGGAAAGCTCTTGGCGGTAGTTGAAGATATCCCATGATACCCAAAGAGGATTGGGCACCTGTAAAGTAGGTGGTGTGCACTGTACTACTAGCGACAAACCTTGCACCGGCTCAGAGCAGAGCAGCATCCATTTGACGCGTAAACTTTCAAAAGGGGGCCGTGAGGGGGCATTAAGCCTTTGAAGCTTTAGATAGCTCAAGTGCTTTTATCAGTTCAAGGCAGCAGAATACAATATTCCAGTTGGTTCAACGCTGCCTAGTGGCCCGGACACAGGTGTGGGGGAAGGGATGCAGCGTCACAACAGTCAGGTGTGACTGGACAACACGTTGCCACCAGACGCTCTGCTCTTATAAATTCAAATTTGCAAAAACTCGTGCTCATTTACAACAGCGTGCCTGCGCGTGTCCTGCTTCACAATCACACCCTTGGAAGTTCACGCGCGCCTACACTCATCACTCGTCACACCGTCTGCGTTCAGCCACTACCGTAGTGTAGACGGAAGGAGTGCACATCCCTGTCAAGCTCACGGCTGCCATGCGCCGAGCCTAAACCTGAACCTCTAGCATCCACCACCACTTCCATCCTCACCACCTCAACTACAACACACCTCTCCCTCTCTTCAAATCTGATCTAACCACTGGCCTTTGACTCTGCTCAAAATCTGCGCAAATTCAAAGTCCTCGTGCCAACACTCGGCTGACCAATCTCGCCACTCCGAAATCCACCCAGTCCCTTGAAGCTCCGCAGTTTAAGTGCCCCGTCTCGTCATCACACGAGACCCGGCACGCCTTCAAACCAACCACCACGTCTCCCGTGCTGCGGAAGCGTAAGGCACCGGCCGCTGGCAAGGGCGACTCAACAGACGCGTCAGTTCAAGAGCCTCCCGCGAAGAAGGCCGATAAGCGGATACCCACGTCGACCACGTCGTCATACCTCGCACCCCGCGTAAACACAGACGCCAAAGGCAAGGGCAAGGCAAAGTCGATCCTGGAGCCGGCGACACCAACGACGCTGGCAGATACATCGATGGATTCCGACGATGAGTTCCACAGTGGCCAGAGCAGTGACGACTTCATGATAGACGATGATAGCGATACGGGTCTCCCAGAAGGTAGGGCTATACCGTCTCCCGAACGTGTTCCAAACGCTTCAGCTAACAGGGATTTCACTAGATGATTCGGACATAGACGAGGTGGATATCGGTTTCGAGTCACAGGAGAAGATCACAAAGCCAGGCCGCAAGTCGTACGAAGTCGAGTTCAAAGTCTACTCCCCACAAGACATCCAGTCATACCAAGACAAGCAGATCGACGAAGTCTCGACCATCCTAGGCCAGCCTCCCGAGATCACTGCAATTCTGCTACGTCACATGAGATGGAACAAGGAGCGGTTGATAGAGCAATACATGGATGCGCAGGAGCAGATGCTGGAGAACGTTGGCCTTGACCAAGATATCGCTGGGCCTCCGAGGATCGAGACGAAGAAGAATTTCATGTGCGACATCTGCTGCGACGATCAGCCTGGCCTGGAGACTTTCGCGATGAAGTGTGGACATAGGTTCTGCGTCCCCTGCTACAAACACTACCTGTCACGGAAGATCAAGGAAGAGGGTGAGGCTGCTCGAATTAGATGCCCTGGTGAGGATTGCAACCGCATCGTTGATTCCAAGTCCTTGGACTTACTGGTGGCGACGGATTTGAAGGAACGGTGAGCTTCTTCGAGTGTGCCAATATATGTTATGGTCCACTAACAACATCCTAGATACCAAGAACTACTCACTCGGACATATGTTGATGACAAGGAGAACCTCAAGTGGTGCCCCGCGCCCAACTGCGTATACGCCGTTGACTGTGGTGTCAAGCAGCGCGACCTTCTCAAAATCGTCCCCACTGTGCACTGCGATTGCGGACACAATTTCTGCTTTGGCTGCACACTCACAGATCATCAGCCCGCACCCTGCGCGCTCGTCAGAAAGTGGCTCAAGAAGTGCGAAGATGACTCTGAGACTGCGAACTGGATCTCTGCGAACACAAAGGAATGCCCGAAATGTCGTTCTACGATAGAGAAGAACGGTGGTTGCAACCACATGACGTGCCGCAAGTGCCGACACGAGTTCTGCTGGATGTGCATGGGCGTCTGGTCAGAGCATGGCACAAGCTGGTACAGCTGCAACCGATACGAGGAGAAGAGCGGATCCGACGCTAGGGATGCGCAGGCAAAGTCCAGGCAATCTCTGGAGAGATACCTTCACTATTACAACCGCTATGCCAACCATGAGCAGTCCGCAAAATTGGACAAGGATATCTACATCAAGACCGAGAAGAAGATGTCACAGCTTCAGAACTCTTCTGGCATGTCCTGGATCGAGGTTCAATTCCTAGAAGAGGCATCGAGGGCCCTTCAGCAATGCAGGCAGACGCTAAAGTGGACGTACGCGTTCGCCTTCTACCTAGCGCGCAACAACCAAACGGAAATCTTCGAGGACAACCAGAAGGACCTTGAGATGGCCGTTGAGAACTTGTCCGAGATGTTCGAGAAACCTGTGGACCAGCTGGCCAAACTCAAGGTCGACATGCTGGACAAGACGACATACTGCAACAAGAGGAGGGTCATCCTCCTCAGCGACACTGCGGACAATCTGAAGGCTGGCAAGTGGGAGTTCAATGTGGAGCTTACGGGCTGAGATACTCACAACATACACAGATTGGGATTGGGATTGACGTCGCTGATACATCGGAAAGTGGAGCAACGTGGTTTTTCGTTTATGGGTTGCGGCGAGTGTTGACCGGGCTCCCGGTGTTGCTCGAAGCGCAGTTATTGCTCGAACTGTTCATCGTCTGGCTCTGCTGAGACCCCGCTGTATATCTCTCGGCTTTCGGCGACGTTCTCAGTCGCTTCAAGGAGTTTCCTCAACTACATTCAACTTACATGCTCGACCAGTGTGCTGCGGATGCTTGCTTTGCTCGGAACTCTGGTCTACTTGCTATTCACTTGCTTTTCGGTTTCCTTCTGCTATTCCCCTCGATGTCACTGAGGACATATCCAACAGCCCTCACGGATTTCAGTCGGGAGATGTGGCAGTTGATTTGACATGCTTCCATTGCTGGCGGAGAGTGGGATACATGTGGTCTGCGCGGATTCCCCTCATATGTGTGGACGCTGGGCTTAGTGGATGGTCTCACCTCGTTCGTGCGCACCGGATGGGTCGGGCCCTTAGCATACAATGGCGTTCCTTTCACTCTGTGTAATGGGCATGAGGTCTCTTACAGTTCGAACAAATGAAATACTATGATTATGATATCTGTGCCTGTGACGTGCGGCTCCGTGCCTTTTTGGACGTGTCTATTGACTGCAGTGTGATACTTGTGACCTATTTTTGGTACCGTGTAAGGCCTGGTTGAAGTCTGATCTGATCGTCGTCGTAAACAGCTTCTAGCCATGGTGTACGTCTCGGGGAATCGATCATCTAGTTAGGGTAGTGAGTTCTTGCTTGTTTTATGATAATATTCACTTGACATATGTGATTTTTGGTCATTATCTCTGTGCTATTCTTAGTTTGTGGTCTCTTGGTGTGTATGTGGAGGTAAATATGTAGTATCTTGATAGTTACTTCGTTGGGAAAACGACCAAATACACCAACTTTGATATCTCGCAACGCCACGGCATATCTACACCCAATAAACTTGTACATACCCTACTAATATAACCAGGAAAGCATTCAAATCTTAAATTCCCAATATAATTCAAAGTCTGGACCAGTATTCGGGTTGCTACCACGGAATCAACAGGTGCTGTTTACCCCAACCCTAACCCCGCCTAAGAATAGCAGCAGCCCGGCTCCCAAAACTCCGCAAGCAACGCCCGCGGGCGAACTGCCGCTGTCGGGCGCGTTCGCAACACCATTCCCGAGGTCGGCTTCAGAATTTACAGATGACCCAAGAATTGACACGTCAAACGCCAGCAGCCTCCCGGGCATATCGACAGCAGCGAAAGTCGAAAGTCCAAATGTCCGGCATCTATATCCCACCATGATAAGCCTTGCGACCGCTGGTCGGTCGACGCTCTTGCGCCGCACCGCCCAGCGCCAGAGTCCACATCAGCACCTCAATGTGTCGCGGAGAGCGCAGTCGACGAGACAGAGCCCCGACGGCACTACTTCTACGAACGCCGCAAATGTCGCGAGGCCGTCGAACTCGGCGCAGACACCGCCAGCGTCAAATGTCGCTGATGCGAGCGCGGGCGCGACTGCGCAGACAATACCGATACCCGGCAACAACTGGCTCACTCCTTTTCAAGTCCCCATCCGCCACTATGTCAATATGAACCGTCGACGGCCGTACGTGACACAGTTGACGTCTACACTGATAATATGGCTGCTGGGTGACCTGTCTGCGCAATATGTGGCCTACGAGCCCCCGGCGCCAGGTGATGCGGCGGCGGTGAATTCGGAAGATGGAGAAGACGAGACGAACACATCAAGTGGCTTCTGGGCTGCATACGACCCTAAGCGCACTGCGAGGAACCTGTTGATAGGTGGATTGGCGAGCATACCTGGCTATCGATATCTTTTGTGGCTCGGAGAGAACTTCAACTGGCGGTCGAAGGTCTTGTCGATTGGATTCAAGGTAGGCCGGACATATGCGCGATACCGCTAGAGGAAGGGTATTCTGATGTTGTGCCATAGGTCGTGTTCAACCAGTGCACCTTCACACCGGTTTTCAATACATACTTCTTCTCCATGCAGACCATTCTCACCGGTCTGACGAATGGCACCACCGTCACGATGGACGACATTGTCGAGAGAGTCATGCATACAGTACCCGCGTCCTGGCGCAACAGTTGGAAAGTGTGGCCTGCGGTTACCGCATTCAGCTTTTGGGCGGTGCCAGTTGAGCTGAGGAACGTCTTTGCCGGCGTTGTAGCGATCGGATGGCAGACGTACCTTGGACTTCTGAACTCGACGGCGGCGAAAGAAGAGATCGCGGAGCACGCTGCAGAGAGGGTTAAAGTTGCAGCCCCAGAGGGGGCAGTGCAGAGGAGTGGATGCTCGAAAGAGCAGGCGACCGCGTGAGGCATGGGAGAGGACTATCTATGATTTTAAATATTCTTCCATTTGTTTGGGCATGAGAGACATAGACATAGAGGGTACTACACAGCGACTGAAAGCATGGAGATGGGAGTGGCGTTTACAGCGTTGTTTCCTTGGGTTGACTCTTAAGCAGCGGCGAGGCCGTAGCTAACTGCCGCAATTTCATACCAACTAGAAGAGAGAACAAAGCGCACCGACCTTCGCGCTGCTGCCTAATTGAGCAGACGCGTTTTGATCAAAACAATGACATCACAGATCACGAGTGCAGAAGAGCGAAGAGAAGTTTGAAGTATGACTGTCGTCGATTCATTTCCGTTGGAGAATTATGGTACAGTGGCCATGTATGCAGGGCACCAGAAGTTGCACCTATGTGAGCACCATGCCTGAAATTCCCTTCCCGTTGCCTTAAGCACCTTCATCATCCCCACTAGTGAAAATCCAGACCATCCCAAACGCCGTCAATAGAGAACCATGCCTTAACCCGTGCCTGCCATGTTGATCGAAAAGGTTGTCGACAAGCCAGAGGGGTATCTCAGAGAGAAGTCACAAGAAGGTAAGCTTAAGAGCGCTCACCACGGAGGCGGCGGGCAAGCTGGATGTCCTTGGACTGGATGGTGACACGCTTGGCGTGGATGGCGCACAGGTTGGTGTCCTCAAAGAGGGAGACGAGGTAAGCCTCGACGGATTCCTGAAGCGCACCAATGGCGGAGCTCTGGAAGCGGAGATCGCTCTTGAAGTCCTGAGCGATTTCACGGACCAAGCGCTGGAAGGGCAGCTTGCGGATCAGGAGCTCAGTCGACTTCTGGTAGCGACGGATCTCACGGAGAGCGACGGTACCTTGGAGGTTGTTAGAATGAGTTGAGTGATGAGTGGGTGGCGAAGTGACTTACCAGGCTTATATCTGTGGGGCTTCTTGACACCACCGGTAGAGGGGGCGGACTTGCGAGCGGCCTTAGAGGCGAGCTGCTTACGAGGGGCTTTGCCACCAGTGCTCTTGCCTGAAGAAAGAGTGTTAGTAATGTTGTTCGAGGTTAATGATGTTTATGTTCAAGTGCGAAGGCGTTGTTGAGTTGAGGTGAGGCTGAGGTGCTGTGGCGCGACCGATGCAAAACGCGACCGGCGACGGCGACGACAACGGCTGCATCAACCGCAACAACGCGATGCAAATGAAAATTAAAGTTGCAAGTGGAACTTACGAGCTGTCTGCTTGGTGCGAGCCATTTTTTACGATGACTTTGATGATATTGGTTGTGGAATATGAGTTGGAAGTCTGATGGGTTGGAGTGTGAGCGGAACGCTGAGTGGTGTGGGTTGTAGGAGAAAAGGTTGAAAGTGGGCGGAGAGAAGTACTTATGGGCGGGCGGGCTGGGCGCGGTGATGAGAGTGTTGCCTGCGATTTTAGCGCGTCTTTTGCTTCGAAAAAAGCGTCAGATTCCGAGCACTCTTTCTCCCATTTGTTTGGGCCAATGGGAGCGCGGCAAAGAATTGATGTTGCGAGTGCAAAGCGCGCTAAGCCGTGCAAGGCAAGTAAGCTTGGACCAGCGCTGTTTGGTGCAGGAACAACAAGACGTCTGGACGTTGATGAGCCACGCGCGCTAGCCCTATCCGCCCCTTCAAATACTTCCTCTCTTCGGCCCTCTCTATCCTTCTTACAACCCACGACACGGCACACACGACCAACGACCAACGACCAACGACCAACGACCACAGCTCCACGGACTCCAGTTCCACTACATCCTCACACAGACTCAAACTCTAATCCCATATCATCAACATGACTGGACGTAAGTCTTCTGCCTCTGCTCATGATAAGACCTTCGCGTCTTCATCACGGCCTTCGACCATAACAACGCGTGCTAACATCCTCTCTCACAGGCGGCAAAGGTGGCAAGGGCCTTGGAAAGGGCGGTGCCAAGCGCCACAGGAAGATTTTGCGCGACAACATTCAGGGTATCACCAAGCCCGCTATCCGTCGTCTCGCTCGTCGTGGCGGTGTCAAGCGTATCTCAGCCAGTATGTCCCTCTCCAATTGGCCTTCAACTTGGACGCGTTCTCTAACTCTTGCGCAGTGATCTACGAGGAAACCCGCGGTGTTCTCAAGTCCTTCCTTGAAGGCGTCATCCGCGACGCGGTCACCTACACTGAGCACGCGAAGCGAAAGACCGTCACCTCTCTCGACGTGGTCTACGCCCTTAAGAGGCAAGGCCGCACTCTCTACGGTTTCGGTGGCTAAGCGCGTCAATTTCTCTCATCATGGTTTCACGATTTTCCGGCAGCAACCGTCAGGGTTCTCAATCAAGCTGCTCTGGTTACACATGGGATGCGGTCTGGGTGTTTCTGTATTGATTCTGGGGACACATTTTTCAGTTGTATCATAGGCCTGGGAGTCACCGCTGGGAGTGACTCTGGAATGATACCATCATAATCAACTGCCTTTCGTGCCTAGCTGTTCTCGCGACCTCGTGACTGTCTTCCGTTCGACGCGTGACCTTCGCGTTTTCCAAAGTGGCGATCGGCCAAAACAATGGAGCTTTGACTCATACGCGTGATCTTGGCTTTGCGGTCTGAGTGGAATCTACCTGTGAGACAGCGAGTTCGGACGGGACTGGGTACATTGGTACCTTCGCGTGGCGACTAAACCCGCTTTCTTTCATCTCATCTAGCTGCTTCCGTCTCATCTCGGCCTGCCCATATCTTTCGGCGACATTCATTATTCTCGTTTCTTTTAAGCTATGTAAGTGAGCTTTCATTTGAAGGGGATAATCATGATATGGCAGGGGAACCAATCAGCGCATTCATGTTTTGGTCTTTCTGAATGTTACTCGTTGAGGTCATGCACCACTATTCGTCTGATCTTCTGCAAGCAAACACCTCATGTCAATGGGCCATCTATTTGTCATTCCCACGCTCTGGGCTATTTTCGGGCAGAATGGCTCTGGCGGCCTTTAATAACAACCAAGTGTCAGAGCTGATTCAGTTGTTTCTGGATGGATGGTGGGGGTTCGGGGACGCGCTGGGACAGGGAGTGGCCCCGAAAGAGCGGAGCAGGGATATAGTGTTGTATAAGCAGGGTGTCGTCAACCGCTGCACGAAATTTTGAAAGAAAGTGAAGGCAAGGCAGACAGCTGAGACGGCGTATCTAAGTATCTCGCACACGCCGCATTCCGTGCAGCCCTGATTCGGTTACATTGCATCGGTGGTGGTGTCCCGCGATCTGGCTGGGTGGAGCAAGCTTAGGCAGCGGAACAAGCCGCCCGCAAAAGCTGGATTGGCCACCCGCTCGGCCCTGCGCAGCACCAAGCTCACGGCTCGTTCATCATCAACGTCCTTCTCCACCATATCCCGCCTTTGCACCGCCTGCCAGAGCCTGACCAAACGTCCATCCCAAACTCTCCTCTTCGCATCGTCACCGTCGCCGGCGCTTCTCTCCGCATGCGTCGTCGGACCTCGCGATGAATCTCGCTTAGCCAGTCCGGCGCAACCTCCCAGATCGGCCGACTCGAACCTCCGCTGGAGACGTGGGTCTCGGATGGCAGCATCGCTCACTGACACGCCCAATTCCGCGCAAAAATGACAAAGAACGAGAACAGCGCTGCTCGCCATGGCTCGACGGCGAGCTCGGATAGCTGGCGGTCCAATGATACAATCAGACCTAGCTCGTTCGGCCTTCAAAGACGCGGTACGCCAGTCAAGGTCAAGACTGAGAAGGACTCGCAGTACGTAGCGGCCGATATTTCCTATTGTGAAGACTGTTCCGGATAGCATGAGGGCCGGAGCTCTTGGTACTATTGGCACAGATTCCAGTGTGGCGGCTTCTGTCTCAGTCTCTCAATTCCAGCTATCCTCCCTTGCGGAATTCCATATCCTTTCTTCACGGCTCTATGAAGAGCTCTAAGCGTAGTAGCTTACGTGTGGCAATAGACAGCAGCAGGATTTGGAGGTTTCTCCAAGCTCCACTGCTCCTACGACCAAATCTCGAGATGCTATTCCCGCCAGCATAGCACCATGGGAGCATGTAGGAAAGCCGGACTTTATCAACTATCGGAAAGACCTTCGTGCCCTCGAGACTTCTGGCAGGAGTATCCCTTCGATATCGAAGCAGCCGCCAACTGCCATTTCCCCGAATAATCCGCCTTGGGCGCAGAACCCACCAGTCGTGATGCCGACAAGCGTTTTTGGCAGCTTCTTCAATGATTCCTCTGAAGACGTGTCTCTCTCCCCAGGCTTCAGGCCAGGGAGCTCGCAGTATGGCGATGGACAATATGTAGGCGAAGATAGGCGACCTTCGGTCGCGAGTGCGACGACGGTCAGCAGCACGGGATCAAAGTCGAGTGTTGGACGAAACTTTCACAAGAAACTCCAAGGGTTCTTCGGTGAAGACTTTCCTGGAACGGACTCGAGGCAGAATTCGGACGTTAGCCTACCACCAGATGCGCGATTGGACGCACATCGTGATCAGGCAAGGAAGCGCAACAACTCGGTGAATGATGCCAGAAGCCGTCCTGGCTCTCCGGCAAGCTTTTCGCGACCCCGCACACCAATGGCATCCAGTGAAGTAACGCCATGGGAGTTTCAAGATTCAAAGGTATGTAATTACGCAATTGGCGTGGAGGAATGAGCTTGTGCCCTTTGCGGTTGCACGTGACAGCCGACACTTCAATAAGCGCTCTCCGTGGCACGATAATGATTTCCTTAATTGCTGTTAGCTGTGTCACTAACATTTGTCAAGGACCTGCCAGCACCTCCTGCCATACCAGAGAACCTTCGCGACCGCGCCAGCACGAAGGCACACAGGTTACACCTTCCTGGACACAGACACACCAAAAGCAAAGATGAACCGAAGACTTCTGATTACGGTTCAACAATCCCATTACGGCCCTCCATGAGTCGAGAAGATTCAGCCAGCTCGCGCCGAACTGAGCAGACCTTGAATGCAATGAGCTCCGCCACGAGTTCTCGAACAGGCTTGAACGCTCCTCGACCATCCAGTCCGACGCCTAGCTCAAACAGCGCTATGAGCAGAATGGCCGCGGCAGCACAACGGTCGCCAGACGCAGCAAATAGTGGGGGTAAACGGTCGCTTCTCGATAAAATAACACGTCGAGGTAAAGGGGACAAGCCAGAGACACTCAAAGATCTCCCATCGTCCTCTGTGTCCTTGCAGTCTCGACCTAATAAAATACCGAGTGCTGAACTGTCCCCAGGCCCTACCAAAAAGAGGAGCATCCCTCCAACCGAAGGTTTACCTCGTGGTAATGGTCATATCTCCTCACGAGATGGAACGTCGAAGAAAGAACATGGACGATTACCTTTCAAGGGCCAGAAGAAAGGCCATGGAGGGGAGTTGGTACAGCCCAAGGACCCGAACGAGTTTGGACGACAATCTGAAAAGACTGGCGGCTTGTGGAACCTTGATACCGATCTGTCACACATGGAAGGCATCGTCAATGCACAACAGCCGCCGATGACGCCGCCACCCGGTGAAATATACACCGGATGGCCAAACAACGAGAAGCCACAAGAGCCGAAGGAACAGCCTGAAGGCCCTGCTGGATCATGGGATGCCCCTGACTCTTGGGGTGTGAGACGGGTTGGGGATGATGTCATGGGCAAGCTCAAGTTGTTGGACGACCGAGGCATGCTGGAAGAAAATAGCGGTCCTCCGTACTGCATTCGCATATTCAGATCTGATTCAACTTTTGCAACGCTTTCTGTCGGCCTATACACCACCGTTGCCGAGATCATCCAGACCCTGGGAAAGAAAACTGCTCTTTCAGATGATATCGACAGTTATCACATTCTGATGCGCAAGCATGACACTTCGAGGCAGCTGGAACCCCAAGAGAGGCCGCTGCTCATCCAAAAGCAGCTGTTGATGCAAGCGGGCTATACCGACTCTGACCGGATCGAAGACATTGGTCGAGAAGACAACAGTTACTTGTGTCGTTTCACCTTTTTGCCTGCGAAGATGACAGGATATGCGAGCTTCGAGAAGGACCCCGGCTTTAACAAGCAACAAAAGCTCTCGCACGTTGACCTCCAAGGGCGCAACCTAATCACCATTCCTATCACACTCTACCAGAAAGCAACCGACATCATATTCCTGAACCTTTCTCGTAACCTCAACCTGGACGTCCCGACCGACTTCATCCAAGCTTGCACAAATCTTCGCGAGATTAAATACACTGGCAACGAGGCCTGGCGCCTCCCTCGTAGTTTGAGCCTAGCAAGCAGGTTGTCAATCCTGGACATCAGCAACAACCGCCTCGAGCAGCTCGACCATGCAGACTTGAATAAGCTGCAAAGTCTACAAGCTATCCGCATGTCGAACAACAAACTGAGTCGCTTGCCGAGCCATTTCGGCCAATTCAAGTTCATGCGCAGTCTCAATGTCTCATCAAATTCTCTCACAGAGTTCCCGGAATTCCTGTCCGATCTCAAGACGCTTGTAGATCTCGACATCAGTTTCAATTCCATTTCTAGTTTGCCCAGCATTGGTAACCTGACCAATCTCGAGAGATTGTGGGCAACCAACAACAAGCTTAGTGGCTCTTTACCGGATTCCATGAAGAACCTCGTTAACTTGAATAATATCGATATTCGCTTCAACGCCATAACGAATATTGATATCCTTGCCCAGCTGCCGAAACTGGATCATGTTGATGTCGGACACAATTCGATTTCAGCATTCGAGGGAGCATTCCCCAAGATACGCAAGTTCCAGATCAATCACAACCCGGTCACAAGGTTTGGATTTACGGAGGCGATACCCACCTTGTTGATCTTGGACTTGAAAGGGGCGAAGCTTGCACAGCTGCCGGACGACTTGTACGGTAAAATGCCAAATCTCACCAAACTGCATCTGGACAAGAATCATTTTGGCGCTGTCTCTCCGCAAATAGGAAGACTCGCGAAACTGGAACATCTGAGCATCGCAAGGAATGACCTCAGCAGCTTGCCTGGTGAGATCGGGAGATTGGGAGAGTTGAGATATCTTGACGTTCGAGAGAACAATCTGAACTCGTTGCCTGCTGAGATCTGGTGGGCGAGAAAGTTGGAGACGCTGAATGTGTCGTCTAACGTCCTAGTGTCGTTCCCTAAGCCAGGCGCTCCAATGCCGAATTTGCCAAGCACTACGGAGTCGACGCCTGTCAGTACGCCTGGAACCAACACTCATCACAACTTTGAGGAGTTGGGAAGACTAGAGGATTTTGCCGCGAGGAGACCCAGCCAGGCTTCAGGGTACTTGAGCGTCGGTAGCTCTCCTGGGGCAAGCACTAGGAAGGGATCTATGAGCTCAGGTCATACTGCGAGTGGTCGCAAGCCATCTGTCATTTCGAGGACAACTGAAGGAACAATCACGCCCATTTCGAGGAAGGATTCGAGTATATCTAGTCGACTTGCGACAACGTTTGCTGGTTCCTTGCGCCATCTGCTGCTTGCAGACAATCGTTTGTCGGATGATGTGTTCGATGAACTGGCGCTGCTTCCCGAGTTGCGTATCCTCAACCTTTCTTACAACTACCTCATCGACGTTCCTCCTCGCACCTTGAGAAGATGGCAACACCTGACCGAACTTTACTTGTCAGGCAATGATCTGAGCTCCCTCCCAGCTGAGGAACTCGAAGAAATCAGCTCTCTCAAAGTCCTTCTTATCAACAGCAATAAGTTCCAAGTGCTTCCGGCAGAGCTCGCCAAGGTCCAAAAACTAGCTATTATGGATGTTGCAAGCAACCTACTGAAGTACAATGTCTCGAATTGGCCATATGACTGGAATTGGAACTGGAACCACAATCTCAAATACCTGAACATGTCCGGAAACAAGAGACTGGAAATCAAGCCCAGCGGTCAGGCTGTGGGCCGTGGAGGCAAGGACCTTACGGACTTCACATCCTTGACCAAGCTGAGAGTCCTGGGTCTCATGGATGTCACGCTTATGGTCCCTTCGGTGCCCGATCAAACGGAAGATCGCAGAGTTCGCACTGCAGGGTCGACGGTCGGAAGCATGGCGTACGGTATGGCGGATAGCTTGGGGCGCAATGAGCACTTGTCAACTATGGACATGGTGGTCCCAAGATTCAGATCGCACGATGATGAGACCATCGTCGGTATGTTCGATGGCCAATCTCTCACTAGCGGCGGAAGTAAGATTGCCAGATTCCTCTACGAGAACTTTAAGCACAGGTTTGCCGAGGAGCTGGAACGCTTGAGGCCGCAGGACAATCCACAAGATGCGTTGAGAAGATCCTATCTAGGCTTGAACAAAGACCTTGCAACAGCAGCAAGTCACGGCCAAGAGAAAGGCATGAATGGAACCACCAGCATGGGTCATCGACCTAGTATTGCGATGCCTGAGCTCACCGAAGACGATTTGCAAAGTGGTAGTGTTGCGACAGTACTGTTCTTGAAGGATATGGAACTATTTGTGAGCAATATCGGAGACGCACAAGCGCTACTGATCCATTCAGAAGGAGGACATAGGATTATTACCAGAAAGCACGATCCTGCCGAGGCCAGTGAAAGGGCGCGGATCAGAGATGCAGGAGGTTATGTCTCCAGGCTGGGAAAACTGAATGACTCGCTTGAGGTTTCCAGAGCGTTTGGTTACTTCAGGATGGCACCCGCGGTTATTGCGGCACCTCATGTCTCCCAGATCACCATCCGCGAATCGGATGAGATGGTTCTGCTCGCGTCTCGCGAATTGTGGGACTATCTGACCCCAGATTTTGCTGTCGATGTCGCGAGAAGCGAGAGAGGCGATCTCATGCGCGCGGCCCAGAAACTGAGGGACCTTGCTATCGCATTTGGCGCAACAGGCAAGATCATGGTCATGATGATCGGTGTGAGCGACCTACGCAGGAGAGAAAGGGCCAGGTTTAGGACCCATAGCATGAGCATGGGTCCGACTGGTGAGAAGGACGAAATCTTTGCAAGTGCGACAAGGAGAGGGAAGAGGGGACGAGATGCGGTTGCGGACTCGAAGCTCGCGAGGTTGGATCAGGAGGTCGACGCACCAACTGGGGACGTAAGTCTTGTGTTCACCGACATCAAAAACTCAACAATCTTGTGGGAGACATATCCGATTGCCATGAGATCTGCAATCCGTATGCATAACGAGGTCATGAGACGGCATTTGAGGATCATTGGCGGCTATGAGGTCAAGACTGAAGGTGATGCTTTTATGGTGGCTTTCCCGACAGTGACCTCTGCGCTGCTGTGGTGCTTCACCATCCAGTCGCAGCTTCTTGATGTCGCTTGGCCACAGGAGATCTTGAGCAGCATCCACGGACAAGAAGTCATGGATTCTGACAACAATGTCATCTTCCGCGGCCTCTCGGTCCGCATGGGCATCCACTGGGGCCAGCCAGTGTGTGAAGTCGACCCTGTCACCAAACGCATGGACTACTTCGGTCCCATGGTCAACAGAGCCTCGCGTATCTCATCGGTTGCAGACGGTGGTCAAATTACAGTGTCTTCCGATTTCATCGCGGAAATCCAACGCCTCCTCGAGACGCACATCGAGTCGGACAGATCTGGGTCGACCGGCTCGGAAGACACGCTTCACGACGACATGATAAATCAAGCCATCCGCCGCGAACTTCGCTCACTCAGTAGCCAAGGTTTCGAGGTTAAAGACCTTGGGGAACGCCGTCTCAAGGGCCTTGAGAACCCTGAATATATATACCTAATGTATCCTCACTCTCTCGCAAGTCGTCTTGTCATCCAGCAACAGCGCGCTGAAGCGGAGGCGCAGGCGCAGGAGAGCGGTGCGGCGGCGGCGAAGATGACGAACAGTCAGCTCAGCATCGACACGCAGAATGTATGGGATCTTTGGAATGTCAGCTTAAGGCTGGAAATGCTATGCAGCACACTTGAGAGCACAGGGGTCGCAGAGCTCAAGCCACCGGAGACGCAATTGCTGGAGCGCATGAAGAACAACGGTGGAGAGATCACGGATCGTTTCTTGCTTAATTTCGTGGAGCATCAGATCTCCCGCATCGAGGTAAGCTACAGACATCTCATGTTCCCTGGGACCGGCTTGTGAGCTAACAATGGGCAGACGTGCACCACAACCCTAGCGCTCCGCAACCTCGTGCGACCCTTCAACGCAGGCATGCTTTCACAAGCTTGCCCGATGCAGGATATTTTCGGCGAGCTGCATGCGAATATGCAGGAGCTCTCCGCGCTGAGGGATGCCGCTGCGGACGCAGACTTCGAACTGGCGCCTGCGTGATCCGACTTTAGCGTCCACCTATCCCGATTACAAACCACTGCACCGCCTTATATCCTCCCGTACATAATCTGATGCCCGTTATCGCGGACACTCTGACTGGGTCAGAGCTCTCTAGTTTTCTTGTAATTGGCACTGGCGTCTGGGGCCAGTGAGGCATATGGGTGGGATTGGTAAGGTTCGAGAACCGCGAGGAACGGGTTGGGCTATTTTATGGGGCTCGGGTTTGATATGTCTCTTCCTCATATGCGACTGACACGGGCGGTTTTTGCGTCTCTTGAACGATTGACGTGTTAATGAATTGCATCTGGTGGACAGCACGGCTTGAGCAACTTGTTTTGGACAGCACACGCGCAAGAGACAATATCCATGGCAACTAACTGGCGCCCTTTATTTTGAGCATTTGGGCTTGTTATTATGAGTCGAGCCTTTTATTCTTATGATAGTCGTAGCTGCGAATACGAATTTTGAATTCAATTTCAAGAGTGTCCCTCCCACCTTGAGCATGTGCAGACACCTGAATGTGCCTCCCGATTCTTTCGTAGGTTCCTCCTCTCGTTGTAGCAGCCGTGAAAAGCGCTCCACCCCATACAACGAGCATTTCTACTATCTGTATCCTCTAGTTTGTTCAGCTACTTCTCCAGATATCTTTCTGCACGTATTAGACCGTTTGTCTCGTAGAATGCATCCGTTCGCGCACTGCATATTGAGTTATTACCTGGGGCTGCTTGTTGCGCTGTCGTTGACTGCGTAGATTTCGTATATTTTACAATTGCGGCCTTGTTTACATGCCGTATAGGCCCATTAAAACTTCTCTAACTCCATCGAAGAACTTACAGAGCTTCCCCAATTGCTCGAGTGCGTATTCGATTGGACTTGGGATCTGCTGGTGTATGTAACTCACCACGGGCTTTGCAATATCCATCCAACTATTGCTCGAATTTCGCAGTTGCGCGCTGCACCGCAGATAATCGAGATTCTTAAGCTTCTGCTCGACGGCTCTGCTCATATCAAAATACAAAATTCGGGCCGCAATCACATAGTTCTTGAACTCTATCATAATATAAATCCAAGGGCCTCTGAACTTCAATATGCTTTCCCAATAAATATAATACGTGGTTTGTTGCAAAAACTTGCCTTGCAAAAGGCAGATACTTGACGTTCTGACCCAACGATTTTGTCACCAGCTTCCTCGCTTTCAAGTAAGATACTTATGTCTCGCAAGCCAGAGATAAACATGAACGCTGTTGCTCAGGGCGAGGGAAAACGGCTTGGTCAGTCAAACTGACATGTCAAACTCGTTGTACAAGTTGGTGAAGAAGACTCCTGTTCAAGTCGAAGTGAAGTTGCAACAACGTGAGTTCAACCAGGAAAGGTCGCCCCGGTTGGGTGGAACGACGGGTGCGAGCCGCCCCCGAAACGGGTTCCCAGCCACCGAAAATAATTCCAGCTTCCGGGTGGATCACGGACGTCCCCCTACCCCTGGATCGAGACTGGAAAGAATGAAAGGGCTTTTTAACATTTCAACTATTTCGCCTGAGGAAGTTTTTCCCATAACTCTGGCAATGACCCTAGCAATCCGCTAAAACAACACAGAATGGTGCCGCCCACTTACGATGCCCTACTTCTATCATCCCGTTTTCACTAACCATTACCTCAAGTATGTCCTTCATGAAGTTCACAACGCAGACTTCTTGCCCACAAATACATGGTCCAGTCCTCCTTCACTATCTTTCCCGGCCCCGCCTCCTTCTGGTGATGCCTCGTCATCTTTTGAATTGGTCTCTGTTTGCGGTGTCCCTCGCAGGGCTTCCTGGCCATTAGACTTTTGCTCCGACTCCGCTTCCGTTGTCTTCGCGCTTGATCCTTCTGTTGCCTTCTCTGCGATCTTTTCCTCCTTCTGACCCAGATGCTGGTTCAGAGCTTCTTCGTGCCCTTTGGTGATCTTCAGGGTCTCATCGACATCCTTCGTCAACTTGTCGATCTCATCTTGTAATTTCTCGTCCTTAGTTCGCGACTCCTCGCCTTCCTGTTTGCCGAGTTGTTCAGCTGCTACCTTCGGCACCGTCTTTGCCCACATCTCCTCCAGTTCCTCCAGCCACCCACAGGCCTCTGCCAGCTTCCGGACTCCATCGTCACAGTTTCCGAGAATCACCACGTCATCGCTCCGACTGCCTATGCCGCCCACTCTCTCCAAGTTGATCAGGACTCTTGGAGTACCCTCGCCTACGAATTGTGGCAGACTCGCAAATGGTTGCACTGTCAGGCTAGTGCCCATGATAATCGCCAGATCGGCTTCGGCAGGCTTCGTACGGTTTTTGAAGAAGCTCTCAGGGAGCTGTTCCCCGAAGAAGACTATGTCTGGCTTTACCAGTCCCAGGCAGCTTTCGTCTTGACAGTGCGGCACATCCTTGGTCTTGATCATCTCCTTCATGTCCTCGTCTGGATATGGTCGCTTGCACTCGATGCACCGCTGGGCCGCGAAGCTTCCATGCGCCTCCACAATCTTGTGTCCAGGGACGCCGGCCTCTCGTTCGAGGCAGTCGATGTTCTGCGTGAAGAGCATGTGCAGAAGTTCTTTCTTTTCCAGCAAACTGATGAAGCTATGCGTAATAGTAGGCCTGTATTTGCCTGGGTAGAGTTCGTGCGCAAGAGTGTAAAAGGGATATGGATTGCCCCTGAAGTAGCTGATATCGAAGACCGCTTCAGCATATGGTAAGTTGAGCCGCGCCAGGTTCGCATATAATCCAGTGTCCGGAGAGCGAAAGTCTGGTATACCGGCTGAGGTTGATATGCCCGCCCCTGTCATGACTACAATGCGCTTTGCTTTTCCATCCTTGATATACCTGGCGACCCCGTCGATTGTCCTAGTTTCCAAGGTCTCCGGTGGGACTGTCTCGTCTACGGGCGAAGAAGCGTCTTGGCCCATCTTTCCGAACTTGCCTCGCCCTCTCCTGTTCTTGCCTTTTGGTTTGGTTCCGCGCTGGCCTTGAAAATTGCCGTTGACGCTGAAGTCGAAGTCGTATTCGTAATCCTCTACGTCGGCAGGCTGCCGATGTGCTTTATTTTTGCGTCCAATCTTGAATGTGTCTGTAGGAAAGGAAGATTATTGTTAGACTAGTAGCCGGCCTTGTCCGCAAAGTTAGCGTGTTGGTGAAAGTCAGCCTCTTCGCCCAGTGGAATCCACTCAAAATCGACGAATCCCAGCAGAGCAACGATATGTCGCGTGTTTCTATGCGTGTTTCTAGGTCTCCGCAAATATGGTGAAGCTGACGATGAAGAGGGTTCGAATGTGTTACAAATTGTAACGGGGCAAAATAATTGTGAGTCGTGGACTTGGCGGGGTATCAGGGAGTGTTAGTAAAGAATACGATGGAACACTGAGGGTGTTGACCACGGAAATGCTGGAAAGTAGTGTAGGCCTAAGGGCCGGCCGGAGTCGAAGGTGTATGCTAAACAGAGATTAGAGCCAACTAGGGAAAGGGTAATTCATATGGTGCCACGCGTGAGCCTCGTGAAGACGAAACAGCGGGGTGCGTCGCCGTGAAGGGCATATGACATCAGTTGCGTCCGGATGGGGCTTCGCGACCAACCTTTGCGCCGGCAGCCCAACCTCTCTAGATTCCTATCGTACGCTCGTCAAGACCTGTTACACGCCTTAAACTTGCTTCTGAGCACCCTTCCTTCGAGTTTCAGCTCACCGCAATGTCCGTAACCGGCCTCAATCCCACGCAAAGCGGCACCGGCTTCCTCAGGTACTTCCTGCTCCCCTCCGGAGGCGACTCCGCGCATAAGACGAGACGAAACGAAAAAGCTAATTGAGCTCAAACAGCTTCAATTCACTTCCGCCGCGACTTCACATTACCGCCGAACCCGACACGGAAGAAGAATTCGACGAGGTAACCATACAGCACTGGCGGGATGAGGGTATGGCTTCTACCCGAATTTGCGCATTTCACAAGCACAATCGCAAACCCCGACGCAAAAAGGATACCTGCTAACATAACTTCTAAGGTTACGATGTGACATATCTCCCCCTTGGAGAAGGTGGGAAGGCGTACGCTGAGAAACTGAAGGGACTCGTCGATGACCTAGGTATCCAAGCTCACCCTCCCTTTACATATGTTGGACGACTATTGCTCATACTATTGACTCCTAGAGCTTGGTGAATCATATGCGATAATTGCTTATGGCGATGCTGCTACAATCTGCCTCGATGTTGCTACAAAACCTATGCCGCATCTCTGCGCGCTCATCTGCTACTATCCAACCGTCATTCCCCATCCGAAAGCCAAATATCCCACGCAGCTCAACCTCACAACGCATCTCACGGCCTCACAAGATTTCGCGCCGACGTTCAAATACTACACTTATGATGGAGTGGAACCTGGGTTTGCGGAGCACGACTGCGACGAATTCGACCCAGTCTCTGCCGACCTGGCGTGGTCAAGGAGTCTAGCTGCGGTGAGGAGGGGATTCAAGAGAGAGGCGGACCTGGAGGGCACTTGGGAGACACATCTCGGATTGCTATATCATCAGAGAGATGCAGCTGGAGCGGCCGGCGCGATGACGACAGATTCGTCAGTCGCTTATGTTCCAACCCTCACTGGCGCCAGTGGACAGCGCGCGTTGTACCGTTTCTACAAGAACTTCTTCGTGCCATCGAATCCGCCGAGTTTCCGCATGAGGCTGCTGAGCAGGACGCTTGGAACCGATAGAGTAGTGGATGAAATGATTGTCTCCTTCAAACACGACAGAGAGATGGCTTGGATTTTACCAAATACTCCTCCGACACATAAAAATGTCGAGATTGCGATGGTCAGCATTGTTGCAGTAAGAGGAGGAAGGCTGGTACATGAACATATGTATTGGGACCAGGCCAGCGTACTGGTGCAGATTGGGCTCCTGGATCCGAACGCTGTTCCGGGACATATGAAGAAGCAAGGCATGAAGAAGCTACCAGTCGTTGGTGCAGAAGGTGCAAGGAAACTCGTTAGTCCAGAATCTGTGGAGAGTAATGCTCTGCTGCCAAAGTGGAAGGAGATCGAGGCAAAAGCAAGTCGAAGTGTCTCGATAATTGGCGGCCGGAAAAGTAGCACGCAGATCAATGGTGGTGCGAATGGAGTAAACGGTGCGAGTGCGAAATTAAGCGCAACAGCCTAATCGCAGTCGGCCTCATCTCGGAATGGAGTTTGGAAGTTCGAGGCGTATTTTTGATTTCGTAACATAGTGTGTTGGGTATTTAAATTCCGTATACCAGAAGGCAATTACTTGATGTCTCAGCATCTCATTCAATCCACAAGTCTGCATATTGGGAGTCGATATGTCTCCACCCTCCAGCGAGGTTCGTTTCCTGTCCCATGCCCTCCATCAGGTATGTCAGGCACAGGGATATGCTCCCACTCAGTGTCGAAGCTTGCTTCAAATAGATCCATCTCCAGGATTTTCGTGTAGACATCGTACATCACTTGCCTCTCAGCTCCCACGCCGTGGAAGAAGGTCAACAGTCCTCCTTGGCCATCCTCCCCACCCTCGGTGGCAAGCAGCTGCTCTGCCCACTCTGAGAAGAAAGTCCGCAATTCTCCGTATCGCAGAGCATGTCCGGAGGTGCTGAAATATATCGCATCGAAGCTCGCGTCGGGCCATCCTTCACTCATGAATTGAGGAAGCAGACCCGTCCACGCATCTCGATGGATAATGACACCCTGGTCCTCCTTATTAAGCCAGCCAGCGTTTTGTATAGCTTGAAATATAGTAGGATCAGATGCAATGACATGATGTTTTGCTGGCTGTCGGAGTTGCAATGCAGAAAGCAGGTCTAAAGACGGCTCCACTGACAGAAGCCGCAGATCTGATTTTGGAAGCACAAGTTCGGCCGTGCGGGTCCATATTGATTTGAGAAGTGCCTCATTCGACAGCAACGCATTCGAGGGCACCGTGAATGTCTCCGCAGCGGCTACAACAGCGTCATTCATGTCGTCTGCAGCACTAGTGTCGAACTGCACTGGGTCATCACCTCCTGCAGTGCCTGGCCCTTCCGCAGCTTCATCCTTTTCTTCTTCTGCTTCATCGTCAAGCAAGACCTCGTACTGATCCAACCTAGTGAGCAACAATTCAGCTCTTACGCCTTGATCCACAATCATCTCATATATCTCTTTCAGGCCGAGTCGGCGCGCCATACAGCCAGGCGTCTCGCCATTAGTGTCAACTTCATTCCATGTTGCACCATGCTGGAAGAGGAAGCGGACA
This sequence comes from Rhizodiscina lignyota, assembly GCA_010015805.1. Taxonomy (NCBI): domain Eukaryota; kingdom Fungi; phylum Ascomycota; class Dothideomycetes; order Aulographales; family Rhizodiscinaceae; genus Rhizodiscina; species Rhizodiscina lignyota. Next base: position 1,271,125 of record ML978123.1, read on the forward strand.
GTCTCAGCTGCATCTGCGAGTGCTTTGTCACGTTCACTCCCGCTGTCGTTGGTGACTTCAGCGCCGTTGGTTCCATTTACGGTACCATTCGCTTCTCCGTTAGTATCCACTAACTCCGGTTCGTCGAGCTCGCAAGAAGCAATCGCAGCATGTAAAGGTGTAAACCCTGTCTCTGAGTCTCGAACGTTCGCGTTGGTATTGCGAAGAAGAGCACGGAGCTTCGGGATGTCGTGCTGGGATGATGCGAGGAGGATTTCTTGCGTTTGGATATCGACGTCCGGCATGAAAGCTGGATCGGTCATCGTCCCCTATGAAGCTCGATTTTTCGAGCCCCTCTTTGCTATGCCATTGTGATTTGCGGTGTAGCTCCAGCCGCGTCAGGGCGTCTGACGTCGATATTCAAGGTTCTAAGGGGGTTTCTTATCTCCACGTGCTGATAAAGCGCACGTCCTGCTAAAAGCACCACGTCTCGTCACGACAAAGTGGTCGTGGAGAGATTAGCTACATTATTCGTGTCAATTGCATCGAATATGCATGTAGCTGAGCAAGATCACTGCTTTGCTATCAATTCCCTAGCAAAGACACGGGAAGAGGTTCAAATTGAGGCGCGCCAGTAATGAGATCTAGAAACTTCGGAGTTAATGCGGAAACATCCAGCGAAGCGACAGGGAGCAGCGAGGAGGTTAATAATTTGAAATCCACATTTACTCCGTAGTGGGGCACTGGACTTTGACGTGCTTCGATATAGCTTACCCCTCCACGCCCTCCCAGGAGATCCTAATTCGGCATCGCCGACGGCACTTCTGAGATTCTCAACTCTCAATCTTCCGTCTTCCTTCCACAACTCTGAGAGAGTGTTCTAGCATCGATTTCACTTCTTCTGGTCAATATGGCATCCAACCCTCCAGGAAGATGTTGCACGATCGGTGTCAAGCATGAAGGCGAGGCCGTAGGGGAGATGGGCAAGATTGGCGATTGTGAGCGTGTTTCTTTCCTTTCCCACGTCAAAGCTGATGCCCGCGCTGATGATTGGCGATTGCGTAGTCGAGACCTATTTCTCGTATCCTGAGGACAAGTCGACGACCAATGCCATCCTCCTCGTCACCGACGTGCTTGGCCACGGGTTCATCAACGCTCAACTCATTGCGGACCAATTTGCCGCCAATGGGTACTTCGTCGTGATGCCGGATCTCTTCTATGGCGATGCTATCCCGCTCAATCGCCCCGAGGGCTTCGATATCATGAAGTGGATGAAGCCGCACGGCCCTGACAGCGTCGACCCAATCATCGCGAAGTCTCTCGAGGAGATGCGCGGCAAGTACGGCTGCAAGAACATCGGTGGCGTTGGTTACTGCTTCGGCGCGAAATACGTCGTGCGGTTCCTCAAGAAGGGAAAGATTGACGTGGGATATTCTGCGCATCCCAGTTTCGTCACTGCCGACGAGCTCAAGGCCATTGAAGGCCCTTTTGCCATTACTGCTGCCGGTTAGATATGCCCGTCGAATATGCTTATTATTTTGGCCGGAGCAAACAGCTGATTTGACTGCTCACCAGAAACCGATCACATCTTCCCAGCCGAGAAGCGTCACGAGTCCGAGGTGATCCTCAAGGACACCAAGCTCCCATATCAGATCTTCCTCTTCAGCGGCGTCGAGCATGGCTTTGCGGTGCGTTCCGATATTACCCAGCGACATATCAAGCTGGCCAAGGAGCAGGCCTTCTTGCAAGCCGTGCATTGGTAAGTATCCCTCCAGTATGATCTTGCCTATCAAACAGAAATTGTCTGACGTATTCTCTTAGGTTCGATGAATTCGTGAAGTCGTGAGTGAACCGTGTTCTTTGGTCGTTGCTGTGAAAAGCGTTGCTATATGGAATGAAGAGAAAATGTTGATGGCATGTGTTTCATTAGTGCCGTCAAGCCCAATCTGTAGACGATGAGGGAGATTGTACAGGTCAAGCAGTGGTACAGTTATGATAGAAATCCAGCTAGGTCCATCAATTTTGATGATTTTGCTGAAACATGAGATGAAAATGTAATTGCCATCTGAAAGCGACGGCACTTGCCATATGTGAAGAAAGCTCCCCAGAATTAACTAAACTCTGACACGGAGATGACAGAGCGACTGTAAGACAATTCCATAACATTGTCACTCTAAAATCGATCTTTGATGATTACTATGGTCGTCGGATTCGATTTGACGATTGAGAGACGGAGTCCTGATTTATGTATTGTCGTACGAGAGGCGTGCTCCAGATGTGACCAGTCATACGATAGTTGCGGAATCGGATTCATAAGAAAGTCAGCACACCAAAGTGCTCTATTTCATTGGTCAGATCGACTCTCGAAACCAGGATGCAAGCCGACTAATGGCCATAACAGGAAATCTAACGAGTACTCCGCGACTCCGGACCGAAATGCGCTGTATGCGATACGTGCTTCTTTGAGAATAGGCGGCAGATTTAAGAGTTTCCATATCATTGATCGGCCTGCCAGCCGAGAACCGACGGTTGAAGAAGCTGGGTTTCAAACACGCTGGAAGCGGGAGAAATATCCCTAGCACCTGGAGGAATGATACTCCCATGGATTGTTAGAGGTCTTAATGCTCTGCATCACTATTCGGGTGCTATATATACACTATATACTAGGATTATCCTAAGAACTGCTCACGTTCCAAACTCTCAATCCCAAAAATGCCATGCCACTGAGGGCAAAATAACGCCTTCTCCCATGCGAACAGGCTCAAAGGTAGCCTACGTAAATGCTCAAAATGCCAACAAAAAGGATTAGACCATCATTCCAACAACAGCAGCCACGACAAGCCCAAACAGACTCGCCCTCCCATCTACAGCCACAGGAGCGGCACCTGTAAACTGCGCTGGTGATGCGGTGCTGCTGCTAGTGCTGCTACCCGTAGGGCTTTGTCCTCCAGGGCCTCCCAATCCACTCATTATCGCCCCGCCGAGTCCACTGCTAGTTTCGGCAGCTCCAACTGGGAAGGATATAGGAACGCTGCTTTGTACAGCGCCACCGAAGGCGCCACCGCCATAGCCGATGACCGCCTCCGTCACCGAAGAGGAGCCAGATGATACGACAGTGAGGCGAACAGGTGTACCTTGTACGTTGACGCGAGCACCGTCCAAAGCAATGGTGTGGCCGTCCGCGATGATTGCCGGGATTGAAGTTGCGTGGCCATTTACAGTTGTAGCGACAGCGGTAGGAGTGACAGGCACATTCGAGTGGCCGACGACGATGGCAGGGCCTGAACCTTCGGACGATGATGATCCCCCATTTCCACCTCCATTGCTGTTGCTACCACTTCCACTTTGGCTGTCGCTTCCAGAGCTTCCACTTGAAGAGCTTCCGCTTGAAGAGTCGCCATTCGAACCCCACGCACCTCCATTATTTGATTGACCACTCCCACTTCCTTCTCCTGAGCTTCCACTGGACGAGCCTCCACTGGACGAGCTTCCACTGGACGCGCTTTCACTGGACGAGCTTCCACTCTGGGAGCTCCCACCCCATTGTCCACTCTGGGAGCTTCCGCTTCCTTCACCATTGTGACCGCTAGATGATCCACTATTCCCAGAACCATGGTTTCCAATGATTGAAGGAATGAGGCCACCTAGAGCTCCACCAAGTCCTTTTGATGTTGTTTTTGCGGGTGGTGACCCTCCTCCTCCATACCCATTGCTTTCTGGCAGTCGCGTTGGCGAACCCGTTGGGATGTTGACGTGACTCGTGGTCGTCGATGTTAGGTATTGAACGCTTGTATGTGTTAACGGGCTCTGACTTGATTCCGGACCAGGTACAGAGAAAGATGGAGCGGAGGCCTCTGGCGCGGTTATAGCAAATGTGCAGCTTGCGACTGGTGCTTGAGCAGAGAACTGCGTTTGGTACCAGGATATGAAGGAAGAGGTGTCAATATCGTCGGCACCAAATTCGGCGGGAACGAGAACGTGGTAGCTTCCGAGCCGATCGCCTGTAGAATTCTGGATGAGTGAAGTCGGGATGGGAAACGAAGGATGCGAAGGCGGGACGATCGTGTCAAAGTCGAAAGTTTTGCAGACTTTGCCGGTGGAGAGATGGCCATCTTGAATCGTATAGTTCGCGCCATAGTCGATGAAAGGAGTTGGCCAGGTTATCACTGTTGTAACAGTACTTCCTGGCCCTCGGTCTATGGTCAGTGTCGTTCTTGCTGGCTTTCCGGGCGTTGGATAGTTCGCTGTGACACTGGGGTGGGCGTATTCGGTGCTTGTTGAGGTCTGATTCGTTGCATTGTTGACAATATAAATCAACGTTGCAACAGTCACATCGGTCGTGGTCGAAGCATTGTAGAACACCGAGGACCATGTATATTCAACGATATCTGGGAATTGGATATCACATTCTGCGGCGCACGACGAGTTGCTGTAGCCTCCTGGACGACCACTGGGGCTGATGGTTGTGATCGGCGGCGCCGTTGCTGTTGATGCTATTATAGTAGTGGCTAGAGACCGAGCATAATTAGTGACTCGACAACTCTATCGCGCCTGGGGGTTCCAAGATATTCGAAAGGGAACATACAGCGAGCGGTAACATTCGAAGCGAGTAGTATGAGATTCAGCACCCTCCAAACAAGTGTCCGGGAAACCGATATTGATCCCATCGTTCTGGGTATCACGTCACGCGACGCTTCGTCTCTTTACTCCCGTCCAGCAGCAGTTGATGAATACTCCGACATGAAGCAAGCGAGTGACAGTCAAGTGTTTTCAAGATCGGAAGATCAAGAAGGAGATTGACGGCTAAGTCTCAGCCTCCATCGCCGGTCGCCATCTCTACCTTGGTTTGCCCCAGCAGCAAATCCCTTTCACGGGCCATAGGAAGCCCACTGTTCCTGTTTGAGCGAGTTTTGGGGTTTGGTGGCTTATTATTAGAGCGGAGGCGGTGCTGTTGGCCGCAATGTCGTCCAATCATACCACCTTGTGCCCTTTCACCCTGCAGTAGAACCTTGGCACTTCCATTATGTAAGGAGAAGTGCGGCTGTCCTGCAGCAAAATCCTTTGCGGGTGGTCTCCCGCTAGAGAACGACCGACGGATTCGACTTGCTGGGATGGATACGAGACTTCTGAACTGCACTTGCAAACCGGATGGATGACGTAGATTGGTTCAAAAGAAAGCCTCAAAGGGAACTGAAACAGGAGATATGAAGAATTTATACTGTAGAAGACTCTATGAAGCGACACGGAGTGAAATCTGACCTTGCTGATGGAGAATGCCCCTGTCCTTGCCGGATCTCGATTTACGCCACACGGTGCCTTGCTTAACCGATGTAGCCGTAGCCGTATGTACCGCCATGTTTGTTTTGCCTAAAGAAAACTGGGAGAGGCCAACAATCGCAATGCAAACTATCACATTGGACCGAGCTTTCGACTAAAATTATCTGCTGGATAGTGGATGAAGAGGCTTGGTATTTATCAAGAAGGTGGCTAGTAAAAACTGGAAAACAGAGAACACAGCTCTCTCGAAGTCCACGAGGGCACTAAGACATATAGTCGGGAACCTGGTAAAGATACTCTACCACTCGTCAACAATATACTGACAATACAGTCAATAATATACTCATAATACAGCCAACAATATACTCATACTACAGCCAACAATATACTCATAACATAGCCAGCCTCCTAAGTAAAGCCAGTCGAGAGCTATTCTCCTCTCAAGGTGCGGTCGTTGCTCTCTGTCCTTGTATCCGCCTCTAGTCAAATTTCAAGATCAAATCGTTGTCGAACAGTGGTGATGGACAACGCATCAGCTCAGTTCAAAGACGCGTTCATATTCCAAATATGCCCTCCCTGGAAGAGCTCTACACCAGGATCTTGAGAACCCCATTTATGAAGCTTGCAAATGCAATTTGGCGCATTCCAAGCGGTAGCGAAAAGCATGGATATATCCGAAAAGGTTGCAAAAAGTCGCCTTAAACGACTGCCACCCGGTCTTTCACAATCGCCCTTGCCCTCCGCCTCTCACCAGCATCCAGCACCCAGTTCATGTCCGCTGCTGCTTGGCTCTCATCCTCAGCGGCAACGAGCTCTTCCCATTCGTCGTCCTCCATATTCATGATCAAACAAAGTTGAATACACTTTTGGAATGCATCTCTCAGCTCGTACTTCCCACCTCCAACTGCCACCGCAACAATGCCAGCAATATCTCGCTCGAGCCTGACAGCGCCGAGTTCGCTGACCCTGCCATGGTACGACCAGATACGCTTCTCCAAGGATCGGGAGAGATATTCCGTTGAGACAGATTGCAATTTTGAGAAATTGCGCTCTGTCAGGATGCGCTTCATTGGCCGCATCAGAGCATTCCAAATCCTATCAAAGCGGTTCTTGACGAGGTCGTCATCTCGCTCCGCCTCATCATCTGCTTTGGCGTCTCCAACCTCTTCAGATTCTGTCGCGTAATCGATATCTCTGAATGTGTCTACTAAAATAGGTCGCATCCTGGGCTTAATAATCTGGTGGAAGAGCACGCTCACACCATCGTTCATGAGGTCGGTCGTTTTGGCCGTAAAGCTGTGTTCCATATTCTTCAAATGACCTTCCACAATGCTAGCGTCGTTGCCGAAGGGGAACATGTCAGCTATGTTGTTGCTGGAATGCCCGTTCGTGGTGTCGCTGCCTTCGGTGGAACGTGGAGTGAGGTGTGACGAAATGATTCGCTTGAAATAGTCGGTTGCAATGTCCAGATTGTTGAGCAGCACCAGAAACTGTATCGTCTTATCTTCTGGTGGCAGGGCACCTGCAATTGCAGCTTTGGGATAACTCTCATCGCGCATCTTGCGCTGGATCATCCCGACGAAATCTGAACCCAGGACTCTCGAGATGGTTGGGAGGACACTGCTGACGACAGCTCGCTGTGCCGTAGCAATCGAACGCTGCAGCACTTGATTGACAATGTACATGACATCGTCTACAGCTGAAGTCATGAAAGGTGGATTAGCGCCTAATGGCTTGTTGACGTTGAGAGTCAAATCCGAGGGAAATTCGTCGAGCTGGAATGCCTTCTCGACCGACCTGCGAAAGAAAAAGGTCGTCATAACATTAAAGGACTCGATAAGAGTTTTCGAGACCTTGTTCTGGAGATTGCTGTTGGAGACATATTCCGGCACCACGAGGATCATCTTCCCAGATCTGTCTTCTTCCATTCCCTAAAGAAAAGTTAGTTGATACTCTGGAGCAATGAGTGAGATACGTTACCCCATGCTTCGAGGCCAAGAATCTCGTATACAAAGCCCATCTCCCCAACATGACCGCCATCTCGCCCAGCAAGCCGTCAATCTCTTTCATATCCACGCCCTCGTCTTCACTTGCTCTGCCACCAGCTTCCCCTCTCACAGCGGGTGAAGCAGATCGGGGAGTCCCGGAAGTTCCTTTTTGCGTTGGAAGGAAGCTCTGAACGAGGAAGGAGAACGCGTATGATTTGACATCGGTCAACTTGCGATCGATCATCCTCTCATCGCTGTAGGTGTCGAGTAAAATCCCGCCTTGGACGTCAGCCTCTACTTGTAGTCTTTCGATAACGCGCCCCATCTTCCCTTCACCATAGTGCCGCTCAACGAGTGGGGTATGGCCTTCCACTATTTGCGCTATGTGCTCGAAGAGCTTGGTCAGCGTCCCGGCGTAGAAATAGCCGTCTCGTTTCCCAGAGTGACCTCCTGCGTCGAGATTCTGCCTTGCTCTTGCAGCGACACCAGTGCACACGTATCTTGAATATGCATCCAAGCCAACTTCACTCCGGCCTATGAGAGGAAATAGTTTGAAGAATCTAGTGACTTTTGCACCATCGCCCACTTCCGTTGCTTTCTCAAACTCCCGTAGAAATAGTCTACAAAGGCTTTCGCTTGCTGCTTCGAGCGTCACGCTTGGGGAGTCTGGCACTTCTGCTGTTGGTACAATCTCCTCAGCGAAGCTACTATTGACGATAGAGTGCGGAATTTCTGACGCCCGTGACAAGTAGCTGGCAGCTGTTTCCCAATCCTGGGGAGCTCCCATGGAGCCATGGACGCCAAGCACGCAAGCTTTCAATTCGGCCACTTGTTCGACAACAGAGAGGGTTGCTTTGACATTCGACTGCTCCTGATCTAATCGTTTTACGGCACCAGAGATTCGATGTGCTGTCGAAGCCGCAGATGAGAGCATACCATTGCTGATCGCTCTTGTGTTCACAACCTGAGAGCCTAGCTGCGCCCGTAGGAGATCCAATCGGCCAAGTTCGCGGGAGAGGTCCTTCTGGGAAGCAACAAGCGCATCGAGCCGAGCAGTAACAGAAGCTTCCCGATGGTTGAGTTGTGCGAGTGTAGCCTGTATCTCGGCTATCGAAGTGGCTTTGTACACATCTTTACTGTCGCCATTGACATGCTCGACGACGTTGTGCCCATTCATCTTCTATGATTTCGAGGTGTACAAAGGTGCCGCCCAGATTCATTGGCGACTTCAATACAATCACAATGTATGACGACTAGCATTCCTTTCCACAATGGATCCTGGCAGCTCAGAAAGGCGTTAGTGCCATATAACTCTAAGCCGTACGCAGGGCTGCGGAACTGGAGTGTGCTGCAGCTGAAATTCTGGATGGCCTCGCCGATTTTGCGATGAATGCGTAGAACCGTGGTTTCTGTGAGATCAGACCCTCCCTGTGTCGTCGGTTTCGGTTTCGCTGCTCTGTGATTCAGTTTGTCGTGGCCGCCGATTGGCCTCAGTCGCAACCCACAATGTTTCCGTTCAGGTTTGGTCGACGTGGTTGATAATGAGACCTAGTGCGGCAGCCACAGCTTCCGGGGTCCGCGCGCCACACTGTGGCTAAGGAGACGCGTGCCATCGACATCGAGCGGCCGGGAAGGCACGCGGCGGCCCCATAGGCGAGTGGCTTCTGGCCGGCAGGGTTCGAGGCCGGTTTCTTGCTTTGCGATGCACAGCCATTCAATCACCACTAGCTTGTACTTCCCCGTACACAATCAGGTACACATTTTATCTTGAGCCCATCGCTCCTCCTTGATCGTGTACTGCGCGCGCTCTTTCTGTCACCAAGCTTTCACTGTCTCAACGAATTGGGCGCTTGTTCGTCTGGTTTGTTTGGTCGCACAAAGCGACAACATCTGTTGCTAGCTGAGCGCCCCCGGCTGACAACCGGAGCAACCACTCGTCAACTACCTTCAAAATCCTGAATCCTGCCTACATACTCCATCCCATTCTCTCCGAGATCACAGGAAACCCCCCGAGAAAGAAGACTGCTCCTTACTCTGTATTTGGACTGCAGCAAATTCATCGGCGCCAAACCACAAACTGCGGCTCGCCGAACCTCTCGACCTCAGGATAAGGCTGACGAATTTGGATCACTTATCGGCCCATTAGACACTGCCTCATGTCGCCTCCACGGTTGAAAGCCTTATAGCATCCTCTTTCGCCTTCCCTCGCTTCCTTATTCGCGAGTATCGCTACTCCGATACCCTTCGCTACCGCTGTCACTCGCTTGGACGACAGTATTCGCGTCTGTCTCCGCATTCGCCTCAAATAATCTCTTTCCATACGCACATTTCCAGATATGGACCATGTTGGGCGTAACATAGTACTGGCTCATGAGCTGTACACTCGTGCAAATTCAACTACCAACACCGACGACCCTCACAACAACAGACCTCCTATATACAAGGTTATCGGGATCATATTAGCCGTATCCTCGGGGCTCTTCATCGGTGTATCCTTCGTACTGAAGAAGATTGGCCTTCTTAAAGCAAATGAGAAGTACAATGAAGAGGCGGGCGAAGGCTATGGCTACCTCAAGAACGCCTTTTGGTGGACCGGGATGACACTCATGATAATCGGGGAGATCTGCAACTTTGTCGCATATGCGTTTGTGGATGCAATCTTGGTAACGCCACTGGGCGCGCTGAGTGTTGTAGTAACGACAATCCTCTCTGCGATCTTCCTCAAGGAACGACTCAGTTTTGTGGGCAAAGTCGGATGTTTCAACTGTATCATCGGCTCTGTCGTGATTGTTATCAATGCGCCTGAGCAGTCTGCGGTTGCGACAATTCAAGACATGAAGAAGTTGGTCATAACGCCTGGATTTCTCACCTATGCCGGAGTCATCATCGTTGGTTGCGTTTTCGTTGCTCTGTGGGTGGCCCCGAGGTATGGCAAGAAGAGCATGCTGGTTTACCTCAGCATCTGCAGTCTCATTGGCGGGTTGAGTGTAGTCTGTACGCAAGGCCTGGGTGCTGCGATTGTTGCACAAGTCAGCGGGACGCCTCAATTCAACCAGTGGTTCCTCTACATAGTACTCGTCTTCGTCATTACGACGCTAGTCACGGAGATCATCTACCTCAACGTAAGTTTCGGGAACATGACCATGTAAACAACCGTTAATCCAAGTCACAGAAAGCCCTTAACCTCTTCAACGCTGCTCTGGTCACGCCGACTTACTATGTGTTCTTCACATCTGCCACGATTGTCACATCAGCCGTCTTGTTCCAAGGTTTCAAAGGCACAGCAGCAACCATCACAACCGTCGTCATGGGCTTCTTGCAAATCTGCGCTGGAGTTATTTTACTGCAACTATCAAAGTCCGCCAAAGATGTGCCAGATGCGGCCGTCTTCACGGGTGATCTTGACCAGGTCCGAACAGTCGCTGAACAGGAAGAGCCGGAATACGAACCTCGCGCGGATACTATTCGCGGTGGTGGTGCGCTACTTCGCTCGATTTCGAGGATGCGCACAAAGAGACAGCAAGAAGAAGCCAAGAGACTACATGATGAGCGTATGACTCCAATTGGTGAAAACGAACATGTCGAGTGGGATGGATTGCGACGTCGTAAAACTGTAGTGGAATCCGGCCACGGTCCAGTTCCACAGAGATCGAAGACGATCCACCCTCCGTTAGGCATGTCGCATTTCCCCGATGATGATGATGATCGTGAGAGCCAGGTCTCCGATATGCATCCAGGAATCTTCCCGTGGAGAAGACGGAGCCGCAACGCAAGCAACGCAGCCCGCGATCCCTCTGTGCCCCTTTCTCCTATGAAAGCAGGAGGGAATACAGCTGAAGCAAGCCAGCCCCATACCTTTGGTCTTCCTGTAGGCTTACAGCCTGGAAATGTGGATGGAGGAGCAGATACGTCTTATCATGGTGTTTCTCAACACATCCAGTTCGAAGACGGTGCAGAGGAGGCCCGAGCAAAGTCTGCCGCGAGCTCAAATACTCTCGTTCCACCGCGACCACCTCCCCACAGCGCGAAGAGACAATTCAGCTTCCAAAATGTGTTTAGTCGGCGGCGAGCCTCGAGTGGTGATGATGATTCGTTGAGGCCGGACAGCAGTGGTAGCAGGGGAGTATCACGACTGAGCTTCAACCGGAAGAACAGCCAAAATCAAACTCGGACAGCCACAGAAGAAGAGAGCTTGGGATTGGTGAAGGGAGATTCTAGAAATCTACTCGTAAGAGAAGAATACGAGAGTCCGAGCCCGCCGAATTACTCTGACGTCGAGGACGACTGGCAAGGTTACGAGGGCGGCAGACAAAGCAGTTTGCCAGGCCCACTGGCTCCCGGAGGCTTAGGATATGTTCGGGAGGAGAGCCCGGAACAAGGGTCATCATCTCAAAAGGGATCTCATAAGCTTCCTCCTCTACCTTTTGAGAACGATGGTCCGAGTGACCCCTCGCGAGGCGGACGACGAAACGATCACGACGACACTGATAACGATGCTACGCCGAAATGAAGGCATGCAAAGGAAGCGGGCGGAAAAGGCTATATGAGCGGCGCTGCTTTCATGTAGATTTGTGGGCGTTCAATGTCCGTTTTGTAAAGACACGACCTCTGTATAGTAATTGGGATCCCATTGGAGCATGCATGGGACCGGTATACCTAGATTCCAGCATGGCCAGGCGTCAAGCGACAAGCTCAATCAATGAATTCGATGTTTGTTGATTGAATTATGCCAAAATTTGACCATATCCATCTTTTGCAAGACCCTTTTCTACCCCAAGCTTTGCACGCGGCCGGAAGTCTGGTCGGAAAACGAAGATGCCCGTCTCCGACGAAAACGTCACACATTTGAAGCTCTCGCTCCCAACCACTCTAGCTCCTACTCCTCTCTCCCGCCCACGAAAGCGCAGCAGCACATTCGCTGCATGCAATTGATGCCTGCTCAAGGTTGCAATGCCCCTCAGCTGCCATGAGTTCCTCCTCCGACGGTCGCTGAAGCTGCCATCACCGTGTCGGCAAGCCCTGCAATGCGCCATTAAGACCGCTTTCTCTTCATCCACCCAGTCTCGGACCTTCTCATCTTCGCTATCTGCGCAGCAGGATGCTAGAGAGGTAGCGATTCTCGGAGGCGGCGTTACTGGCCTTGCAAGCGCGTACTACCTGTCGCGTGCGGATCCCAAGGCGCGCATCACGCTGTACGAAGCGTCAGACCAACTGGGCGGATGGGTTCAGACCAAGCATGTCCCAGTGGAAGGGGGGAGCATAGTGTTTGAGAGTGGGCCGCGGACTCTGAGACCGAGTGGAAATGGCCTTGTCACAGCCAGACTGGTATACAACCTAAGAACCACAAAATTTGTTGAAGATGGAATCTAATTTGAGATGTAGCTCCAAGACCTCAACCTCGTCAAGGACATGCTATGCATCCCCAAATTCGCACCAGCGGCCCGCAATCGTTACATCTATTACCCAGACAGGCTCAATCGCCTCCCTGCGCAGGGCGAGGGCCTCATCTCTTTCTTCTCCAACATCCTCTCCAACCGCGCCCTCTACTCCGGCCTTATATCAGGATTCTTCCACGACTTCAGGAATCCTACTCAGAATGCCTCTACCGCTGATGAATCCATCGGACATTACATATCACGACGGTTCAACTCGGCAGTCGCAGACAAGCTCGTGAGCGCCTTGTTCCACGGCATTTACGCAGGGGACATCTATAAGCTGAGCGTGCGGAGTTTGCTGCCGATCCTGCCGTATCTCGAAGACAGGTTCGGCAGCGTGACGATGGGCGCGGGTGTCTTAGTAGGGGCGAAGACAAGGATTATGGAGAAGAGCCTTTGGGATATCACCTCGGACGCAGAAATGAAGAGCATTTCTCGTGACGTTATAAATGTCTTGAGCCAATCGAGTGTCTTCACACTTAGATCTGGACTTGGCTCACTAGTAACGCGGCTGGAGGAAGTCCTACGATCTGAAGGCCATGCTACGATTAACATGTCGAGCGCAGTTACCAAGCTAGAAGTACCGAGAGAGGAAGGAGAGCAAAGCAGTAGATCTGGCACCTCATCGCGTAAGATTCAGATCTCTTCGAACGCGGACGACTCTCCAAAAAGCTACGACACTGTCATCTCAACGCTTCCTCACAACTCATTCGCCTCCCTCCTTCCATGGGCAGCATCGGATTCTAGTCAGGTACCTCCGATGCCAAATGTTTCCGTCATGGTCGTAAATCTCTGGTTTAGAAACTCCAGCCTCCTAGACTCTGTCCCAGGATTTGGCTACCTCATCCCTCGTGCCGTACCGTATCACCAAAACCCAGAGTGCGCACTCGGAGTCATCTTCGATACCTTTGCTACCGCAGGCCAAGATCAATCGCTAGACGAACAGACGCCTGTTCAAGAGGTAAAGCCGAATGGCACAAAGCTGACCGTCATCCTAGGCGGACACTGGTGGAGCGGATGGGAGGCTCTCCCGTCCACGTCTGAAGGGATCAATATGGCTCGAACGGTGCTTGCACGCCACATGGGTATTACGGAGGCGCCGGATGAAGTCCAAGCCACGCTGCAAAGAGATTGTATTCCGCAGTATACAGTGGGGCATGCCGACCGCATGCGAGACTTTCACTACAAGCTTTTGCGGGAATATGGCGGCAATCTTCGGGTCGCGGGGGCTAGCTATGGTGGCGTTGGGGTGAACGACTGCGTGAGAAGCGCGTGGAATGTGGGGAAGGAGGTTAGGGACAATGGTTGGAAGGGGAGTGTGACTGGGCTGGAAAGATATACGGTCAGTGGGGGTAGGACGGAGTTTGTGGAAGTACAGGTTGGCAAGCGAGCGGCCGGTCAGCAGCAGGCGGAGGAGAGGAGTTCATAACATAACTAGAGTCCTGCATGATTGGCGTTGACTCCAGAGCTCCTTTGAGCAGGCCTTGTAAATCTCGCATAGATGAGGATATCCAGTACACTTTTGCATACTGAATTTCCAGGCGGGTGTTGTTTGAAAGCAGGACTGTGCATTGATTGATCTACGATTTCGAAGACCAAGGCCCCGCAGCATTCGGATCCATTTGGACGATTTTGAGTTGTAAGGTGGAAGAACCCAGTGCGCTGGGCAATTTTGCTTTATTTGCACAAAACGCCAGCTAATCCACAACGCAGGCCAAATATGAGCCCACGTCAATCGCAATGCAGTATGATCATCCTAAAGCCACTCCCCGATAGGATTGTGCCAGTCCACTTCTTCAGAACCTCAATGGCGTGAAGAACCACTTGTTCTTGCCCGTCAGATACCTCTCCTCCAGTGTCTTCTTGACCGTCTTCTTCGCCTCCTCGCGCTGGCTGACCTCCTTGAACGTGTCTCCACTGACTGTGCCCTTCAGGCCCTCGAGTTCCAGAGTGTAGCGAGTGGGCATGAGGTGGTTGTAGTTGACCATCTTGATGAACGGCTTGACCTTTGAGCGCTTCGTCTGCGTCTTCTTGGACATGCGGCGGGTGACCTTGTCAGGATAGCGTTCGATGCCGGCGACGATGGCGTGGGGGAAGGGGTGCGATTTCGAGCCGTTGTCTTGGGGCTGGATTATGACGACCTGGATTGTTATGGCGTTAGTGGTGATCACACCGAATTTGCAAATCTCCGTGTGCGCCATAGACTACATAGCCTCAACTCGTAGAGATAGTTCATATTAGGAGAGCCGTGCTGTCTTACCTTCTTGCCCGCAAATCGACCTCGTGTGATGATGGCCACACGGCCAACCTTCATGACTACCCCTAATTTAGCATAACAACTTGACCTTCTTGAGGACCTAGGGCAACTCACACTTCATGCTGGCTGGATTGGTGTGGAATGTTTGGTGATTGATTGCTTGTCGGTGTCGCGAAATCTCGAAGTTTGATGTGGTGCTGCCCAGTCACGTTTGTGTGGTCGCGGAAAAACCATTCGCCGGTAGCCGAAGAGCGCTACGCTGATTTGGTCAGAAAATTACGATCTGAGCCTCTAGCGCCGTATCTTCGGACTTTCATCTCGAGCTTGAGGTACGCGTGAGAGTTTGTCGCCTTAACACACGACCACCTTCTTCCCAAAGTACTATCCGCTTTTCCCTTCTCAGCCACGCTCCCGACATCCCCTTTACCTTTTGAAGCTGTATCACACATCCAGCTGCGTCACTCTCGCCCAAATGGCAGGCACAACAACAGCAGAAGATGGCAAGCGGATAGAAGAGGCGCAAAAGGTGGCCAGCAATGATCCCAACAAAGCGGAGGCAGTATACAAGGACATTCTCTCAAAGAACCCAGGGACAAGTGAAGGTGCTATCAAGAACTTCGAGACCTCTCTGGTGTCATTAGGGGAGCTGTATCGGGATCACAAGAAGGTGCAAGAGCTTGCGGATTTGGTCCAGCAGACTAGGTCGGCGCTTTCAGCTTTCGCAAAGGCGAAGACAGCAAAATTAGGTACGTCATACTCGATGTGAAGCTGTGGAGTGGTGTCCTGATTTGCTTGTGCAGTGCGACAGCTCCTAGACCTCTTCGCGACCATCCCAAATACCAATGATATCCAAATATCCGTCACAAGGTCATGCATCGAATGGGCAATATCAGAGAAGCGAGGCTTCCTCCGTCAGAATCTCGAGACGAGGCTGGTCACGCTCTACATGGCTAAGCAATCATACTATGAGGCTCTTAAGCTCATCAACAACCTGCTTAAGGAGCTGAAGCGGCTTGATGACAAGCTCGTTCTGGTCGAAGTCCAACTCCTCGAATCTCGAGTCTACCATGCTCTGGGAAACATTCCCAAAGGTCGTGCTGCACTTACATCTGCTCGTACTTCCGCCGCCTCCGTCTACACGCCTCCTCTCCTACAAGCAGGTCTCGACATGCAGAGTGGCATGCTCCACGCCGAGGATCAAGACTTCAACACCGCCTTCTCCTACTTCATTGAAGCAATGGAAGGCTACCACTCACAGGACGAGGCGCAAAAGGCAACTTCGGCGCTGCAGTACATGCTCCTGTGCAAGATCATGCTGAACCTCGGCGACGACGTCAACAACATCATGACATCGAAGCAAGCGCTGAAGTACGCAGGCAAGAACCTCGACGCCATGAAGGCCGTCGCACGCGCGCATACGAATCGATCGTTGGAGGAGTATGAGCGCGCCTTGTCCGACTACCCATACGAGCTTGGCACCGACCGCTTCATTGCTAGCCACCTGCGGAAACTCTACGACGCCATGTTGGAGCAGAACCTCGTCAAAGTCATCGAGCCATTTAGCCGTGTCGAAATCGAGCATATCGCGAAGATGGTGGGCTTGGACACACAGCCCGTAGAGCGCAAGCTGAGCCAGATGATCCTCGATAAGGTGATCATAGGAGTCTTGGATCAAGGCGCGGGATGCCTTATCGTGTACGATGAAGCAGAAAGAGACCAAGGATATGATGCCGCACTGGAGACAATTGAGAAGCTGAGCAACGTCGTGGACGTGCTGTACACCAATCAAGCGTCGTTGCTGGAGTGAAGGGGGCGCAAGAGTCGTTGTGCGGCAGTGCTGTACAAAATTGGGCATCATCGGCGTTCGGGCGTAGCCTATGCGTCTCGGGGGGAACGGCACTTGGGTATAGACTTCGGTAGTATCTATATGCTGACCGACATGTTTGTGGCTGAGGCGGATACGTAGCTTCGCAAGCGGCCAGGAACCACCTTACATATCGAAGACAGAAAGAATGAAGCCCGTTCTATTTAATCAACATCCAAGTGTGGGCAATACGTGTCTTATTTCTTTCCAAGTTGTGCTCGTTTTATGTCTTTACTAACTACCGAAAAGGCATATCAGAGGGTTGTCGCAATACGCATCTTGGAGCAGAGGTTGTGAGGAAAAGACTAACAAAATGAATCAAGTAACCATCCAGGGAATCTATGCTGAATACAAAAGAGGAGCAGATTTATCCAAATGGCCAATCGTTTACGACTCAACTCCACATCATCCGACTCACGTCTCGTTTCCCGTTCTACGTCGCATGACGAAGCTGGACTTCTCAAAAGCAAATTCGTTCAGCGCACCAGCCCTAATTCTTCATCGCTTCAATCTTCTCCTCAACAGTCTTCTGCGCCTTTTCCTTCTTCGGCCCCAACCACTCAGCGAGGGCATGCAGCACGTCGCTCGCGATCCTGAGCTCGGTGCTCACCACCGTCTTGGCCAGGTGGAAGATGCCCTTGCCGTCGATCTTGCTGCCCTCGTCCTCGTACGTCTTGAACACATACTCCTTGCCGTCCTGCGCGACCTGGACCGGGTAGTACATCGTCTCAAAGACCGAGCCCTTGATCTTCTCCGTGTCCTCCTTCACGATGGGGAACTTGTCGTCGATGGTGCTGAGGCCCGAGTCGCCGAGCTCGTCGGCCTTTGCGACGTATGGTGCGACCCAGGAGTAGGGGCCTTGCAGGTATGGGATGAAGGGAGATGCGAAACGGGAGTAGGCGTCGTTGAAGAGTGCGATTGATTTTTCGCCATAAGGATTTGACTTGTAGGTCGTGATTCCGTCAGAGACGACAGGGTAGGATGTCAAGTGCTGGCGCAAGCCGTTAGCATTGATTTCATGGATGTTCGATAAAGCACTGGTGCCAGAGAGCTAATCGCGCGAGTAACAACAAGGACACTTACCGCAATGAAATGCGACTGTTGCGAATCGCCGTTGACCATTGTCTCAGACATTGTGCTAGTGTTGTCTTGTTCTGCGTGCGGCATAGAGTGGAATGTGCTCTGGGTAGATGTTAGGCGCTATTTTGATTTTTTTATGCTCCATCTAGCTCATGAGGTCATGGTGACGGCCGAAGAGCCTTTTCATGAATGAAAGGCAGTCTATGCAATCCTATTTCATGGAAAGGAACGTGGCACGAAACGTGGGCGACGACGGTCGCACAGGAGATATGCACTTACCAGTAACAGCCGTTGGATCCCGCCAGAGCTTCTGAAGCGTCGTAGATGAGAGCAGAGATGGATTTGGAGGCAGAATTAGAAGTGGAAGCAGGAGCAAAACACGAGAAGTGGAAGTCAATTCAGGAGAGGCAGGGAATTCTGTTGAGCGATGGAGGTGTTGGAAGGCGATTTGATAACTGCTGTTTGCGTGCTGGGAGCCCGATCACATGTGAATTGCAAGCTCGCTCAACGCGTCCAAGCTTCACCAACCCACGTCGGACGTCACTGCTGCTCGCACGGCCTCTTCCGCTCGATAAGCGCGTATCCAGTCCCAATCCTGCTCCAACGCCCATGTCTCCTTAGTCCACGCATTCCCATCCCTCCATTAGCTCATCCGAAGCCGCCGTCAACTACTGCATCCCCTCGCGTAACAGGCACTATAAACGAGAAGAACGACTTAGCCCGTACCAAAGCAACCGGAACGCTCCTATCAGAGTCCCCCTGACGCTCTTTGCGAACAGTGCAAGATAGCTGTCCACTTTATTGACCACGAACATTCCAATCTGTAGCGCGCTTTTGGCTTTCTGCTAACAGCCCCGCGTCGCAGCTACCCCAAGGCATTCCTTCACGTTCGCCAATCATGTTCTCAGACGATTACAGCTTATTTCACGAATCACGAAACCTTTTGCTGTGGATAAGCCCATCCGCAGGGAAGGCAGCAGTTGCAATGCATATGCGAGCACGCCATGAATGCGGAGAGATATCGCAGGACCCCGGGACTTCGAGAACCTTGGAAACAGGCTTGAAGCTGTCGCCAACCGCTGACCAGGGTTTGTGCGGAGTCTCCTCCTCCAATGCATACCTGCATTCCTGAAATACCCATCGGCACGATTGTGAGATATTTCCGGTGGGCAGAGAAACGTCACCTCCTGTCGCTCAACCACACTTCCTCTGGATGCGCATTCACGAATCCTACCTGACCTTAGAGTTTATGAGAACAGCTTTTAACACTTATGCATTCTCATCACATCCGCATATAGAAACATTCACATTGCACACCCTCCTTGCATCTGTTCCTCGTCAGCGCTTTCCCCCATCTACATCGTCGCCAATTGCAATCTCGATCTGTTGATCCTCTCATATCATTCAATGCCATGCGCCTTCCCCGGCGGCTTACGTATTTCTTTGCCTTTGGTATCCGCATCGTCCGATATTGTTCCTTAGCAAGTAGTCCGCCCTATGTATACTCTACCTTTCCACGTGCGACGCGATACTTTCACATGCGCATCCGTATCCGCCAAGGCAACTTTTAAGTGGACCCTTTTCTCGTTCTCCAGCCTCATCCATGTCTCTTTTTTCCCCCAAAACCATGCACCTTCCAATCTTTAGGAGATCCACCAGAGCATGCAGGCGCTCCCGTAATCTAGCGATGGTGTTCCCGACAAACTTTGACAGGTTGAGGAGCGGCAAATCACCGCCGCCACCCCTGCTTGCAGCATTCGACTCCACACATACATCAACATCTGAGCCTCAACGCTTTGTTGTACGCCATATCACAGCGCCGTTATAGCGATTCTGCATACAGAGGCTAATAACGGCAGACGGACTTGCGGCTCGGCACGTGGAAATGGTGTCACTGTAATGCCGCGGATCTCGATTGATGGCGTAAAAGCTTTCTGAAACGGTCGAAACCCACAAATGCTTCGGTAATTGAATTTTCTGGATCGACAATTTCCCAAACTAGCTCATGGAAATAAACGACACTCGGCACCATTGAGCGGAAAGCGCCCGCGAGTTCCACCTTGAGCGAGATACATCAACTACTCGTGTAGCCGTCGGCGGAGTGAGTCTCATCAAGATAAACCACATGTGCTCCCTGTGGTCGATGTCCTCTCCATATCCCCACAGCATTCACATGCCAACAACATCATGTCAATGTCCCACAACATTAGAGCCGCAGCGGGAGAATGCAGGACGCCTAATCAGGAGAATTCCATACCAGAAGGGCCGATAAGGACGGAACCCACATGATATCAGGTGCTTCTAATCCTCCAGTCAACTCACCTCAGGGCAGCATTACGGTCGATACCCCAAGGTCTGGAGCCACTGTAATGCTTACCCCGGAGCGGCCGCTCCATGCTTCTCCGCACTAAGCCTTGAGCTCTAACCTGCGGTCCCCGCAACGAAACATTGCCAGCGGCGAAACTACTTGCTCTAATCATCGCACATTTTACTAAACTCCTATATAGAAATATACTCAATGTCATTGCATTCCTACACTTCCACTCAATCCTCTCTATACTCGCAAGAGCCAAAATAGACTTTTATTCGAGCAGAACAACGAAAGCAACTTCCGCAAGTCGACCAGGTCAACGGTGGTTAGAAAGGCGAAGGTAATGAGCTGGGAAGAACTTGAAAAAGTAAAAGCAGCACGTACTGCGAAAGTGCAAGCCGCTGCAGGTAAGAAAAAGCGCGGAAGGAAGCCAAAGAATCCTACACCAGAGGCAGAGGAAGCCACAGCGGGCAAGAAAGCCCGCGGTCGTAAACGTAAGTCTCCTACGACAGAGGTAGACACAACAACGTCAGGGAGGGCTAAAGTGGCGCGCGTAAGCGAAGTATCAGAGCCCAAGGCTCCAGTAGCGTGGATGAGCGAAGTGCAAGACCCAGCGAGCGCCTCAACGGCGCGGTCGACTGAAGCGCAAGAGCTAGCAGTGCAGTCCCTAATGGTGAGGATGACGGAAGCGCAAGTTGCGGAAGATGAGATCGCCACACGAGGGATGGAGAACTATTGCTTTGTTCTTCCGCTTGGTTCGGGTTGAGGCAGGTTTGCGCGGGCTTCGCAACCTGTTATTGTATAGTAGAAAGGTGTCTTCTCGCATATTCGGCATAATGGTCGTACGGACAGGGAAATTGAGACTGGCACTTGATGTCTCTACAAGGCTTGTCATCCCTTATGTATTGCTATCGCCGCACTTGCGGTTATGGCGTTTGTTATGTCTTTCAGTCGTCACCGTCGCTATGCTTATTCCTCCCGCCATGCTGCGTTGTGTCTCTTGTGATGACCACTGTCGCCATCACTGGACCCGCCGCTGCAACCACCGTATGGATCCTGAGGTACTTGTGCAGTCAATCGAGACCTGTTACTGGAGAGCAGACAACTGAATCAATGGTGGCAGGTACGACGAAGGCAATGAATGACAAGAACGTTGCGAAGGCACAAGCGGATAGGGATGCGGAGACTAGGTAGTCACAGATAGGGTTGTCGTGAAGTTTCTTAAGGTCCTTCTCACTCCTAAAAATCCGCTGATCATGAGTCACCTGATTTACCTGGCGCACATTCCTAGTTGCGCAAATGCGCATGACGTATGCCTTTCTATCCAACATGAATTGCAGCAGTGTCCTCGTTCTACTCTATGCCAGCCTCATACAAAAATCCTAAGGTTACCTACCAGTTGATTCGCAGGCCAAGGCCGTATGGGTTATTGTAAGGCGCTGGATTTGGAATATGTGGAGTATTTCGTTATGCAAGTGGATGACCAGACTGCGCCACGACGTTCGTCTGCAGCCCCCGCGACATCCAGGCAGTCTTTTCATAATCAACGTCTTCTCTCCATCGATCCTTGAGTTTTAGAGTTTGTGTTGACATGCTTAAGAAGCTACTCGAGTAGCGTCTGTCCCTTAACGCCCAGCCTTGTCCCCATGCCTCATGCCTCACAATGCGCCTCTTGGAGCGCAAACCCGACGGCGATCTCGTCCTTCGCGAATTCACAAGTAAAGACGTGCCCCCTTATGCCATACTTTCTCATAACTGGGGGAGGGATGAGGTTAGCTTTCAAGAGGTAGAAGCCGGTACCGGCAGGAACAAGGCTGGCTGGAAAAAAATTAACTTCTGCGCCAAACAAGCCAACGCGGATGGCCTTCGATATATCTGGGTGGATACCTGCTGCATAGATAAGAAGAATGCGGTAGAGCTTTCAGAGGCTATCAACTCTATGTTTCGTTGGTACCAGAAGGCTGCGCGGTGCTACGTCTATCTCTCGGATGTCTCGATAGATGGAGAGCTCGGGCAATCCAAGTGTGAATGGGAAGTAGACTTTAGGGAAAGCCGATGGTTCACTCGGGGCTGGACGCTTCAGGAACTGATCGCACCTGCGTCAGTGGAGTTCTTTAGCTTAGAAGGCAGGCGACTCGGGAACAAAATAACATTGGAGCCAACGATTCATGAGATCACCGGCATCTCCGCAAGTGTTCTCAGAGGAGATGCACTGTCGAATTTCACTATTGACGAGCGCATGTCATGGGCAGAACATCGAAACACCACCGTCGAAGAGGATAAAGCCTACTGTTTACTTGGTATTTTCGACGTGTCTATGCCATTGATTTACGGAGAGGGAACCAACAAGGCCTCAAGGCGGCTTAAAGAAGAGATTCACAAGTCTTACAAGGGTACGCAGCTCTTGTTGATACGGTGGCAGAATCAAAACTAATCAGCGTAGGCACTGACTTCGACCGATTTGCTGTTGGACTCAATCTCTTGGCTATTCCTGAAGCTGTACAGTTCGTTGCAAGAGAAACGGAACTCTCGGAGATGTACCAGCTACTTCACAGGCCTAGCGCTCGATCAGCAGTTGTCCTTCACGGGCTTGGAGGAATTGGGAAGACTCAGTTGGCGATTGAGTACGCCAGACGACACAAGGAGAAATACACGGCAATCTTCTGGTTGAACGCAAATGACAAGAACTCACTTAAGCTGAGCTTTCGAGACATTGCTCAGCAGGTCCTAATGCATCAACCTTCAACCACTGTTCTGGCCAGCGTAAATCTAGACGAGGACCTTGACCAAGTCATGAGCGCAGTCAAGGCCTGGCTCGACCTCCAAAAGAACACGAGGTGGCTGATGATCTATGATAATTACGACAATCCTAGAACACCTGGCAATCCCGACGACTCTACAGTCGATATACGTCAATTCCTCCCGCGCTCTGACCACGGTTCGATTATCATTACGACACGATCGTCACAAGTCAGCCAAGGTCGTCGTATCCATGTCCAGAAGTTGGGAAGTATTCAGGAAGGTCTTGAGATTCTGTCGAATACGTCTAAACGGGAGAGTATTAATAACGGTGGGCAATTCGAGACATTGAATGTAGTTCACGAGACTGACGCGAACAGATCCTGACGCAATAGTGCTGGTCAAGGAGCTTGACGGCCTGCCTCTGGCTCTGGCCACGGCTGGTGCTTACCTAGAACACGTGACGACGAGCTTCTCAGATTATCTTCGGCTCTACAAGGCGTCATGGCTAAAGCTTCTGACGACGAGTCCGCAATTGAGTTCCTATGAAGACCGCAAACTATACACAACATGGCAAATTACCTTCGATCGGATCGAACAGCAAAATGCGGCATCAGCAAAATTACTCAAACTGTGGGCATATTTTGATAGGCAGGACGTGTGG